>CM073449.1:38627500-39877500 GCA_037074485.1 Delonix regia
TTGAGAAGGAAGTAGTTGAGATATTGTTAATAAATTAATTTTATTTGATTTAATTTAAAAGTTTAGAGGAGAAAATTTTTACTTAAAAAATATATTTTAAAAATGAATAATAAAAATTTTGAAGAAAAATTTACGCCTCCACTAATTGGGGGTCCTAGCTCCCCTATTGAGGACAAGTAAGAGGACAGCGGAGACAGGGATAAAATGGTGGGTGTGCATTCATATCTCATAACTTTATAAAAAAAATTATATTTTTGGTCTTTATAGTTTGAGTCAATTTTTATATTAGTCCTTATGATATAAAAATTTACAATATAATTGATAATTTATCATATTAATATATTATATTGGTTAAGTAGAAAATATGATTAATAATAAAATATGCTTTCACAATTAATTATGTGATCATAACTAGACAATTTAAACTTATTTAGCATTTCTCAAACAACATTATTTTGCCTAAATTTTATTATTCACAATAAATTAGATGAGCTTCAGAAATTTAGACAAAATGATCATAGTGTTAGAAAAAGAATATCTCTAGTAAAAAAAAAAACAGAACATAGAAAAAGAATGATATCTCAAAAAATCCAAAGTATTAATCAAGGGCTATGTACGCTTTGTCTAATTTGTTTGGCCCCAAATGTCCTAATTCATGTTAGAGATAGTACTACTACGCACTGGAAATGAATGAAATTTGTAAGGTTCACGAACTACGTGTCTAAAACTGGGACATAGCCCCCACGCCATTCTTCACCTCACCTTCCTATGTGGTAGATGTCCATTCATGCAAATTAATTTTATAAATTAATCCAAATTCTTTTGTATTTTGATGAGAATATAATATCATATTTATTATGATAGATAATTTAATAAAAATTTAATAGTGTGATTATATTAATTTAATATAAATATAAATAATTAAATTTATATTTAACATTTCACTGTAATCAAATGTAACTTTATGTTTTTGTCAAAATATAAAAGAATCTAAATTATTTATAAATAACCATGTCTTATTCATTTAATTTATTATTAAAAGCAAAGAGTCTAACAATATCTTCATCTTAAATTCTCAAGTGTCAAACAATTTGCAAATGAACTTTTATTATGCGCTTTGATAAGATAGTCCAATAATGCAATTCACATGTAACACTAGGATTCACAATTGGTTTCTATATACTGCTCATTTACAAGTGCTTGAGCTTGAATATTATTAAGCACACGCACTTGCAAATTAATTAAAATTTATGTTAAAGTTACTCTCTCTCTCTCTCTCTCTCTATATATATATATATATATTTACGTTTCATAGAAATATCAATCATCAATAGCTATTGTAGAAATCCTCGTTATCTTAATAATTATATTTCGTGTTGGAATAATTTTAAGCATTTATGGATTAGAATTAACTATTTTATTAGATCAGTACCTAATTAGGCAATTAATGTTATAATTTACAAACTGAGAATGGACTTGGTTTTATTTTATATGTGTGTGAATAATCGGTGATGAGTTCAATTATCCACAAGCCCACTGGGCAGAAACCTAACTCACAGTCCAAAAGCATTAGTAATCATCTTGTCAGATTACTAATCCAAGATTGTTATCTAGAGAGAGATTTTATGGGCTTAATTTAAATTTAAACTTATTTTAAAAATTCTTGAGGATTTTACTGAATAATATTGATTAATTATATTATTTAATAAAATCCTATAAATAACACACTGAAACCCTAGTTTTAAACACACAAATTTTATCACTCTCTCTCTGCCGTCAGGACACTCTGAGAAACGCTCTTGGGTATTGTGGGTTGAACTCGTTGGACTCAACCAATATTCAGAATAACGATGTCGTCTCCATCAGGTTAGACTGTTGATTTATTCTCCCAATTTATATTCTTGTTTAATTGTATGTTTTGATTCCGCTTACAAATGGCATCAGAGCTGTATGGTTTTATAATCAAAATTTTCTTTTGAAAAATCTTATCTGATTGATGCATGTACTATTGATTATCGAGTTTACGTTCAAATTTTTTTTGAAATCCACCATGTTCATCAGAAAAGGAAGAAAAGGAATTTTTTTTTCTTTTTTCTTCTTCCTTTTTTGGCGAAACAAAAACTTAACTGCATAAAAATTTTTGATCATTCGGCTTGCTACCTTTCAAATCGATCACTTATTATATGAACCAAGAACAACACGATGGCTGGGTCTCATCGCCGGTGAGCTGTGTTCAGACCGACGAGACCCTTAATGATGGGAATCCAAATTTTCAAGTGGTTTCTTGCTTCAATAGGACAGAATCACTCGAAAACACCACCGATAAATCGTAGATCGTGAAAAGACGATCGAAAAGAGCCAAATATCGCGGTCTAAAATTTTGAAAACCGACGGGTCATAGGTGGTTACCCGTCAGGTCTTTGGCGGGTGTTGAAATTCACCCACGCGCACCTTCAGCGCGTGCAGGTGCATGAAACCTTGTCTTAAGTCAGATAAATTTAAAATTTTGGAATCTGCTTCTACTCACCCCGATCTAAATTATGGTGATTTTTTCAGAATTTTTGGAGCCCTGTAAATAGGAGTTTTGAAATTTTACAAAATTAAAGGGCCTAAAAAGAATATTTAAATAAGGTATTTTTTATCCGAGAAAATTTGTGCCTAGACTAGATATAATATGGGACAATGTGTTAAGCTCACTCTTCCTGATTGTATGTAAATAAATCATAATTAATATTTTTTGTATTAATTATTATGTTTTATTCCTATTTTAAGTGCATGCCTTGAATGGGAATAAACCATTGGAGAAATCTGTCCTAACTTTGGATTACATACACCTAATGATTGCGTGTTCACCTATCGTAGGCCCAATCATGGTGATATGTCAGATTATGAATAAATTTACATCACATCTGTCACTCAATTTCCTATAATTTGGATAATTTAGTTGGCCTTATCAGGGAAAAGTCTGAGAATTACGATGAGTCCATAAGAATGCATATATATATATATATATATATGATGGACATACCCTATCAGTGTGATGTTATCAATATATAATTATGTGAAATAAATACGTTTGCAAATCGTTTGCAGCATTTCAATCTAATGCCTTCATTATTTCTTATATCCTATCGATGTGGAAACAATGAGTGCATTTTGTTATTTCCTTTTATAGCCAAATCAATAGGGCATATAAGTTTTCTTTCATGATCTGTTATAATCCGAGACTTTAAATAGGATTATAAACCACATCTTGATGATACAGTTGCATAAGTTGAATTTTGTAAAGGAAATCTTGTTTTATGATTATGTTTCCGAGACATAATTAATATTTCCTTATTTTGCTTTATCAGCTTTTGTGTTACAGCAACTGTCTGTGGTGAAAACTCTAAACGGGATGAACTATGATGACTGATATAAGTCCCTTAATATGTACCTGATCATCTCCAAGGAGAATTTGGCCATGAGAGATCTAAAACCAGCAGATCTCACTGCTGGGTCTAGTGCTGCTGATAGAGCTTATCACAAGCAGTGGTATGATTCCAACAGGATCTGTTTAACGGTCATAAAATACACTATAGAGAAGACAATTAGACAGAGCATTCTTGAGAAGGACACCGCTGTGGAATACCTTAAAGCTGTGAGTGAAAAGTTCAAAAAGTTCGATAAGACACAAAAGGCGTATTATCTTTCGCTACTAGATAACACTCATTATGATGGAGTGTCTAGTGTACGAGAGCACATGATGAAGCTGGTGAATTACTTCAACAAGCTAAAATCTCTAAATATGGACCTGGGTGAGAGTTATCTTGTCTACAAAGTTCTACAGTCTCTTCCAGCAGAATATGGGGTTCTCAGAACCACATATAACTCATAAGAAGCTGAGTGGACCATCGATCAGATGATGTCTATCGTGACTCAAGAGGAGGAGTCATTAAAGAAATCAAATTCACGTGGTCATTCAGTGAACTACATCTCCCATGCCTCGTCAAGTAAGACTGAAAATGAGAAACTTAAAGTAAAGAAATCTAAGAGTAAGCCCAATGGTAAAAGGTTCTTTGAGATTAAGAAAAACAATAAGAAGAATAAGGGTCAGAAGAACAAATTTAAGGGTAATTGTAATTACTGTAAGAAGCCTGGCCACAAAATCTTAGATTGCCTTAAACTGAAGTATAAGCATGAGAATGAAGGTATCTTTCTTGAAACTACCCCCTTAGCTCTAGTTTGTCTTGAATCCAATAATTTTGAAACCTCTATAGATACTTGGTGGTTGGACTCTGGAGCGACTGTTCACGTAACTAATTCCTTGCAGGGGCTTAATGACAAGAGGAGCCCAAATAAGAGAGAAAAGACCATTCTGGGAGTGGAAGGAAGTTCAGCTGCAGTGGATTGAGTAGGAACTATAGTTTTGAACTTGTACTCTGGACATACTTTAACTTTAAATAATGTTGTCTATGTACCTTCTTCAAGAAGGAATTTGGTTTCAAGTTCTGTGTTAGACAAAGATGGATATTCTTTTTAGCAAGGAAATGGCAGAATTGACGTTTATTTTAATTCAATCATTGTTGGAACTGCTAGATTACTAAATGGCTTATATTGCTTAAATGCGAATGTTTGTTCAGATTCCACTCCTATGGCATCAATTAATACTGTCATAGGACATAAACGTCAAAGAATTGATGAAAACTCTTCCATGTTATGGCATCGGCGTTTGGGCCATATCTCGAAAGAGAGATTGGAGAGAATGGTTAGACAAGGCATATTGCATGACCTAGACTTTTCTGACTTTGAATCCTGTATTGACTGCATTAAGGGAAAACTTTCCGCTAGAGCTAGGAAGAAAGGGGCTAATAGGTCTGAAGCTATTTTGGAATTGATCCACACAGACATTAGTTAATCAATTACTCCATCTATTATGGGCAATTACAAATATTTCATAACCTTCATAGACGACTATTCCAAATTTGGCTGGATTGATCTGTTGCATGAAAAATCTGACTCGCTAGATGCCTTTAAAGCATTTAAGGCTGCCATTGAATTAAAGTCTGGAAAGGTAATCAAGAGTGTAAGATCAGACAGAGGTGGAGAATATTATGATAGATATACTGAAACCGAGAGAAACCCTGGACCGTTTGCTCTATTCTTACAGGAGCAAGGGATTGAAGCTCAGTATACTATGCCTGACACTCTATAACAAAATGGAGTTACTGAGAGGCACAATCGCACCTTGATGGACATGATCAGAAGCATGATCAGTCACTCTTCGTTACCAGAATTTCTGTTGGGTGATGCCCTTAAGACAGCAGCCTATGTCCTGAATCAAGTTCCAAATAAATCTGTTGAAAAGACACCATATGAGCTTTTCACCGGTAAGAAGCCTAGTCTGAGACACTTTCGCATGTGGGGTTGTAAAGCAAAAGTGAGACCCTATAATCCGCAGCTCAAGACACTTGATTCTAGAATTATCAACGAATTTTTCATTGGGTATTGTTCAGGATCCAGAGGATGCAAATTTTATTGTCCCAGTCACACTACCAGGGTCATTGAATCTGACAAGGCCTTCTATTTTGAGGATGACTTGGACAGTGGGAGTGGTGTCCCTAGAGTAATTAACCTGCATTGTGTGGATAACATCTTGTCCATGCCATCATCGTCATCTCAACTGGTAGATCATGATATTAGAGATGACATCCTTGTTGAGAATCCGATTAATCTTATTGTAGAAACTCCTATAACAGATATAGGAGAGCCAACTCTTAATTTGAGGCGATCACAAAGGATTTGTAAACCTACAATTTCAGATGACTATATAGTGTACTTGCAGGAGTTTGAGTCAGACATTATTGATGGCACAGATCCAATTACTTATAACGAGGCTGTAACAGGATCTCATTCATCTGAATGGTTCGAGGCTATGAATGATGAGATGTCCTCTATGTCTTGCAATCATGTATGAGAATTAACTGAGTTGCCAGATGGTTGTAAACCTGTTGGTTGCAAATGGGTCTTTAAAACAAAGAGAGGGGCCAATGGTGAAGTTGAAAGATTCAAAGCCAGGCTTGTAGCTAAAGGCTATAATCAGAAGGAAGGGATCGATTATACATAAACGTTCTCACCCGTATCTACTAAAGATGCCTTTAGAGTTGTAATGGCTCTTGTTGCACAGTTGAATCTTGAACGTCACCAAATGGATGTCAAAACTGCATTCTTAAATGGTGATTTACTTAAGGATGTTTATATGATGCAACCTGATGGATTCACTGAGGCAGGGAAAGAACACTTAGTGTGCAAGCTGAAAAGATCCATTTATGGACTTAAACAGGCCTCAAGACAGTGGTATTTGAAATTTGATCAGATAATCACCTCACTTGATTTTACAGAGAACATTGTTGATTAATGTATCTATCAGAAATTCGATAAAGATAACTTTATGATACTCGTTCTGTATGTTGATGACATACTCCTGGCTAGGAACTCAGTAGCCATGTTGAATGAGGTTAAACACATTTTGTCATGCCATTTTGACATGAAAGATCTTGGTGAAGCCTCTTTCGTTCTGGGAATTCAGATTCATCGTGATAGATCTTGCGGCACTCTTGGTTTATCTCAAACAACCTATATATAACGAGTACTAAAGAAATTTAACATGCATACTTGCGCTCCTTGTGCAGCACCTGTACAGAAAGGTGAAAAGTTATCTAGATCATCTTGTCCCAATGATGACAATTCGAAAATTAAGATGAATAAGATTCCGTATGCATCCGCTGTTGGCAGCCTTATGTATGCTTAGGTGTGCACACGACCTGACATTGCTTTCGCTGTCAGTGTCCTTGGTAGATACTTGAGTAATCCTAGTCTTGATCATTTGAGGGCTGCAAAGAAAGTCATGAGGTACTTGCAAGGTACAAAGCATCACATGCTTACTTTTAGAAGATCTGAGCCATTTGAAATTGTGGGTTATTCAGATTCTGATTATGCATCTTGTGTGGATGACCGCAAATCCACTTCTGGATACATCTTTATGATGTCTGGAGGAGCTGTATCGTGGAAGAGTTGCAAGCAATCAGTAACAGCTACTTTGACTATGGAAGCAGAGTATATCGCTTGTTATGAGACTACCCGCCAGGCCATATGGTTAAGGAAACTGATATCTGGCATGCATCTAGTTGATTCTATATCACAACCTATAACCATATACTGCGATAGTTCGTCTGCTGTCGGTTTTGCTCAGAATCATAGGAACTCCAGTCGTACTAAACACTTTGATGTTAAGTTCCTATTTGTCAGAGAAAAGATTGCTAAATCTTATACTCATTTGGTTCACATTCCTGGTGAACACATGTTGGCAGATCCGTTGACCAAAAGCTTGCCCGTAGGAGTTTTTAAGAATCATGTGACTCACATGGGCGTTGTTAAAAATTTTGTTATAGCCTTGGTTTAGTGGGAGTCTGGATTAAATTCTTAAGGGATTTTGAATTGTTATTTGACAATTTTGAATATTATTTTGTGTTCCATTCAATTCAATTGATGAAACTTATTTATGGAAATGTCGATATCACTTGAATCCCTATCGGTTTCAGTGATTTTTTTATGTATAATTTCTCCACTGAATCTTGTATGGTTTATAAATATACACACATCCATGTGTCTATGTGAACATTATTATGCCGGATTAACTATTTATCTATTGATCTAATAATTTAATTAATGCTATCCAAGTGGGAGATTGTTGGAATAATTTTAAACATTTATGGATTATCATTAACTATTTTATTAGATCAGTACCTAATTAGGCAATTAATGTTATAATTTACAAACTGAGAATGAACTGGGTTTTATTTTATATGTGTGTGGATAATCGGTGATGGGTTCGATTATCCACAAGCCCATTGGACAGAAACCCAACTCACAGCCTAAGAGCATTAGTAATCATCCTGTCAGATTACTAATCCAAGATTGTTATCCAGAGAGAGATTTTATGGGCTTAATTTAAATTTAAACTTGTTTTAAAGATTCTGGAGGATTTTATTGAATAATATTGATTAATTATATTATTTAATAAAATCTTATAAATAACACACTGAAGCCCTAGTTTGAAACACACAAATTTTATCACTCTCTCTCTGCCGTCAAGACACTCTGAAAAACGCTCTTGGGTATTGTGGGTTGAACTCGTTTGACTTAACCAATATTCAAAATAACGATGTCGTCTCCATTAGGTCAGACTGTTGATTTATTCTCCCAATTTATATACTTGTTTAATTACATGTTTTGATTCCGGTTACATTTCGGTGATCCTTACCTTCTGGAATGCTTCATTTATTTTTTTTTACTTTTTTTTTTATAAATTTCAAAGACATAAAGAGAGGAATTTTTTATTCTCACACTATGGTTTTAGACCAGACTATTATTATTATTATTATTATTATGTTTTTTAAATTGTGTGGTATTATGTAAGGTTAAAAAAGGTACAACACAATATATAATAGAAATAAAATTGGCGGCAACAAAAAAGAAGTATTTTATGTTAGCATTATAACGTCAAAATAAAAACCCAAAAAGAAAGAGTGATCCAAACTCATTAGTGAAAGGGTTGCACGAAAAAAAAAAAGAAAAATTGATGGGAACAAAAGAGAAGCATTTAATGTTAGTATTAAAATTAAAACCCAAAAAAAAAACACAACACAATATATGAAAGAAATCAAATTAACAGTAATAAAAGAGAACTATTTAATGTTAGTATTATAACGTCAATAATGAAAAATTCAAAAAGAGAGGGTAATCCAAACTCGTTATTGAAAGGGTTGCATGTAAAAAGAAAGAAAAAAACAGAACTGAAATGCCCAAGACTGTTTCAAAACAAAATGGTTTTAACTAGTCAAAACAAAACGTCTTAAAATTATTTTTAAGGGAAAAATTAATAAATGTTGCAACATTTATAAATTAATAAATGTTGCATGACGAGGGACCAACTTGTTGTACAAAAGTAAACGAGCTCATTTAATGTTATTAGATGTCATACCAGTGAAATGTCACTTCACTGTCCTTTTTTTGTGCGTCAACTTTCACATAAGGGGAAATTGATTTGGACCTAGATTTACCACAGGATGTCAGCGCGTTCAATCTCTATTATGCATATGAGTAAATAATCTATTTTGTGTTCTTTTTTTCTTCACCAAATCAGCATCAAGTTAAAATTTTTTTTTCCATTTTCAATTTCACTTCAACATCTGTACTAAAAAAAAAAAAAAAGGCTTTTGCTGCAATTTCACTCAGTTTTTTTTTTTTTTTTTTCTGAACCTCCAGCCCTATATTTCGTTGATGTCCATCATCATCTTCTCAATTGTCCAGCGAACTCTCTCCATAATTTTCAAATAAGCCTTTTTCCAGACGATGAATCAATGAATAGTGGCCTTCTGGCATTCTCCATCGCAAACGAAGGAGAGGAGAAAAGATAACGTTATTCAGATGTCTTCTTCAATCTGCGTTCAGCCATCACCAAAATAAAAGAAAAAAAAAAAAAAAACAAGGCCATTATTCTTAAAAAGAATAGATGGCGTGATTTCATGAGAGTGATTAGTTGGAGCTAACACTTCAGATGAGTTCACTGCATAATCTACAGTAAACTTATTTATTGTTGCAGATATGCGTCCAAGAAATCCAAGCACCTAAGAAGATAAATTTTATAAGTAAGTTCTTTCGGTATGTGCTAATTAAGAAATGTTACGTTTAAAGCAAGTTTATAAAAATGATAAAAAAATATTTTAAAGTTATTATATTTATAATCTAATTTTATTATTTATTTGATTTATATTATTATATAAAATTAATGAAATTTATATTGTGTAACATATTTTGGTCATTTTGATTTTAAATTTGAATTAAATATTTTTTTTTTCATTTTCTTAAGAAGGCATACATTGTCGTAGAATTAATAAACATGATATTAGAGTCCAAAAGAATGAAAGTAATCAATAAATACGGTTTTTTAAAGTGAAAAATGAACAGTATTAATAAAATATTGATAAATAATTGAGATAATTAAAAAATAAATAATAAAAAAATAGATTAAATCTTAGAAATAAATAATATGATAAATATATTAAATTTTCAAGAGGAAAAGATAAAAAAAACATTTCAAAAATTACATGTAAAAGTTTTTAAAAAAAGCTTGTTGAAAGACAAAATTAAAAAAAAAAAAAATGCTAACAGACACAAGAGAGAAGGGATGAAGTACTATAGAAAAATTCCGATCAATACAAGGTCGGAATAAAATTGAAATAAAACACTGAAATTTATTAAACTGTGATATACAGTATGTTTTTAAATTCGTAAAACGACGTAATTCTACTTCGACTCAAAAATAATTTTATGATGTAAAATAGAAATAAATAAAACCTGGAATGGTCGCCAACATTTGGTCAGACATTTTCGACCAAATTGTGGTTGAAAATGTAAGGCTACACCCTTCATAAATTTTTTTATAAAACTATTTAATTATTTTTAATTAACTTTTAAAATATTAAAAATAGTATATGTAATGAATTTTTTTAATTTCATATTTAACATATTTACATGTATTTTTTTAATTAAAAGGTAAAAATATATAAAATGTATGGCTAAGTTGTGAATTTTATTACCATTGTGATTATATATATATATATATATATATATCTCTCTCTCTCTCTCTCTCTCTCTCTCTCTCTCTCTCTCTCTTTCTCTCTCTCTCTCTCTCTTAAGTGGGGTTATAATGTAATTTCATAGAAAATTATCTCATTCTTTTTAGGGATTTTTTTTCTAATTATATTATTCATTAGTTCTTTTCAGTACATGCAAGACATGGTTTTAAGATATTAGCACACGTATTGAAGACATTGAAGAATTCACCGTATTTCATATTTTTCTACTCAAATTTTCATGATCTGATATTGTCCAAAAAAAAAATTGATTTTCACATGTACATTAGAATGAAAAAATATGAATAAATATGCAATAATTTTACTAAGGGCAAAGATATAATTTTATACCCTTAATTTTAATTGAGGTTTTATTTTTATTATTTAATTTTAACATGATCTTTTAACATTATTTTAAAATTTATTTTTATTTGTTAAGTTTCATTTTGTTCCAATTTAGTTACTAAATTTTATTTTTAAGTTTTACTTTTATCTTTTAAATTTATTTTCTGATTCCCTTAATTTTACCTCAAATTTTACCATTGTCCTTTAATTTTATTTTGTTCAAATTTAACCCCTAATTTATGAAAAAACTACTCAAATCTTTCCTCTAGCACCATAAAATTAAATAATTTAATTTTTTTTCTCTTTTGTATGAATTAATAATTATGAATCAAGACTACTAGAAAATATATTAGGCTAATAACGTCAAAATGAAGAAAGAGAAGACAAAAATAAATTTTGCTAATGAGTACTAATCAATTCAATTTATAGAAAAATAAGAATAATATTAAATCTCTAAACTAAATTATTACATTTCATAGAGCTTACTCATATAAATAGATACACGAAAAAAATAATATTTAAGTAACTTTTGAAAATTAAGGGTTAAACTAGAAGAAAAGGAAATTATGATAAATTTAATAGACTAAATTAAAACCAAACTAAATTAAGAATGAAAGTAAAATTCAAGGTAAAACTAATAAGAGACGACTAAATGAGAACCAAATAAAATTAAAAGAAAAAAATAGAACAATTTATAAAGTTAATTGGTCAAATTGAAATTAAATAAAGTTAAAAGAAAAAAGTGAAATAAAGATAAGATCAAAAATATATTTTTGACTTTTTAGTAATTTATCTAAACTTTTATCTATTACAAAAAAAACGTATAAATACATGTCAAATGCTTTCACAAAAATACAGCTCCATCAATTTCAACATGAAAAATTCGACAAAGTAAAATATTTGTAGAGAAACTTCAAAAGGTGTACACACTCTCTTACAAGAAGTTCAAAAAATATAGTAGTTTATTTTGATAATCTTATTGTTTAAAATTTACAATTTTTAGAACTTAAAATATCAAAAATAATGAACGACTTTTTTGTATTATGATTATAGATATTTTCGTTTTGGATGGATTCACACTTATTATGTTTGCACACTATGTAGTTATATTTAGTTTTATCTTCATCTTGTGACACACTAGAAAAGTTGCGTTGCGTCGCCGTTGAATGGTGCATGTACGAAAAGGGTGTACCATACCATGAGGGAGTGGGATACAATAAATGATGAATTGATTTATATATATATATATATATATATATATATATATTATAATTTTACCTTACACTTATTATAGAATTATTATTAAAAAATATTTAAAATAATTTTTAACTTATTTTAAAAAAATTATTAAATTTAGTCTCTTTAACAAATTTTAAACTCTAAATTTAATTGATTAAATTTAATATTTTTTTAAATATAAAAGACTAAATGTTACATTTATTATTTTAGACATTTTAATAAATAATTAATATAATAATTTTGTTCATAAGTAAAAGATTTATATATATATATATATATATACACACACACACACTATGAGTTTGCAGGCTGAGAAAGGCGTGAATGCATAAAGATATTTGGGAACAAAACATGTCGTCGTGCAGTAAGAGTAGCCTGGTGTGGGAAGATCTGACGGTGTCGGTGCCATGTAGTGGAGTGAAGAAGAAGAAGCTGCTTCATGGAATCACTGCCTCTGCTGAAGCTGCTCGCCTCATGGCTCTCATGGGCCCTTCTGGCTCCGGCAAAACCACCCTTCTCAACTCTCTTGCCGGTGATCCTCTTTCTCTCTCTCTTAACACTATCGTCTTTCTTGCTTATATATGCTTATACTACACAGCATCGTACTAGGTTGTCCTTCCAGTTTTGAGTCTCACGTTTTGTTTGATTATCATGTCTAGTTTTCCAAGTTCTTCAAACAGAAATTTCTGAAGCTAATTTATACATACTAGCTATATGTATATATATTTCTGTTTTTTGAAAGCCTTACTGTTAATAATAGAAAAGATGCGTTTAATATAAGATAAGCCTTATGATATCGATCATACATATATATATATATATATATATATATATATATATTTAGTTGAAAAAATTTTAAAAGATTTTAATGAATACAAATAAATAATTAATAAAAAAATTTATTTAAAATGTAGAATTTTATTGTATCCGTAAATTTTGTAGTAAAAATAATAATTTATTTTGTTCAAAGCTTTTTCTTTTATATTAAAATAAGCAAAGAGAGTTATACGGTGAATCTTCCAAATGTGGGAAATTATTGCACAAAGTATTTGTATATTTTAATAAATAAAATTATTGAATTATTTTAAAACGGTAACATTTTACTTTTCAACTACTCATATTCTAAAATTAGATATACTTATAGAATATCTTCCTCTTATATTCTCCATCAATAATTTGATAGGATAATTACGAACAAAATTTAGGCTGCAGCTTATAGCTTTACTTAATAAATTTATGTGTAATCTAACCTATTATTAATTACTCATAATTAATTTAGACCCAATTCATTCTTGATTTATGTCAAAATTAGTTACTTAATTAATTAACCCAGTAAAATGGGATAATAATAAATTAATATTAATCCAAAATATTTTTTAAAAATATTTCACCATATACGTTTGATCTGCATGCACAATATTTTATTATGTCAGTAAATAAAGCTAATTTAGTTTAGCCGCTGCAATTTTAGATGAATTTGTTGGGTTGATCAGATGAGGCTAACTTTGTTTGGTACATATTTCAGGATAAAATTGCTTCCTTTTGGAATACCATTTAATTTGTATTTCATTTTTTCTTATGGCAGGAAACTGCTCTTCAAATTTGTTTTCCTAATTTAAAATAAGAAGTTTTCTATAGCTAGTTTTACTCCTGTAGAAATCCTGGGGGAGTCCCTATCCTTTTATTATACCAAAATTACACAGAACATTTTTAATGTGTCAACGGAACATTTATTAATTTTTGACAATGATAAATAATTAAAAATTATTAATGATAAGATATAGGATTTAAAATTTATTGGAATTAATTTATACAATAATGAAAGAGGTGATAGAAAAAAAGATTTCATACATAGTGTACAAAATGCATTTGACTTATTCTTTGTCCTTTGTTAATTTACCACGCATGTGTCCTTTGGAGATGGGAAAAAAGTTTAAATTTGTGGACTATTCAAGTAGGAACTGTCATTATTAAGGACACACATTTTAAAAATTTTTTCTCTTCAAAAATGAGATTGGTAAGAAAATCTCATTGACAGTTGGAGAATGAAAGAAATCCAAGTGAGCCTTTTTAGATTATAATTTGGAAGCTCTTCCTCTTCCCATTTTTATCGGATAGCCCCAAAGCGACAAAAGCTCCTCCTCCTTATCTTTGATTTCCTTTGATTATACACTATTACTTGTATAACTTGTTATTTGATTTTTTATTTTTTATTTTTTGAACATGTTGAAAATTTTAAATATAGTACCAGAGCTTTATATTTTCGACATAATTAAAGTTTTTAGTAATTTTTATTACGATATATATTGGCCAAAATAATTTGTATGTTATATAGTGTATCTTAAATTTAATACATATATAGCTAGCTTGAAAAAAAGGTGTGTTTTAGGTTTGCTGATGTTGTCAAATCTGATGAGGACATTATACTTCGGGAAATTTAGGCCATAAATTTAAGATATGAAGAATATTAAATATTAAAATTAATTTAAGGAATCTTGGGGTCAATTTTATTTTTTTCCTTACTTTAAAAGACTCTGTTCTAGAACTTTGAAAATAAATGATAAAAAGATTCTAAAGTTTTAAGACAAGATCGTTCGAATATAAAAAAATTTTGCTACGTCCTTCAAAATAACTTAAAGCTTAAGGCTCCTCAAAATAAATATTTAAAATTTATGGTCTTTAACTATAGTTTTGCCATATATTTTTAAACACTGGTATTTTATTATTGGTTCCATCTTTCAAACTATCTTAAATTTAGTTGTTTTGATACAATTTCATGTCGGCCAAAAGGTGATCGACGAGTAAGTTCCACGTGGCAAAACATGCTGACAATGCAAGTGGCATGAGAATTGGAGGAAATGCCCAAGGATTGAAATTAATTTCTTTGTATTCCACGTAAATTTTTAGTTGAATCCCACACCAATTTTATTTTAACGTATGCACCTTCAATTTTAATATTTGCAACATTTCCATGCAGACTGATTAAGCTTTTTAAAATCCGCATTTTCAATTAATTAGTCATTATGATTAATTTATGGATCATAATAAGTAATCAATTATTTATAATAAGTAGTTAACTGTCATAATGAAATAATCATTTATAATAAATTATTCATATCTCAATTCAATTTTCATAACACTAAAAAATATATATTTCACTCAAAAACTCCATGTAAATTGTAATTATCTCATGTACATAGTTGTCAAACTCATGAATTTATTATTTGAGTTTACGATTATATATAAAGAAAACGAGTCAACTCGTTATAAACTTGAATTTAGTATCAAACTCAAGTAAAATCGCAAGTTGACTTATCGAGTTTATTGAGTTTACAAATTTAACGTGTGAACTAATTTGTAAAATCAATAACATAATAATTTCAATTCAAGACTAAATAAGATATAGACAAACTTCTTTTTCATAAAACCTTTACAATTTATTTTATTACAAATTTGAATATGCATAAAAAATAATAAAATTACATTTAATATGTACTTATTAAATAAATAAAATAAATATGATTTAATTAGTTATATTAAATAATTATTTATGTATGACCATCTTAAAATATTTATGTTGAGTATTACAAATTATGAAATATGAATAATTTTTGTTTGATTAAGTATAATTTGAATTACATTTAAATAATTTTTTAATGTATATAATTTTAAATTATAAAATTACATATTTTAATAATTATTTATTAATTTAGATAAACTTTTACAAGTTTGCATTACAAATCTATATTGCAAATTTATCAAAACTTATTGTGAGTTTAACCACCTATATGTACCAACGAAAAAGTACAGATAAGTAAAGCAAATGCAAAATGTTATTGTAGAATTTTTTTTAAGGAAATGTTTAGGGATCAGGATAAAAGATAGATGGGGTTCAATATTTAGAGTTGGATGAAAATATTTTTAACTTTAGTTGTCTAAAGAAATTAATTGTCTGAGTATTAATGACTTTGATGACATATAGCATATTTCAAGATTGTTAATGAGCTTTTAACCAAGTTTACTAATTATAGGGTTATGATATAATAACATTGTTAAATTTCAAATTGGGTCGACCTGCACCATGTTTCTAATTTCATGTCCAATCAGCACCAACTTCTTTTATATGTCATAATCTTATGAGTCCACCTTTTATTACACTTAAACAAATATTATTATGATTGTTTGGAAGATTTAGCTTTTATTATGTATAAATTTCCAAAACAATATAATGATTGGAAAGTTAACTATCCTTATCATTATTTTTACACCGTCAATATCTGTATTGACATTTTCTGCAGGGAAACTTCATGCGAATGTTACTGTGACCGGCGACATTCTGATCAATGGGAGGAAGAGGAACTTCTATCAGAGAGAGATGGTAAAGTAAAATAGCCACAAAGCTTCTTCACAAACATCATGCTAAAAACTTTTTCCCATTTTCATCAGGAAAGTTCAACTGATGCATTTTTCTTGAAATTTCAGTCTTATGTTGATCAAGAAGAGTATTTTTTGGGAACATTGACGGTGAGAGAAACCCTCACATACTCAGCAAGAATCAGGCTCATTTCAAAAATGACCAAAGAAGAGATAAGTAAGGTGGTCGAACACACCATAATGGAAATGGGTCTTCAAGAATGTGCCGATAATCATATTGGGAATTGGCATTTGCGTGGAATCAGTACTGGTGAAAAGAAGAGACTGAGCATTGGCCTTGAGATCTTGACTCAACCTCGTGTGTTATTTCTCGATGAACCCACCAGTGGACTCGATAGTGCCTCCGCTTTCTACGTAATCCAAGCCGTAAGCCACATAGCTCGTGGTGGAAAAATAGTTATCTGTTCGATTCACCAGCCGAGTAGTGAAATTTTTCATCTGTTTGATGATCTGCTCTTGCTCTCTGGTGGAGAAACTGTTTATTTCGGCGAAGCAAAGATGGCTTTAGAGGTAAACAATTTGAACAACATAGGGATTTCCATGATATTAGTTGAAATTTTGAGTACCTGATTGAATCTTCAGAACAGTTTTTTGCTAATGCAGGCTTCCCCTGTCCTACAAGAAGGAATCCTTCAGATCATTTCCTTCTATGTATTAATTTGGACTTCGAACTGATTGTAAGTTTGGATTAGTAGCTTTTATTTGCCGGACACGTTTTAATTCTGCTTCTGAACGTTAATTTTGTCATTGACAGTCAACATCATCAAATTCTGCAATGGACATGAAAACGTCAGAGATTAGAGCCATCCTCATTGAGTGTTACGGAAGTTCAGAGATAATGGCCAATACAAGAAGAATGATTCAAACATTAACATCTAATGTATGAAATTCATAGTCAGCTTTTTATTATGAAAAACTACATCTCATTCCTTGAATTAAGTAATTAAGTCTTCAATTACAAAATTAATACATTTTAAAACATAACAAAACACACTTGAGCTTAAAATTGTCATTAAATACTCTCCTGTGTAATTGTGTTCAAGAAGTGTTTTGTTACATTTTAAAGTTCAAAAATGTGTTTTGACATATTTTGTAGCTCATTTATCAATTTTGTAATCATGCCGAGGGAGTTAAAATATATTTTTTCACTTATTTAGTTAAACTCTCCTTTAGGGTCGAAAAGTGAAGGTAGACACTATTAGATCAATGAGAAAACAGTCTTGTTGATAGTTTTTTGGGTTTATTTTCCCTTCTGATGGTTTTGAGAACTATCATAGTTGCAGGAAGAACAAGTAATTGAGTCCAACACAAGAAGAAGCACTATCAACTGGTGGAAGCAACTCTGTACATTGACCCAGCGATCTTTCCTAAACATGACAAGGGACATGGGCTATTACTGGCTGAGGATCATATTTTACGTACTGGTATCGATCAGTGTTGGGACCCTATTTTATCATATTGGTACCGAGAACAACTCAATCTTGGCTAGAGGAAAGTGTGTATCATTCATCTATGGCTTTATGATTTGTTTATCTTGTGGAGGATTACCATTTTTCATTGAAGAATTGAAGGTAAGGAATTAGCCATTGTGTTCTGTAACTAGGAGCTACTGAATGTCATGCTGCGTTCTGTTCTCTACCTAATTTCAACATGCATTAGGTGTTCTACGGTGAAAGGTCCAAAGGGCATTATGGAGAGGCTGTATTTGTACTGTCAAACATCCTGTCATCGTTCCCTTTCCTAGCTTTTATATCCCTGTTATCTGGAACGATCATATACTACATGGTGCAGTTTCATCCGGGTTTAAGTCATGGCGTATTTTTCTGCATCAACTTGTTCTGCTGCCTATCAGTTGTTGAGAGCTGCATCATGGTTGTTGCTTCAGTGGTTCCCAATGTCCTAATGGGCATAGGAATAGGAACTGGTGTTATAGTAAGTAAATCACTCTCCTTGCTTCTCAAATAAGGAGAAGTTCCTAAGCAAACACGATCTGTAAATTATGAGTAAAATTTCGAGCAAACTAATCCTCATATATATATGTAAACACCTCACAAGAAATATATATTTGAGTACTTGACATGTTTACTTGTTTACTCATAATTGATTTTATCTATTTATTCTTCGGGATCTATCTAAAATTTCTCAAATATGTTTTAGAAACTTGATCTCTTTAATTGGTGATGGTTGTAGATCTTTATGATGATGTCTTCCCAAATCTTCCGTCCGCTACCTGACATTCCCAAGTTCTTTTGGCGCTACCCTATGTCCTACCTCAGTTTTGCTACTTGGGCAGTACAGGTACGAAGTCATTGAAGTTTCATCATCAAATCTATTAGATCAAATTAAACATATTAATGCTACTTAATCACAAACTGTAGATGAATTGCCCATATGGCTGCATCTTAGTTCAATAGAAAAAAGTACATGTGTGTAGTGACGTCCCTTGATTCAATATGCAGTCGCATTAGCCATTTAACCATAATCTGTGAAAAAAAGGAAGTTTTATAAGTGGCATTACCAAATACATAAATACACTAAAACAACGCTACTTTTTCACCTCGCTAATAATACTGATTAGGACAAAGATATAGGCTGCAATTGGTAACATTGAAAACAAATTGATGAACAGCCTTCAATTCCTACTTCTGCTGGGTAATGATACTTAGTGATGCTGTTTTCACCTGCAGGGACAATACAAGAATGACATGTTGGGGCTTGAGTTTGATCCTCTGCTACCTGGTGACTCAAGAGTCAAGGGAGAGCAAATCCTGAAATTGGTATTTGGGGTTCCATTGGATCATAACAAGTGGTGGGACTTAACAGCACTCATCGTCTTATTGTTACTTCACCGAATGCTCCTCGTCTTGGTACTTCGGTACATCAATAGATCCAAATTACCCTTGCTGTGGTTTCATGCAAAGGTAAGTCTACACCACTTTGCTGGGAGATTTTCATCAAGTAGCAAGCCATCTATCTCTTCCAAGAAACAACATGCTCCCCCTCCATTGTCTTCTCAAGAGGGTCTCATGTCTCCGAATTTTGCTAGTTGATGCTTTTGGTATTATAATAGTGGTTATGGTCTCATGCCTTCATGGTTTGGGTGAGCATTAATGTGAGGGTTCTATCTCTCCATGATTCCTTCCCAGTGCTTAGTGAGGCATTTTATGCCTGTTAAAGAATGTTGCTAGACTAAAGTCAACAATAGTTGCTATCTGTTGCTTCAGTAACTATAGGCCACAGCCTCTTCTATATATGTGTCTATATATATGATATGCTGATTAGAAGTAATGTATAATTCATGCTTCAGTTTTTTATCGTCTGAGCTCCTCTCTCTGTCCCACTACTTTGAATGTCCGCACTCTTTCTTCTTATCCCTCGTTAGGTCATTTCAGCTTGACGTGTGGCACAATGAAAGCTTAAATGTTATCAAATAATACTTTGTAACGAAGACTAGAGACAAGAGCTCAATTAAATTAGAACTAAAAAAATATAAAAAAATTGTAGTAATTATTGGCAATTCTAGTTGCACTAAATAAAAATGGTAATAATTCACAGCATCTAATTTTGCTTATTTTTTGGAACAAAAATAACAATCATGAAATGTATTTGAGACAAACTTTATGGTCCTTGATTCCCACAAAAATTTTAAACGGAATTAAAAGCAAATTGTTTTGAGAAAGAAAATTTCATCTTAATCAGTCCTTAATCTTACTTTTTTTTTTAACAAAATAAAATCAGCCAATTTAAAACGAATTTGATACGTAGTACGAAATTAGATGAAAAACTTCTGTTTAATTTTTTTGGGCCATAATGTGATAATTAATATTAGTGATAATAAAGAAATATATTCCCAGTTGCATAGTTTAAACGTGATTCATTGAGCTTATATTATACGTGATTCTATTATAACTTGCTCAAAAAATATTGTTCAAATCATTGACAGATTAAATAAAGGACCAATATAACTCAGACACGTGTACAATTGTAAATAATATGAAATCTGTAGTTTTAGCATTCTTTATTCTATCCTTTGTAAATATTCGATGTACAACGTTCTTAAGAAGATATATCAGATTCAGATTGCATTTTCTTTCATTCTTCCAAAGCTCTTTATGTTATTAGAGCTACCCAATCTACTTACTGTCCAATTCTTTCTTCCGTATCCTGGTATTTCTTCTCTCTTTGTTTCCATGGCTAAGAATACTATTTGATCCTTTGTCATTTCCTCTCGGGATCCTCTCAATCTTCACGGTTCCGATAACCCTGGTATCAGACTTGCTACTATGTTTTTCAATGGATCAAATTATCGATCTTGGAGCAAGTCGATGCGAATCGCCTTAGCAGCTAAAAACAAACTCGGTTTTATCAAAGGGAAGGTGAAGATGCCTGCAGAAGATTCTGACAGTTATAACAGTTGTGTTGGGGCAAATGCTATGGTAGTAGCTTAGATTCTCAACTCTCTCAATAAAGATCTTCATGAATCCTTTGTATACATTTCTTCGGCCAAGGAATTATGGGAGAAGCTTGAACAACATTTTGGAGACACCATAGGAGTTTGAGCTTTGGAAGTAGCTCCTATCTCTTACACAGGGCAACATGTCCCTGTCTCTCTACTTTACTAAACTCAGTAGTTCTGGGTGAGCTCGCCTATATCATGCCTCTTCCCTAGTGTACTTGCGGTAGGTGCACTTGTGACTTTCACATCTTATTCTACAAAAATCTGATTATGATAAAGGTATGCAATTCTTAATGGGGTTGAATGACACTTACGACAATGCTAAGAACTAGATCTTGTTGTTAGACCCTTTTCCCAAGCTTGATAAGATTTATTCCATGCTTCTCAGCGTGAATAAGCAACGACAAGCGTCTGCTCAAACTATTAAGCTTTAAGACAACAGTGCTCTCCTCTTGCTTTCTACTAAAGGATTTGGTTCCAGTAAAACTAATTCAGGCACTAAGAATAAATCTACTAAAAAGGATGACAGATTCTGCACTTAGTGTAATAATAAAGGACATGTCATAGAGAACTGTTCTAAGAAAAATGGTTACACAGATTAGTGGATGGATTTCAACAATAAGAAATCTAAGGCTACGATTAATGCATGCTAGAGTGAATCTGCTACTCATTTAAGCATAGATGATTCTTCACAACAAGACTTGTCTATTACCATTACCCAACTGATTCAACAAGAGCTATCTAAGCTTGTGAAGATGAAAGCAGTGCCTGAAGCTCATGTCAATGCTACTCAATCTAATGATTTCTCAGTTACCTTAACTCATCATGTTTTTCAAACACTTGATGATCTCACGATGAGTTCTTAGATTGTTGATACAGGGGCCACTAACCATGTATCTCCCTATCTTACACTTTTTACCAATTACTTCCTTTCTACATATGGCCTTATCCATTTACCAAACGGATCTGCTCAATCCATTTCCCATATTGGTACTGTGGTTCTTCATCCTACCTTGACATTGGATAATGTTTTCCATATTCCAATATTTAGATATAATTTACTCTTAGCAAGTCAACTGGTTTTAGAAGTTAAACTCAAGGTTGTTTTCACTAATGATGCTTGTATTTTTCAGGACCCAGTGACTGATAGAGTGTGTGCTCATGCTAGGCTTGATGGACGACTTTATTTGCTTGATCAGTTTTCTTTTACTCACTGCAATACTGATTCTCAAGTATCATGTAATACCTCAAATACTACATTTATGACAATTGTTTTTCTTTATAGTACAACAGATTGGGTCTTCCCTCTCTGGATACAATAAAACATATCCATTTTCTGTCTACTCTTCCCATTTCTACTATACAATTTTGCGAAGTCTGTCCACTTGCTAAGTAAACGTGTTTATCATGTCCTATTTCAACTAGTACAAGACGAGCCTCTTTCGATCTCATTTATGTTGATCTTTGAGGACCTTACCGGGTTCCATCTATTACTAGTGCCTCTTATTTCCTCACAATTGTAGATGATTTCTCTGAAGTGACATGAATATTTCTTTTATAAAATAAACAGCAAGTTAATTCTACTCTTCAACATTTTTACTTCATGATTCAGACATAGTTTAATGCTTCCATTAAAATCATACGAACAGACAATGGTATAAAATACATTAATTCTAGCTGACACAAATTCTTTGCCAGCAAAGGTATCATTCACCAACGAAGTTGTCCTTACACAACCCAATAAATTGGGACTCTTGAAAGGAAACATCGTCGTTTGGTTCAAGTGGCAAGAGCTTTTACTTTTTACCCTGGGAATCCCTCAAGGATTTGGGGTGAGACCATTTTATCTGCCACTTGTATTATCAATCAACTTTCCACCCAAATACTTGCTTGGAAAACTCCTTTTGAGTTGTTGTTTGGTCACCCGCCCTCATATGACCACCTTAGAGTCTTTAGCTCTCTTTGTTTTTGCAGCAAATCCCAAACTCTAATACCTTGAAAAATACTTTTATATAATTATATCTTTATATATCTCGTCTTTAAAAAAAAAAATTACCAAGAACTCTTAAAAATTCTATATATATCAAACCCAAACAATTCAATTTAATCTTTCTTTTCTAGGCTTTGACTACTCAAAATAGTTCAGTATAATCCTTTTTCTCTAGGCTTTTACTATTTTGATTTGATTAGCTAGGAGGAATTAACTGCGACCGTTCCTAATTTTGAGATATCCAAAAATTTTATACCAAATCTTAGTACAATCTATGATTATTAAATATTTTATTCAATTATAAACACATGTAAGGCATTTTACACAAAAAAAGAAACCTCCAATGTAGCTTCTACTTACATCAAACTTTCTTAACATAAACTAGAAATTATCTTATATACATATCTCACAATAAAAGGATTATCATGAAACAATCATCAATCAATATATATATATATATATATATATATATAATTTTCTTATAAAAGTAGAAACAATAAAAGTTAACATAATTATAAAGCCTATCATATGGATTGTTTTACCTTATCTCCATTGAAACTTTCACTTGAAAAATATTAATAAATTTGAGTGAGGTTACAAATCTCAGTAGTCATATACCTTATTTAGATAATCTTCATACATATTGCAAGAACTAGGAACATTAAAATAGCTATGTAACTTAATGCATAAATGCATATTTTGTCACTTGTAACCACAATCTTATACTTGTGGCTACCTCATCATACTTGTCATTATGTCTAAATATTGGCTAATTCATTATCATTGTGAGTTTAAAAACTCAAGAGTTCAATCTATGTTTATAAATTACACTGTGGCAATTTATAGATGAACCAAACTAACCAAATAAATATATACATATCAAAATATGTCGAAATATATTAATATTCCAATTCTAAATAAGTATATAGGGAACAAAAGTACAAACTACCTTTAACACAATCACAAATATGAATTTTCCACAAATTGATTTTTCACTATAGTCCAAACTTTACTTTCATTCCCCTATTTTTTTTCAAACTTCGACGAGACGTAACTTTCACCCACTTGAAGTAATGTTGCATGCCCAATGTGAAATAAGTTTTATTCAATACTTGTTATATTCTTTTTTGGCATATGGGCTGTCACACCATAATACATAATATCTTCTGGGCAAGTAGTTCAAGTATTCATAAGAAATTAGAGTCAATCAAGAGATTAAAATAAAGGAAATATGGTGTGATGGTAGTTGAATAGAAAAGACAAATTCTAATTTGGCAGTACTGTTCATATGGTAAACTAGTCAACTTTGAAAATTCATAATAAATTTTAGAAAGTTCTAAAATTTGTGAAATTTTTCAGGCAAGTATAATAACATGGTAGCTAATTGTGCACCTAATTTTAGTTCAAGATTCATTAATTTGTCTCCTCAAATATATCCATGATCATGATTGTACAGAATTATGCAAAATCAGAATTTTGTTAATGAAATTTTATGTAAAACCTACTTAAATGGAATCCAAATGGCATGAAACTTTACAGAATACTTCATTAGTACTTTAGGGACTTTCAAATTAAATTTCAGCCTAAAATTCATCAATTTAGTCCCTCAAGTGTCATCAAACCTCATGTATAGCAGAAAACTTTTTAAAATAGTTCTTCATACTGTTAGCATATAAAAAGGGTAGCTATTGAATTCAAAATTCAACAAATTTTGGTGCATATCAACTCTGAGATTACTAATTGATTTATTTGCTGCTTACTTATTACCCCTACATCAACTTGACATGAACAATGCATTTTGTATGGTTTTTTAGATAAAGATGTTTATATGCTTCCTCCACCAGGGTATATGAAAGCTAATCATGGACAAGTGTGTAAGCTCAAAAGATCCCTCTATAGATTGAAGTAAGTTTCAACACAATGGAATCAAGAGCTTACTGCTAAATTGCATTCCTATGGTTTCTTACAATCTCTACATGATCACTATCTCTTCTGCCTTTAAACACATGGATATTTTTTAGTCCTTCTTGTCTATGTAGGATGATGTATTGCACTGATACTTCTGATTCTACCATTCAAAAGGTGAAAGCATACTTACATTATCAATTTTCCATCAATGATCTTGGTCCTGCACTATATTTCCTTGGCTTGGAGATAACATACTTTCCTACTAGTATTTATCTTAATCAACATAAATACATTCTTATTTATTGTAGGATTTTGGTCTTTTAAGGGAAAAATTGGCTAAAACACCTCTTTCAATGTCCATTAAGTTTCAAAGTGATCGAGGTCTGAAGCTTCCTAATCAAGAGTCATATCGTTGGATTGTTGGAAGACTACTACACCTTGGGTTTACCAGACTAAATATCACATATGCTGCTTAGCAGCTTAGCTAATTTGTCCAATCACCCTATTAATCTCATTGGGAAGTTGTGTTGCATGTTTTGAAGTATCTCAAATGATGTCCTTTAAAAGGTTTTTTCTATCCAAGTCAACAACACTTGTTCATAGAGGCTTTTTATGATATCGATTAGGCATTTTGTCTTAATAGTAGAAAGAGTTTAACTGAACACTGTATATATTTGGGAAAAGCACTGATTTCATGGAAGACTAAGAAGTAAAGTACCATTTCTCGATCTTCAACTGAGGTTAAGTATTGAGCACTTGCTAACATAGTTTATGAATTAAAGTGGACTTCTTACTTGTTAATTGATCTCTTTATTAATCTGTCTGTGACTTGAGCATTTGCTATTATATCCTTTTGTATATATTCAATGTACAACATTCTTATAAGATATATTAGATTGCATTTTCTTTCATTCTTCCAAAGCTCCTCGAATATTACTGTTGCTAGGTAGTACTGAAGTCATGTAATAATTTATTCATAATATATGAACACAAAATTGAGAGATATTAAGATACAAAGATTTGACTTAATACTAATATGACGTATTATAGTCTTGCAGAGATATGTCAACCCATAATACCCAAAAGAGAGTTCACAGAGTAGGCAACCACCAGAGAGAGTTATTGTCGCGATTGAAATTAGGGCTTATGTTAAAGTAACTTATGGGATTTTATTTTAATAATATTATAATTAATTATTATTATTAAAATAAAACACTCAGATATACATTAAAATAGTTTCCTATTTCATTATTTAAAAGAAAGGAAACTCATTAACTCTTTCTTAGTAATTAACTTTTAATTAACAATTTGATAGGATAATTAATAATGTTCTTGGGCTGTAGGTTGGGTCTCTGTCCAGTGAGTTTATGAATAATTCAACCCATCACTAATTAACCATAATGAATATAAACCCAATCCATTCTTAGTTTATCAATTATAATATTAATTTCCTAATTAGTTATAACAAGAGATTAATCTAATAGCATAATTAATGTTAATTCATATAATATTAAAATATTCTAACAATCAACCACTTGGATAACATTAATTAAATTATTAGATCAACCAACGAATACATAATTAAGTAATTAATATTCACATAAACACATGGATGTGTGTATGTATATAAACCATACAAAATTCAGAAATGAAACCACACACAAATATTACCAAATCTGATAGGGAAACAAGTGATATTAACATTATCATAAATTAGTTTCAATATCTGAATATAATGGAGTACAAAATGACATTTAAAGCATCATATTACCATGCAAAAGTCCCTTAAGGACTCAACTTAGAAATTTGATGTCAAATTACACTACAAAAGCCCCTTAAGGATTCAACTTATACTCCCACTAGACCAAGGCTACATCAAAATTCAACAAAACTTATATGAGTTATACGATTTGAATTACTCCTATGGGTAGGCCTTTGGTCAACAGAATTGTCATCATACGCTCATTGCAAATGTGAACCATGCAAGTCTAAGATAACAAAAATTCATAAATGAAATCATGAATAAAGGATATTGAATCCGATAAGGAAAACATTATTATAAATGCTAGTAAAATTTTAATTCTGAATTATATCAAAAAATTTTGGCATAACTAAAACATTGAACCAATAGGGAAACAAATGTTATACGTACCAAAATATACCAAAGTGTTCCTTAAAAGCACAACTTAGACTCTCACCAAACTAACACTTCAAAATTTGAATATACCCAAGAATCATATGTTTCCAAAACTCTAATGGGTTTGTCTTGATAAATAGATCACCTAAAAATGAGCATGAGATTCATAGATCTTCTCTCCAACAAATAGAAATTGAGTATCAAAATTTAATGCAACTGGAATTCTTGTAACTTTGAGAGTAGCACATAATAGAGTCATGTTACAACAAAATGGTTAAAACTTAAAATATACATAATAACAAAAATTAATTTCCTTGACCATATTCCCTAACAATTGACAATCATAAAACTAGTAACATACTCTTTACTTATATATGAGATAGCTGTAAATGTCCATTTGACATTTCTTAATAAAATAGCTCCTTCAAAACATTATATAGATGTAATCAAAAGTGGGTTCAAGATCATCAACAAATGATGTATAATCTGAATCAGAATATCCCATTATTCACAAATGATTCAAATTTTTAGATAGTCAACATACAATGTTTTGTGCCCTGTAGGTATCTCATAATTGTCTTTGTAGCCTTTCAATGATCATATCCAAAATCACTTAAATATCTACCAAGCACACCAACAAGAAAAACAATGTCTGAACATGTACACACCTAGGCCTATATTAGGTTATCAATAACATATTCACATGGAACTTTGTCCATCAAAATTCTTTCATCATCATTTAGGACAAAATGATTTAAACTACCTATCACCACGTTGCACAAGTGCAGCATAAGGAGTGCAAGAATACATTTCAAATTTCTTCAGCATTCGTTCAATATAGGTTGCCTGAGACAAACTAAGAATGCCACATGATCTATCATAGTGAATATGAATTCCCAAAATAAAAGAAGATTCACCTAGATATTTCATATCAAAGTGGCATGATAAGATGTGCTTTGTCTAATTTAATAAGCACATTGAGTTACTGGCTAATAGGATGTCATCCATAAAAAGCACATCTTCATGCAAGTCTTCATCCAAGGATGTTGTTTTCAATATCTATTTAGTAACTTAGCAAGTTCTCACCCATTATTATAGTGTATGGAGGTAATTTTATCATTCATAATCTCCAACCACTTAGATGAATGAGGACCTGACATAGCTTCATTAAAAAGAGACAAAATATGTATCATCAACAATGTCTGACTCAAATTCCTACAAGTATACTATGTAATCATTTGAAATTTCAGGTCTATAAATCTTCTATGATCATCTCAAATTAATAACTGGTTTTCCCACATCAGTTGTAGAAGCTTCCACAATAGGATCAACTAGATTTTCAACAAGAGTGTCATCTCTAATAGCATGATCCACATGTAGAGATGACAAAGATGGCATGGGTAAGATGACATCCACATAATGCAGATTGATTACTCTAGGAACATCACTCCCACTATCCAAGTCATCCTCAAAATAAAATGCTCTATTAGATTCAATAACCCTGGTAGTATGATTAGGATAATAAATTCTGCATTCTTTGGATCCTGAACATTACCCAATGAAGAATCTATTGACATTCTTGAAATCAAGTTTCTTGAACTGAGGATTATAGGGTCTTACCTCTACTTTACGACCTCATGCGCGAAAGTGCCTCAGACTAGGCTTTTCACTAATGAAAAATCCATATGGGGCATTTTTAACTGACTTGAAATTTGATTTAGGATATAAGCTGTTGTTTTAAAGGCATCACCCCATAGAAACTCTGGTAAGGAAGAATAACTGATCATGCTTTTGACCATGTCCATCAAGGTGCGATTACGCCTCTCAGCAACTCTATTTTGTTGTGGAGTACTAGGCATAGTATACTGAGCTTTAATTCCTTGCTGCTGTAAGAATAGAGCAAAAGGTCCAGGGTTTATGTCTGTTTCAGTATACCTCCCATAATATTCACCTCCTCTGTCTGATCTTACACTTTTGATTGCTTTCCAAGACTTTAATTCAATAACAACCTTAAATACCTTAAAGGCATCGATTCAGATGTTTCATGCAACAAATCCACCCATGGCAACATGTGTTATAAATGTACTAAATTTGTGTTGATCCAATCCAAAATATTCTCATATTTATTTGCCCCTTTAAATTCGAGTTATTCTAAGAAGTTTTCCCATAATACATGCAACATAGGATTCAAAATCTAAAAATCTAAGTAACGAAATATTCCTTGTCTGACCATCCTTCTAATCTCCCTTTAGAGATATGACCCTAACGCCAATGTTATAACATAAAAGAATTTTTTTCAATTCTTCTACATTTATGTCCTATTATTGCATTAATAGATGCAGTGAGTGGAGAATCAAGTGGAGAATTAGAACTAGCATTCATATTCAAATAATATAATCCATCCATCAATGAAACTAAACCAACAATAACATAATCAAAGCAAATATTAATTCTTTCATTTCCTTAATAAAATTAGATAATCACGTCTATTTAATACAGAACTGGAAATCAAATTCCTCCTTAATATAGGAGTATAATCTACATTACATAAAGTCAAACAATATCCAGAATACAAGTTTAAGATTACAGTGCCCATACAGCTAATTACAATCAAACTTCATTCCACTTCAAGGATGGTTCTTTCTCTTTCATTAAGGCTTATCTTGTCTCTGAGCCCCTTCATTTTCACGCCTATTCTTTAACTTGAAGCAATATGAGATTTTATGGCCTATGCCTTTTACAGTAATGACATTTACCCTTGAATTATTTGTTCTTTTAACCCTTATTATTCTTATTGCTTTTCTTAGATCTAAACGGTTTCTTGCCATAGGCGTTGCCTTCACTTTTCTTTCCTTTCAACTTTATGTTTCCAGCCTTACTGGATGAACCATGTGAAATATAGTTCACTAATTGTACTTGAGAATTCACCTTCTTTATCGATTCTTCTTCTTAAGTCACTTTAGACATCATATGATCAATAAATCACTTTAGCTCTTAGGAATTATAAGTGGTTCTCAGGATCCCATATTTAATAAGAAGGGACTAAAGAACTCTATAAACCAAGTAGTTCTCATCCAAGTCCACACCATAAGATTTCAGCTTGTTGTAGTAGTTAACAAGCTTCATCATATGCTTACACACTCCTAATACTCCGTCATAGTGAGTGTTATCTAATAGGCCTTTTAAGTTTTATCAAACTTCTTGAATTTCTCACTGACCGCTTTGATATACGCAACTATGGTATCCTTCTCAGGAATACTTTGTCTGATAATCTTCTCAATCATATACTTGATGATAGTCAGAAAGATCCTATTGGACTCATATCGTTGCTTATGGTAAGCATTGTTAATAGTGTTAGACTCAGTAGTAAGATCCATTGGCTTAGGTTCTCTCATAGCCAAATTTTCCTTAGTGATCGTTAGATACATATCAAGGGATTCAATCAATCATCATAGCTTGTCTTGTTTAGAGTTTTCACCACAAACAATTGCAGGAACAGAGAAGCTGAGGGAAAACAAATAGGAAACATATGATTATGTCTTGGACAAATAATTATAGAACAAAATTTCCACAATATGACTCAGCTTCAGCAACTGTGCAAAAAAACATTTATCATATCCTGCCTAAGGGTTCGGACTATGATAAATGAAGAAAACTCATACACACCAAGGAAGCATATTATTGAGAGAAACAACACAAAATGCATCCACAATCTTCATATCGATAGGATACGAGAAACTATAAATATATCAATCAATAAATCGCCATTGACAGGTCATAAACAAGCCTTATTTACAAAATTATATTGACTATGTCACACCGATAGGGTATGTCCATCATGTACATAATAATACTCTCTACTACTGGTTGCCTCAACAATAACCTCTCCCTCAATGATTTGGTGTGTGCTTTCTTGAGTAAACAGACAATAACCACAATAATAGAATTTTATTAAGCCAACACCATCATGATTGGGCTCACAATAGGTAAATACATGACCACTAAATGAATATGGGCCAATATGGCCCAAAACAAAGTCTATTTGTTCATTTCATCATTTTGCGCACTGAATTAAGAATAAAATATTCACATATTACACTAATAAATTTTGTTTTAATTCCACTGGTATTGTTAGGGAGAGTGAGCAATATATATTGTTTCTTATCATATATAATTATCTCACAAATTTTTTTAGATCAAAACAATGTCACTGTATTATATTTTGAGGCTCTAAATCTCCAATAAATTTTAAAAAACATACTTCCAAACTTCTAAAAATTCTGAAAAAATCTTCAAAAAATAAGAAATAATGTGTGGAGACAAACTGTAGAAATTTGGGGTCAAGAAAGTGAGCGCGTGAAACACACGTGTGTGGGCTTTGCCTTGCCCATGCGTCAGACCTTCTTCTTCCTTCGGTGAGTCTGCAATTCGGGTAATCTGACCCGATTTACGACCCGTCACTCAACCCAACTTTATGTAGTGTTTCAGTGGGCAATTTAGACACCAAAATGGTCATAATTTCATGATCTACAACTTTCTTATCTTATCTTGCCCAAAACATGAAGAAATAGAGAGATAAATGGCTCAAAAGTTTTGATTTTTCGAGTATTTCCAAGCTTCAATGGTGGCTTTTGACATCACGAGCGTTAGGGGTTGAAATAGGTATCAAAATGACCATTGTGTAATGGTTTACAAATCCCCTATGCCCATTTTGTCCAACTTGATCTGTACATCAAGTAATTTTATTCAAAATTTTTGGGTCTTTTAGGCATTAATGGGTCGAAATTGGTCAGCTTTTTTCAAGCTTCATACTAGACATTATTTTGTTTGGAATATTCAGATCTAAAAAACCTCTAATTTTATTTCAAAAGAATCCTTAAGGTTTACATTAATTTCATTCGAAAGGAAATTAAATTTCATACTTGTTCATGTAATATTCAATACTGTACTCTCATAATAGCCAGCAAAATTTAATCTATCTTGAGGCTCTGATACTAATTGAAGTTATGTAATGATTTATTCACAATAAATGAACACAAAATTGGGAGATATTAAGATACAAAGATTTGACCTGATGCTAAAGATGACGTAGTGTAGTTTTACAGAGATATGTCAACCCATAATACCCAAGAGAAAGTTCTTAGAGTAGGCAACTACCAGAGAGAGTTATTGTCGCGATTGAAATTAGAGCTTACGTCAAAGTAACTTATAGGATTTTATTTTAATTATATTATAATTAATTATTATTATTAAAATAAAACCCTTAGATATACATTAAAATAGTTTCCTATTTCATTATTCAAAAGAAAGGAATCTCATTAACTCTCTCTTAGTAATTAACTCTTAATTAGCAATCTGATGAAATAATTACTAATACTTTTGGACTGTAGGTTGGGTCTTTACCCAGTGGATTGGTGAATAATCCAACCCATCATTGATTATCTATAATGAATATAAATCTAATTCATTCTTAGTTTATCAATTATAATATTAATTGTCTAATTAGTCATAATAAGAAATTAATCAAATAGCATAATTAATGTTAATCTATATAATATTAAAATATTTTAAAATGTTGTGTAGAATTAACTCCATTCTTCACCTTACTGTTGTCCATCCATGCAAATCAATTTAATAAAAGGTTTTGCTAATTAGTGCCCTTAGCTAACAAATATTTATTGTATTGATTGACATTAATAATTATCTTTTGCTATTTTCATGATATCTAATTAATAACTTTTTTAGTTTTGTTTTTAAGACAATATTACTCGTTATCTTAATCAACCTCTTTTGTTTTTAAATATTTATAATCAATCTCTAATAATTTTTATATTTATATGGATCTTAATAGTATCTTTACATTTTTCTTAATTTTTTAAAAAATAACTTTTGTTTATTTTAAAACCAATATTTTAAAACAATATTTCATGAAATATTAAAAAGTGATATAAAAATATTATCTAAGTGTATGAATATATAAAATATATTATAATTTTTTTAAAAAAAATTAATTATGTCTTTTAAATTAGATAAAAGATAATATTATTATAAAAATAAAATTAGAAAATTATAAATTGAATGTCATAAAAAATAGTAATAAAATAATAATACAATATATATTCTTTTATATGCAAAACTGTCGTATAAAAATTAGAAAAAGTTGCAGACCAATGTGATGTAAGAAAGTAAATGAGCTCTTTTAATATGATTGGATATTGCACATTAAACGTCATCTCTCTGTTTAAATGGATGTGTACGCTGCTAGCTAGAAGAGGCATTGGATAGAAGCCATCAGTTTACATTCTGTTTAACTGTCCTGAATTTCTACTGTTAAAAATAATTTAAATTTTAATAAATATAAAATAAATTTAAATAATTTTTTAAAATTTAAACTATTAAATTTTTATTTAATAATTTAAATTCTATCAAATTCATATATATTTAAAATTTTAAATTCACCAAAGCTGTTTTGAAATGCATGAACAGTATAAGAATGACACATGTTCATAATATTGTTGGGGCTTGCTTCAATTTGTGTGACACAAGTTTGGAGGGAATCAATTCCTAACGTGGTGGCACTTTACACCACTCATCGCCTTGTTATTAATTACTTCAACCCAATGGTCCTCTTAATTTTTGGTAAAACAAGGAATCCAAATTATCTAATCCATTGGAAGATGTAATTATAATAAAGGAAAAAAAGTTAAATAATTTATTTGAGTTAATATTAATTTTTTTATGATGTGATTGAATTAATATATTATTCTATTTGTTACGTTAATTAAAAAATTATTATTTTAATTTCTAGTTCATTATTTTGGTGGAAATAAAATTATATTAATTTTTTATTTTTAAAATTTAGTCAAAATATATTTGATTTTTTTACAAAAAAAATTATATTTTTCTCTTTTTTGGCCATTAATTTTTAATTTTAAATTCAAACATAAAACCATTCACTTATCTCTATTAATCATACTTAAAGTAAAACCGCAACTATAATGTCAATTCAGTAGTTATTTTTATTTTCATATTATGAATAAAATTATAATCTTATATTTTTCATACAAAATTAGCTTTTTTGAAAAATTTACAATATATAGCATAATATTAAAAAAAAACCAGCCTAATTTATTTTAGAACTAAAAATAAAATCAATGAGGAAACATGTATTAAATACTCACATGCGGGTGGGTCCCTTTGACGCCAAGGTTAGGTCCCCAATCATTAGAACAGGTAACCTTTTCCGGTGGTTGTTCAAATGAACCTATTTCAGTAGCTTCGAGCTTTCGACAAAATTTCAATGAATTTATGGTCATATTAAGTGCAAATCAAATGGTTATAAATTTATTATAGAATTTCTTTAATTTGATTTTAATAAAAATAATTTTTGAAATTATAATACTACATAAATATATATATATTAATATTTTAGATTTTACATGATAATATTTTTTTGAATGAAAAAGAAAATTTTTAATGATATATTCTTCTCATCTTATCTTTTATCTTCTTTCAATAAATTATCATTTAATATAAAAATATAAAAATATTAAACTTCTATTATTTTACAGTGTGTTCCTTTACAACAGAATATTATTTTATATAAATGATGATCTAAAATATTAATATATCTATGTGTATTAATTATCATAATTTTTATTAAAATCAAATTAAAGAAATTCTCCAATAAATTTATATAACCAATGGATTTGCATCCAATATTGGGCATAAATTCACAGAAAATTCTCTAGTAGATCCAAATTCCATATAATGACATAAACATTCGTGTCTAATTTGGGCAGACATATTTTAGACTTAGGTTTCTGTATATACTGTAATATATTAATTATGGTGTCTAACTTGGGAAGTTTAGATTTAGGATTTAGGAGATTTGTTTTTAATAAATGTGCCCTCAATTTTTTTTATAGAATATATTTTTTTAAAAAATAAAAATTAATCATTTTTATAAATAAATATATATTAATATTTTAATTTTTTTTAAAGAAAATGATTTCCTGTTGAAGAAATAAAAAAAATAAAAGTATTTTTAACAATTCACAATTTATTTTGTATATGTTAGAATCTATTATTTTTAACTAAATACCATTATGTATGAAAAATTAATTAAAAAATATTAATATATTTTTATTTATAAAAATAATTATTTTGTATTTAAAAAATATATATTATATAAAAAATTGAGCATCCCGGATAAAATTCCTCGAGGAGAAAATCCGAACTCGTAACTTGGGAAGACATATTTTAGACGTACTACTCACAAGCTGCATGCGCCAGAATATCCTTCCCATTTGTAGTTTAATGAACCCCACTTTCTCATAAAAGCTATCAAAAACTGTTGCAAAAAACTAGGTATTTGATAATTGACATAAGATCTGATGTCTAAATTTTAATAAATATCATTTTCTTATAAAAATCTTTCAATTGAACAATTTAATATAAATAAAATTAATATACAATATCTAAATATATTGATATTGCTGTTAATATATTAAAAAATAAAATAGAATAAATATATAAACCAAATTCTAAATTATTTATTTTAATTATATTTATTAATAAAAAATATAAAATAAAATTAATAAGATATAGAAATCATAGAAATATAATTAATTAGTCTATTATAAGACTTAGAAATATAAACATCAATCAATCAATCAATCAATATCTATAAAAAAAAAAAAAGTCACATGATTATTGGTCCCCTCCTACTCTTTTTGGTCAACTCTTCACTTTCATAAACAAAAGGGTTGCCTGCACAAAAAATAGAGATACTATTATTGTATTACACACAAGAATTCCCTCTCTGAATTAAATGGACCGATTTTAAGCATGTTCTACAGTACCACTGTGAGCTGCACCGACTTCCGGAGAGAAAAAAAAATCCAAGCAAATCAGCTGTTGTACAGTGGCTTTCCACTCACTTTTTTTGAATTATTTTTTGTTATATTTTTTTTTTACTTGCCATGTGCGGCACAGCATGTATGTTGTGCTGTACATGATCCACGGTATATTTGATATTTGTTAAAGGTAGGACTATCCTGTGGTCCCTCTTTTTACGTGTACATTATCTTAAAATATAAAAATAAATATAAAATAATTATTATAAGTTACTTAAACTTTAGCTAGCTGTTGCCAAAAAAGAGAAGTATAACAGAAAATGCAGATCGATTTTAACGTTCATTAGAGACGAAACTCAAAGAATCGCGCACTCTATATTACAAGAAGTACAAAAGAAATAGTAGTTTATTTTGAGAACCTTATTTAAATTATCAAATTTTCATAATAACTAAAAATATAAAAATAAGTGAAATGCTTTTTTTGGACTCAAAATAAAAAAAGACTCACTTTCTCACAGTTGGTGTATTTGAAATTTGATTCCTGATACTCGTTAAACTCTCATAATCAACGATGGAGACAAAGTAGAACAGTTACTATCTTCTCTGAAATGATAGAAAATGCTATCACTGGTTTAAAGTTTTACCCTCATCACTGGAAAAGTGCAGGGTCGAGTGGTCCATGAAAGGGGTAAACCATACCAAAAAGGGAGAGGGATAATAAATGGTGAATGGAATGATTATATATATACACAGAGAGAGAGGATGAGTTAGCAGGTTGAGAAAGGCGTTCCTGAATACATAATAATATTTCCTGACACATCATGTCATTGTGCAGTAGCAGTAGCGGTAGCGTTGTCTGGGAAGATCTAACGGCGTCGGTGCCATGTTGTGGAGTAAACAAGAAGCTGCTTCATGGAATCACTGCCTCTGCTGAACCTGCTCGTCTCATGGCTCTTATGGGTCCTTCTGGCTCTGGCAAGACCACCCTTCTCCACTCTCTCTCTGGTCTGCTCTCTCTCTCTCTCTCTCTGTGTCTTTATGTGTGTGTTTACAGCCACGCATCACCTTACTTTACTAGGTTGTCCTTCTAGTTTTGAGTTACACTTCCTGTTCGATTTTGATGTTTAGTTTTCCAAGTTTTTCAAACAGAGATTTCCGAAGCTTATCTTTATATAATATATGTTTCTGTGTTTTGTAAGCCCTACAGTAATATTTGGAGAGATGTGTTGAAAATAAGATAAACCTTGTGATCTCGTATGTATTTTTTACGTTCTGCATGCGCAAGATTTTGACATGTCAATAAATAAAGGTGCTTTAATTTAGCCGCTTCAGTTTAAGATGAAGTGGTTGAGTTGGCTAACAGTAACTTTGTTTGGCACACATTATAGTATAAAATTACGAAGTAATAAGCGACCTTCGTTCTAATCTTTTATAAAAGTGCTCTTTTTGGGAACAATATTTGTACTTTTTTGTCTGCAGTACTGTTCATATAATTGTGACGATGGATGGATTGGCCTGTGACCATAATCTCTGACAACCGTACATAGTTGGTGGAGAGTAGGTTAACTATTAAAGCTGAAGAAAGTGGTAAAAAAATTTGACTATAGCTTTTTTCGTCTCTCTTTTAAAATAATTAGGGTCTCTACATCTAACTCCTTATCCGATTCTCTTTAGATCACCACTATCCTTGCCTTCTGTTCCAATACATCTGACTACGTATCAGACTATCAGTATTAACATTAGAGTTCAAGTTCTCTCTGCCAGAAGCGGAATTGTTTTTGTTCAATAAATTTGAATTCTGGGAAAAATTCATTGAGCCACACTTGAAAGTTGGTGTGTAATAACTGCGGCAACAAAATCCATTTCTGGGTTCTGAACCAGGCTCTCTTAGCTAGCGCATCAAATCAAACCCTATAAATGCCAACCAAGATGCAAAGATCTTCATACAAACAAACCAATTAGAGCACCCACAAAACATTAAGTATTCGCCACAAATTTCCACGAAGAAAAAACCCACTTTCATTCACTCTCGAAGTCGACGCAACAACCCTAATCCAAAACCCCACAAAAATCCACAGAGCCATCTGATACAACTTAAGAACAGGATATATAGAAACCAACAGACAATAACGTAATCCATAATCTCCGTGTGGGGCTTGGAGATTCCGACAGAGAAAGCGCGAAAGAAGAAAGAATTAAGGGGTAAACGGGGAAGCGCTTGCCACTTAGCAAGACGTGAGTTTTCTCACTGTAAAACGCAGGAAAAAGGAAAGCGAACCGAGCATTAAAGAGAGAAAGGGGAGAGTGAGTGAGAGAAGCAAGGAAGGAGAGAGAGGACGAAAGGTGGAATAAAAAGTTTAGAGAAAATTAATCATTTGATATTTGAATATTTAATTTAATTTAATAATTTTTTTTAGGTACAAATTAGCCTTTGTATGTGTTTAAGATGGATTTCATTGTTAACTACAAACAAATGAAGCTATTATAGAAACAAAAGGTAGAGACCAAATTTCAAGGTTTGGAAAGTATTTACATAATTTGAGAAAAAATAAAAATTATAGAAACTAAATTGAAAACTCAAACAAATGATAGGGATCAAAGAATTAAATTTTCTATGAAAACACTTTTTTTTTTGAAATATTCTATGAAAATACTTAAAACTTGCTTTTACAAAATAATGTTTAAAGCATTTAAGAATGTAGCAAAGTCACATACATTACGAGTGATGTTAGTCGTTAGACTTACACTAAAATGTATGTTCAAATTTTTACATAATTATGCAAATAAATAACAATAAATTATTGGAGAAAACTTATGTTGTTTTTATATATATTTATATTAGGTTTCCATGACACATGGATAATTTTTTGCACCTTATTCATTTTTTTATTAACAAGTTTAACTCTCACTTTTTAAAAAATTGTCCACATGTCATTAGCTAATTAGAACAACTTGATATAAGTATATAAGAAACATTATATAAATTTTTTTTCTAATAATTAATATTTAAATATTTAAAACATACAAATTTGTGATAGAAATTTAAATAATTTCTCATTTCATTTAATTCAATAATAACCTATTTATTAGTTCATATAATTTAATTTAATTTCATGTTATTTTACTAAAACTAAAGTGCATGCTATTTATTTTAAAATGTTTGTTTTAATTGAATTACATAACTTTTTCTTTTTAAATAATCGATGGAAAGTGGTGTGCATGAGTTATTTAACTTTTCCCTCTTCTATATATATATATATATATATTAATTTTTATTTTTATATTATAATTATATATTCATATAATATTTTATTTTAGAAAATTAATTATTTTATTTATATCAGTCTTTGTACTTTTCGAAGTTTTAGTCACCATTTAGTTATGTTATAATTCAATTTTTTGTGAATGACGTAAGAACTATAAATTATAATGTGTTTAGTTTGGTGTTTAAAAAATTAAAAATATGCTCACACACAAAAAATGTGAGATTTGTTTTGCAAAAAGTCAAGTTTAGTTTCCTATTAATTTTTTATTTTTAAAATTACTTTTGTCATCCATACTTGTATTTGCCACACAAGTAAAATAATCTTACTTCTATGTTTGATGAATTACATTAATAATAAAATTTATTTTAAGAATAAAATTTTTAAACATAAATTATAATTATACCAACTCGTTAAAATAAATTTGTAAATTTTGTTAAAATTAAATTTATACCACTATAATCAGAACAAACACTTAATCATGTCACGTGGTTTTTAACCTCTATGCACGTGTTGACATTTTCTGCAGGGAGACTTCATGCAAATGTTACTGTGACCGGCAACATTCTGATCAATGGGAAGAAGAGGAACTTCTATCACAGAGAGATGGTAAAGTAGAATAGCCACAGAACTTCTTCACATATTCATATCATTTTAAATTATTTTTGAAGTGTAATTCCTACTGGGAAAGAAAGGAAAAAAAATCCCAGAAATGCTTCACATTTCCATCAGAAAAGTTCAACTGATGCATTTTTCTTGACATTTCAGTCTTATGTTGATCAAAAAGAGTATTTCTTGGGAACTTTGACAGTGAGAGAAACCCTCACATACTCTGCAAGAATGAGACTCAATTCAAAAATGACAAAAGAAGAGATAAGTAAGGTGGTCGAACACACCATAATGGAAATGGGTCTTGAAGAATGTGCCGATAATCAGATTGGGAATTGGCATTTGCGTGGAATCAGTACTGGTGAAAAGAGGAGACTGAGCATTGGCCTCGAGATTTTGGCACAACCTCATGTGTTATTTCTCGACGAACCCACCAGTGGACTAGATAGTGCTTCTGCATTCTACGTAATCCAAGCCCTAAGCCGCATAGCTCATGGAGGAGAAATAGTAATCTGTTCGGTTCACCAGCCGAGTAGTGAAAATTTTCATCTGTTTGATGATCTGCTCTTGCTCTCTGGTGGAGAAACTGTTTATTTCGGCGAAGCAAAGATGGCTTTAGAGGTAAACAATTTCAATAAACATAGGGATTTCGATGAATTTAGTTGAAATTTCAAGTCTCTGATTGAATCTTCAGGACAGTTTTTTGCTAATGCAGGCTTCCCTTGTCCTACAAAAAGAAACCCTTCAGATCATTTCCTTCTTTGTACCAATTTGGACTTCGAATTCATTGTAAGTTTTGGATTTGTAGCGCTATGTTTATTTCAGCGACGCTTTATCATGCTTCTGAATGTAAATTTTTATGAATGACAGTCAATATCATCAAATTCTGCAATGGACATGAAAACATCGGAGATTAGAATGACCCTCGTTGAGAGTTACAGAAGTTCGGAGATAATGGTCAACGCAAGAAGAAGGATTCAGAAACTGATATCTAACGTATGGAATTCGTAGTTAGTATTGTATTATGAGAAAATTACATTTCACTCATTGATTTCAAATTTAATTACCAAATCAGTACATGAATTTAAAAGCGTAACGAAATACCTTCCAACTTCAAAATTCAAGGTACTTTGTTATATATTAGAGTTCGGAGAGTGTTTTTGATATGTACTAATTTTGTGATTAGGTGTTAGTTGAGGAAATTAAAATAATTTGTTTTATATATTATTAATCATGCACATGAACAAAACTATTTTCATAGATATAATTAGTTTACAATTTATCCACTAAATGACCGCTTAGAATTCTACCAAATTCTTGAGTGGATCCTCCTCTAGGGAGAGAAAAATGAAGGAAAGCCCAAACTAGATCAATGAGAAAACACTCTTGTTGGCATTTTTTGGGATATTTTCCCTTCTGATGGATTTGAGAACTGTCATAGTCGCAGGAAGAACAAGTTATTGAGTCCAACATAAGAAGCAGTAGCAGCTGGTGGAAGCAACTCTGCACATTGACCCAGCGATCTTTCCTAAACATGACAAGGGACATGGGCTATTACTGGCTCAGGATCATGTTTTATATATTGGTATCAATCAGTGTTGGGACCCTATTTTATGATATTGGTACAAGCAACAATTCAATCTTGGCTAGAGGAATGTGTGTATCTTTCATCTATGGCTTCATGACTTGTTTATCTTGTGGAGGATTACCATTTTTCATTGAAGAATTGAAGGTAAGGAACTAGCCAGTGTTTTAAGTAACTCGGAGCTACTGAATGTCACACTGCATTATGTTCTTAACATCATTTCAACATCCGTTAGGTGTTCTACGGTGAAAGGTCCAAAGGGCATTATGGAGAGGCTGTATTTGTACTGTCAAACATCCTGTCATCGTTCCCTTTCCTTGCTGTTCTATCTCTCTTATCTGGAATGATCATATACTACATGGTGCAGTTTCATCCGGGTTTAAGTCATTGTGCATTTTTCTGTATCAACTTGTTCTGCTGCCTATCGGTTGGTGAGAGCTGCATGATGGTTGTAGCTTCAGTGGTTCCCAATGTCCTGATGGGCATAGGAACAGGAGTTGGTATTATAGTAAGCAAATTACTTTCCCTGCTGCTCAAATATGAAGAGATTCTTAAATAAACTCAATTTATTAATGATAACTAAATTATTGAGCGAATTCATCGTCAAAAGTATGTAAGCATGTCAAATGTAAGTCCCATAAAAAAATAATACTTGACATGCTTACATACTTGTGATATACTTGGTATGCTTACATATACTCGTATAATTATTTGGTCAATGTATCAATCATATACAGGGTTTATTTGAAAATTTTTCCTCAAATTAGCATGATTTTAAAAACTTGATCACTTCTATTGGTGGTGGCTGCAGATCTTTATGATGATGTCTTCCCAAATCGTCAGACCGCTACCAGACATTCCCAAGTTCTTTTGGCGCTACCCTATGTCCTACCTTAGTTTTGCTACTTGGGCAGTACAGGTACAAAGTCCAGAGTTAATGAAATTTAATTAATACTGAAAAGGACAATGATATGAGCTGCAATTGGTAACACTGAAAACAAATTGATGAACTGCCTTCAGTTCTTACTTCTGCTAGGTGGTGATACTTTGTGATGTTGTGTTCAACCGCAGGGACAGTACAAGAATGATATGTTGGGGCTTGAGTTTGATCCTCTTCTACCTGGTGACTCAAGAGTCAAGGGAGAGCAAATCCTAAAGTTGGTATTTGGGGTTCCATTAAACCATGACAAGTGGTGGGACTTAACAGCACTGATCACCTTATTATTACTTCACCGAATGCTTCTTTTCGTAGTACTTAAGTACAACAACAGACCCAAATTACCCTTGCTGTGGTTTCATACAAAGGTAACCCTACACCACTTTGCTGGAAGACTTTCACCAAGTACCAAGCCATCTATCTCTTCCAAGAGACAAGGTACTCCCCGTCCACTGTCTTCTCAAGAGGGTCTCATGTCACCGAGTTTCGCAATTTGATGCTTTTTGGTGTTATAATAGTGTAAGTTCAAATGGTTATAGTTATAGTCTCAAGTCTATATGGTTAGGGTGAGCATTAATGTATAGTTCCTCTCCATGATTTCTTCGCTGTGTTAAGTGAATTTTCCATGTCCACATTCTTTCTTCCTATTCCCTAATCTTATTTTATCTATTAAGCTTATAATAAAGAGGTTGTATATGTAAGTAAATTCACAGATTATGATCCATTAATTTGACTTTCATTTTCCCTCATTTTTTTGTAGTGTTAATTTTCGGCAAAAGAAGAAAACTTTTTTCTTAAACAAAAAATAAGCTGTATGGACTTTTTCTTTCCAAAGAAAACTTTCAAATGATTTGGAATTTTAATGCACATAAGTAATTATGGGGAAAAAAATGAAACAACTGCACATGGTGGAAATATCCACGGTAAGAAAGCCCTTCCTCAAGCATTTTCTCATAAAATTCTGTAGAAAAATGACAAGGTGGAAATATGGTAAGTAGTAACTGCTAAGACGGTCATTTCATTTGAATTATGGTACCATGAAAACTAGGATTTTGTCAATGGGAAGTTCATGGCAAAGACAAGTGGCACAAACTCAATTCAAATAGAAAAAAAAAAATCCAAAAACTAATAATTTATGATAACTCTACATGTACAAATACAATCGATGGCTAGCAATTAGTAAAAGGAATAGTAGTCAAAATTGACAGCATTATTCAGCTGGCCAATTTGAAAAACAAAATTGAATCACAATGAGGGCATCGCCCCTTGAATATTTGAACTAAATTTATTTATTTGCTTCAATGAAATCTCTGTACTCTCGCTTCATTTTGACCCCCGGGACAGTCCTGCAAAAAACAACCATCAGCAGTAAAAAATCAGCAAGAATATCAATGAAGCAAGTCTTAAAGAATGACCTATCAGTTAATACAAGCATAAAGCAATTTGCAGATTTAGACAGCGCCATCCACACCCACCCAACCAATTTTATTATTTTGCATATTGGTCATGAAGTGGGAAAAAAATGCATAGATGTTGAATTCCGATGTTTAATTTCTGTACCTAAGCATCTCCTTGTTTTTGAAAAACTGCACACACGGTGTACCCATGATTCCAGCAGCTTCGGCTATTTCCGGATCTTCTTCTATATCAATTTCAACAAAATGAACATTCTGATCAAATTCATCAATCACCTGCCACAGGAATGTTGAGTGAAAAATTAGAAACTTTTTTTCATTTTTCAATCTTTAAGTTTAAACTAAGTAATGTCAAGCATAAAAAGTTAAGTAGTTTTAATTTAGTTCCCATTTCATGCATCAGAACATCATCGTTAGAGATATTCATAAAAAACAGTCCAAGGTCATCTCCTAATAGCTTACAAGCCTTTACATTGATTTGGTTCTTGACAAGGCAGGCATCAAGGCCTTGATGAGTAAGCGGCTAAAAGCTTAATTTTTGCGGCCTCATTCACCCAATTCTACTAAATTTAAACACAATATATGGTGGCCTTGTGGCCCTTCTCTTGAAGAGTTAAGCTTTTGGAATGAAATGATTTTGACGTTTACTAAAGTATTATTAGCAGTTTCCAACTCAAAGCAATATAATCTGGCTACTTTCTGGTTGAGCAATCAAATAATTGGATTCAAAACACGGATATCCAAAAGCAGATATGGTAGTAATATACTAATATAGACTATTCTTAATCAAATGCAAAGTAGCAATGTAAATAATATGGAGAACACTGGAATCTTAGCAATACTATTCTCCTGTGCAAAATAGCTTGGCACTAGCTGATGGACCGGAAAAAAGCCTTATTTGATCAATCACAGTGAATTAATACTCACGGAATCTGTCATTGCTAAGGTGCAATTTGGCATGCTGGCTACGGATAACCCAGGTTGAAATCATAGACAATATGTAGTAACATACAATATTATATTTCTATCCTTTATATTCATTCCTAGCATGTAAAGAACCCCATAAACATCATGTCAGAGGCTTATAATAATGGCTTGTATTATGACATATAAGAATCATAAAATTACTTTTATTTCTCTCTTTTCTCACATACCTTACTGAGAATTGGCTTCAAAGTCCTACATGGGCCACATGTTGGTGCTGTATATAATACACATATAAGCCTTGGACTTTCATGGTACAATTTCCGTAGAGCATACTGTAAGAATAATAATAATAAGTAAAAATGGGAAGAATAAGCGTTATAATAGAAACTCAAAAGCTAAATGAGAATAAAGGAATTTATTAAACACAACCAAAGCTAGGAATTTATCCCATTCGCATAAGAACTTGGCGAGGAAACATATACCTGTCCCTTATGCTTCGTAAGTGTGATGTCAAAGCCCTCTTGAACATCTCTCTCTGTGAGTTCCTTCTTGACCTCTTCAGTTTTGGGCTGTTACAAGTATAGTTAAAGGCATATGGAAATTACTGCATGAATTAATTGATTGCCCATAAACTACAAAAAGTTATTTCCCCAAAATTACTAAGAATGGCTTTATGCAGTTTTTTTTTTTCCCCTCAATTCATATAACATTCACAATTCACAACCGTATCTCTATTAAAATAATTGCAGATGCCTCTCTAGGGTTTATAGGAATAAATAGAATTAAGGGACAATGAGATAATTGCAACTTATTCTGAAGTGCAAAATTTACAAATGACATTAAGTGCACATTAAATTGAAGTAAAATACCTGATGGAACTCTACAAGAAGATCTTTACTCACAAGATATCTCTCAGCTGATAAAGCAGCAATGCATCCAGATCCAGCAGCAGTTATTGCTTGCCTCCATTCATGGTCCTATAAGATCAAACCACGAATTATACTTCCTAATAAATTTGCATATTCTTCTGCTCAGTGTTTGTACCGACATTTCATAATTTAAGAAAGGTAAAAAGAAAAAAATCAGCCTGCTGCAATGATGTCTTATGAGGAAATTTAGCCAGAAAAATATTAATCTGCACCTCAAATTACATCCCATTATGACATTCTAAGAAGATCATAAGCAGAGGAGGAAAGAAACAGATGACTGTTAAAAAAAATATGGCAGAATATATTCTTAGACCTTACTAAAATGTTTTTCTCCTCATGTTCCAGCCATTCCTTGAAAAATTCAACTTATATTTTAGAGTTAATATCTGCTAAAATAATAGGCTCTTTTGAAGGAAAATTTTCATCTGCTTACCTGTACATCTCCAGCAGCAAATATGCCTTCAACTGATGTTTTTGCAGCACCCTCCTCAACTATTACATAGCCAGAGCTGTCAAGCTCAACTTGGCCTTGCAATAGTTGGGTATTTGGTGAATGACCTATTCCATAAAATAGCCCTTTTGCCTCAAGCACTGATTCCTCCCCAGTATCAGTCTTTCGAATTAAAATACCAGACATCTGGCCTTTTGTATTGCTCACAACATCCACAGTCTCTGTATTGAAGTGCACGGTGACATTGGGATTGTTGTACACTCTGAAACATTCGCGATAATTAACCTGTTAAACAAACATTAAGGGAGTTGAAAACTCACATACCAATTATTTATTAGTATATAATTCACCACCATCAAGGAATCCCAATAGAGAACTCTGAATAAACATATACTATCAAATAAAAAATAAAATAAGAGAGAACAGAGCACACCATGAATTTCATCAAGTTAGTATTCCACGCTTATTAAGCATTATTCTACAAGAACATGTTTATGGTCATGTACATGAATCTTTGTGTATATATCTGCTGGTGGGCATGCAAAGAGAGTGAGCTTAACATCTCATAAGCAAGAAGATGATTGCAACATCATGTTCTTAAAATCAGACTAGGAAGTAGGAAGTAAAAACCAAATCAGAGCCAAACCTAGATCTAGGGAATCTTTTTCAACACTAATTATAGCTATAAGATACTTGAGCTTGATCACCATAAGGTTTGCACAACAAATTTACTTGATAGTAAAATGCCCATTACTTGTTGATTGCATTCTGCTCATCAAAAGGAAAAAGTAGCCATCAAACCCGACTTATTAAACTATAAAACAAAAATATGAGGAGGGGAAAAAAATGGATTGAAAATAACATAAAGCATTTGAGGTGGCCAATGAAGGACATGTTAATTCTAAAGCTTAAAAATATGTGGGTTAATTATATGATAGAGAATGGCAATTGTTGATATGTAAGAAAGACAGATCAAACAAAGTATTTATAAAACTATAATTGCCCTAAGGAAATGTATTTTACACACACACACAACATACACATAAACACCTAAGAAGAATAAAAAGAGATACATTATGAAGCGTAAATAACACTCATGATTTGATAGGAGCTGGTATCTATATTGAGCATGAAAAACAAATGGACTTCGAAGAATGTAGCACCTCAAAGAGGTCTTCAATTTGTAGCATGATAAGCTTGATGTGTCTTAACAACTAGCAAGTACCAAATGTTAAGATATGTTCATCAGACCCACCTATCTTGCATAGCTTTAGAAGCCCTGAGCTGGTCCCTACGTACAAGTAAGTGGACATGACGAGCATATTTAGTCAAGTATAATGCTTCCTCAGTAGCTGTATCTCCCCCTCCAACAACAGCAAGAACTTGGCCTTTAAAAAGTGGTGATGCTCCATCACAAATAGCACAAGCACTAATTCCCCTGCTCCAAAATTCATCTTCTCGGGGTAGCCTCAGTCTTTTTGCAGTAGCTCCCGTGGCAAAAATGACAGTATGGCACTTAATCTGAAATATAGCATATATATGTAATCAATAACGCCTAATAAATTACACCAACAAATTGTCTTCTGAAGAACAAAACTAGAAATAAGTTAAACAAACAAGTTGCTGCCAAAATGAATGTAATTCTGAATTCAAAATTAGAGACAGACTTTTCACCAGATACTCTGCAAGTTCAGAAACTTCCATGACTCGCATATGGACAAAGTACTCAGTAAATATAAAATTAAAAATAGTTGTCATCACGTGTACAAAAATGGGATTATTTTAACTCACTTAAAGAAGGACATCACAAAGCAGAGTCAAAGAACTAGTTAAATCCAAAGATGCAATCTTGAAGAATCAAGGATATCATTGTTTAATGTAATAGTAAATCAACTTGCTATAAACAAATATATCACCTTACGTTCACTACTTTGGACAATAAAAGGGCTACTTTTTACATCAATAGCTTCAACATCTTCTTGGAACAGTTCTGCACCCCATCGCTCAGCTTGCCGCCGCATCCTAGATATGTAGAAAAGGTGTGAACTTCAAGGTATTTAAGTGACTGAATTACAGATTTACAATATAAAATGGGTCATGACAAGTTTTCTTTTTGTAAACCTGTCCATCAGATCAGGACCACTTATCCCATCTGGAAACCCTGGAAAATTCTCAACTTCTGTTGTAGTCATCAACTGCCCCCCAGGAACACCACCCACTTGGTATCCCTCAAACACTACAGGCTTCAAGTTGGCACGCGCTGTATATATTGCAGCTGTGTATCCTGCAGGGCCTGAACCTATAATTACCACATTCTCAACAACTTTTCCTGTGAGAAGAAGAAATCAGTCACCTTCAGCTTTGTGTATCTAACAAGAACAATATGAATATAACAACATTTACATTATTAAAATACAGAATAAATCTGAATTGACAGGTCATATTTTTTTTTTTCTTATAAAGACATCTAGGTTTTGATTTAAGAGGTAACTTTAAACCTCTATGAAATTTTTTTTACAGCGATATCTGCTAGAAATTTAACACTAGCTTTGATCGATTATTTGTTTAGAGAAATAACATGAAAAAAATAAAAGTGCCTCTCTGCCCCTTATAATTAACCTAAGTGTCTAATTTAGACTATAATTAACCCTCAAAAGGTGAAGCCATGTAGAAGTAATCGCACATGTTCAATAATCACTCTATATAATCACAAGCTGGGAATTCAATAATAGACAACCATAATCATCTTGCAAATTCCAAGCATTGAATACCTCCATCATGAATAATGGTTCTACAAAGTGTAGTACTTGCCATTAATTTATCAGTGCTTGTACCCAAGGCATCTCCAAACCCTTTAAACTAACTCCCACTACTGCTATCCCTTAACTTAATTAGGAGTTCGTGTGAAATCTTGTTTGACAAGTAAAGAGTGTCAGGCAGCCAGGACTCGATAAATATGCCAATTTCTCAGCCTAATTTGACATTATACATTAATTGCCAACAAATATATCAAACAGCTGCGTGGGTTACTCGTCAGTCAAGTTACCAGGGCATTAAGGTACTCTCATTCTTCTATAGGCAACTATAAATTTCTTTTTCCATTTTCCCTATCGAAATAGAATATAGCATCAAAAGTTATTCTCCACAACCGAATATTACAAACATAAGGCTGAGACCCGACAGAAAAATAGGCATATTTTTTTCTCCACAACTTCACCACACAAGTTAACGAAAAAAATTTGAACCAAAACCCAGTCGTTATATTCAACGCCCTCACTGCCGCAAATTATTGTCCCTTTCACTAACATTCTTAGTCCAACCATTCAAACATCATCCATGGAAGCAAAGAATGAGGACTGTGCAAGTATGGAAGTAAATACCAAACCTGGTGAGGAAGGTGCGTCAGCTGAAGACGCTCGGACTCTGATAAGGGAAGAACGAGTTCGGAGGGAGTTAACACGGGGGAGGCGTCGCCTCACCGGCCACGTCCTGATGAAGATGAGACCGCGCGGCGGAGGAAGCGCGTTGGATGAGAGGGTAGCCATGGTGAATCGGTAAGTCGGCACGGTTCCGACTCCGATTCCTATCGTCGCAGCAGCCATTGCTTTCTTTCAGACCATACAATGTGAGACTAGCAGTTAGACTTACAGCACCATCTGTCTGTTCCGTTCTGTATTTCTATTTCTGTCTTCTTATTTTTATTTTTTGTTTTTTATGTTGTAATTAAAAATTATATATATAAAATTTCTTATATATTTATTATTATTATTTAATTACAACATAATAAATATTTAATTATCAGATAATATTATCATATGTGTATAATTATGGTAAGTATTTATTTTTATTTTAAAATTAAATTATATATTGTTAATTAATTTAATAATTTCCTATTTTAATTACATAATAATATCATAAAAATATAAAAAATTATAAATAAGTTCAATCCAATGATTATTAGCGGTGTATTATACGCATTGCTGATTATCAGTACTCGCACGTCGCAATAACAGTGACGATTATTTGGAACTCGCTCGCCTATTGGGCCACGTTAATTACTGTGATGACCACAATTAAATTCTTAACTAAATGATAATGAAGATTTGGTGTTCCTTCGTTGTGTTATTTTGTCTAAACGATAGAAAATTTTACGAATTAACAAAATATTTCCACTCTAAGTCAAAACAAATCTTTAATTAAAGCAATGGTGAAGTCACGTATACGGCACCACATCTTCAAGGCATAGTGTATGATTAGTTTAACGGTTTAAAAATTCATTTATACATTTAAATAAAAATTTATTTTATAAATATTATTATTTGATTTAACATTTATTTTTTTAAAATTAATTTTGTCTTCTAAACTCCTATTTACATAGAAATAAATTTTATATTCAATAAACTGTATAAATGATAAAAATTAATTTTTAAATAAAAATTATCAAATATAAATTATATAATACAAAATTATAGACCAAAATCAAATTTAAAAATTAAGTTGACACAAAATTATGTTAATCCAACGTTAATTTAGACATGCAATACATTTATGGTAGTGTTTTGGGCTTCTGATTTATGACTAAGAAAAAGCCTGCCCCCTGTTGGGCTGGACCATTGGAAAACTGAGCCTGAGTAGGTCACTTTAGCCCAAAAGAAGCCTTATACAATATTCTTGGCCAAAGATTGGGCCTACGGATAATATTATACGGTTCCTTTTCTTCAATACAAAAACATTAAAAAAAAAAAAAGTGTTTTTCAGTCATCTCTTTATACGGTTTTAAAAATCCTTACATATAATTTGTCATATTGTTTTTGGAAAAAGAAAAGTAATTTTTAATGGCATTTACATTATTATATTAAAAAAAATTTTGTTTGGAATTGGAGTTGGGTGATATTTGATAATTTCTTTCTCAGTTCTAGAGGATTATATTACAAAACGAAGAAAATAGAATAATGATAGTAGTACTAAATAGCAAATGGTTTATAATTACTGATTTAATCAATTTTCTTCGGTAAAAATATATCTATTTATTAATTGGAATTTTAATTCATACTTGATGGTGGGAGAAGGTTCATTGTTTAATTTAATAACATTTATCAAATTTCAAGCTCAAGTGTATTAAATTTTTGTCCTATGGGAGCATGAAATAGTATATGAAATCCGTTCATAAATTGGCCCTGTAATTATAGTATGAAATTCACAAATGCTCCAAGTTACTTAATTAGGACGCTTCTCTCACACCATAATCAATTTTCAAATGGGGAAACAAACCGGGAAGAGGTAGTTGGCAAGAACCTATCACCAACAAAAAGGAAAAGAAATTCCAGATAAAATGAATGAATAAATAAAAGGAAGAACGCTAGAAAATTGTAATCAATAAAGCTGCCCAACAACCAAATAAGAAGTCCACACATCAAGAGTACTTACTAATCATACATACTGACTATAGTTATATACATGAGTACGATTTATTATCAAAGCAAATGAAAGATTTCGAAAGTACGACTTCCTAGCCATTTACTACTGAGTCTTGATAATGTTAGACAATATAATATGGATAAAAGTTTAAGCAATGTGAAATTGTAATTTTTGTCCCCACATATACAAAAACTTATCATCAAGAATCAGATTTAGTTATACATTGTATCTATACATGATATAGGTTGATCTTCCCGATTTGATTGTTGGGTCCACATAAATGGTAATCAATTGTACATCAATTATAAAATGTCAAAAAGTTGCATATAGTAGTACCAAGATTTGTCGTGTGTAATAGCAGTGATATTCATTTGGTCTGCACGCGCACCTGGCTTTTGAGTAGGACAGTCATAGTTCAACGAAAGAAAATTTGTACCTAAAAATCTGGAATGGCACACAGAAGTCAAAGAAAGTCACATCTCTAATACAGAAAAGCCCCCTAGGCATTTTGATCGTGATGGGGAAGAAATCAAACTCAACTAGGGGAAAAAGTTTTGGATGGAGAAGAATAGGTAAAGAGTGAAGAAAAATAAGATTAGAAACCAGAAAGATTGATCTGTAATAGATGAGCGAAAATTACGCGTAATTAAATGTAAACAACTTGAACCACCATAATTTTCGCACTAAATATGTTACTTTGAGAGAATCCCACCCAAGTACACTCCTAGATGCTATCTTAAAAGTCTCCATTTTACTTAATCTCCACTTCATAAGATTGGATACAACATCTTTTGTTTGGTGGGTTTTCAAAGTTTTATGTTGATGGGATACAATTAGTCAAAATTGCTTCGTGAGTCGACTATAGATCATTGACTTTAAGTACTATATACTTGACTAACAATAGCACGTACTTGTTGGACTATGCATATAAGCCAAGGTGGCATATAACGAAGGGGTGGGAAATATAGTACGTAATTAATGGGCTTCAACAATTTATTCATCGAAGAAAAAGGAAAGAAGAAAAAGAGGGACTTGCGTTTCCCATGAACTGTGGAGTCGTGTTGGGTTTCCATTGTTGGGGCTGGGAGTTCTAAACTGCCCTACTTCTTTTATCCCCATATCAGCCACGACCGTCCTATTCTTCTTCTTCTTCTTCATCAACATCACCTTCTTATTCTTATTCTTATTCTAGGTCTGCTTCTTCATTTGATCAATCTCTTTTATAGTACACATAAAACGACCCAAAAAGAATAAAAATGGATCAGAGCGTGACTGTGAGGAAGAAAGGGACGTCGTTGGGACATGGAAGAAAGTCGACGCCGCCATTCTTGTTGAAGACGTACAACCTGGTGGAGGACCCGGCCACGGACGACGTCGTTTCGTGGAACGGAGATGGAACGGCGTTCGTGGTGTGGCAGCCGGCAGAGTTTGCTCGTGCTCACCTTCCAAAGCTCTTCAAGCACAGCAACTTTTCAAGCTTTGTTCGTCAGCTCAATACCTACGTACATACGTTTACACCACCACCGTATATTTATTTTCTTGTTTTCAATTTAATGAACATATTTTTAGTCATTGGAAAATCTTATTCTATTTTATATTATTAATTAGGGTTTTCGTAAGGTGGCAAAAAATAGATGGGAGTTTTGCAACAGCAGGTTTAGAAGGGGAGAGAAAGAAATGCTATGTGAGATTGGACGAAGAAAAGCTTGGGCCAGCAAGCAACCACCATTAATCCAAGACTCTGATCATCAAGGCCAAAGGTCTTGTTCCTCAACCTCTTCTTCGTCTTGGGATTACAATTTGGTGGTGCAAGAAAACAAGCGACAAAATAGGGAGAATTGGGAGTTGAGCTCAGAGCTCGCAGCCATGAAGAGCAAGTGCCTGAAGTTGCTTGAGTTGGTGGCTAAACATGCAAAGAAAGAGAAGGAAGATGAGAGGCCCATGTTGTTTGGAGTCAGACTTAAAGTTGAGGCAGATCATGGAGATCAGAGGAAGAGAGGTGAGGATATTAGAGAAACTGAGAAACTGCGAGCATTTTGCCGTCCCACCCCCACCTTTGTAATTAAAAGAAGTCATGTTAGATGAAGCTTCATGATTATGGTTTTCCCCACCTGTATTAAGTACTTTAGGAGAATTAGGAAACCTTTTTTAAGAATGTAAATCATGTGAACCAACTAAGGTGATAGAAAAAACTCCATTAAAAATTAAATAAATAAAGCTAATTATAATAGACATTTAAAAGTGTTAAATATAAATTTTACTGATTACTACATATATTCAATAATTTACCTAAAATTTATTTTTTAACATGGTTATAAAATAATAATCCATAAGTCTTGAGTTGTGTAATGTGACATCGATCACATTTCCAAATTTGCAAAATGTATATGAACAAATTCCCTTTTTATTACACGAGGCAAATATTCGTTTTTCCTTAATTTTCCTCCCCAATTAAAGAAATAATGTCAGCATGAGACAGTATAATATAATCGTGAAGATTTAGGATCCAGATACTAAGCCCAAGGAAGAAAAATACTGTTTTTCTTGCATCGACCAATAGTTTCATTTCTTTTTTTGGGTTAAAGACCAAAAGTTTCAATCTAAAACAGTTCAAGCTTCTTATATCAGGTTGACAAACGTACAAGTCTTGGAGAGATTCTTAACAAAATCAAATATGCTTGATCAAATGGGAAATCAAAGGAATATGGCAGATTATTAGAGAAATCTTGAGTACATTGGAATAATGAAGACGGCACTGTTCTTCAAATCTGTGGTTTCTTCACAATTTATGATTTACTTGGCACAAAAAATTGTAATTGAAATATAAAGTACGATTCCAATTCCAATTTCATTAAATATTTAAAAATTTAAATTTTGTGTTTTGATTAAATAAAAAAATAGAATATAAAATTATAATTTTAAATTTAACTCCCATTTTATTTTTTAAATGAGTGATAAATATTATAAAAAATAATTAACATAAATATATATATATATATATATATATATATATAGACACACACACACACACACACACAATTAAAAAATATAAACCTAATATTTTACTAAAAATAATTCTTTTTCAAAAAATTAGTTTAGAGATAATATAGGATTTTTTCCTCTTAATAGTTGTAACACCACAGTTTAATATTTTAAATCATACTTTTTTAAAATTATTTGATTCAAATTTACCATATCCTATGCAAGTAATGTCTTGTTAAGAGTATTAGTAGACACGCATGTGCAATGCTGTATTACGAACGCACATTATATGATTTTGTACAATATGGAGTGTTTGTATGTGTGCAAACTTACAATAGTGTACAACATCATGAGAATATAGTCTCATATTGCGTACACATACTTACACGTTACATGTTCATGCGTTTATATAGAAATATCATGTCTATTTAATAGTTTATAAATTCACATGCTATGTTTATATGTAAAAAGATATATATTTGCGTAATGTCATATTATGTGGTATAAAAGTGTATCGTATACAATGTTATATTTTACTTGATTGTAGACTTATATACAATATTATATATATCATATATATTTATATATGTACGTATTTTTATCTCTTTTGAAATTTGATATGTTAACACGTTTGTTTATATGTATATTTGTACGTGCGCATAAGATTGTATACTATTATGCTTATATTGTATATTATTTTTTAAGTTTAATAAGTAAACGTACTTATGTCATGTAGCATATTTGTTATACACACACACATACATCTTGAATGATGTGTGTATATTACATATTATATTAATTATTTTAAACATATATTGACAATAAAATTATATATTTTATATATTTGAACGCAGAAATTAATAACAACTTTTGAAAATATAATATATGTGCGTGTATGTTAATTATTTAAATCCAATTTTATACCTCAATGGAACCACTCACTGACTTGAATTTCGTTTACAGAATACAAGAATGATAATGTGTCTATAGATCTAGAAAAAAATCCTTTTGCCACCAACTCTGGTTGACTTCTTCAGCCTTCAAGGAAATATAACAAATATGGAAATGATGACTGTCTGCGCCAAACATCCATCTCCCTCTTTTCTCCCCGTGAAGCAACAGGGATTGTTGGATCGAAGGGTGACAATTTTCAATGGCCAAAGAAGAATGCCAGAATAATAAGGAACCTATTTACACTTGGCTAGCATGCTGAGTCATCTTACATAACTCATGACTCATCGACTATACAATTTGCAGTTCTTGATATTCACAAATGGCCTACCAGTAGAAATTGTGAACATTATCATTGTAATACTTTCCACGGTATTCTGTGTCGTGCATGGCATTGTGCAAAAGATGAAAATGATGAATTAGCACGTCTTATGAGTTAGCTGCAAAATGGTTAAATATGGTCTCCAGAGTCGACTGGCTGAGACTGTACTCGGCAATGCCCAGTCTATTTCTGTAATAAGCATTTGATTAAAATGATTCCGTTTTATTTACAAAATGAACTTGAGAAAAGTACATACGTAGTTACCTGTTTCCTTCAAGAAGTCCAAAAACATCCGCAAGAGAAAACCCTTCACCATATGGTAACTGCAGTAAACAAACTACCAATTACTGTATGCCCTGTGAACCCAAACTCATGCTACTGCATGTACATATGCAAATATTATGTTCATGGCAGAACTAAGCCAAGATGAACTGGTGGATATCCTGGACAATATCTGACATTACTCAAGATACAAGAATTACGATAACCTGAACATCACTTAATATATGCCCAGCGTTTGATCACCAGAAAATCTAAAAGCTTGCTTCCAATATGGCTAAGTTACATAGAGCTAAATTTAAACACAACAGTTCTTCAGTCATATGTGGAACTCTTCCATAAATATTGTAATTTGTAACTCAACAATACCTGGTATCTGATGCTCAAACCATTGCACCCTTGCCATCTTGCTCCAGGAAAAGAAGATAGAATAAATGAATCAATTGCCGAAAACTTTTCCTTGGACAACCACCACTCAGAAAATACTGGCAATGGAATACCACCTAGATAGTCCCACACAGTTACCAATAAAGTAGGAGAGAAATTAACACTAAGAACATGTCATATTTGTAGGGTGAATGAAGCAATGCCAATTCACAAAGAACGTCATAAATAATACAAAAAAGATTTGTGCCCATCCGCATAGCCGGTGGAAGTTTTAAAACAACTTGCAATCACATATATATTAGAATTAAGACATCAGTGGAATTTGTATGGCCTAAGCTACGCAAGTGAAAGGAGCAGGCGTAAGTATTCTTCAAGAGAGCTATATCTAAACAGAATATATGATGTTTTTCATAATGAGAAAGCAGGAAAATACACCAAATAATTCAAGCATGTTCAGGGAATATGCTTTCAGACATTTTACAGACAAGATCATTTCGTGTAGAAAATGAATTTTTATGATGAAGCAAGCATAGAAAGGAATTTTTTTCAATATGATGGAAACACATCTAAAGGAGTGCCAGCATGACTGAAAAATATCAAAAAGTGGAGCCTTTTTATTTTTTCTTGGTTGACCAAACATGGTGGCAAATCAGTTGACCAGAAGTTGGAATACACAACCCAGAAAAAGAAAAAAAAAAAAAAATATATATATATATATATATATATACACACACACACACACACACATACATATATAGTGTTAAAACATTGCATTGCACTTTATTGTTTTCAACCTTTAGGACATGTTATTTCCACTCTTTTATCAAGCACAATATAAATGAAATGAAGCATATTGATCTCATACTGAATAAGAAACAAAGTGAAAGGAAATCAAATTGTGCCCAAGCAATCATAGACAGATGTACAAAAAGGGCCATTCAGTTATTTACTCCCACTTCCCTGCCAGAACCAGAGTCATAAACTATTACACAAAAATATCAACAGTAAGAAGAAAAGGCTTGTATTGAAGGTTCACAAATACCATCTCGAAACAATTGCTCTGATAATTGTTCACTAAAAACCCCATCAGAGACCGGAGAGATAAGCGTCTTTATTCTTTCTTCATTGCCAAGCCAGCATCCAATCAAGACAATCATTTCCCGTGACAAGCAAATTTCTGCAATGGAGGCATCTTCTGATGAAATGGAGTCAGCCCCTCCAATGCAAATTTCAAAGTCATCAAGTAAGCTTCTAGGATGTGATGGAACATCAAAAAGTTTTTTCTGTATAGATTTACAAAGTTTTTCTAAGTCCACAGAGCTCACTTCAGTGGGTTTCACCTGGAAACAGTGAAACCAATAATTAAATATATGAAGGTGCATTTATCAGAAAAAGCAAAAATACAAACATATCAATGTTCTGTTGTGATTAGTAATCCAAGTAACCTCCAGTTCCAGATGATTCCCAAATCTTGTTTTCAGATGCTGAGGACTCCCAATGCATCTTAATCGGCCACCAACCTTCCAACAGAGACAATGCAAATGAAGCAACTTTTAAGTTTATGGGTTCACGCCAGTGCTCAAACAAGTAAAGAAAATGCTAACTCATACCATTATCCCTATTCGGGTGCACAAAGCTTGAGCTTCGTTCATGCTGTGAGTAGTAAGAATTACTGCTGTCTTTCCTCGTCTAGTTGAGATCCTAGATATGACATCCCACATGAATCGTTTGGCAATGGGATCCATACCTAAAAGTATGAATAAATTATATTTTAAATTAGACCTGACAGCAGGTTCTTTTGCAATTCATGAAGAAATTATGCAATAAGCTCTAATATTGCACATCTATAAGCAGCTTAGAAACCCCTGTGCTTAAGTCATATGAGAGGCCTTTCTGCTCTGTGTAAACTAAAAACTACTTGACCCAAATGCTTAAACATGCCCCCCCACATGAAGGCTCACTGGGTTGAATATGAGGTAAGCAACTCCCTTAAAGTGAAACTGAAGACTACTGTGAAAAAAAGGAAATTTAACCATACAACTGAATGCATAAAAAATAAACTAACGACCAGTTGATCAACTGGCTTTCAAAACAACGTCAAAAAGCAGCTTGATCTACAGGTTAAGCTCTTAAACTCGGGACCAAGAATAGATTTTATAACACTTAACAACATAAAAAAATTAATGCTTATTTTTATGATGTTTGGAGATATATAATAAAGGACTGACTTATTATACCTGTGGATGGCTCATCAAGAATGACTATAGGAGGATCTCCAATCATTGCAATTGCAACAGACAATTTCCTCTTATTTCCTCCACTGAGAGAATACGATGGCTTAGTAGCATGCTTCAACAAATCAAACTCCTGTAACTTTTCCATAACAACCTGTCCATATGGTCATGCGCATTAAAGGCCAATATATCATAGCTAAAAATAATCATATCATTAAACTAGAAAGGTTAAGATTCTCATCTTTTGATGGTAAACATGAAGAGGATAATCATTTTTTTATATGTATAATAAAGCAGATAGCCCAACTTTAATGGACTCTAGTGTTAATGAGTTGCAATTTGCAAACATTGAGCAAATGAGACATTTAAAGCATATTTTTCTTTTCTTTGAAGCTCTTTCAGGCCTGAAAATCAATTAGTGGAAAAAAAAAAAAAAAAAAAAAAAAAAAGGGATGAGACTATTCAGGCAGTAGAGGTGAGAAGAAAAATAAAATTTCATTTCAGATTTGTCCTAGGCATCTTTTATTGTGTTGGAATTTAATGGCAAACAATCTACAGAAACAAAGTCAATTTCAAGCAAGAGTATGATTGTTTGGAAGGATCTTCTGCTTGCGTCATGCCTTTATACCTTTGGCTGAAAAATTTGCTTAATGTAATATTGCAATTATTAATTAGAGCAACCTCGGAGGTCCAAAGTTTACATACAAAACTACAACCCTTACTGTTGAGAATTATATATATCATTTTACAATTTTAAAAAAAATAATTCTAGACTACAGAAGTTTGACTTCAACTTTGTTAATTTTTCTCCTATTCTTATTTCTGAACGACAGTGGTTTAGTTTCCTAAAAAATAAAAGTCTCCTCCATGCAATAAAAAAAAAATGTATATTTCCATGAAGAATCCTAGCCAGAATAAATACAGATGTGATTAGAAAGTTGTTACACATACATGATCTATCATGTAACTTGGAACACCTTTTATTCTAGCATAAAGCTCGAGATGCTCTTTTACAGTCAAATATTCCAATAGAGCATCAAATTGTGGACAATAACCAATCTGAAAGTGAGAATTCAAACAAAGACATCAAAGTCAGATGGATTCAGGTAAATATTCAATCTCTGACTATATGTTTGTGTATCTTTAAGAGAAAAAATTACTTACATGTCGACGAGCAGCTTTGGGATGGGAGCATATATCTTTGCCAAAAATAAAAGCAGTTCCATCTGAAGGAGATTCTTCCCCTGCATGGAAAGAGTGAAACAAATATTTAAAATTAAATTCTGAACAATGGAAGAACAAATCCAAGTGCACAGTAACCCAATCTGAGCAAATACGATTACAAAAGCTTTCCCACTAGTATACATGTCTGAGATTTTGCATGATCACATAAATTCAACCCATCAGGTTTGTTAAAATTGGAAAATCTCATTGATGAAACAAAAAATATATTCACAAGATAAAATTTAAATATTATGGAAAGAAGCACAGAATAATATAATGTTATATATGTAAAATTGTAGAGATATTCAGTGAGAGTGTAGTTTGAAGCCTAAGACATAAACATCACATATGTTGTAGATCCAGTGTTTATATTTTGCTTAGAAATCAGATATACCACACAGCATAGACAAAGTTGTGGTCTTTCCAGCTCCATTAGTCCCCAAAAAGCCGAAACATTCTCCTTCCTGAACCGAGAAGGTTAATGAATCTACTGCAATCTTCTGCCCATGAAGCTTCCCTTCAGAATATACCTGAAATTAGGAAAAGTATCACTATAATTGAGTGCTGAATTGTTTCAGTATCATTTACAGAACAGCTTTGGTGAAGAAACAAGCTAAAGCAAATCAAGTTGGAAAATACCTTACGAAGATTACGCAAGTAGATGATGGAATTGTCAAGGGAACCTGAAAGAACTCTATTTCTTTCTGTTTTGACATCTACATCTTCGTCAAAATCCATACCAACAGTTTCTGAGGAGGATTCTAATAGATTTTCCAGATAAGAAGGAGTATTCCGTGGGATTATACTTTCCCACCACTTTCTAATCATGAATGGAGTCAATTTGAGAGAAGGAAAAACTTCAATCCCAAGTGTTAACAGAAAGTAACTAAAGCTCTGTCATACAAGAGAAAAAATGGATTAGATTGAGCAAAACCTATATATATTTTTATACTACAATCATTAGTCTCACTCAAGCAAATTTGCAACAAAAGTTTGTCCTGCTCTGACGTGACCTAATTCTATCTAGTGCAACCAATATTACTAGTAATTTTGTCCTGCCACCTTATCTTACATTTTGTTTCCCAATTCCTTTACATTATAATTATTTTCATATCTGAAGAACCTTTATCAGACAAGCTTATATGACTTGCTGATTTTGACTATTAAAAGGACAAAGTAAAAAAATTCAGTTGGATGCAATACTCACAATACTAGCAAGAATTTATTATATGCTCCTTTACTTAGAAACTTGGAATAAACCATATGAGACTTAACAGCAGCTGGAAATGACGAAAAGGCACAGACCTCAACAGCAAGATAACAAAGCGAGCCACCGCTAACATTCCAATCAAACACCTGGTCACTTGTTTTATCCTTCATCCCTTGCCGGAGAAGGGCTAGTGAAGCAAGTCCATCAGCAAAACAAAATCCAGGAGATATTCTGAAGAAGTTCTGAAAGAGAACATAACATGTTACATAACTAAAGTGAGTTACAATTCTGATATCATCAAATGTAAGTCTTTTCCAAAGTGAATGAACAATTGAAAATTTAAGCAGTTAAGACACAATTTCATATCATTGCCAACAAAATATTCTATATTCATATCCTACATATCATTATATGGTCATTAGTAATACTTAGCCTAGAGGCACCAGCTATAATTAGCATTGTAGCCTATTATTTAACATATAACCTTGTCTAACAACAAGGCCTATAATAATAGTATTGGACAACTAGAAGTTAGTTTATTAAATTTTAGGGGTCCCACTTAGACCAGTGCACATAAGCAGTATTAACCCACAAACTGGAGGAAAATAAGTTTCATTAAATTAAACTACTCCATATAAGGTTCATCAGCTAAAAAAAATTGGTTTGCTGACGCGAAAAATATATATCAACATTATCTTGGACATAATTTTTCAAGTGTTGCAAGGAAAACAGAAAGATCAATAGATATCCATATTTTATTTTGTCTTAAAACTTCATCAATTTTTTGTTCCAATAAAAGAGAAACATATTAGAAAGAGACGCGCCGAATATACAAGAATAACCACGGGAAATGGGGTGATTTCTTCACAAGTTAGTAAGCTGTTAAGGTGGGGTTGGGAATATACACAATAGCGGCTGTAACTAGAAGATTACTACCATGTAATATACATGGGAATAGACTGTAAAGACTGAGTAGGAAAAGAATCAAATAAACTCTCTGGTATTGAATACCAATTTACAAATACTATACCAATAAGGATATGATGATCCTCATCAAGGCAAATGCAAATAAGAGAAACTCAGGACAAAATTATTCATTACTGTTATAGCTCTCCAACCTACATCAGAAAGGAAAAACCCATGGAAATAACTACTGAATGAGCACCATGTAAAATCCTAACCTGAAATTGACCACATGTGACGAAGGTAACTTGTCTATTTGCCCTACCAACTCAAAATGGACATATTTCCAGAAGATAGGAAACAGAGAGAGTAATGAAAGGTTTAGGGCACACATAATTATTAGAGGCTTTACAATTTAAAGGAGTCCCAGATACAATCTTTTCTTTTTCTTTGAAAAATAGTGCTCAGATAGAAATTTCCTCTTCCCTCTCCTCTTTTAGTGCTGAAATAAATGTAATTTGAGTAGGGGCATATGATTCACATTGCCTACTCCTGAACCGACATGTATCAATATCAAGTATCAGAAGAAGAATAAGGGTACCCAACCTTGAGAAAAGAATTGGCACTTGTTGTTGATGGTATCACTCCCATTATGAACGAAATAACCATTAGTATTAGTCCAGTGAAGAAGTGGACCAGGAGAACCACATTCTGCAAGAAAAATGGATGCCTTAAAAGCTATAACAAGTGATACTAAAGAAATGACAGATTCAAGTTCCCCCATACCTGAGCCATGGTATGGTCAGAAAAGAAAAATGTAAGGCAATATGTTGACGATGCAATTGCAAGTCCATACTCCAAAAACATGAGGATTGTTGGTAGTAAAGAAGGCCCTCCAACAAACTGATCCAAACCTATGGTAATATAATATACACATGAATAAGCATTGGCAATTATAATACTGTGAAACAAAATAAAAAATGTTAATGGGTGATATTAAAATTTTCTTCAGGGCTTGATTGGGAGTTTTAAAGAGAGTGGAGTGGCATGGTCATTAATGGGATGAGGTGGAGTGGCATGGGGGAGACAACCCACTCTATTACTTGGAGTTAAATTAAAAGATGCATGGTAATCCACTCCCCACTATTTAAATGTTACAAAGTCATTAGTGGAGTGAACTAGGTTGGAAGGGTGAAATTTCTAATATAAACCTTGTGATGTGACCCTTCTAGAAAATTAGGCAAGTGGTGAAGCTTTAAAAAAGGAATGAAAAATTATAAAGAACCCAACTCATTCCAAGCCCCCCAATTTGGAAGGGCTTGAAAATTAAGGAGTGGAGTGGGTTAGGATGGGCCTCTCATTTTTAAACATCCAATCAAATTGTTAGGATACTCAACCTACCCCACCCACCCCCTAGCCCTTCCTCCCAATCAAGCCCCAAGACTTCAAGGTTTTAATGTTATTCTCATATATCAGGAATCAAACCTATGAAATGATCTTTACCCACATGCCCGCCCACTGAATGACCTAAGGTAAGCCTAAGAGGCAAGGTCAACCACTTAATCAAAATCTTAATCCCAAAGTAAGCAAGCTGTCAAAGAATTCAAATGTCTCAATCGCATCATACAAAAACTTGTTGGGGTTGAAGTGAAGACAAAGAACAAACCCTCCATTACATTGTCCTGAAATTTAGTTTGATCAAGTTTTGGATCATTGGGAAAAGGGCCTCTAATATTATATCTAGATGCTTATAGACCCTTTGAACTACAAGATGCCAAAAAGTAGACCATGGATTACCATCCAAAGGAATACCTAAATAAGTGGTCACTGTAGGATTGATAACTAGCTAAAGAGTCAAAGGTTAAATGAAGCTTAATCTTAATTATCCACGTTTCCAAATTAGACTTTGCAGGTGGCTCCAGCTTTGACCACTGCTTATTTGTTTGGGTAAATTCTAGTTTACCCTCCTTTGGTGTTGCCCAAAATCAGTTTGCCCCCTCTAGTTTAAAATGCGTCATCCAACACCATTGTGGTTTATTTAATTACCAATCAACCACCGTGTGGTATTTTACATCCAAATTTTAGCAAAAAAAATTATGTGAAAATTAAAAGAGTGAATAATTGTTAAATGTGTATTTCATTATATATTAATTATTTTCAGCGCTCCAAGGCCATTACTGGAATAAACTAGCCATTTCAACTTCAAAGTGTCAAGCATAATCCTAGTTGTAATCTTTGTAAAGAATAAAAGAATGATAAAGAATGCTTTAGAAATCCTTGATAAGGGAAGGCTAGTTTTACATATATATAAAGGCTGTATAGCTTGAGATAAAACCCATGTACGAATTACATACCCTACCTAAACAAAGAAGAAAGATAAACTAGCACTATTTTAACACGCCTCAAGCTGTAGTATATAAACTACTATGCTTGTTACAAAGTATGCAACCCTTGAGACTCATAGAACTCTATAAAAAACCTAATTGAAGAGAAAACAAGAAGCTCATATAAAATGACTAAATAACAGAAACTAACACTCCCTGAAAACAAAGTTCTACTAACATCATGTCAACTCTTTCAGACAAAAGGCAGCCAAGAGATGACCTCAAATCAAGAACATAGATCTAAAAATGGGTTGAACACACAAAAGGTCGTCATCACATGCTAATATGACATGTCACCAAGGTGGTCCAAAAGTAGTACTTTTGCTAAAGGAAAGTAGATATGCTGTTATGTTGCACAACAGAAAGAGCAATTGGAGACATGCATTTGGAGAAAGTGCTGTAGGAATAAAGTGGATCGGGAAGAGCATACTCTAACTAAACAAAGCAGAAAAATAAAACTAATACTACTCTAACATTCATAAAAGACTATGAAACTGTTTAAAATATAATATATTTTTTCAACAATGAAATTACTCATCATTTTAACTTTCACATGAATATCTGGGTTAAAATTAAGACAAAAAAATACTACAAGGTGCTTAAGTGATATAAACTGTATCACAAGGGAGTTGAATGAAACACCTTAATCCTCAATGGGACAAACTGATTTCGGGCCAAACAGCTACTTTACCCTATTTGATTTCACAACACCAGACAGCCACTTAAAACAATTTGTTTTCATTGGATTTGAGGCTTTGGTAGAACTAAGGAGTAAAGGGCCTATTGGCAAGTGTTCTACCTTTGCTTTTCTGCAGTGTTTTTGTTGAAAGACTTGTTGGAAATCTGAGCAAATCTTATCAAATCTTATTGTTAAGATTTATTTTCAGGTTTTATTATTCTTCTATTTTTGTGCTTATCAGTGATAATCTCTACTTTCTAGGAGTCAGATTGACATCCCTATTTTTTAGAAATATTTAGATATTATTTTAAATTTAAATTTCTGTTTCATCATAACCTATTTCAATTGTATTCTCTCAGCTATATAAGCTATTGCTTTGTAAATAGGGTTCAACCCTATCGATCAATAAATAAACCAGATTCCCTTTCAAAAATCTTCATGGTATCAGAGCCACTCATCTGGCACCATGATTTGATTTGGCTTTGGCTTGAATGTGGATGGCGGCAATGATCAGCGCAGCATTGAATCACCTTCAAGTGAATGCCCCAACTGCCTGATCAGATCTGCTACCCCACAAGGACCAACCAACCTTGAGCCCACACCTCTCCTTATCACAACTCATTGCTTGACCGGCCATAATTATCTCCAATGGTCGACCAATGTGATGTTGTTTGTGAAAGGAAGAGGCAAGGTAGATTAACTTATAGGAATTGTTAAACCTCCTGCACCCACTGACCACCTATATAAAACTTGGGACAACCCCATGGCGCCTGATATTGGGGAAAATTTTCCCCTTTATTAGACAACACATGAAGTCTAGGAAGTCGCAAAAGAGATGTACTCCTCTAACAAAGATAAGGCTGTCATCTTGGAAATAGAAAGTTTTCTCCATGATTTTCGATAGGCTAACATTGATGTTACCCAATATTTTAATATTCTAATGCATCATTGGCATTAGATAGAACAGTTTGAAAATCACTAGTGGACTTGTGCTACTGATGCAGCATATTTCTAGAAATTACAAGAGGAAAAAAGAGTCTACAAATTCCTACAGGGCTGAAACACCAATTTTGAGGAAGTGGCAGAATTTTATCACTTGATCCCCTTCCTTCTTTAAGGGAAGTTTTTTCTGAGATGAAATGAGAAGAAAGCAGAAAAAGGCTTACTTCAAGTAAAATACCTACTATGAATATTACTGATAACTCTGCACTTATTGCCAAATTTCCTCAAAACAGTGAACAAAAACAAAAGAAGTCATAGAAGGTATGGTGTGATTACTATAACGAGGCTGGATATCCTAAAGAAAAGTGCTGGGTACTACATGGCAAACCACCTAACACTAAGCAACAAGGTCATTTTGAGGGACGAGCCCACATGGTTGCTAATTCAGATGATAAATCTGATCCTGGGATCTTTAGTAAGGATCAATTGGAAGCACTACAAAAATTAATTAGCACTTACCTCAATGCATTCCCCACTCATACGCCTACTACACGTCTAATTGCCCATTCAAGTAATTCACCATTGGTTTTCAATTCAAAAACTCAAGGACCCAATACTTGGGTTGTTGACTCTAGGGCCCCAACAACATGACTGGTAATCCCTCATCTTACAAACTTTACCCCTTGCAAGCCTAATCTAGTAGTTACCCTTGTTGATGGTTCCCTTTCCAAAGTGTTAAGGTTTGGGACAGTCCATTTATCTTGTTCTACATCAAGTCCTATTGGTTCCTAACCTAGCCTACAATCTCTTATCCATTAGTAAAATTGCAGAAGACCTTAATTGTGTTACTAAATTTTATCCAGGTGGCTGTTGTTTTCAGGACCTGGCATCAAGGGCGACAATTGACAATGCTAAGAAACAAAGTGGTCTCTACCTACTTGATGGTAAATCCTACCAGAATTCTGCACTTTCTAGCTGTACAAATTTTTATGATTTTGCCTTATGGCATTATAGATTAGGACACCCCAACCCCAAGTACATGAAGAAGATGTATCCAAATCTATTTCATAAAAAATTTACTTCTTTTCAATGTGAAGTGTGCCAATTTTCAAAACAAACCTGCAATTCTTACACACAACACAGCCACATACCCTCACCCTTTTGCATTAATACATAGTGACATATAGGGACCATCCGACACAAAAACTTTGACTAGGGAACATTGGTTTGTTACTTTCATAAATGACCACACTAGGGTCACTTGGACATATTTAATCAAAGGAAAATCTGATGTCCCTCACATCTTCAAAACCTTTCACTCCCTTATCACAACTCAGTTCCAAAAACACATAAAAATCTTACTTATTGACAATGGCACTGAATACTATAATTCTATCCTAAAGCAATTTCTCAATGAAAAGAGAATCCTCCACCAAAGCGCATGTGTCCACACCCCACAACAAAATGGGATTTCTGAGCATAAAAATAGACACCTCCTAGATGTCACTAGAGCCTTAATGATTGCCTTTAATGCACCTAAATTCTATTTTTGGGGGGCAGGGGGGGAAGCTTTACTTACAGCTACATACTTGATTAATCGCATGCCTTCTAAACCTTTGGATTATATCAGCCCTTTTAGACAAATTGCATGAATCCTTCCCTGACACAGTCAATTACATTCACAGCCTACCTCCCAAAATCTTTGGAAGTACTTGCTTTGTTCATAATTATAACTGTGGCAAACTTGACTCCCGATCCCTTAAGTGTGTCTTTGTTGGCTATTCTTCCTCCAAAAAGGGTTACAAGTGTTTTTCACCTATCACAAAAAAATTCTACATCACTATAGATGTCACCTTCTTTGAAACTACCCCATATTTTGCAAACACACCCATTCAGAGGGAGAGGAAGAATAGCCTTACTGCGAAATACAACCTCCTCCCATTTCTATTGACCTTGAACCCAAATCCATGTTAGACCAGAATATTCCAGCATCAATATTACCTATACCAGATCTGAAATTCACACTATCCAGCCCAGAACCTCATTCCATATCAGCCAACCAAGAACCACCAAAAATTGAAACAGAAACACCTATAACAGAACCCATGAACTCACCAATAACAGAAAGTGTAGGTACAGAAGACATCACTCCTAAGCACTGCCAAGACTCAACTCTGAGTTCCAGACCTTTTGAAACTGACACTGAATAGTTGGGTTAGCCAATTGCATTAAGAAAATGGGTAAGAGCTTGTACTAAACACACAATTGGGAACTTTATTTTCTACAATAAACTTTCTCCAAAATATTCCATGCCCATTGCTAACCTATCTTACGAGAAAATACCTCAAAACATACGTGAAACCTAGAGTAGTGCCGAATGGAGTGTTGCTATACAAAAGGAAATTATTGCCCTGGAAAGAAATGAAACATGGGAAATCACTGACTTACCAGTGGGCAAAATGGCAGTAGGATGCAAGTGGATCTTCACTATAAAATATAATCCAGATGGAAACATAAACAAACACAAATCCATGTTAGTAGCCAAGGGCATTAGTCAAACCTCTGGGCTTGATTACCAGGACACATTTGCTCCCGTTGCTAAACTTCATACCATTAATGTTCTCCTCTCTATGGCTACTAACTGAGACTAGAAGCTCCATCAATTTATGTTAAGAATGCTTTTTAAATGGCAAGATGGAGGAAGAGGTGTATATGGAAGTTCCTCCAGGAATTAATGTGAAGGCAAATAAGGTATGCAGACTCTTTAAGTCATTATACAGACTCAAACAGTCACCTAGAGCTTTGTTTGACAAGTTTTCCACTGTAATCAAAGGTTATGTATGGGTGCAATCAAGGACAAGCCAATCACAATGGAAAAATATCCATACTTATTGTCTATGTTGATGACATTATTGTTACAAGAGATTGAGGAAAAAATTGAGAACTTAAAGACTGCTTTAGCCAAAGAATTTGATATCAAGATCCTTAGTGAGTTGAAGTACTTCTTGGGAATAGAAGTTGCCGGATCCAAAAAGGGTATAGTGGTCTCTCAAAGGAAATATATCCTGGATCACTTAAAAGAAACAAGGGTGCTTGGGTGCAAATCAGTTGAAACACTTATGGAGACAAACTTCAAACTAGGATTTAAATAAGACAGCCCACTAATAGACGCTGGGAGGTACCAACAATTAGTTAGGAAACTTATATACCTCTCACATACCATACTAGACATATCCTTCTCTATTAGTGTGGTAAGCCAATATATGCATGACCCCACTAATGAACATATGAACCTTGTTTACAGGATACTGAGGTACCTAAAGAAGACACAAAGGAAAGGGATATCATTTATGAAGGTAAGTGAGAGAAGTGTGAAGATCTATGCTGATGCTGATTGGGCAGGCTCAATTACAGACAGAAGATCCAACACTGGATATCGAACCTATCTGTGGGGTAATTTGGCAACTTGGAGGAGTAAAAAGCCACCAATAGTAGCCAGGAGGAGTGCTGACGCATAATACCGTGCACTCTCACTTGGCATTTGTGAAGGCATATAGCTGAAATGCCTCATTGAAGAAATCAGGGTACCTATTAACTATCCCATCGACCTCTACTACGATAATATGGCTACTATGAGCATAATAAAGATTCTAGTACACCATGACCAGACCAAAGATGTAGAACTTGATAGAAATTTCATCAAAGAGAAATTGGACTCAAAATTGTTTGAACTAACTTATATCTCTTCACAACAACAGGTTGCAAATATTCTAACAAAGGCCTTACCTAGGGTAAAGTTTAAAGAACTAAGCAACAAGTTGGGAATGATGGACATTCACTCACCAACTTGAAGGGGAGTGTTGAAAGACTTGTCGAGAATCTGAGCAAATCTTATCAAATCTTATTGTTTAAATTGATTTTTAGATTTTATTATTCTTTTATTTTTATGCATATCAGTGATAATCTCTACTTTCTATGAGCCAGATTGATATCCCTATTTTTTAGGGATATTCAAATATTATTTTAAATTTAAACCTCTATTTCATCAAAACCTATTTCAATTGTATTCTCTCAGCTATATAAGTCATTGCTTTGTAAAATGGGTTCAACCCTATCGATCAATAAATAAACCAGATTCCCTTTCAGAAATCATCAGTGTTTGGCTTAAAAAAACTTGTTACCCATTAAACTTGATATAAAGACAATTATTTTTCCATCATCTCTTGGGTGTTCAGCCCATGGTCTGTTTAATGAGGTTTCCCCTAACTGATATAGAAAGGGATTCAAGGGCATCATTGTACTTTTGATTTAGTTTTTCTTTTCTGTTTCATCTTCTCCCCTACACTTGGGAGGATATTTTTCACTATCTCTTCTATGTAATCTTTCATACCTTCCCCCAATAACTTTTATGCCTCTATCCCCAAAATACCTAATAGATTGCCACTAAATAATGTTCATTTTCAAATTAAATTAAATAACTATGCTAGAAGATATAATCTCTACAAAAGAATAGGAAACATACCAAAGATGTAAAAGAGAACAACTGCAAAGGTGGTAGGAAACAAGAAGCTCACAAAATCCCAAATAAATGTAGAAGCCCAATATGAAAAAATAGAAACCTGATTTAAAATATATATATCAATGTCAGATAAGTAATGGAAAGGAGATAGATAAGCATATAGTTAAATGCTACTTCTTTTGAAACAAAGATACCCCGCTGATTAGTTGTTGATGTTTAGCCTTAACTTCGCGTTCCTGAACCAGTAAAAGATTAACAAACATTAGCCCAAGTAACAGGAAAATTGAGTATACAAAATCTCAGACACTCGTGGCAGAAAGTTCCTTTCAGCATGCCACTATGACAAGGATCATAACAAAAAGAAAATTGTCAAATTCTCTTGCCTTACAAAGACAGTAACATGGCAGATATTTGATTAGGACAGATGGCAGGCAGGTCTGATTTAAGGTATACAAAATAAAGACACAATGCACGAGGGATAAAAATCAAGCTTTAAGGGCAATCACAAAATGGTTACTATTGAAGCATGTAGAAATGAATTTTGGAATAAGAAATAGATGAAAAAAAATTTTTTTTTGGGTAAAATGGATGAAAAATTAGTACTGCTATGCGTATGTTCAAGATGAGAATGCCAGTATAAGGGTTTGACAGGAACAAGGAAGCCAAAATTTTGCAGCAATGTGCAGTCATTGCAGTGTTTATGGTGATATAATTGGAGCCTATGTGCATGTACCCTGAGCCATGGTCCGTATACCATGGCTATGATGCCTTTAATAGAAGGGAAGGTTTAAAAGTAGAAAATAGAAAACAGAGACAGAGAGATTTAAGAAGAATTCACTCATATCATTGTATCTGCCTTCTTCAGATGGTTACACAACTATATATGTCTAGGTAGTAAGCGATACTTAACTAACTAACCAAAATTAACAGCATTAACTACTAACTACCAGTAACTACCTTCTTATTTATTTTGTCTGCCAAACAGTCTTTTTGTCTCTTGCTTGGTAACAGGATGGATTGTATAAATTCCCTTTAGTGTTCAGCCCAATGCTTTTCAAGGGTGAATTCTGTTTCAGATATGCAGGGAGAATGGACTGCTCTGTTGCATGGCCTTTTTTTTTTTTTTGGAGTGTTTTCTGCTCTTATGAACATTTTTTCCTTCTTGAAGAAGATTTTCTTATCTACTCGTACAATTTTTTCTTCCACATAAGTTACAAAATTCTTTTTCGTTAAAGATAAAAAGATGAGAAATTAAAATGCTTGACCACTGGCAAGATATAAGGTTTCCAGATAAGAATGAATATATGTATTCAAAGATGAAGTGCCTTCACTTGAGAATGTCATGTACCACAAGAGTGTTTGGCATGTGCAAAAAATAAAAAAATAAATAAAAATACTAGCATTAGTAGCGTTTTAGACAAGAGAAAAAGAAACAGAAAATGAATCATCATTATTTTTTATTGTCAAGGACCACTAACTGTTATAGACAATTGTTGAAAACAACATCCTTTATCTAAACACTGTAAGTAAATGTTCACATTTATAACTTTCTTTAGGATAAATAGTAAAACTATGCCAACTTCGTTTTAAGCAGAGTATTAAAAGCTACCTTTACAATGGAAACAGCAAATGAGGCTGGTATAAAAGAGAAGGCAATATTGACAATAATTGCAGCAGAGAAGGCGTCTAGATCCTACAAAATTTCATCTGCATCTCATCAAATCTTTGATAACTATAAGAGAAAATGCACTGCTAAATCTGAATTGTTATTTAGAACAGCTAATAAGCATACGAGTCAGAAATATATGGCACCAATGCCCATGATGTGCTTTCTAGGTTCAGATATGAAAAAAAAAAAAAATATATATATATATATATATATATATCTATATATCTATATTCACATTAAATTGATACAATATTTCTTGAACCTTTAAGTTTCTTTGGTCTCTTCATCTCTCCACAGTCAAGAGCACCAATTAGTCAAAGCAATTAATATTATCCATCCAGTGGTATGCATATATTTTGCATAAAACAATAATAATTAATATGTTAAAAATGGGAAGTTATGGTATGGGTCATAAGCATCTCACCTCTCTTGCTTAGTCTTTTTTCCACCAGCTTATAGTTAAACACAAAACCTTACATCTTAACTGTATTATCATCATTTTTTAAAAAATTTTTTAGCCTTATTCAGTACAAATATAATTTAAAAAGGAAAAAAAGTGGACTCCACTGCATTGCATTAGTAACGGAATATAATAGCATGCAATGTGATTTAATTTCAATCTAATTGTTCCCTCTAAAAGAATCATGTATAGATGCTCAATGAACATTCATCCCCAAGAAAGAAAGAAATATGGTAGCTCACATGATGTTGTAAGTGCTGGCTTTGCGTCATTGGTAGAGGGTGGTTATGAGTCCGAATTGTCATATTTCTGTTACGAGTAGCAAGCCTAAGAATTGCAGCATTCATCAAATTGATAAAGGTGGGACCAGAATGCTGACAAGAACAGTTATGTAAAACAGTGTAGCCTAAGCTTCCATCATCATACTGCTCATCCATTAAAATTGCTCCATACCTGCATATCAAAATGCATTGCAAAACAAGCGTAAAACAGATTTGCTCATCGTACTAAACTAACATTATAAAAAATATGTATGTAGTTTTTTATTTTCTTGAGAAGACAAGTAAAATACAGGCACAGATATTAATCCTGCATTATTTTTCAAAAAAAAAAAAAAATTTCTGACAAAATTCAGCCTGCACAAATTTCAAAACTTAAAAATTGAAAAAGTTGAAAAACACGTGTAACTGTCAATTAATATGCAAAAATATATCTCAATAAGCAAAGCTGTTCTAAATATTAGAGAACTCAAATATGTGCACAGGTGTGATGATTGTTGTCATCGGTGGGGTAATGGCACCATTTTGAGAAGGAAGGATGATAAGAATCTGGAAAAAGGATTACAAGAACTTGAAGGATCTATTGTCTAAGTGCAACATCAGAATAATCAGAGTTATGAAATGCATCTGCAACAGCTAAAAAGATCACAAAACAGAGATCTGTAGGAGAAAGGCAAAAAAGTTGCACAAAAGTAGATTGTGTGTATCCAAATCTATCTTTAATCCAGTGCTGCCAAAAGTGGCTGATGCAGCAGCAACTTCAGATATGAGATGAGGCAACTTTTAAGTCTCAAGCCTCTAGTAGCATGAGTTGGAGCAAATTGCAAGATGCTGCTGCAAGGTACCAGTTTTACAGAGGTATGGTGTATGTGGTTAAGACAGCCATATCTTCAAGATTCTGACAAAATGACACTTGTCCCCTCATGCCACACCCCCCCGGGCCGGGGGGCCCTTTAATGGAAAAAAAAATCAAATTGAGTGGAGAAAATTACACCAACAAAAATAAGAATAGATAAGAGATCTTCCTATAGAAAGAACATAAACCAAAAACCATACGAATCAAACATGCAACAAAGCAACCCCCAATCTCTCTGCAAATCAGAAATATCACCCCCCCCCCTATCAACACGCCAAACAAAAGTCACGAAAGTATCCTTTCCGGTAGCATCTCAAGAAACTAAGTATTCAACCTTAAAAATAAAAGCATTCATCCCCAACACAGACAAATATACACCCTTGAGAATTGAACTAAAAGCGTAGTTGAGTCTATTGAGGGCTAATATAAACTTATAAAACAAAAAAAAAAAAAACCACAAACCAATCAATCATTGGATTGTGCCAAGGCTGTTGGTGAAGAAGATAGAAGCAAGAAGTACGGGTTTCAGAAGCCCTTGGTTCGGGGGGAAAATGCCTAGAATTTGATTTGAGCTCCACTGTGTAAGGAATTTTTCTTGCTCACTAACAGCCAGACTCCGCATTCTAAACTTCTTTTCGCACAGCACTTACTAGTAAAAGGCTGACTCACATTACAAAAGATAAAATAGAAGGCCTACATCATTGTACTCACAGATCCGCAATTAAGTTTATTTAGTTACTCTTTTCATCCATTTTTTCATGTTCTGTTGCTATTTTAGTGTGTGTATTTGTGCACTAAAATTGGGTATTATTTCACATCTCCAGTGTCTCTGTGGATTAATTATGTTCTTACTAATTTATTGACTCAATTTGTATTATGTCTTTTAAGTTTGTTACAATGTTTATATAAATTACTTGTTTTATTAAGCGTAAATCTCACTTCTATATGCGACCAACCTTTCACCCCACAAATAGGGTACTCTTTTGGGGCTAGCCATCTCAACCCACTTTTAGCCTCAAGACAACACTGCTTTGATATTCTTCAATGTGACTTGATGCTAATGTTGATGGTCACTCAAAGAGAGAAATCATTTAAGGAGAACAAATCCTCCAGAAACAAACTCATACAAATAAAAGCAGAACATCAGCTTAAAACCGATGGCAACTTCATAAAGATAAACCCTGCCCAAGACCCCCTCCGAAAAAACAATGAGCTGAGATGCATGGATAAGCGAAGAAGACAACATGATCCCATAAGAGATGCAAGGGAAGAAATCTGTGGCTAAAAACTCTAGCATTACACCACTACAATACCTACCATAAGCACCACAACACACAAAAAGCGCACGCTTAAACCCAAACTAATAAAAATTAATTGATAAGAGCTGACCTACGATTATAAAATGAAAAGTTATGCCCATCACCACACAACAAGTAACTAGTTATCTGATTGCTAGATACTTTCTTAAATATTAAACAGTTTCTAATAGATGACAAAAATTAAAACAAAAAATGAAACTGGAATTATTAGTTTACACACCTAGACTGGTAGGACTCATTAAAGCTAGACATCAAATATTCACTCATCGAAATTAAAGTAGGTCCAAGAGTTGGTCCTGCCACTTTGACTGCATCAGCTAATGCCTTTTCTGGATTAGGAAATTTGTATGCAGTTGGTTTGACCTTTTGAATGCACCCACCTTTGACATAATGAGCTACCTTCAACATGATAGTACATCCAGTCAGATTGCATCAGAATGCACCAAAGTTAATTTTGAGCAGCGATATAGTATAATGATTAAGACTATGGAAACATGAGACAAAATTTCATGGGAAAAGATGGTATAGATATCATGAGTCATCGACAGACCTCTTCAGCAATTGGAAAAGTGAGATTAAAAGGAATAGGACCTCCCCCACCACCTCCACTCAACAAAGGATTAAAATAAGATGTTGTAAGGGTCAGTGACTGTTGATCAGGATGTGGCTTGAGCTTGAGAAATAGAAGACCAATAAACAAGAAGACAGCAGGAATCAGAAGCTGGAAAACAATAGTCTTGTGATCTCTGCGAGCAGATATTGCTCTCTTAATGAATAAAGCTTTAAAATGTTGCCAAAATGTTGACCTGGTAATGACACAACAGCTACAACACAGCATACCCAATAGGTTTATGAGACTTGTCACTGTAGCAAAAAATAAATTACAAGCTCTTGCCACTGTGCTAGATATGAATCCAAGAATCTTCCTGTAATTTCCAAAACATTCAAAGTGAAATCTTTTGGCAGATGGACGATTATAAGAGGCATGAGAAGGCAAAGGGTCTGATATAAGGGGACAGTCATTCTCCTCAAAGCATTCAACTTCATCATAGTCACATCCTGCAACTCGCAGGAATACCTCCTCCAGCGTTGTGACAGATATACCATAGCTTTCAATACCAAGATCATCTTTTTTACCACTATTAGTGGATTCTAAGTTAAAAATTGATTTTCCCAAGCAACTTTCAATTTCCCTGAACATACTCTCAAAAGCACATGAGGATAGCAGAGGAAGCCTAAAGGAAATCTCAGTTCCCACCTGGAAATGCATGAATATATTGCATGAGAATTTTCAACTATAGACACACACACACACACACATATTGCATGAGCAGGATATTGGTACAAATGTCCTGATATTAAGTGAGAACAGTACCTCGCTCACACAAGTAGCTGATGGAATATGGCGTCGTACAATATCAGAAGCTACTGATGCAGTAGGTGCTGACTGAAAGGACAAGGACAACAAAAACAAAATCCAAGTAAAAACAATTAGAGACTCTCAATTATGAAGCATCAACAACTGATGAAGAAATTGACGACAAAATTTTAGGCATAGAAGCAAACCTTCACAAGAGTTAAAGTATACCCAACACCATAGTGATGCTTCAAGAAAAGGGAACTGTCAAAAGATGATCACTCCAAATAAGGACAAAGATAAAAGTATACCAAAATTAGAAAGTAATATATACATCCCACAACATTGCTTCTAGAAATCAACTTCTTTGAGGATTCCAAAACAAAATAATGTAACTTCTTTCAAGGCTTTAGAGTATATGTAAAAGATAGAACAGTAATGGAGGGCAAATAGACCTCCCAAGACCAAGATTAAATATATAAACGATATCTAGCTCAGGAGAGCTATCAAGTTCCTCTCTAAATCCAAAAGGGACACCTTGAAAAAAGCCGTTAGCTGAAACCCACTGGGAGGACAGAAAATTGATTCTCTCCCACCAAACATGTGACTGAAGGAACCTCTAATTTAAAGTTAATGCAGTTCATTCTAACCAGAGAAACCACAATCCTGCAAAGCAGCACATTGTCAAAACAGTTTCTACTCCTTATTCCTCTCTAAACCAACAAACTTTGTGGCTAGAAAGACCTATAGATTAGCTAGACAAACTCAACTCTCATTGAAAAAACCAAACAGTCTATGTCAAATCTGCCAAGCCACTTATCACAATGTAGAAACAAATGATTATTCTTCAATTAGTTAAACATATGACACAAAAATCTTGTGACACAGCTGTATTATTAATTGGAGTCTGAAGAAGATCATTTGTGTTAATTCTATAAAGTGCTCCTGTCCAAACAAAAAACTTTACTTTAGAAGCTGCCTTCCTCTCTTTGCTTCCATTCTTCACAATCAAACATATCCTGAAGGATACCAAATAAACACCACAGAACTGTATAATACACAGGCTGCCAAAAAACTCTGGTCTCCTTATTCTTACCAAAACAGTGAGCAAGTCGTGAGACACACACAAGAACCATATTTTGGAGTAACAATCTAGTATTCTAGTTCACCATCCAAATTTGAATAACCAACCATACTAAGTAGAACTTCAAATGTTATGGGGCATTCACTATAGTCCATAATTTATCCTTTTCTCCTTCTATTTAACTATATTTTCTTTACCAAATAAATTAGAACCAGTTTTAAAAATTAAATTACATGTATCATTCATCATTCATGGTTTCTTCATGAACATTGAAAACTGCCAGAAAGTACTTATACGATAATAACCTTCCACAGCATTTCAGAGAACCATTGGCCATGATAGCTATCCGATCACCTAGTTCATCTGCTTCATCCATAGAGTGAGTTGTCAGTAATATTATCCTTCCCTTCTTAATCTTTTTAATTAACTGCCACGTCAAGCGCATTGAGTATGGGTCCATTCCACTGGTAGGTTCATCAAGAACTATAACCTGCAAAGGAAGACCAAAAGATTCTAGTTTTCCTCAACATATGAATATACAATGCTGAGCCATTCAATATATTCTCCACCTTACTGTTTCCTATCAATGCAATTCCAAGAGACAGTTTCCTCTTCATGCCACCAGAAAGAGATCTCACAACAGTGTTGATTTTATCAGCTAAACCCACCTGTCCATGCAATAGAAACTAATTAACATAAAGAAGTTGATCGAATACCATATAACCAATGAATAAAAATCATTGAAGAAAAGTAGTCTCAAGTGAAAAACTGAACTCCAATCGCACTCTTAAATGAGACTTCATAGCAGATTGATGAAGTACATAAAGACAGGATTGGGGGATTTGAAAAAATTCAGTAGGCATAAAAGATCTTAAAGGATCATACAGCCAAACACACTAGATTAGTGTTCCACACATTCCAATCTACACAATAGTTACTTTGAATCACTAGTTAACAAAGAAGTCTCTTACGAAAACCACCACAGCTGTTCAAAACAATATTTTTGGACAATAAATTACCAAGACCTAGTCACTCTTCCTTCATAGGCCTACAACACACCTCCAACTAACAAGATGATCTCGCCTTAACTCACCCACTCCCAACCAAAGAATATCCCTCATAATCTGCTTTAATCTCTAAGCAACATCCAGTGGAGCTCTAAAAAGAACAAATAATTTAAGGGATTACTACTAAGACAATATTGAATAAGAGTAATGTGACCACCTAAGGAGAAGAGTGAACTAAACAAACTGCAATTTAAGCTCTAGTTTGGCATCAAAAGTTTCTCCAAATGAAATCCAGGTTGCATAACTATGATTGTTTTTCCATATTTTAGACCACAATGAGGCCAAGACCGATGCCAAAATTTTCCAGAAACTAAGAATTACTGCTTCGCTGTGCAGAGTTTTCCTCATGTAAGTAATAGTCAACTTACCTCATCAACCATATTAGTAACAACATCATTTAAAGAGTCTTCCTCCACACCCTTTAATATGGCAAATATTTCAAGATGCTCTCTCACCTGTATAAAGTTAATCAAATTAATGAAAGGAATCAGTCCATTGCACAATGTAGAATGTAAAGATTTATTTCACAATGAAAAATTATTTAAGAAATTAGTAACACAGAATTTGCGTCAGAAACTAAAAGACTCAAAACTAAAGTGTATAAGACAGCACAAACAATAACAATACTTCCACCAGAACATTTACATGCAACAGAGCCAAATAATTGATCACTATAATTATTCTGTTTTGTGATTGAAAAAGACATAATTTACAAACAGAGGACAAGCACAAAAAGCGAAGACAATATATGTTCCTAAGGAAAACACAAAACAAAAATTAGCTCAATCTGTCCAATGCCTTTGCAAGAACATGAAAGAACCCACCCCAGTACTAAAGAAGCCATTAGTTTATGCCAATAAGGCAGCCCCCAAAAAAAAAAATGAGCTCTTTCCATTAAGGAATGCAAGGATAAGATTCTCCACACAAAAATTTAAACATTCTTCTCTTCCCATATAAACCAGATTAAAGCAAATAAATCTCACTTCTGTTATGGCTTCTCCTCTCCCTTCCAGTTCTCCAAAATGAACAGAAAGAAATTGCTTCAATATTTATGTGGCAAAAACTCATCAAAAGTGCAAACTAAGCGATAAAACTCTATCCAGCATCATATTTTTTGGTCAAGGAGACACAGGATGTTCAAAGCAGCTTAAAACTCCAGAGGTGGCTAGGGATAGGTCTTTACATAAAAAGCATATAGAACCACTCGAATATTGTGCTCATAAATTAGACTGGACTGGACATAAGACATATGATGTTAGAAGCAGCTTAAACCTCGCCAGACACTGAGGTGGCTAGAGATAAGTTACTTCATAAAGAGCATATAGGACCACTCCCATATATTAATCATAAATTAGACAGCTAAGCTTTAATTTCTCCACTTTCACCCCAATCACTTTCCCTTCAAAGGATGCAACCAACTGAAATTAGAAAAGAAAATCCCCTTAATATCTTCAAGATTTAAATTAAGTGCAGCATCACAAGAAATGCATTTACCAATAGGTAAAAGGTAATAATTAGTATTCTACAATCAACATCTAGCAATTATTTAAACAGCTATACTTAATCACACTACAGAGAAAGTGAAAACATCCTTTTACTTACAGTCAATTCTGGAAAGAGTATATCATTTTGGGGGCAGACACCCAAAACCTTCCGTATCTCATCCTACAGAGCAAGAGGTTTAAAATTGAATGAACAAAAGATCAAGAAAATTAAACACTGGAGGGCTCCTACAGTTCATGCAGATACTCTGAATTAAAAATCAAAGCTTCAAATTACTATATCCTCACTAAGGAAGTATGCAACTCACCTGGTTAGTATATACAAGGGTCAACATCAATCAACAACCATATAAAACAAAAGCAGATCTATATCTTCAAACGACATTTGATAGGATTTACTTATCACAAAATTTGACCTTTCGTTCAAAATCCTTCATCAGTGGATCATGCTTAAACATTTTCATATTAATTGATGAATAGTTCATATACATAAGCCAAACTTATAGAATGAGATAGTTTTCAAAACACATAATACAATAAACAATTTTGACTAAATAGTAATTGATATCTCACTCACAGGTTCACATAAAATTTGCATGCAACATCAACATAATGCTCATAATCCAATATGTAAGGTCACCAAATTGTACACCAGTAATATTGATGGTATCTTTTTTCCATTATTGGGGTACACTTAGGACTATCAGGGTTCAACAAACCAAGGCAAACAACTTCAACTTACAATATCAGTTAAAATATTCTGTCCAAACACCAAAGCATCCCCTGAAGTAGGAGGAAGAAGACCAACAAGCATTGAGATTGTCGTGCTTTTTCCAGCTCCATTGTGCCCTTTAAAATATACAAATATTAATCCAGGACATCAAAACACATACATATCAACTAGCATTGAGGTTTTCTGGAGACAGACGCAAAGCTTATTAATGTAGAGAAGTAAGTACAAGAATGGATGCCCCTGAAACAATGCAAAAAAAAAAAAAAGACATATAGCAGGAGAAGGAAGGGGCCCAGCAGAACTCATTGACCGATTCTTTCTGCAAGACAGAACTATAAAGCATAATTAGATAAAAGAATTTTCAGATTTATGAAGACCTAAAATTCTCTCAATGAAAGCAAACAACTCACTGAGACCTTAAAGAGCTATACCCATGAAATACCAGAATTCAAGGGAAAATATTTGATACCATATTCCACCCTATAATAAAGAATTACTATAACCATTTCATCATTATATTAAACATACATGCAGTTACATCAGAACTTTAAGTTATCGTTGGAGTCCCATGATTTCAGCACTTTAAAGAAGGAGACCACCACTCTTGAAGAAGACATTCGAAGGACATGATCTATTGTACATTTGTCTAGCAGCACTTTAATATTAGATTTATTATTATGTAGTAGCTCGTTTAATATTACTTTCATTTATTCTAGAAGACATTTTATTTTCTTACTTTCCTATTATGATAGGATAGCTATATTTTTTTAAAAGTTAGTTTAGCTGTTTAGATAGGATTAGTTTGAGTTTATCTCCATGTTTTTCAGACATTTTTTTTTTTTTTTTTGATAGTCTGTATCGCTTTGTTACTGTTAGGATGTTAGAAGTGGTTGGTGGACGTTGGTTATTAGTTAGCTGATTAGTTGGAATTCTGTTAACTGTTAATAACAGAATTAGTTGGCAGACAGATTGAATATCTGTAATAACATTACCAGGGGAAGGAATGATGTTTCAGCGTTTCTCTTAAATCTTTTTCTTCTTCTTCTTGTTCAATTCTCATTCTCTTATCAGTTACCAGAGAACTTAGGTCTCTCTCTTATCTTCTATAAATGTATTTCGGTTCTATTCAATAAAATGAGTTTTAGAAGAAAATTAAACCCTATATTTCTACAGATATTAATATAGCTTATTTATTAGAACAAGAAATATACCAGACCATGAAATGTCTCATAGAAGGAAAGAATAGCTTTAGCACACCCACCTAGAAGAGCAAGAATTTGATTTTCGTACAATGTAAGCTGTAATGAGTTAACTGCACAGCAACCCCCCTTTTTAGAAGCATAAACCTTATGCAAATTCCTAATTTGAATGCACCTAAAAGTTTCAAAAGAGGCATATCAGATAGACATAATATATCAAATCATAGTACAACTGATGCACTTGTGTTGTGTAAGACAAACCTGCCATCAAGCTCCAGTTGTTTCATGTCCAAGCTTATTGCTTCTGTAGCAGGTTTGAAGGTATTCGCCCCTGGAAAATTTCCTTTTGACTTGTACATCTCATCAGAAATTTTTATACTTGAACTGGAGGAACAATTTTCAGCAACTTTTTTCTTCCTCCAAAAGCCTTTTTGGAAAATAAAGCTCCATGAATATTGTAATCCATACTCCCTTGGTAGAACCTTCACGATGACAAATAGAACAAAGAAATTATATAATTAGATATATCTGTCTAGACTTTTATTCTTCTTTTCCCCTGGAAAGTAGCATAGAGTTGAAACGGACTTCTTCTTGAGTCTTGACAGATGTTGGCTTCCAGGTAGAGATAGCAAGAAGGAAATCTACATAGAACTACACTCCCATTCTGGACTATTCAAGCAAAAATCAGAGGATAGATTCAACTAAACAAAGACATACCTTATCAAGATAAAGACCAATTGCACAATACAGAAGTGTATCAAGCAGCATCATCAGAAGACAGAACAAAAAATTCACTCCAGATGATTCCTGTAAGATTGTTGTCTTAAAATTTGGACATAAAAACTAGGTCAAAATAGTAAAGGCATAGGCCTATTGCAGAAACTTACCCGCCATATGTTGCTCCAACGAAGTCCAACATGAGCACGCTCGTAATCAGCAAAGTTGACAGAGCCCAGAGAAAAAGCCGTAGGTGAAAGCAAAGAAGCCACAATTTTCAAGACGCTGAAGTTGGTAACCTCAAATCAATTAAATCTGCAATCAGGAATATAAAATTTTGGACAGGAAAAAAGTATCAATAATTGGTCGCTCAAGCACTTACATAGAGACTGCCTCATCATATACAGTGTAATAAGGTAAAAAGGCACCAAGAAAAGAAAGGGTTCCAACTGCTACAGCTGTTTTGGCCCGGTTGAAAAAAGTTGATATCAAAAATGACAGCATGATTGCACTAAGCCCAAAAAGGAAGAAGTATGCAAACACCAGTGTCTTGTCACTATACTTGAATAAATTATCCATGGTGCAAGCTGTGATGATCCCAGAAGAAATTGCAAACTGTAAAGAAATCAAATTGTAGAACAATGAGAGAAGCATGAAATTTTCTTGATCTAGAAAAAGAAAGACATCTCAGTTTCAGTTATCAAACAGCTTGAAAAATAGTTGGCCCCTGGAATCACATTCCAAAAGATTTACAGGATAACCCAAGAAGCATCTTGCACTTTGATATTAGATCAGCAAAGATGGCCACAGAAATCTATGCTATTCAGATTTCCTTGAGATATATAAAAAACTACTGGCTCCCAATCGCCTAAGAGCTTCAGCTTATAAGTTGAGCAGTCCTTTGAAAGATTTCAAATTGGTCAAACAGATGAAGTAGCTTGGCCCTATTCATTTTCTGATTTTGTTTTGGATAGAGGAAAAAAAATTATTATAGAGAAATAGAATTATGGGAAAGGAAGATAAGACAACCTCCTAAAAGAGAAGAAAGCAAAGAAACAGAAATAAAGGAAAAAAACACTTTGATCATAGAAAAAATAACAATTCTGCTCCATTCCTAATCATATCCGACAAAGAAACACCCCTAAAAAAATAGGGAGCAGAACACCAATAGGATGCAAGAGATAAGAACCCTTTTCTATAAATCTTCGGAGTTGTAATAACTTTAAATATCTTAGCATTCCTTTCCAACCAGATACACCAAATCATAGTGAGAAAGGCAAATTGCCACAAAACTTTGCCATCTTGACAAGGAATTTCCACGGGATCATTTAGAATTGTCCCAAATTATCCAGCCAAACCCAACTCCTTCTGAAAATGCCAAACAACTTATTTTAAGTCGCCATGCTAAAATGTAAGAATGAGTGGCCTCACAACAAAATTTTTTTTAAAAAATTTATTGATGAAATGAGAAAGCAAAAACAAAAATCATGTTAGATGAGCCTTCCAACCCCTTAGTAAATCCATAAGGGAACCCCACCCACACCACCCCCACCCCCCACCCCCCCCCAAAAAAAAAAAAAAAAAAATTTCAAGAAAATTGCTTAAACCCACAAGGAAGCCAAAAGATAATATTCCCCAAAGAGGTGACATTAGAAACTTTCAATTGAAAATTCTCATATTCCGTTATAGCCACAGACACAAGTCTGCAAAAACAGAACATTGACAAAGGACTATATTCTCCTTATTGTTCCCAAAAAAACTTAATGGCTAAAAAATGCTATAGATCAGCTGGTCAAACCCAAAATAGCCTGTGAGAAAGTTAAATCCCACCTTTTTCCAGAACAAGGACCGTATGACGTGTTTCAGGAAGAGACCAAGGTCTATTATAAGACATTTCCATTTTAAAATTCTGGAAGTTCTTTTGTTAGAATTTTACTTGCAGTATAAAATCTTATGGACCTTAACCCATTCACATAAATTTAGATCACTTAATGAAATTGATGGGGTTACCACTCAACCTCATCCTAATGTGACAGCCACTACTCCAAAGGTTTATAGTAGAAGACAAAAGGGGGGGATGGGACAGCAACCTAGGACAGCCACTGAATCAACACAAGGCATAAAGGTCTATAGCAGAAAAGGTAAGGGGAGAGACAGGGAGGGGCTGACAGGGACACCCTTGAGCAGTGAGTAGTTGGTAGTGGATGGAGACCCTTTTTGTGGTGAGGTAACCTCCTAGAAAGGTAGTTTTTGTGAGGTCTGGACTTGTGGAGGGAGAGTGCTGGCCTCTCCAGTGGACTCTCTCATTTGTATTCTTTTGCTGTTTCATTTTGATCAATCTTGAGAGAGGGAATAGCATAGGAGGATTCTGGGTTTTGGCTAATATCTTCCCTGTACTGTTATCAAGGGTCTGATATGGTGGAATCTTCATTATTCAATACAAAACCCAAGATTATTTGCTATTGTTATCCTAAATACTGTTCTGTCAAGGTAGAGTTTCAGGGTCCTAACAGAAATACAAATTTAACTTCACACTTTTTCCAATTTTATAGATCCAGCAAAAACAGCACACTGCCAGAGAACTTTATTCATTTTATGTTCCGAAAAATTCAGCGGCTATAAAATGCTCTAGATCAGCTGTACAAACCCAAAAGGACCTGTAATGAGAAAGGAAAATCCCAGCTTTCCCATAAAAAGGACCACATAACATCTGTTTCAGTAACAGATCAAGGTCACATGATAAGACATTTCCATTTTAGAAAAATTTTATCACTTAACAAAGAATAAATAAAAAATTCTCAAATTTATACATCCTATAACTTAAAGAGGAAACATCTATTCCTTCCCCCCCCCCCCCCCAGTTTTGAAAATATAATCAGAACTCCCTCAAATTATAAAAGTATACTACCATTTAGTCCTTTTTCAAAATGCTACTTAGTACAAGTGTTAATTGACACATCAAAGGCCAGTCAATGGCTAGATTCATCAGTCAAATGCTCAGAACACCCTTAATTTATTGTATATAATGACTTTAAACATCACTTGTGTCAGGTTGAAGAAGTTAAGAGTAAAGTCATACACAGTTTTTAAACATGAAAACAACATGCAATAGTTTTCAATATTGTTAGTCAATGGCGTTTTAGGCATTTGACAATCAAATTTTAAATTTTAATTGACCTTTTACGTTTTAACTAACAATTATGTTAAGAATGCCTATAAAAGCATAAGAAAGGTCCATGTATGTTTTCAGAATACAAGGGAGTTTGAGCAATATGCTAAATCCAGAGAGGCCAAGGTATTTAATTCTAGAATTAATTGAGGAAATAAAGAGTAGTTCAAAGAAGGAGGATAAGAAATCCTCCTAAACCCAACAACCAAGAAAACCATGAAGTTGACACCCACAAAGAAGCCAAGATAACAACTATATCCCATGCGAGATGTGAAGGAAGACATTTCATCTAGAAAACTTTGGTATTACACTCCATTTAAAAACACAGCATACAAAAGGAGCACACTTCAAAAGGACCAAAGATTCCTTCTTTCTACCAAAAGCCTCCAAAGTGGACAATCAAAAATTGTTACAAAGAAGCTAGCAAGCCCACACAACTCATCACTTATACTCTATTACTTGTATTTCCTTCTCATAAAATTCTTCTTCACATCCAAAAATAAGTTTTTCAAAAGTTATCTTTTTTAAGAATAACATAACAGAGGGAGAGGCAAAAGATTTACCTGTAAAGCATATGTCACAAACCAAGAGAGATGGAACACACCATCTTTCAGGCCCATCATGTAGAGTCCTTCCTTAATTTTCTGTTCCTGGAATTTTGGATCAATATACTGGGTCAAGAACTCAATACAGGCGAATGGATTTCTGAATCACAAATTATTTGGACAGGAGTTAATAAAAACAACAATGAAAATGGAAAAACATATATAACAAACATTGAGGGGGCATAGGCAAATCAGCCACCCAATTTTAAACATCATATAACCAGACCTTCTCAAACACAGAATAACTGATCAGTCGAGAAATTGGATAGAGAAATCCCAACAAGTACCTGCACAACCAAGTCCTAGTTAAAAGATATAGCTTGTTGGAGATTTTTAAAAAAAAAAAAGTGCTCTTATGAGTAGAATATAAAAATACAATATATAATTATTGGATAGAAGCTTACAATATTCCCATGAATTTCTTCACGATTGACTGGAACTGGTCATCAGTGTAATCTCGAGTGGGAAATGGAGCCATGCGTATGTGAGCAGGGCTAAATTGAGTCCAAGGAAAGTTCAAAGAAAAATTAGAATCATTGTAGTGTGGCAGAGAATACTCTACACTTTCAAAGCTGGAATTCATGTCAGACTGCTGAGTGATGAATATTATGAATGAATCAACCACTTGCTGGAGCTGCAGAAAATATTAAATCATTAATGCCTGTAAAATATCGATATTGGATTCGAAAATGGAAATCTTTAAGCCTCAAAATTTTAAAGAAATGCAAGCAAGGTTGTAGTATAAATCTATATATACAATTTATTGAAGAAACACAAATAATAATTCAAAACTTATAAATTAAAATAGCACACTATGAAGCATGGACACAGACATATTGACAAGTTAGGCTTCAAAAAATATACAACATGACAAGGCATGTGTGTGTGTGTGTTTTGTTATTAAACTTTTTATTAAGGATATACTTCTAGAGAAAAAACTAGCATTTTTCTATATACTCACTATCTTACACTATTTTTTTTCTAAAGCAATAAGGAAAAAGGATGCTAGAGAAGGCAGAAAGAGAAAAGGAAATAATGGGGGCGAAACATCAGTGTGGGAAAGGGCTCAGCCTCTTGGGTGAAGTTATTTTGGCCTAAACTTCATATTTTGTATAATAAGAAAGATAGGAATGACACAAAAAAGATTTTCATCAGATCGCATCCTAAATCACTCAATTCTTTGATTAGATGATCATAATTTTTTTCCCTAAACAACCCTCTTAATCGCACAAAATTGACTTATGGTGATTATTCTTTGATTGGTTAGTTGTACAATGGTTAGTAAGAATAAGGAGGCCAAAACTCTCACAATATGCAACCTCTGAAGGGTATTTGGCTATACAGGACTGCTCACATTAATAGCGTAATCAATTATCTCTGCAAAGAAGGTGGTGATGTGTAATCAATTATCTGCAAAGAAGGTGGTGATTTTGGCATCCCTTGGTGTTCTTCTCATGTTTTCCTCAAGAGGTGCCTATATCCAGGGAGATCGGGCTGCTGTGTTGCATTCTAGAACCTTCTAATTTTCTCTTTTCTCCTGTATTTTATCTATTTATTTTCTTCCTTTTAGAGCATATCTTACCCTCCACAGTCAACATTTGAATTCTTATATCTTTCCAATAATTTTTCTTCTGTAACAAAAACAAAAAAGAACAGGAATAAAGTGAAACATACAGTCAAAAACCCGCTGAAGCTGTATTGCATCGTTGGTACTGCACTAACACCAAGTTCCAAGTCATTGAGAAAGGGGCCGTTTGTATCCATTATGGTTTTAACATCAGGAAAACCAGAGAAAGCCCAAGTATGATTGAGGCGTATGCTATAATCAAATGACTGAGGACCTTGTTCATGAAATACAACTGCTCCTTTGATTTTGGGATTTGAACAATTCCTTAACAGAAAGAAAGGAAAAGAAACAAAAATTGTTAGTGATCATATTTAGACTTCTCATAAAAAAAAAAAAAATCTCTAAGACTACTGAATTAGCACTATCTGCATATCTCATCTTGAGCAAATTACTTTTAGGTTTATAAGGGAGAAGCAAGATTACAAGTGAGGGGGAACACAAGAAATACTAGTTACGAAAGGCACAAAAAAGAAGATAATGTAAAACAGAAAAGGCTGTAAATACAAAAGATTCTCCTATCCTTCTGCATACCTGAAATGGAAACTCTTTTACAAATAGAGTTAACCCAAAAAGCCTAGTCCTATGAGTAATGTCATTTATCTATGGTGTAAAAGGGAGCTGTATCATGATCACCCCAAACATAACTGTCTGTGATGTACCATAATGAAAAAATAATACAAGCACATATTATCACATGCCAACAACAAGAGAACCTTAATTTCAACTGTCTAGTAACACCACATGCTTTATTAATAAGACAGAGGCTGTTGGCATTAACAACAACCGTAGTATAAAAATCCATGGCGAATGTAAACCAGAATACAAATAAAGAAATAAATAATCTGCAAAATCACTTAAAACCTCAGTAACCCTAGAACTCTTTCTACGGAGAAATCAGGCAGAATTTAAACCAGTTTATCAGTATAGTATCTCCTATCCTAACCAATCAAAAAACAATATATAATTTTAATATCCTCATAACCATGTCACTTACACACCTTGCACCTGTTAATAGACCTAGAAATCCATCCTAAAGCCTTCAATGCCCCCACAAAAAGATTTTACCTTGCTTGATTGCAGGTACCATAAACATCTGAGCGTATGTAAGTTTCCAGCTCTGCCTCGTCTTTGTAAATTCTACTGACAAGCTGCAAATAGTAACAAGAATTTATTTAGTTCAATTCATGACGATTTTTCTTTTTTTTGTAAGGAAGATGAATGGAGAACACACATACATAAGTTCACTATACTAATATTGTAACAATGAAGTTTCAAGAGAACTAGCTTTGAGCTACGCAGTTGCATGGAGCCATGGGCAGTCCAAACCAGCATATTCTATAGCAACACAATGACTTCTATACACATGGAGAGTGCCGTTGCAATACAATTCAATCATCACCACAAATAAAAAATATATATAAATTTTAATTTTTTCAGTTCTCTACTCCCCTAAAACAAAATACAATAGAAACTCACTTGACGTTAAAGGTGAGAAAATTTTGAGAAATGAAGATCACATATTTATTCATTACAATGACAAAATTGGTTTTTATATGATTTATGCCATTAAATTGGCTGAAAAATTAAAGTGTGATGTAGAATAGAACTGCCAGGAAGTCTTAGTTTGAATCATAATAAAAATAAAATATCCATGTCACCACTGAATTTTTCCTGTCAGAAAACAAATAGCTGATGGCAATGAAGGAATTATAATGTTCTAGATATGCATCTCAAAATTGACAAGATAAAAGAAAGGAGAAAATTAGAACAACAGACATAGATAGACTAGCTAAACCAAGCAACGGAAAAGCCTAACAGTCACTCAACCACAATAAGGCTCAAACCGGAAAAAGTATTGTTAGCAAGCAAAGGAGAATATTACACTAATGAATTACATATAAAGGAAAATTTGAGCTCATAGAATAACATGCTAACAGATAATGAGGGTTTACCTTCAAGAGGGGAAATTTTATTGACATGATGTCTATCATCTGCTCAGTCTCTTTTGTGTCAGGGGTAAAAGCTAAATACTCTCCCTTGGCAAACAAAAGTTCCAAAACTTGTTGGAAGCTAGGGGAAATACCTCTGCCCACTTCCACATACATCCCTTCCCGAATGTGCCTGCTCCATTTTCATATAAACATTATTCTAAACAAAATATTGAATGCAAAATAAATTCAAAAAGAAATGTTATTTGCTTCTCTTTCCTTCCATGTGGATCAGTTAGTGAAAACCAATTGAATTTAATATCATAATAGAATTCAAGTTTATTTAAGACATCAAAACTTATCTACTTGCTCTTTGCTTTAAGTTCCTTTACAGAAGAGATGGAAAAAGGAAGCACTCACACACAAAGAATAGAGACCAAAGACAGAGAGAACTAGAAATGAGCACTCACGGTTGAGCTGGATGAATTTGTGTATCAACCCGAGTCCTTACAGCTATTAACAGCAACATCACTAAAGTAGGGAGCAAAATCTGCCACATATTGAGTGATATGTCAGAACTCAGATATTGATGATCCTTTTTCACCGAATTGAAATGCAAACTTAAGCAAATACTACAGTTGACAAAATTACCAGAGAAACAAGCACACACGCTCCCACATTACATTGAAAGTAAAAACCCCAAAAACGGATCAGTAAAATAATATCAATGCTATTAAAGACAACCGTGTCCCACAATTCACTCCTTGCGCCAGAAAGATGGGGAAAAAATTACCCGATAAACAAAAAATACAGGAAAAAAATAATAATAAAGTGACAGCTTCGAGCCGTCTACTGCCTTACTCCCTAAAAATAGCAAAAGAGGATCGTTCAAAATATCATAAAAGCAAGCCAGATTAGCAGTACAATCTCATCACTCAACTCCATAATTCACTCAAAACATGGAAGGGGTAAAATGTGAAAACAAAGTAAGTATAGTGCAGATGATCAAAGTAGAGAGTCAAAAGGAACAGGCCACAGAAACATGCAAACAAAAACAAAGCAAGGACGAATGATTCAGAACTAAAACCCCAATTCTTAGAAACTTGGAATAGAAAGAGAAAGGCGAAAGCAGTAGATTGATGAACAATGAACCTCAGCACTTGTTATGAATGGATGACGAATTTTGAGAAGCCAATTCTTCCAAAGCATAGCCTTCAACTGCCTCCTCGCAGTTCCCATCGCTGCAAACCCTACAAGATTTCAGCCGACGATGACTTCACATAACAAGGGAGAATGAAGAGACAACGTCTTGGGAGACAAGGAATACCGGAGTAGGAAGCGTTCGGAGGTCAATAACTACTAAGTAGCTTCCCGCAACAAATTTTTTTTTTTTTTTAACCCCTTTCAACTTTCAAGAATATGTATTTTTTTATTCCATTTATATTAAAATTTAAATTTAATATTTTTTATTTAAATAATGATAAATCTACGGAATAATGAACAAAAAAAGCGATAATTTAGAGAAATAAACATACTTATTTAATTTGACATATATTGAAGATTGTCGGTTATAACATCAAATTTTCCGTTGATGATTGGCAGAGAAAACAACACGCGATATATTTTTTTTTCTTGGCCACTAACAACTCGCGATATTAAGAGTGTGTAACACACGACGGCGTATACTTCACGCTAAGACTTAATTTTTTTTTTAAATGAAGGAAAACCCTAATATTAATTGTTCTTTTATATATATGGTTCTAATATCTATATTGGCCAAAATACTGTAATAATGGAAAAATATATATATCATTTCTTAGAAAAAATGTCACATGTAGCATATGCAATACGTAGCTAAATTATAATTCATCAAAACATATATTTAATAGGAATGTAGGTTGGGTCGGCAATAAATTATCACAAAAAATAATAAATAAATTCAAAACTGCGGCTGCTTGTCACCACATTATTTAATTGAGCTTTGTAGTGGAGTGAGTGACCCCCTCGTGGCTCTATCTTATCCTGAAGACCTTCAGTACTTGTAAGCACATGTTGTGTCTTCCATCTTTCTTTTACAACAAAGAGAAAACGGCCATCATGGGGAAATTAAATAATGTCTTTATTATACTTTGGCCGCAAAGTACTGATCCGAAATTTATGAAACTGGTCCTCAATATTCTATGGCCAAATATATGCACTGAATTTAACTGAAAAAGTGCATAATAAAACATTGAAATATTTTTTAGGGTTATTTTTTGGGAAAATGATTTAAATAGAATTTACACTTTTGTATATGTGCAAGGAATGTCCTGCATTATGTTGGAAATGGAAAGGAGTGACTGCCGTTGAGGCGTGCGGCAAGGGACGAGTCAAAAACGACGGCCTCTCGACGACATCGCGGGCACGGCATGCGATGGGTACTGTTTTTTTTTTTTTTTTTATGCTTTGGGTACAATACTTGGAAAATTCATACTTTCGCGAGGAAAATAAATAAATTAGAATAGTTATGAAAAATTGAAGTACATGAGAATTTCAGATAATCGCAGTGTCTCACTCTTGATACCCGATAATATGTGCAAATCTAGATTAAGGGATTAACAAAGAAAAAAAATTAATTTTTTCCATGATATAAATAAATACGAAATACGTTATAATGAATCCAAATATTTTTGGTGAAAAATACATGGGGGGAGGGGGATCCATGAAAGTCTGAAAAAATAAGAGGGTAGAACCACCACAGCATAGTGGAGTGCTAAGGAATCATTCATGATCTTTTTTTTTTTTTGTAATTTCCTTGCAAATGAAAATAAAAAAGAGAACCGAGTAAATGAGGAAAAAAGAGAAGATAAACCTTATGCATAGTAATACTTGTAGTGCTCTCCCTTTAAAAGTTATAAACTCAAAAAATTATACTATTAATTTCTAGAGTTTTATGTAATTTTTAATTTGATTCATATAATTCAAAATTTTATATTTATTTTTAGAGTTAAATATTTTTAAAATTTTCTGACTTCATCAGTTATATATTATTTTGATACTCTTCATATGTATGAATTAAGTGTTAAGAGAAAAAATAATAAAATAAAATAAATTCACACTGCAAAACGTTGGTAAAAATATAATAAAGAAGACAAAAAATTAAAAAATGATTATATTATTTTAATATGCATACATATATTACGAAGTCATTCCGAAACCGGTTCGATGGTTTGGTTTGGTGAGACGTTGACACATCAGAAAAAAGAAAAAAGAGAAGGTTGGGAGAGATGAGGAAGGCGATGGAAGAATGTTGTTATGTGTGCATCACCATCAACTTTTGGTCTCTTTGAAAGGTTTTAAAACTTGGGTGGCCCAAACAATAATGATTCAAGAATTGATAGGGCACGTTTAAAAGCCGCCCCTGATGACTAATCACTCATCACGTTCGTTTCAGTTAAATCGAGGACACGTCATACTTCTTCTAGGCTTTTTGAATTTGTCACAGTTTAGCTAAAATTCACGACTCACGAGTTCAACGAGCTTTATTAAAAATTATATTTAATAATTTAAATTATGATGAATGACATGCAATTAAAAATTTTATTATATATATATAAATAGGTTTTAACTCAGAGCTAAATTCTTTAAAATAAGTAAATTTTTTATAATTAACAAAAAAATAATAAAATAATTAATTTGTATAAATTTTTTATTATTAACGAAAAATAATGAAATAAATAATTAATTAATTAAATTAATCATCTTTTAAATAATAAATTTTCAAATTGTAAACATTTTTTAAAATGAATGAGAATAATATATTTATTGAAGTCTGAAAATTTTTTGAAGTGAAAGAAAAAATTAATAAATTAATTAATTATCCCTTAAATTAAAAATTTTTTAAAATTTGAACATTTTTTAGAGTAAAAAAATAATAAATTAATTATATAACTTGGTTTAAAATTAAAGCAAGGGAAAATAATATCAGGTTGAGTGATTTATGATAATTCTCTCTAAATGAACCAATTATCATTGTTTCAATTTTTTATTAACATTTACAAATTCTATTAATTTAATATATATATAGAAGTATAGTAAACAAATTAATTTTTCAAAAGTCCACGTAGTTTTATTTATTGATTAAATTATGTGATTTAACAACTGATCCTACATCGTAAACTACAATTAATCTAAATCTTTTGCTTTTAGTAAATATGCAGTTGGTCTTCAAATTTTAATCTTGAAATTTAAAGATCTTTTAATATTTATAAGTTATGAAGTAGATTGAATTAATTATTTAAAATAAAGTAAAAAAATTAGTTCAAATGAAAAATTAAAGGGTAACAAGTTAAAAGTTATAAAAATTCTTTAAAGAATAAATATAAAGTTCTTTCTAACTATTAAGATTATAACTCTCATTGACTTTGAAGTTGATTAAAGATTTATTAAACTTTCAATTCACTTAACAGAGTTTGTCCATGAAAGTGAACTAGGAGGTATAATATACAAAAATTAAAAGTTTTGAGAATCTTTAGTTTTTGAAATTCAAAGAATATAATGCAGTTTTTGTTAGACTAGCCAACCAATATCAAAGAGGGAGGGGAATTGAGTGTTTATAGAACTTCAATTCTTTTTAAGAATTTGGTTTACAAAAATATTTGTTATGAATTATGTTTGTAAGAATATAATGTAAAGTAACAATTATGTAGATCAATGGAGGTTTAATCTATGTTTGGGGTATATATATATATATATATCAACACTTCAAGTAAATTTTTAATAATAAATACAAAACATAAATATGATACTTTCAAATATAAAGAGTATATAGATAAAGAAAACAAACTCAGTAATTTATTCTGGTGTGGCTCCAATTTAATCCTACTTCTAGTCCCTAAATAACCTCTTAGAATTTTTTACTATCTTAAAAATCAATTACAATAACAATAAGGGAGAAATTCTCACTTAATCTCGACCTTCATGAAGAATCCCTTCCTTACACTTAAACATGGGAACCTCTCCCTCAACCAAAGTATATCATTACTTGACTCCCTCAATGAATTTCCTTAAGCTTCTCTCTCTCAAATAAGAAAGGAATGCATAGGAATAACATATCTTAAAAAAGTAGATATACAAATGAAGTTGTAATAACTCAAATGACAGAAAATTTACAAGTTTTTGCTCAATAATCTTTATTTATACAAGTTAATGATCACATTATAACATTTGATTTTTTTAAAAATATGTTTGAAATGTCATATTTATATATAAATATGGGATATATTCATTACACACTCAAAATAGTTGTTATTTACTTCAGAAAACACTTTTTGGAAGTAACCAGTTGACTGCCGATGCTCAATAGTTGAATGCCCATAAAAATATGACCATTATTTAAAGTTGGAACTGACCAGTCGACTGCTCACTCTCTATACTCTACCAGTCGACTTGTCACAAATGACCAGTCCTAACTTCAAAATGGTTATAACTTTATCGTTTTAAGTGCATGACCTATTATTATAAAGCTCTTAAGTCTAGTTTCCAATACAATAAGTTTCACATAGAAACTCAATATATTTTTGGAGATATATTTAAAATAGTGATTAAATGTTAGAATACAATTTTATGCAAAATTTATATTTCACAATTCAACTTTATAAGGACATAGTTTTTTCATTTGAACTCCATTTTAAGTGAATGACCTATTATTGAAAAACTTTTTGAATCTATTTTCTATCAAAATAAGTTTTGTAACAATATCTCATATGATTTGTAAGATATTGGTAAATAAGTGACCAAATGTCAAAAGAAATATTAAGCAAAATCTATATATCACTATCTTTGAAGTCTAAATTTATATTTTGAGAACCAAAATATTTTGAATCAATAAATACAAATTTAAATCATTGAATTTCATATAATAATACTTAGCTTATGATAATTATACCTATTCATTTCATTGGCTATCTTAATGCATCCAAGGTTACAACTCTTTTAATATTTAACTTTTTAAAAGTTTAGAATACCTTTCTTGCTTGTTATCTCTTTGGGTAAAGTATAATATTGATATTTATTATCTTGATTTCAATGCCCACCTTTTTTTTTTGGACTATTCTATACATAATAGATATTCATCTTGTAAATCAAATAGTTAGTTCAAATGATTAATTAATTAATTACATATTAATATTATATTTGTAATTCATATTTTTTTTATATATTTGTCATCATTAAAACAATCTCAACAGTCTTAATAGTATTTGTTAAGGTCTGTCTGTTGAAGCGAAATTAAGATTTTGAACTAGTATGTTGATAGGAAAATATATAGCACAAAATTAAAAATATTTAATCAAATTTTAAAGGTGAGAGTGTAACTAACATAACTTGTTAAGTTGGGAAATTTTCTTCACATATTGGCGTAAATTCAAATGCAAACTATAGTTATTATTTCTTGGGTTCACACAAAATGGGGTTGGTAAGTGCCTTTAGCTCTTTTCATTTTTTTCAAATGAAACTCAGTTTTTGGAAGTTAGGAGTAAGAAAAGGATGGAGTATAGGTGAAACTCAAGCATATTTGAATATCTTAACATTTATGTTTACGTGAAGTGCCCTGTAAGTCAAATTCTTCGGCAACTTTGGCCATTTCATATTGTACGGTTCAAAGAAAAAAGTCTACTAAATAATGTAGAAAGTTATTGCAATTTTATTAATAAGTTAATTAACAATTTTTCTCAGTATATTAAATTATTATAGAGCTGATAGATATGTGGCCTAATAGATGATAAAAAGAAACCAAAGTAAAGACTAGAAAAATGGAAAAAAGAAAATAAGAGATTAAGGGAACACGTAAAGTAGTGATCGGTGTGAGAAATATTTTAGAACCTTGCAAGTTACCATGCCCAAAATAGCATATTCCCAAGCAAAGGATTACAAGCAATTAGTATTCGCATGACATACAAGACAAGGTGAAACTTTTGAATATTTTGGTAAAAAAATTAAATAGCACGGAAAATTGAATTGAAAGTTTCTTACAAAATTGTTCAGATTCTACTTATGTATAACAGTAAAAAGAAAAAGCCAGATATTACCAAATCGCGTCCTAATTACGGCGTCAACTTCACAATGACTTGACCCTTTCTTTAAATTTCCTGCTTCTGCTGAATGACCGTCACGTTTGAGTTTTGGTGAAATTTTCGGTATTTGGGATATATAGTAATATTCTAACAACTGCTACGTATTTGAATTTCGAACAGATTCATTTTTGTGATATCTAAACTGTTAAAGATTTTTCTTGTTATTACAAATATAGCAAAATTTATAATTAATATAGAATGAGATATATTTTTGTAATAATTGATTCGGTCACATCACATGTTTTTTGAAAATATATTAGTATGTGGATAAGAAAATTTAATATAAAATAATTCATAGTACTTCATGTCATTGTTAATCCTATTCTCACTCTTTAACATATGTAACTAAAATTTCATGGAACATAAAATGTTCAATAATTATACCAATCAACATTATAACACTTGGTGCAATCACGAAACTTTTAAACCAACATCCTAATAACTCATGAGGCTTAATCATCCCACAGACTTTTATATAATACATCAAAAATTATTGAAATTATCCAAAATTTCAAAAAACAACAATTAATAAGATGAGAAGAATAATACTTTCTTTTTCATACAGTACACATACTTTTACACAAAAAAATATGTGGACAACTAAAAACAATTACTTATAGTAAAACACACAACTTAAATTCTGTGAGCAAATTTTTTCAATCGAGTTATGCACTTTATCTTTTTCAAAACATTGTATGTTTACACTAAAAGTGACCAACGTCTCTCTTAACGATTAGTTCTCTATTTTAGTAAGTTTTTCAATTATGTTGGCTAAGTGTGAAGATTCCGGTGATGGTACAATCACTTGATACAGAAAATCAAGTTAATCATGAAGATCCTTTTGGAGCTGGCAGCAACAAGAAAAAAATAATATTTTCATTAATCTTAGGTTTTTATTATTATTGGGCCAATATGAATTAACTTGTCTGGATCTGCGAGATATACATAATAATAAAATAATAAAATAATAGATATTTCTACAATTCTTCTTAGTTTTATTTACAAGAAAGTCGAGAAAATCCAATGAAATTTGTTTTAGAATTGCGCTTTGTTTGTTCCTTTCATTTAAAGATATCCTTACAGGTACCTCCAGGGTTAAGCTTTTAGACATAAGCTTTTAAATATCCTTTTTGTACTAGCTCCAATGAGCCAATAATGACATAAAATGAAAATATCAAATGATATGATTCATTGGCACATTTATTTAAATATTCTTATAAGTTGGTCTGTAGCACTTGAACATAAAAAGTGCATCTAGAAATCTTCTGTGATGAACGTACAATAAAACCTTTGGATGTGTCCAGAATTTTCAAATTCATTTATTTTTTTCATAAGGTAGCTAGTTTTGCTTTTGGCGCATTTCATGTAATAGAAGTGATTGTACAGTCCTTAAAATAAGTGAGACTACATGGAAAATGAAAACACTAAGCTTATTTTTTAAGAAAAAAAGGAATGTAAATTCAAATAAAACTTACAAAAATCAGGATCTAAATACTTGTAAGTGCCGCAAGGCCGAGACCATGCATTGATAATCAACTGGTATAAACATAGTAGAAAATGATGGAATAGAATCTGACAAACTCCCTTATATAAAAATATGACAAAAAGTTAATAATCATACCCTTCCTTTGGTGATTGTTCCTCTAAATTCTGTACATATAACAGAAAAGATTCCCTATTTGTGTAACTCTTTGTAATTTTCTATGTGTGACTGAGATATCAATTAATACATGTGGATAGCTTGAAAAGATTTATGTTAAATCCTACATAGATCATCAATGCACAACAGAGTCACATTTTCTTTTCTCTAATCTTCAAGGACCATACGATGCCTGCAAAAATCAAGCCATAGGGCATTCTTGGACGAGTTGAGCTCTTCAGATGCTTACGTTGTTGTTCAATACTAAGAGATGAACAGATGGACCAACTCCAATTAAATAGATATCTTGCATTTCGTCAAATCAGAGATCCAAAAGGAATGTCTAGTCACTCCTCTGGCCGAAACAGGGTGTAAGTTGAACTAGTCTCAGTCTTAGTAACCTGCACATCAATTAAAATGTTCTTGGTGAGGTGAATCTACGTGGAATGCACTAAGTACTTCGTATCTTACCATACAGTCATCTGGGACTGAAGGGAGATATATCAATTGTTTGGTGAAACTGATGATATATTTTGAACAGTTATTGTCCCTGCCATCTCATTATTGTCAGATAAGGTTTTAATGCCAGAGGCAACTGCTTTTCCTTGATATATCATTGAATAATAATTGGAAACTTGGGGTGATATAGAGGGGTGCAGCTCATCTCCCACCAATAAAAAAGTCTTACATAATAGTGTTGCATATACAAATTACAACTATCGGGCCATGTGATTTCAGACTTTATCCATGCTTTCTCCACACCTTCCTGTCAATATGGCAGAAAACAGTACCATATATGATAAAGAGTAATGGTTGGGCCACAATATTCTTCTGCCATTGATTTGAAAGGTTTTTCCCCCTCAGATCAATAGCAAAGAACACGACTTATGTGTTTTTCTCCGTGGGTTATGTCACTAGCATTGCCATGAGAAATTTTAGAAAAAAGTAAACACCAAGTTATGTGCTAAAAAGTAGTATCATATATCGCTCCAATGCAGAGAAGCTTGAGATTGGGGGACACAATCTTGTTGACTTTAAGGTGTAAGCATATAAAAAGGAAAAAATCCAAAGAGTCATAATATGGTATTGATTCAAAGAATGTTCTTGTGAGACCAAATTGATACAAGTAACCTCGCATATTGTATTCTTCTATTAGCATTCAAGTTGTTTCTGTATTAAATGAATTTTTCATCTTAAGCATTTGTAAAATCATGATTAAAAACTGCATTAGCATAGCTATTTATTTGTGCTATCCTAACAGCCTCAAATTATCATGTAATCTCAATCCTTCAGAGGAAGTAAAGCTTTTTTTAGCAGAGATACCAACCTCAGCTGTACGAGAAATGCCAGCAGGAAGTATAGGAACAAGAGATGTCCAGAGAACAGGATCTACCAATGGATCAACAGTATTATAGGCTGTCAAAAGCGGTGCAGATAAGAATGAAGTCAATGGGTAAACATTTCTTTGAATAGACAATGCCCCGCTCATTCCCATTGCAATGTCAAGTCTTTCATCATCACCATCATGATTTGATGATTTCTCAACTGCCTTGCCGTGGTCCAGCTTATTGATGGTATTTTTGTTTTCATCCTCATCATTATCAGTGTAATTTTCTTGTCTCTTTGACGCCTTCTCTTGCAGGCCCTTGTAGGCTGCTGACCGTGATAAGATACTCAAGGCAGAGACTGCAGAACTTTTATGCTTTTTCCTTTCATGGGGCAGGCCTAACTGTGGCATCTGGTACGGTTCAGTGGGTTGGAGTTCCTGTTCCAATGTTTTAAGCTCACTACAAATATCTCCAGCAAATCCATGTTTTTTTTCTTCCGATGATTTTGTTCCACTATCAGGTAGGCGACTTTTATTGGATCTCCACCACTTGATGTAATCTGTAAAATCAATCTTTCTTTCTCTGCAGAATCCACTCACATATTCGCTTTCTGCTACTGAATCATCACCCATACCTTTAATATGATAAAACAGTGAGATAGTTTGAAGTTGTCAGGAGATAAATTGAATTATGCAATAATATATTTTTCAATTGACAAAACATGGTTAAGAATGTGGTTGTACAACTATGTTCAATGAAAGATGGCTTGAACGTGAAATTTGATTAGAACTTACCATAATGTATACTATTGAAGTAATCAGATCCAGCCATACGACCATATGATGGCTCCCATCGACTGCTTTTTGGCACCACCACGTGCAAATTGAAATGCAGAATAATAGTTAGTTATCAAATCCATGTCAGACATCTACATTTGTTAGATGGTTACTCTACTTCATTCAATCCTATAACAAACTCCATTTGATAGATTTACTGAAGTTTGAACGACAAAGACAATATATACACGATATTTGTGTGTGCATATATGTGTATATCACATGCATCTTGTATCCCTTTCTGATGGGTCAACACCTGGAAAGTCCACGATATTTAGAGATTCCTCTTGAAAAACCGCTGCTCTTCCTGCAGAAAGCATCCCATATAAGCAACAATTTTGTTTCAGATTAGAAAAAATGTTGGTGAAATTTATACATACCGCCGTAAAGATGCAAGGTATTCCTCTCTTGAAACATTTTGCATTTCTTCAAGATCTCTGGTATAATCAGTCACCTACATAGATCAAAATTAAATTCAGAAATACTGTATTTTCAACAAAAGAACAGTTGACATGCCTTTATCTGACCAAAGGGTAACAGATTTATACTCATCTAGCAATAGGAGAATAATAAGAACATAAGAACAATGCAAGTGTTTTTCTAACAACGTGTACTTCACATCAATATAATTATTTCAAGCAATTATCTTACTGGAAAATTAATTAGAGTCCCTGGACCCCAATATTTTAGAGCTGCAAGGTCATATGCTCTTGCTGCAGCCTCCTCATCATCATATGCACCTGCGCAAATATAATAAAAATAAGCATCAATATGAATGACACGACAATTTAATAGGAGAAATTAAACAAGGGATGAAGCACCACATGGCAAACTTACCCAAGTAGACTGACATCATAAATGAATTGTTGTCCAATCAATTCATGCACAACAGAAGAATGAAATGATGTAAGTAATTGCATGATATATAAGTTTGGCATGACAAGTGTTCAACAATATCTTTCTATACACCCCACTAGAAAGAGACAGGGAAAGAAAGGCAGAGAGAAGAAGAAACCTTGCTTTCCTTTTTTATTCTGATTCTGGTTCCATGTACTTTTATCCCAAAGATGGGCCTCATAACGACCAGTCCATCTATGCCTATAATTCATCAAACCAGAAGAACGGTTCTATGCTTAGAGAAGCTACTGCATTTCAAAAGCAGTGCAAAAGAAGGCTTATGGGATAATTTGAAACAGCAGAAATTGTGTTATAAACAGTTCAAGACAATAAAATAAAAAAATTTAGAAGAAGTTTTTCAGCTCACACTCATCACAAACTAATGTCAAATGACAAGTAGAAGGCACCGAAGCGCAGACATTTGATAGCACAAGACGTGATGACTTAAGACATAAATAAGGCATTCTATAGCATTGCCGATACCTCATTCATGAATTGTCATTTACAAACATGTTAACATATAAGAAAACACTATGCTCTCTCTTCCATTTAAGGAAAAATGAAAAAAGGGAGGAGGTAGTCTCTTCTCTATTTTAATGAAACCTGAGATAATTAATCTCAGTATATTTGATGTAAGCGTATCATGCTAAAATAAATAGCTGCTTCGCTTTTAGTTAGTTACTCCCTGCGTTGCAAGAATAGTTTCATCAGTTTGATTCATTAACAGAGACTTATAACTTTCTTTTTGCCAGGCAGGGTTGCAAAAGATTGATAATTGTTCTAAAATGTATCAAAACTCACGTCCGATTAAAGGCACCAGTTTTTAATCTAAAGAGTAAAGACTTTACAAGCCACCAACAACAATGCTGGATGCCGGAAGACATTAATTGACAATGCCATGGCTGTAAAGATCTAGAAGTGTGAATAAAAATTAGTCAAAATTTTCTTCGCCATGACCGTACCATCCTGAATTTTCTGATAAGCTATTGAGTTGTATAATAATTACTACAAATCTAGCAAAACGGAAGTTAAAACGCATGCGACATCACCCATTCGCTTTACAATTACATATTTATCTAACTGGATCACTTTCTTAGCAAGCAAACGGGAAATTGAGCTCTGTACCTGGTGACACCACGGTAAATGGAGCTGCGTTTCCCTGCAGCACAAGGAGGCATCTTGCTGATGCGCTCTTTTGCTGTACACCCTCTTTCTTTCTTCGCTTTCTTCAACCCCCTATAGAGTAAGAGCTGATCATTGGCCATTACTGCTTCCGAAGCCTCGGCACTGCCGCTGCCGCAGCTGATACCGCCACCACCAACTTCCGACTTGCCAGGATCAGAGGAAGAGGAAGCCATGATGGAATGAAACCCTAACCCTAGAATAGAGAGGCAGAGAGCTACAAAGATAGTTCAGTGTGTGCACTTTAGATGGTATTTTGATTCACAGTGGAGGGAGAAAATTCCAAGGCTTCAGTGAGAGGTGAAGGAGAAATCATCATAATTACAAATATAACCTTTCCTGGTTTTAAAATGACGAATGGGTAATTGGTCATGTGGTGATCTGGAGATCGAGTAACGGCTAGGACTCCAAGAGGGTAATAACGTCATTTAAGACAATTTGAAAGTATTATGATGATCATGCACGTTCCGTTTGTCTGCTGGTTTCAAAGCCAAGGGCTACCTGCTACCTCTCAAAGCAACAAATTTCTTTTCATGAAGAATAAAAAATCTTCAAAGGACAGGGAATCCTATATTAGAATCGTTTGGAGATTAGTCTTAAAATTATACTACAAATTGTATGCCTAAATTAAGAAATTAACATACCAACGAAGCCCAAAACTGATTGATTATTGATATGATATAGACATGCTAACTCCATGTTATCGAACGAAAAGCTATAGCTGTATAAATGTCAAGTCATTTGGTTCATAAACCAGGTTTATTTATAGATTTTATTCATCTAAACGTAAAAACTATTTTTGACTTTACTAAAATTTTACACTTAATCAGAAATTCAGTGTGTTCTCTGCTTTATTATTGCGTTGGGGTGTACCAGTTTGGAGGTCTCGGGGGTTCAAAGTGCCACATGATTTACATTTTAAAGGTCTTTAGAAGGTCCGAGGCAACGGTATTTATTCAGAAGCAAACGGGATTCCCAGACCCCAGTCCAGGCTGGTATGTTCCACAAAGAAGGAAAGGGGTACAATTACAAACGCTATGAAACTTAGACCCTTGTGTTTGCTCAAACGAAATAAGGCTTTGAAAAAAACTCTGGGCTCAAGAACTCATAAGCACACATTCTAACCCATAAGGTTACATGTTTTTGCTTTAATTTTTTGAGCAGACAAAATTTCGTTACAAACAAGTAGGCACTGAAGCCAATTAACACGAACGATATAGCAAGAATCACTAACACTAATATGGGACCTCTAGAACAATGTAGGGAATATAACATAAAAGTCAAGAGACAACACGCCTCAATAAAACCCAAATACATCTTGAAAGCAAAGAGGTAATACACCTCATTACACTGCGAAAAGAAAACTTCAAAAGATAAATATACTCTATAACAACATTTGAAAAAATAAAGAGATTTGGAGATTATCTCTTATTACGCCTTTTTTCCCCCTCCTAAAATGATGCCCAGTGTTGGAGATTTGGAGGGAGAGACAAGAGAACATCAACTAGAACAAAAACTCTTGGGTGAAAAAGAAAGAACTTCCATTACGGAAAAAGAGGCTTCCAAATAAGATAAAACGAAGAGGAACAAACTAAATTTAAAGGAAAAGGAGACTGCCACTACCCTTGTTTGTGGCGCTTCTTTGGTAGGACAGGACTAAGGGAAGGGGAAGTCACTAGCGAAATGTACCAGAATCAAAGTATCTCCTTACTTTTTTTTTTTTTTTTTTTTTTTTAACTCAGGTGGTTTTCTACCAGAACAAAATTAAATAAAGAACATAAGTATAATTTTTGAATTTGTTATCAAAATACTATAAAAAATAAAATGTAAATTTTTTAGTAGCTCGACGTGACATGATTACCACATGTTATAATGTTATGTGTTAATTGAAGAACATGTTTTTTTTTTTTTTTTAATCTATCCTTTATGTACAAGGGGAACATGATGAACATTGCTAAGTTCTGTAACCCCCCCCCCCCCCCCCTTTTTTTTTTTTGGGGCTAAAAGAAGCACTAATTGTCCTTCTGCCTGATATCATCAGCAAAATGGTCATATTTAGACATTCTTATGTACACTTCAAAAATTTACAATTTACAAACAGAATGTACTAATCGTGCAGGATGGTGAACATAAAATCTACATCAATGCAGTTGAGAAACTTATATACAGACTAGCAAGTCATTCCTCTTCAGGCACCATTATATATAAATGGCAAATATCTCCCCCTTTAACTTCATATCTAACAATCTTCTATCTTTCAGATGCAATCCTCGCCCGAAATGCAGGTTGCAGCTGTCTAAACCTGTTGTTCCATGATAAGTGATCAAGTGAAAAGATGTGATCTAGATGATTGGCCTGTGGAAGTTTGATCCCTAGATTTTCTTTTCAAGAACTCTGTACAAATTTATGACCGAAATAACTTTTACGTCAATAAATCTCTTGCTACCATGGCAGTCATTAACATGCTCAAAATTGATAAACAATGACGTAAAAGGCATCTAAACCTATTTTTTTTTAAAAAAATATCAACAAAGGCATGCTTAAAGAAAGCAATTTTTTTCGTGTAAAATACCAGGTCCCTTCAGTTCTGGTAGTAAAGAAAACAGGAACAAAAACAATCAGTAGGTGAAAGTGTTTTCAGCCACAGATGCCTTTAACTAGCTAGGATTAGCAAGAAAAGTTAATCTGCAAAAGATGTCTGTACAAGAGTTCTGGTGTAATTTTGACTTCCGTTAACCATATTCCATGAAGGTAAAACGTTGAAATTGTGGTGTGAACATAAGTTTTGCAACATCAACACTAAATCTTTTTTTATGATCAACAACCAATTCAACTAGAAAAGAGTCCAATGTTGCATCCAATAACAGCAGTAGCACATAACAAGAGCCCACAAGGAGAACCGTCATTAAATAATTCAAGAAGAGGATTCTTTTTTTTCTTTAGGAAAAAAATTTGGAGAGGTTTGACAAAAAAAAGAAGCACAAGTTTCAAGGGGTGAAGATTCCAGGGCATTAAAAGTCTAAAATGACAAGAGGATTGTTCAAAATTGCAGTATAATTTTGAATATTTGTCACAGTATTCCCTTTCTAAGTCTTAATAAAAATATCCTGTAAGACTGTAATTATGTTTCAAAATTCAACGCAAATGCCATTAACATATATTGATTATAGACCGGACAAGGAAAATACTGTGATTCACAAGCATCAAAGAGTTCCAATAATGCACAATGTTTTTGAGTCATTAGCATGAACTGATCTAAAGATGGCAGTTGGGTGCTTGAATAAGCTGTGCTTCTACCTAGTATAACAGCCACATGCTTGAAAACCTCACAGGTCCATTGAATGATATATAACTGTGAATCATTTCAAACATGCTAACTCTGTATGGAAGCATAAAAGGGCATGCATATGCACGTAAGAAAAACATAATATCTCTCATGATGTAAACATCCATACCAAGTCTTTCTTTTATAATAGCAGCACTTTCAGCTCCACAGCTTCTATGTGCAAATGAGGCTATATCGTGGTACATTTCATAAGATGGATGAATTCCAGCATCCTCCATCCATTGCAGTACCTTCATAAAGGGCTTGCATTAATTTTCACAGGCATTCATAACAATGAATATTAGTAGAAATTGAAACTTGGAATGAATGAATGTTTAGTTCCAGATATGCCTCTTTGACTTGTAATCTGGGAAACAGAAAACAAATACAACCTATCAAGTTCTGAACTTGCAATGTTGTGAAAAAGAAAAGAATTATCACATATGACCATAGAGTGTTGCACACGAGTCTCCACAAGATGCATGAGGGCATTGAAGGAATTTGGCAATGAGAATTCATATACAACAAGTTAAACCTCTTACATGTTGCAATTCCAGAGCTACAAAACTCTCTGCAACATACCTAACAAACCTTAGTTGGCATCATGGAAAAAGTTTGTACCACCCAACTAAGATCAAGAACTAAGAAGCTGTATGTATTGTTAAATTATATCTTCAAGAAAGTATATGAACACCTAAAAGCAGTAGGTACAAGAATAAGAGGGAAATTAAGGTTACCTCTATGCACTTCCTCCAATTTCCAGAGGATAAGAGGTTCTTCAATAAAACAGAATAAGTATTGAAGCTAACGTCAGCACCTGATGCCACCAATTTATAGAACAACTGCATATATGAAAATAAGATGTTTAGAAAGCAAGATAATGCAAGATGATGCTTATGCATTAATAGGAAAATGTGATCACAAGAAACATAGTGGCAAAACATATTTAAATTGCTTGGTGAATTTGGCATGAAAATTTCAGAGAAGATTTGACACCTTCATCATAGTCTCAGTCTTTCCACTTTTTCCTAAAAAATGCAGGAACTGATTAATAAGTCCAGTCGAAACTACAGGAAGTGAGGGCTTTGTATACTTGATCAGCTCAACAGCTGTCCTCCAATCACGTAGTCTTACAGCAAAAGACAAATTTAATCAGACAGGACTCTAAAATGAAGATAAATTACCGCCAAAATATCATACAGAAAAATATATCACAGAGCACCATATGGGCGTATATAATACTAACTAGGTTCCACCACAAGACCATACCATGTGAACTTTACAGAGGCAAAGAAAATTACAATGATATATACAAATATCCTAGGTGAAGTTCCACCAAACAACATGTACTTAAATGAACAAAATTTAAACATCAAAATCACATTTATAGTTAAGAGATATGCTTATTAATAAATGGCAATGATAAATTGTACCAAATTGGGTAGGTATATCAAGTTTATGTATATTTTGTTTGACAAATAAAGTCCTTCCACAGCCTATATATCAACCAATGTGGCAAGCAATATACTTCTAACCACGCAAAATATTAGCCATCAAGATTTTGCATAAGGGAAAACATGCATAATGATGCCTAGATTAGAAAAATAATAAGCAAAATTCAGCTCAGACTAGCATAATGTAGTCTAACAGAGGAAAAGCTATGATAAAATGGACATTCCTAAAAGTTTCAAGAAGAAGAAACAATGCAATATGATTCCAAATTATAAAGTGTAATTAGAACTTACAAGCTACATGCAGATACTAATTCGAAGATAATGGCATCAGTAAATGGAATCTCTTTTTCTCTCATACTCTCTGCCAGATTAAGAGCCCTTCTCGGTTGGCCTCCTTCATTAAAAGCTCTCATCAGAGCCACACATGCAATAGTATCTAGTTTGACGTCATTTGCAACCATTTCTTCAAAAAGTGCATATGCTTTTTCCCAATGCTCTGATATACACATATTAGACAAGTTACTTCACAAGCATACATTTCCATTTACCATCCTATTATTTCAATGATTAATAGCTTAAAATTTTGTCATACCTGCAGCACTGTATGCATGAAGCATTGCAGTATATGTAACCACATCAGGGTAATAACCAGACTTTTTCATCAAGTCAAATGTAGATTCTGCTTCTGAGAGTTGACTCTAAAAATCAACCCCGAAAATTAAAAAGAAAAAGAATAAGATAAAGAAAGAGACATATGAAATTTTATTCTTATCTTCATTGAACAGTATTGTAACCACAAGGTACTTGCCTGTTTGCTATAGGCACTTATGACAGATGAATAGACCTCTTTGGACAAAGGAAGTCTTAGATGCATCATTTCTTCTGTAAAAGAGAGTGCCTCACTATATTTTGACATCCTACAACAACCACTTATCAGCACAGTGAAAGTAACAGAATCAGGTTTGATTCTCTTCTTCCTCATAGAACTATACAAGCCTACAGCTTTATCATATTCCCCCACACTCATGTAGCTTCCAATTGCTGAATTATATGCAACCGTGTTCAATTCAATGCCTCGCATCTCAGCTGCAGAGAGCACTGTATCAATCTTCACCTTCTGACAGCATCGCCCACATGCAGCCAACAGGGTGCATATTGAGACAACATTTGGCTGAATTCCATCTTGCTCCATCTCACGCAAGACTTCAACAGCATCTGCTAACAAACCAGCAGATCCATAAGCATCAATCAACGCATTATAGCTAACCAGGTTGGGCTTGCAGTTGTTTTTCTTCATCCTTTCAAATGCTTCCCTTGCTTTTTGGGGTTTTTGAGATCTTCCATAAGCATTAAGCAGAGATGTATACGAGAAAATATCTGGGCGCAGACCAGTTTGTTTTATCTCATTAAAAACCAACTCTGCTTTGTTATCCATCCCATGAGCAGCATATGCTCCTATTAGTGCATTATATGAGACAATATTTGGTTTTATCCCTTCTGCCAGCATTGTATTGAACACAGCCTCACAATTTTGGACTTGTCCAGATATAGAATACAAGTGAATGATACTAGTGAATGTTACAACATCAGGGCGAGATTCTGACCTTTTATCCTTCATGGAGTTGAAAATATCAATGGCTTTTTCATATTGTTGAAGCTTTAGTAGACAATGGATCACAATATTAAGTGTAATTGTGTCTGGACAAATGTGAGTTCCCTTCATTAGTTCAAAATAAGACAGAGCTTTTGCATACTGAGCCCCACATTTAAATGCAGATAACACAATATTGTGAGTAACAAGATCAGGCCCAATTCCATTGTCTGTCATTTTCTTGCAAATATTAAGAGCTTCTTTCCAATTTCCACTAGAACCACAAGCATTTATCAAGTTGTTATATGTTGATCGGGTCGGTGGAATCTGCAATAAAATGTTATTGTCACAAACAGCACTGAAAGTGAAGATACCAACTGTCAAAACCTCTAAAATTTTCTAATGTCTAAGTTGTTTAGAATAGCACAGTCACTGAACCTAATAGTCCATAAACTTATAATACATTGATTATGAATATCATATCACTAGTTTTAATTACTTATTTCAACTAAGCATCATAAATCATGACAACCTAGAGCAACTGGCATGCGAGTGCATGATGTATACATAAATCAACAATAATCAGAACAAAAACCTAAATAGTTTCCGCAGAGAAAGAGATCCTCTATCATGATGTTAAACAAATTTGAAGAAAATCTAATAGTGAGATGTCCAGTCTGTAAACTGATTGATAACCCATATCTATTATATTTTTAAGAAAATGAATTTCTAGGAGTGTATTTTATGTGAAACATGCAAACATAACACAATATTGCCTTACACAGCATCAAACAATACGGTGAACCACTTATGCATACTTTCTTCCCTCCCTCCAAGTGAGCAGGCATGCTTTCTTACACTTAATACACAGCTAAAAGATAGAGTACGAATAGTATGGAAGATATAACATGCCAAATAAACAAAAAGCTAGTCATGATGAAACCTCTGAAAAAAGTGTTGAAACCACAAGCATGTCATCATGATACAACAGAGGAAGATGAAAAAAGAAGGTTGCTCACATCAACTCAGACCCACTAAGATAGACTAGGGAAGAAAAATACAAGGTACACACAGCTGCAACTAGCATGTCTTCCATGATATTCAAAGCCCAACGCCACTGTCCTGCTCGGCCATGAGCATTTATAAGAGCATTGTACGTCTCAGCATCAGGCTTGCACCTAGAAATATAGGATGAAAACAATATAATAATCAGAATAGTAACTGCACAAAATCAGACAGCCTTAAGAAAAAAAATCAATTGAACCACTAATCATGAGCAAACCACACTTAGTAATAGCAAAATTCCACCTCGTCGAACCAATGTACATTCAAGGTGAATATTGTTAGGACATGAGTATGCATGAGCCTACTGTGCATTGTGTTGTATGTAATACTAGCCTCAGTCATGTGTAAAACGCTGTACATTCTGTTATCACTACCATGCCAGGTGTCACTCAGTAAGAGGGCTCTGGATAACTAGCGTGTGTATAAATCTATTGGTGTATGCAGTAGTAATGCAAGCCATTTATCATATTCGACTCAATTGTTATTTCAGTGTGCTTTCTATCTAATATAAAGAGCATGTAGAGCTTAAAATATGGAATACACTTGTACTAACAATGAGAATATATCTACCCATCCCAAAAGAAAGGAAGAAAAAGAAGCTGTACCGCCATTCTTGCATCTCAAAAAACAATCCACGTGCCTGGTCTGTTCGATTATGCCTAGCATTTAACCTTATCATCATATTGTATATATCAGTTCGAGCACAGTAATTTTTCTGATTCTTCATCCAGCGGAATACTAGATTACAATGTTCAATGGATCCAGTTCGAGTCAATTCCTATAATATTGAAACGCAGATTTAGAGATTGGCATATCATACTGAAACTTAACAGCTAAATAGAAAGACAAAAGAGAACTATGCTATACCCTAATAAGCACCGGGAAATTCTTCCGAGCAAAGCGTCCAACCCAGCGATTCAGGAGTCCCTCGACATCCTCCCAGAGATTAAGCATCAAAACCATATTCACCACCTCAGACACCGTCCAGTCCTTCTGGAAGCGTCTTCCTTCTACTCGCAGGAGATAGTGCTGAGGAATGTCCTCCTTGCGGAGCCCGCTTACCCTAGTGGAGACCTCGTGCTTTCCGCTTTCGTAGTCCACGAAACCCTGCTTCGTCTCTTTGAACGCCGAGTCGTTCTTCTTCTTCTTCTTCTGGCACAGAACTGGCGTGTCGAGGCGAGTCCAGTCGGTGGCAGCGGCAACGGCGACGAGCTTAAAAGGGGATTGATGAAGAATGGTGGCCATCAAGAAGCCGCGGGTAGTAGTAGTTTTGACGACAGTGGATAAAGTGAGCTTGTCTGAGGATAAAACCCCTCTCCATTGAGAGGAATCCAGAAATTTTATATATATATATATATATAAAATTTTTAATAGTATTTAATAATAATTTATTTAAAAATTAATTTTTTGAAAAAAAAAAAAAAAGGACCGCGTTTTGCCAAATGGCATAGGATCCTCTTTTGCGCAGGTCTCCATTCTCTTAAAGGGTTCACAAATGACCGTTGATTATTATTTACGTCACTTTAATTGAAAATAAAAAAACATGTAGCTCCAATTTTAAACAATTATTCATTATTTTTCATTATTTTCAAAAAATATTCATAAATATACATATTTAATTATTGTTATTAAATTAATTGCTTAGTCTGCTTCCATGTGATAAAGTTTTGCTGAAAATACTTTGCTATCAAAATGTTCAATTAGCACAAGATATGTGTATAAGATTACTATTAATAACACAAAAAATATATAATTTAATTCAAAATTATATAATTATCTAAAAAAATCATATATATTATGATATTATTGAATATTATATACTTATTTGTTTTAATTATAAAACATCATAATAAAGATATAAAAAAATAATTTTTTGTCTTTTTATCATACTTCTAAAACTAGGAAAATGACGCGAGGACTTAGTGGTGTAGCTAGACCTAGAAATATAATGAAGGGGTCGAAAGCTAAACAATCAAAGAAAAATATTAACATTTTATCAACAATTGACTATACAAAACAAATTTACCTTTACTTCTTAAGTTGTGCCTCATGGCATTTCATAATGTAAATATCATCAATTATTACATTTGTAGTAAAATTTTTAATAATGTTTTTTTCAATGTAAACAATCATGTAATCTATAAGAAAATCATCTTCCATCTTATTGTGAAGCCTTGTTCTTATGAATTTCATTGCTAAAAAAGTTCATTTAGTACTTTTGTTGATACAAGATGAGTCAAAATAAGTCAAATCAACATGTTAATTAAAGGATAAATAATATACTTATTAGTCTCTACTAATTTTTAACATAAGTCAAAAATAATAAATAAATTCTAAAAATTTGGATCCTTAAGTACATTAAGCTCATAATGTTATAATTTATACTTTAACCATATTTTTTCTTGCTAAAAAGAATCTTACGAATAAAATTTCTTTACAACATTACAAATATTGCTAGCATTAAATGACTTGTTAGCTCATTTAGGATCCAAAGATGTGCTCAATATAAGAAGCTCAATTGCTTGCTTAATGAATCTACTATTCAATTTTTTCAACTTATAATTTATCATGGTAGTAAATATATCTACATGATTATGATGCTCAACTGTCATAGTATTTTATTTTCATAGACTTCCAATTATATAAGAGAATGAAGCACTTAAATTAGGAATTTGAATAGCTTGCTTGTTACACAATGAACAAACTTTTTTCTAAAAGAGTTCCCCAACCACAATCTTTTAACATGAATCAATGACTTTATGCTAGATACTAAATACATAACATTAAAATTATCTTGAAATTTTAGTTTCAAAGCTTGACAAAACTTGTCAATAATTCCCATGATTTTTTTCATCACATGTAAAATGAAAGTAAAATAAAATGACATCAATAATTTCATAGTATAAGTAGTATTATCTTATTAAGAGTATGCAGATCCATTAATAGTTACATCTTCAAGAATTGAACTAGTTGCACTAAATAGTTGCAAAAGGCAACATATTGAATTGAAATGAGAACTTCATCTACTGTTACTAGGTCTCTATAATGTACAAATTTAATTGACTCCCATTTCCTATGACAATCTCACCATTTGCAATCAAATCAACAATTTTAGCTATATAAGTGACTTGTAATTCATCATTTTGTTTCCAAGAAGAACATATAATATTAACAATAATGGTCAAGTTTTGAAAAAAAAAAAAAATCATAAACACCAACTACTTCTTTGGCTACAATAAGAGTCAATTGTAATTGATAAGCTAAGCAATGTACATATAAGGACATTCTTGAAAAATTAAAACTCGTAAGTCATTCCACTCTCCACACATATGATTAGCCCTATCATATCTTTGACCTCAAATATTTTGAACGTTAAGATTATGATGAGATAACACTAAACACATTTCTTATTCAAGAGTAGCTAAGGTAGTATCTCACACATGTACTACATCCATAAAATGGCCCATGACAAACCTTTGCTTATCAATAAATCTAAAAACAAAAACCACTTGTTCTCCTCCAAATTCATCTCTAGCTTCATCAACAATCAAACAAAATTTTGTATTACCAATTTCGTTACGAATTTCATTTTGCACATTTATAGTGAAGACACTTAAAATTTCCTTCTAAATGGTTAGTGATGCATATCTTGCATTATAAGAGGCATTCTCTAAGATAACATCATCCACTTTCTTATTATATAAAGCTAAAAGATTTATCATCTTAAGAAAGTTACCTCAATTTTTAATAACTCTAATAAAGTCATTTTTGTCATATTCATGCTTAATAACTAATAATTTTAATTAGTTTTATGTTGGTTTTGAGTAAATTGTGCGAGTCAAGATATTTTGTCTTTGTTGGTATAAGCTTTTAAGTTATTTTAGTCTTAATTTATGTTAATTTGATGAGTTACATGCATATATTTTGCCAAATAGAAACCACTCATGTGGATTTTATTCTTGCTCATACCTTGGAAGGAAGAAATGATGTTATTCGCATAAATACCTAATTTTGAGGTAACATTTGGACCCCTAAATGTCAAAATCTAGAGATTATTATTTCATAGAAAGTTACAGAGCTCTTCGAGACCTTTCCAATAAGTGGTAGTTCATGAAATTCCAACATTAGAGCATTAAGTTATGGGTGAAACACCAAATTGGTATAGAAGGTAATGTTTCGGTGCCGAGGTGCCCAAACAAGGCATCAAGGTGACAGAACAAGCATAAAGGCCAAAGACTCAACGCCAAGGCATCTTAGTGCGGGAAATGAAGGACAAATTAGTCTTTTGGCAATTTAGGGTAAGATAAATCAAATTTCTAAGGTTTTTGTGGAAGGAATGTGACGTTATAAGTAAAAGGAGGCTAAAACCCTAACTTCTAAGGCTAAAAATTGTTAAAGGAAGGCATTTCAAAAGGAGATTCTAAGGAGAAAACTGATTAAAGGTTTGAAAACAGAATTCTTCTTCATCTTTTCTTTTTCTCTTCTTTTGATTATATTTTCTTATATTCATTGGCTTATAATTATGGATATGTAAAGGTAAGCCTTTATTTTTTAAGGATTGTCGACCCTAAGCATGTAGATTGTTGATTTTTGTTATTTTCCTACTTGAATTTCATTGTGAATGGACTTATTTAATTCAAATATTCATTGTTCACTTGTTGATTGACCACCAATTAGAGTTTATGTTGACGATTTGTAGATTCTTGAAAAGGAAGCCCAAATTTAGTCATAGAACTGAATACCGCATGTTTGAGGTTAATTAATTACTTTAATTAACTCATGTTGTCTTTAGGATAGACATATACCTATAGGACATATAAAGTTGTAATTAGTCATACTTATTATGTCTTTCTAATTGGTTCTCATAGAAATATAGAGAATTAATTTAGAGTGATAGAATTTATAAGGAATCAACGAATTCTTATGATGATGTTGGAGGCTAAGACTAATTCATAAATCAATGAGATTAAGTTAGAAAAGTAGCTAAATCGCAATTAAAGTGTCTTAGTAAGCCATATTCCTAGAGAAGCCTTTTGCACTTTGTTATATCTCACCTAAAGTTTTGAGTTTAGTGATTTGATTGCAATTTTCTTACTTTTATCTTGAGAATTTGATCGCTTAAATTAGGTAACTATAGAAACATTAGTAATTGAATTTGATCACTTAGATTAGATAACTATAGAAGCATTAGTAATTAATAACAATTAAAACTAGAATTTCTTGAGGATGATACTTTTCTCACTTTTTACTACTTGTTGGCAGTGTATAATTGCACTGTCACAATTTATCTAAAATAACGTTTTGGTGCCATTGCCAATCTTAACAAGTTATTGATTTTGTGTTAAGTTAGGAACCTTATACTAAGCCTTTATTTTTATTTCTTGTATTTTTTTTTGTAACTAGTTGATTTCGTTGCCAATTCTAGGATACTTGTTGTTTGCATACCTAAACACAGGGGAAGACAGACTAAGCGAGCTTCATTCAATACAAACTCATTACCTATTTCAACCGCATCATCATTTTCTTTGTCAATCCTTAACATTCAAGGAGCATAACAACCTAGACAACCAGAAATGGCTAATAGGGACAACCACAATTTGTCTGAGCATGACATCCCAATGTGGCAGAGGCTAACTCCAAGTATTTAAAGACTAACAATTAAAGCCAACAACTTTGAAATCAAGTCAGCCACTATCCACCCATTACATGCTTATGGTCAATTCGCGGGATATCATACTTAAGACCTCACTAGCCACATTATGAATCTTTTGGAGATATGCAACACCTTTAAATAGAACGGGATAAGTGAAGATGCTATTAGATTGAGACTGTTTGCATTCTCACTATGGGATAAGGTAAAGACATGACTTAACTCATTACCTCCAGGTTCTATTTTTACTTGGGTAAAATTGGCATAACAATTCTTAGCTAAATACTTCCCACTAGGCAAGACAGTGAATATGAATGACATCACCTTATTATTTTAGTTTAATAATGAAAATATGTATGAAGCATGGGAGAAGTTCAAGGAATTGTTGAGGATGTGTCCATTATGGGTTACTGAAATAGTTGCAAGTTCATATGTTTGACAATGGGTAGTCTCCTTCATTTAGAACCACTGTTGCAATTAGTGGAGCTACGATAACAAAGCCAGTAGATAAGACATATGAATTGTTGGAGATTATGCCCTTCAATAACTACCAGTGGCATTTAAAGAGGATGAGACCTGCAAAAGTAGCATACATTCATGGGTTAAAAGTCATTTCTTCATTATCTACTTAGATTTTAACATGGACTAAAAAATTAGAAGTATTTGGTCATACAACACTAATTACTCATTAAGTCTTTAGGGTGATAGCAGTGAATTTTATGGAAGAAATCATCACTCTAACTATTATTCTAGGAATGCTGAGAATGTTTAGTTTCTAGCCAATAAAAGTCAAAACAACCGCTATGAAAGCACTTATAATCTAGGGTAGTGGAATCACATAAATTTCTCTTATAGTAATAACTAAAAAGTTGGCCCCTTTGCTGTACTAAAACCTTAAAACCCACCTAGGTTTACTATTGTTAGGGTTAACCAACAAGCTAAAGACTTCCACCACTAGCTAAAAAGAAACCATCTTTAGTAAACATGTTCATAAACTATATGTCAATGAATGACGCCATCATTCAGAGCCAAAATGCATTGATCCTGAGTCAAGCAACTCCAATGAGAAGTTTATAAGCACAGGTAAGCTAACTTGCAAATGCCCTTAACAATAAACATTAAGGTAGCCTACTTAGTGATACTGAACTGAATCTAAGGAGAGAAGGCAAGCAACATTTAATGCCATTTCATTGAAAAGTGTGAAGGAAATTGTAGGGAACTCAAAGACGGATGAATATGAAAAAAAGAAGGAAAAAAGGATAAGACAAGTGGAAAACAAGCTAAAAATCCTCCAAAGCTTAAACTCACTAACTATGTTCACCCACTTCTATTTCCTCAAAGGTTCGAGAAGCATAAATTATACTAGTAATTTAAAAAGTTTGATGTTTTCTAGAAGTTACATATCAACATTCCTTTTGTAGAAGCACTTGAACATATGTTGAGCTATGTGAAATTCATAAAATACATCTTGTTTAAGAAGAAAATGTTTGAAGAATTTGAGATTGTAGCTCTTACAGAGGAATGTAATGCTATCTTGTATAATAAGCTCCCACCTAAGCTCAAAGATTTAGGGAGTTTCAACATTCGATGTACAATTGGAAACCAGTTTACTCATAAGGTATTGTGTAACCTGGGTGCTAACATAAACTTAATGTCATTGTTTGTAAATCGCAAGTTAGGGTTAGGGGGAAGTTAAATTGTTGTATGCAAATGGCCACAGTGTAAGTATACACTGTCAACAAGCAATATAGAAGTGAAAAATCAATTATTATCTTCAGGGAACTCTTGTTAAGACTTTTACTAGGCATTAATACTATCGTGGTTACCTTATTCAAGCTAATGCAATATTCAAATTAAATAAGAAATATGATGCAAAAGAAATAATAGAGTGAGACTAAAGATATGAGTATATATCAAGGAAAATTCACCAGGATTATGGTTTAATTTAGTATTTCAATTGTGATATGGTTACTTCCTGACTTGAATTCAATGCTCATAAGTTAGTCTAAGCCTCTAATTTCGTTATAAAAATCTGTTATCTCTTATAAATTCTATTACCTTAATTCAATTTCCCATATTTCTATAAGAATCAAATTAAAGAAATGTAGTACATAAGACTAATCACAATTATGCTAGTCCAATAGGTATATGTCTATCGTAATGGTAAATTGAGTAAATACAAGTAATTAATTAACATCAATCAAGCAATATTCAGCCCTATGACTAAATTTGGGTTTCTCTTTCAAGAATCCCCGAATCTTCAACATAAACCCTAATTGGTGGCCAAGCAACAAGGGCATAATATAAAATTGAACTAAATAAACTCATTCATAATGAAATTCAAGAAAGTAAGCAACCATATTCAACAAATTATATGTCAAATCACCATAATCCTAGAGAAATAGCCAAGTAAATCCATGTATACAATCCAATCCATATAAAAAAAAACATAACCAAAAGAAAAGTAAAATAAGACAAAATAGAAGAAGAACCTCATTTTTTAAGCTTTAATCAGCTTCCTCCCTTGAATCTCCTATTGAAATTCCTTCCTTCAATGAATTCTAGCCATAGAACTCCAAGGTTCAATCTCTTTAGTCTTAAAATAGCCTTAATGCCTTAAAAACCAAAAAACTTGATATATCTCATCCCAAAATTGCAAAAAGATAACTTTAGCCTTTATTTTCCAAGCCAGGCGCCTTGGTGTTGAATCTCTGGCCTTTATGCTCGCTCTAATATCTTAGCACTAAAACACAACCTTCTATATCAGCTTCAATGTTTCACCTATAACTTTATACTCTGATGTCAAAATTGGATGAACTACTACTCGTTGGAAGGGTCTAGTAGATCTCTACAAGTTCTTTAAAATAGCCATCTCCAAAATTTGACATCTAAAGGTCCAAAAGTTGCCTCAAAATTAGGATATACACTTTCTTAATGTCAAAACACTCATTTCTTCCATCATGGCTTGAGCAAAATTGGAAACAACATGGGTAACTTTCATTCACTAAGATTTAAGCTTATAAATCATCAAAACAAAATTAAAACAACTTAAACAACCATAAATCCAAACTTCCTAATGCAAAAGCCTAAACTAACAAAAATGACTCGAACTTTAACTAAAACTAACAAGATTACAACATGATAAAACATAAAAATGGCTTGAATAAATGTATTTTCATAGAGTTATCATAAACCCACCATTGTTACATTGCAACTAGCAAAGTGAACTATATCTTATCCAAGGGAAATAATTAAAGATGTTCCAGTAAAGGTTGACAAGTTTATATTCTCAGCAATTTTCATTGTCCTTGATTATAAGGAAGAAAAATGAAATATCTATTATCCTTAGAATGCCATTTATTACAATAAAAAAAGCCATTATTGATACTTAAAAGGGTGAGCTACCCATAAAGGTTCAAAATGAAAAGGTAAGGAAATTAAACTTCCTACGGACCTTGAAGAATGTTATAGGGTCAATGTTACTAACAAGGCATTTAACTTATTGACAAGGGATGCTTTCATAAAGGGTCACGCACATGAACTTATGCGCAAAACTTGTGAGGTCATAGAGTAGTCTAACTTTGATTTCAAAATAATTGAAGAGAAATTACTTCTTTTATTAATTGCGTTGAAGGGATTTCATCTCCAAGCTTATGAGAAGAATTGGTTTGACAAGAAAAAAAAAAGATATGGCGTGATAAACTCATCATCAAACACAAGTTAATATTAGGTTAAAAGGTGTTAGGCTTCAATTCAAGACTAAAACTTTCCACAATGAAGTTGAAATCTTAATGTTTTGAACCATTTGTGATGACTCAAATTTCTCCTTATAGAGCCATTAGGGCTAGGAATGACAAGACCAACATGAAGTTCTCAATGAATGGATAAAGGCTAAAGCATTATGTGTGCAACAACTTTGATTAGCTCAAGTCCTTCATCATTCTTGCACATCCTTAACAAAAAAAGAGAGAAGTATAGCTGAAGATTTTAAACTTAGCGCTTTTGGGAGGCAACCCAAATAGTTTGTTTTAATGTTTTTTGTGTTTTTCCAATTAAAAGAATTTATTATGGTTTCGTTTAGTTTGATTTAGTTGAATTATTTGTTGGTTACACAAGATGAACATGAAAAAGGTAAACCAATGAGGGATTTTCAAGACCTACCTATACCACCCTCTTAGGCTGGCATATGTCATAAGAATGATATTTAGTATGACTATCCTCAAAGATACTTCTTTCTCTCTTCTTTCACTATGCATTATTTTTAGTATGTTTATTTAGTATAACTAATATGGATTAGATATACATGTTTGTATTATTTAAATGAAACTCTAAATTTATGATTGAGTGTGAATTGAATGAGTAATCATGATTTGTATGTCTTATCCTTTACAACACTTGTTAGTTAGTTCTCTCAATCATTGGAAAGATTGTATGTTTATTCTGGGTTTATTTGCAATATTAGTCATTTTAGGGCAAAGTATCACATCTTTTGTTGTTGTTTCTTTTATCCCCATATATATTTTATTTAGAACAATAAGGACAATATTCACTTTTAAGTTTGGGAGTGAGGAACAACAAGTTTTTTAATGATGCAGATGCTCTTGCTTTATGTTCATGAATGCCAAATTCCTATAATGAATTTATTTATACTAAGGATCATGGTTAGAAGGAAATACTTTTCAAAGTTTGTCATTGAGATGATTGATGGGTAAATACTTATTTCTTCCCTATTTAGGATCTTTTGAGCACTAGGTAGCTTACATGAATTGAATGTGTGTTTTAGAATCTGATTTTATGTAATCTATGATATATGATTTATTTCAATTCTATAGCTTTAAAACTTACCCTATACTCTCATAAGGCAAATTTTTTCAAGCTATGCATGAATTAAAGATATGACTTAGGCATCTTTATTCCAAGTTTGAGCATTTTAAGTCTGCACCAAAAAACATTTTAATCCCTAGCACCCTTGTTTGAGCTTTAATATAGAAAAAGCCACTAAGCAATTATTTTTTTCTCTTGTGCCTACATGATACATACCTTTTTTAGCTATAAAATAATAAGGGACCTATTGAACTTTTCTTAAGAGAAGAGTGTGAAAACATATATTGTTTGTTTTTTTGAAAGAAATGTAAGGGTGATTAAGGTGTTGGAAAACATTAACCATAACTAAAGGCTGTATGTCAAAAAAAGGAAAGTAAGTGAAGAAAGTAAAGGTAAGGTTGCCATGAATTATGAATGTATTAATGGTAAAACTGAAAAACAAAAAATTCATGATGAATGGAGAAAAAAATTGAACTTAAAATGATGGAAGGGTAATTATGAAGTTGTAATGTAAGATAAAAGGATTCAAGTTATGTATTATTTTTACATTGTCTTGCAATACTTCTCTTCAAGTTTTGATTTTAATCTCTATCCTTTCATTTGGTAACCATAACCCCAAGCCACATTACAAGCTATACAAACCTTATGATTTTTTGCTTTGTTTATGGCTTTCATTAATGGAGGGAGGTAGACAAGTAAGCATATGAAGCATTTAGAGTTGAAATTTGTCACGTATTAGGAATTACATAAAAAATGAATCAATTACATACAAGAGAGGATTGCATAATTGCTTGCACACACACATTCCTAGAATACAATAAAAGATTTGTGATTACCTATTGAACATCAAAATGTTTTACTTTATTTTGTATTTCTTGTTGATCATGATTTTGTTCCTAATGATTAAGGATGAAAATTTGGATATTCTTGGATGCTTATTAGGCGTAATGTAATTTTAGGCAAGCATATTTATTTTGCTCAAGGATGAATAAAAACTTAAGTTTGGGGATTTGATAATTGTATAAAATAGAGTCATTTTGGTCACATTCAAGCTTAATAACTAAGAAATTTTATTTTTTATTGGTTTTGAGTAAATTGTGTGAGTTAAGATATTTTGCATTCGTTGGTCTAGGTTTTTAGATTATTTTAGTCTTAATTCATATTAATTTAATGAACTACATGCAAATACTTTGCCAAATAAAAACCACTCATGTAGATTTTGTTCTTGCTCAGGCTTTGGAAGGAAGAAATGATGGTAATGGCATAAACTAAGTGAACACCACTTTGAAGAAACTTTTGACCCTTAAATGTCAAAACTTGGAGATGGTTATCACAAAAAATAAAGCTCTTTAAGACCTTTCCAATGAGTGATAGTTCATCAAATTCTGACATCAGAACACAAAGTTATGGGCATAACATTAAAACTAGTACACAAGGTAACTTTGTGGCACCAATGCACTAGAACGAGCATAAAGGCCAGAGAGTTGAGGCCAAGGTACCTAGGCATGGAAAACGAAGGACAAATTGGTCTTTTAGCAATTTTAGGCAATATAAATGAGATTTCTTTTTGTTTTTTTGTTTTAAGAAGGAAGGTGATGTTCTTAGATAATAGGAGGTTAAGACCTTGAGTTTTAAGGCTAGAAATTCGTGAATGAAGGCATTTCAAGAGGAGGTTCAAGGGAGGAAACCAATTAAAGGTTTGGAAATGGAGTTTTTCTTTAATTTCTCTTCTTTGTTTTCTTCTTTTGATTATGTTTTTAGTTGTATATTGGCTTATAATCATGGTTATGCTAGGTTAAGCCTTTATTTTTCTGGGATTATAGACCCTAGGCATGTAGATTGTTAATTTTTGTTATTTTCCTACTTGAATTTCATTGTGAATAGACTTATTCAATTCGAATATTCATTGTTCCTTTATTGATTGGCTGCCAATTAGGGTTTATGTTAAGAATTTGCAGAATCTTGAAAGAGAAGGCCAAATATAGTTATAGAACTAAATAACACATGCTTGAGGTTAATTAATTGTTTAAATTAACTTAAGTTGCCTTTATGATAGACATATACCTATAAGACTTGCATAGCCATAATTAGCTGTATTTAATGCATCTCTTTAATTGGTTCTCACAAGAATTAATTTATAGTGATAGAATTTATAAAGGGTTAACAAATTCTTATAATGATGTTAAAGGCTCAGACTAATTCATAAATCAATGAGTTTATATTAGAAAAGTAGCTAAATCGCAATTGAAGTGTCATGGTAAGCTAAAATCCTAGAGAAGCCTTTTACACTAATTACATCTCATATGAAGTTTTGCGTTCAGTGATTTAATTGCAATTTTCTTACTTTTATCTTGAGAATTTAATCGCTAAGATTAGACAACTATAAAAGCATTAGTAATTAAAACTAGAATTCCCTGAGGACGATACTTTTCTCACTCATTAGTATTTGTTAGCGATGTATGCTTACACTATGGCAATTTGTCCATAACAATTTTTATATTCCAAACTTTCATCTTGTCTCCTAAAAGCATAAGCTTGAAATGTTAACCATCTAAAAATATCCATAGAAATTTTAAAACACAATTGATTAGTTTGAATTTGCTTTAAAGTTTGTCTACTTATAACTTTGTTAATATGGTAAGACTGGTTCTTCATATCTTCATAACATTTAACTACAACATTGTGATGAGAATTAAAACTCTTTCTCATATGAGATAAAAATGCACAATCTCTTTTATTGTTTACTTTTCGAATTTCTAAATCCTTTCAAAGTGAATGGACTTGTTTTTCTAAAGTCTAAATAACATGGAAGACAAGAGGCTGGATCTTCTATTGGTGAATATTCTAACAAAGGAAAGCTTTTAAAGCAATGAGCCTGAAATTGACGAGGATGATCATCTTAACCATAAAGTGGATACACATCTATAATAGATTAATATGGCCTCAACTTTACATATGCCCTAGGGATTTCATCTTGTTGACGGATGAGATAATCCCAAGTTTGTAGGCGCTTACTCATATAACGTATCAAAGTATTAATATTAATTTCTTCTTTTTTCCTTACAACTTTGGAAGGTGGGGGTTGCATAGGTTGCTTCTCACTTGACATTGTAAATTGCTCAACATCATTTTCATTATTAGTATCTATATTTAAAATTGATGCAATTTATGTCTCACCATCATTTCTCTCTTCTCTTTTAAAAAAAGAATCAATAGTTTTTTTAAATCATATATTTCAACTTTCAACCTAGAAAAAAAAAATTTCTTAAAACTTAACATATAATGTAAATCAATAAAACAACTTAAGTTATGAATTAAAAAATAAAGGAAGTGCAAAACTTAATATGTTAACTAATGATAGATTTCAACAAATCTAGTATGACATGTATTCAAAAATTTATTTATTTCTTTAAAAAAAATTACAATTAATTCCACCTAGTAAATGATGTTTCTTTAAAAGAAAATTTGCAAATTATAAATGTTGCACCATGCAGAGAATTATTAAGAGGACTAAATTGCAAATTCTTATACTAATTGTTCTTCCAAGAAATAAAACTGATATAGTGCATTATGTGATGCATGCATATTAAGGAATTAATTAAGTGTATTGGTGTTTCTTACAATAGTCAAAATATGTTGCCTTCACACCTTGTTTTCCTATTTGCCCAAAAAGAAATGACTAGACCAAAAGAAATTAATATTTCCATACTTTGAGTGTTTGATCTACCACAACGAAAATTTATAAACAACTACTATTTAGTGTATTATTTTCAGGTTAATGATGCCAAAAACAAAATAGATTGTCTTGCTTCATCTATTCTCTACCATATTGACATTCATCAAGTAAAATGTTGAAATCTCATACTCACCTGTCGGTTAGCTATAGAGTGAAGCAACTTCTAATAGCCACAACAGTTCTTTCCTTCTTCTCACAGTCACAGAGTATACTATGGTCATCTATTCTTCATAACATTATTTGCTCCATCACAGTGCCTTATTGTGTTTCCTTCTTTTTCTCACATTTCTTGAATTACTTGAATTGCTTGCTTCATCATACTGCCTTAGTGCCTTTCGTTCTTCTTTTAACATTTTAGCATATTGGGAATTGACAAGCTTTTGTTTAGGTTACAGAGATAATATCAATGGAGAGTCTAAAAGTCTTAAGGCTGGGTAATAGCTTTATAGGGCTATTACTTAAAACTAAGGGATATTTTCCTATGCTTTTGTTCATAAAGCTTGGCCAGTGATATAGCTCAAAATTATGATTCAATTTGGGTAAAAAGTAATTCATATTTCAAGTAATCCTTCAATCTAGCAATTAAAAAAACTTATCAACCATTGCTCAAAATGTCCCGTTATCTTTATAGATTGCTCTTCGAACTTGCTTTAATACCCATCCACACTATCAATCTGGTTGAGCTTTTTAATGACTACTTTTGGATTTTCATTAATCGTCAACCTGAACTTCAGTCTAAGTTTTGAATAAAATTGTTCTTAATGACCCACTTCTACCATGGATAAATAACCCTATCATATGAAACAAAGCAATCTTCAGACAATGTTACTTAGGCACGTCACAAGCATCAAAGCACTTATGTATCTTGAAGGTCTAATCCTCTACTCCCATTTAGTTGAAATCGAGAATCTCAACCTTCAAATTGCTTCCTTTGAGAATGGTCTAATTGACCCCAGTCAGCTTTAGCTTTTTATGTATTGGAGATGTTGAGCTTAAGCCACTTGTGTTATGTTGGTGTAGCAATTTTCTAATCATAATCTCCATGCTCAGAAATGTTTCCTTGAACCCATTCTCCATTTCCTATAAATTACTAATGATGGATTCTAGAATATAAAGTCAAGAATAGAGACACAAAAGTAGGAGGAGAATGGAATAAGCATTATTAATGATGGAATAAGACAAGCACAAATCCTTATTCAACTTAAAGAGCAACTCTAGGAATACATCTAAAATATCCATATTGTTTCCCTATACATCCACTCCCTTATGTACACAGAAAACATAATGGATGAAAAGGTTAGCATATTATAGAACCATTTAACCTCTAACAATCTGACAACTTTGTTATGCCACGCATCCCTCTTACTTTGATTGTTCTTTAGCCAAATGCAAGCTCATTTCATAATCTTGAGTCCATATTGGCTTACTTCTGTCCCTATTACATAGTGTGAGCCATTAGTAAGCCTATTAATCTCAGCTACTGGATTTGGGCTCTCTTGTATCATTGGTTTTCCCACCAGGTGATTACTTGTAGTATCAGTTTGATTACAATATTTTACTTTGACTTCTATATCAATCTTTCACCATTATCATTTGCTCTTTATCTCTCTTCTTTTCTTTGTCATGGCTGATCAATCTCTAGTCATATCAATTGTAGCATTTTCATTTTAAGAGAGCTAAAGGTCATTTTAAAAAAGGATTTAAAAGCAAAAGTTATGTAATTGATCACCATAAGTTATAAGAAGTAAGGAATAAAATGAAATGAAATAGAGAGTAAATTGATAAATATAATAAGGATTAAAAAAGAATGAACTCAAGAGCATATACTAGCAAGAGAAGAATTTGCTTTGTGCAATGTAACCTAGATATATTTATAAGGGTTTGGGTACCAACAGCTAGCTAATCTAGGTGATGTGGACTTTGAGATTATAAGAGTTAACTATAACTAAACAATGAGGGGCTTAATTATTTTAAAATAAACTCACATACCTAACAATCCCCCACATAGTTCAAAATAATCATATGTGAAGAAAAATTTTTAAGTTGCAAGAAAAGTCTCTGGGTCACATACATAAGTCTAATTATTTTGAATATGGTGTCTTTTGGACTATAAACCGAACCAAGACAAATAAGACTTAACTTACAAAGTTATGGTGAAGTTTATAATTTCTATAAACCAAAATTTTTTTATTGTAAGTTAGAGATCTTATTAGTCATATTACACCCTCATAACTCTTGTTGTTAATGCAGTTTTACGCTAATAAGCCATGCGTGCACATGGTAGTTCATGAATGCTCTAGAGATTTTGCCATGATCTCATAAAAGCGACCCAATTCCACTCATATAGGTGATTTCATCGAGTGTATATGGCTATATGCAATGAATACACCACCATAAAGGCTATGAAAATCATTAAGAGTTTTATTTTTACCATTGAAAGCCTTACTTTTGTGCAATGGCTATTGTCACTTGACAATCACAATGTAGACATAATATTGTTTTCATTCCTAATGAGAGATTAGCTAAGAAGTTCCTTAACAACATAGCCTCATTACCCGCCAATTCCAGAGCAATAAACTCTAACTCTATAATGTATCTATCAATAGTAGTTTGTTTAGCTTATTTCAAAGTTATTACACCACCACTAAGGGTTAATACATAACCACTAATGGATATTGTCTCATCTGAATCTAAAATCCAATTAGCATTATTGTATCCTTTTAATACAACAAAAAATACATTATGCATGCCACCATAATTCATGGTACCTTAAATATCTCATTAGTCAATTTATATGATGAAAAATTAAATATAAAACTTCTTTGATTACAATAGCCTTGCCTACAAAATATTATTTTGTCATTCCAGTCTTATCAGATTTAAATGACACTTCAACCCTAACAAAGCCACAAAAATTAAATTTGCCCTGATTTTAGGCGCATAAAGCATTATTGAAAACCAAGGCCTTGCCAATTGTGAGCTTGAGAAGGACATTACATTTTCTAAGAACATTAGTAGTTTTGGAATTATCAAGGTACACATATTCTTCTTTATCCCCTACTGTAAGAGGTAAAACCCTATTTGTTTGCATAAATATGCCTGGAAGGCCCAAAGTCTACTATCCATTATTTCACATTAGCCACAATGAGAGCTTGAGTAATAACCAAAACAATGATATCATCTCTTTAGACCAAATTTATGTTTGGCCTGAAGGATTGTCCTCCTTTTACATTGAGTAGCATAATGACATTGCTTCCCATAAACAAAACAATTCAAAATAATATCTAATTTTCACAATTTCAACACCACGTAGATATTTCCTAGTGTATCCACTTCTTAAGTAAAAACCATTCATGACATCTAAGCATAGAAGTTAGTGAATAAATATGTGCCATATATATCCTTTTTTTTTTTTTTTTTCATATACTTAGACAACATTGACAAGATAGTCTCATCTAGTTCACTAATTTTTTTATAATTGTTTTCTCCCACTAGATAAGATCATGTTTGGATAAAGTTTGTAATTGTAAAATTCTCAACAAGCTTAACTAAAATGAATAGTGTAACATCTTATCGTTTTTAAATCTATGTTAATTAAAATTATATATATTTGAATAATTTAATATATATATATATATATATATATATGAAGCCCAATTAAGTGAAAATTAATTTTGGTAAAATAACATAATTATTAGTTGGCTTGTAAGAACTTAATGTACCAAGAAAATAGAATTAAAATAAAATTTTAAGGACTAAAATGAAAGGATAAAAAAATATCTAAGATAGAAATTATAATTTTTAAGGACTAAAGTGAAGAGAAAATAATATTGTCTAGATAAAATTATAGTTTTTTTATAAAAGAAACCAAAAAAGTAAAAAGAAAGTGTTGGCTTCTATAAGGACTAAATTGAAAGAAAAAGTAATATTAATAATAATATTGTTATTTTTAGTAATATTAATTTTGTATAGGGCCTAGTCATTTTATAATATTAGACTATTTCTTTTATATAAATTTTTATATGTTATGTACATGGTATTGATGGAATCCCAATTAATGGAATGAGTAAAATAAGACATTAAAATGAAATTAAATAATACCTTTAAGGAGCCTTATGGACTTTGTACATATAAGATTATGGCAGGCTATGTCGCCTAAATGATTCATTCAAATCTCATAACTCTTGAGATCTATAGTAGGTTTTTCTTTTACCGCCTAAATGGTCACTGGAAAGTGGAGTTATTATTTTTCCCTGTTAGAAATATCCTAAAATATGAACCATGTTAAAAGCTCCTGGACCAATTTGGATTTAAAAAAGTGGAAATTAAATACATAGTAAAGTTTAAGAAAATAAATGAAATTCCTATCTACTATGATTATTTTTATTATTATTATTATTATTATTATTTTTAAAAGGCATAGATAGCCATACAGTTTTAAATTATAGAAAAGATGTATTTAATTTTTTTTTTAGACGTTACATTTTTTACATTGAAGCATGATTTAGGCACCTAGATTAGAAATAGAAAGTTAATAATATTATACTTTGATATGAAGAATATATATATTTCTTCGTTATGAGTGAGTTGGACAATTAAATGTTACATATATTGATGAGAAAAATTAAAGTTTGTTAATGTTTTAACAAAAAAAAAAAAAATGGTGAACACTAAAGGAAGAGGTTGGAGAACAATCAACCCTATGGATTAAGTGGTAGCCAGTTTGCAAGCTCTTACAACTAGGATGGATCAACAACAATAAACCATTTAGTAGTTACAAGAACTCTTAGCTAAAAGAAAACAAGAAAGAGATGAGAGGGTTACTCAACACCAAGGAAGTAGTATAAGAGTTGAGGATGAGCAAGAAAATCAACCTCAAGCTACTCCACCTCCTGCAATGTCTCAAAAACCACCACAAGCCCCTTCACCTTTAGTAAATTTGCCTCGACTCACCAATACACAAGTTCTTAGCCAGTGTAAGAAGTATAATCCCCCAGATTTCAATGGAGAAAGGCCAAATCATGGCTCATGCAAATGGAGAAGATTTTTGGAATTATAGAGGTTACTGATCATCAAAAGGTAGTCTTAGCTACCTTTATGTTCACTAAGGAAGCAAAACATTAGTGGCGGAGGACCAGGTATGTTTTACAAGCAAGAAATGTACCAGTAACCTGGGAAAGCTTTGTAGAAGAATTTCATGAAAAATATTTACCCAGGTCTATTAGAGACGAAAAAGAAACAAAATTTATAAATTTAAAACAATAAGAAGGAAATATGTCAGTTGATGCCTATGTGGCTAAGTTCATTGAACTTTCAAGGTATTCCTCATATTTAAAGGAATTTGATGATAAAGTATGGAAGGCTGAAAAGCTTGAAAGGGAGTTTAAACCAAAGATTAGGGATAGTTGCCCCTTAATAAATTAGAGTATTTAATAAATTACTTGAAGTGGCAAGGGTGACAGAAAATAATTTGAAAATAAATTAGTTGAAGTGGATAGGGTCTACACCTAAAATTCTCCCTGAAGTTAAGAGGCTAAGAAAGGAAGAAAGTAGTGCTCGAGGTAATAAAAGAGGTGGTAAAAATGTTTGGCCTAGAAGAGGGAATGATAAGGGAAGGAATAAGACACCTATCACATAGGGAAGCTTCCAGAACCCCACTTGTTTGTAGTGTAGTAAAAATCATGGCTTTAGGCCTTGCCTAGCAAGGCAAGGCGTATGTTACAAATGTGAAAAACCAAGCCATTTGGCTAGAGATTACCCTCAACAAAAAGAAACAATTCCCTTTTCCAAATCACTGACCCAAGAAAGGATATTTGCCCTAACACAACAAAAAGCTATCCAATCTCCTTCTATAATCCAAGTTAACATTATAATTAATGATTGTCTTGTAAATGTAATGTTTAATTCAGGTGCTACCCATATGACTTCTCTGTTTCTACCTCCACTGGAAGCAAAGTTATGACTTTCGATGTGTGTTTGAATTGTATCATCCAATTTGATCATTGTTCTACCACCCTAGATTTGATAGTTATGCCTTTCTATGAACTTAATGTTATTATTGGTATGAATTAGATGATTACCTATAATGTCATACTTGATTGCACTAATAAAACCATTTCTATTCCTAATTGTGGGTCCATACCATGTACTGAGTCTAAACTTGTCTTTATGTCTTCTACCCAAGTTGAGAAATGCTTAAGAAAGGGATGTCAGGGGTTCTTAATATTTTTTTTGGTGGAAGTCAAAGTAGAAGGGGGAATAAAAGAAATACCAGTTGTGAGAGAATTCCCATAAATTTTTCCTACTGAAGTGAGTGGCTTACCCCTTGAAAGGAAAATAGAGTCTGCTATTGACATAATACCTGGGACGGGACCTATTTCCAAGGCACCTTATAGAATGGCACCCACAGAGTTAGTCAAACTTAAAAAACAAATAGAAAAACTTTTAGAAAAGGGATTTATTCAGCCTAATGTCTCTCTATGGGTACTCTTATTCTTTTCATAAAAAAGAAAGATGAGAGTTTGAGGTTATGCATTGATTATAGGGAACTAAACAAAATAACCATAAAGAGTAAGTACCCATTACCAAGAATTGATTATCTTCTCAATCAGTTGGTAGGATATTCAGTGTTTTCAAAGATAGACCTAAGATCAGGATATTATCAATTGAGAGTCAAGGCTAAAGACATCCCTAAAACAGCTTTCAGATCAAGATATGGCCATTATGAGTTCTTGGTTATACCATTTGGTTTGACTAATGCACCGATTATTTTTATGGATTACATGAATAGAATTTTCATGTCTTACTTAGATAAGTTTGTTGTGGTCTTTATAGATGATATTTTGATTTATTCAAAAAGCCATGAAGAACAAGAAAAACATTTGAGAATTGTCTTAGAAACTTTAAAAAAAAAAAAGAAGTTGTTTGCTAAACTTAGTAAATGTGAATTCTGGCTCACTAAAGTAAGATTTTTAGGCCATGTTATCTGTCAAGAAGGGTCGTAGTAGATCCTAGCAAAGTTGAAGCAATCTTAAATTGGGAGAGGCCTAAAACAGTTATTGAAATAAGAAGTTTCCTAGGTTTGGCAGGCTACTATAGAAGATTTATACAAGGCTTTTCTCAAATTGCTTTACCATTAAATAGATTGACTAGAAAAGAAAGACTATTTGTGTGGGATAGTGATTGTGAAAAGAGTTTTCAAGAATTAAAAGAAAGACTCATTTATACACCAGTATTTATCATCCTAGATCCACATTACGCTATTGTTACTTATACTAATGCTTTCAAAAAGGGTTTGGGATATGTACTTATGTAGCAAGGTAAAGTGGTAGCTTAAGCTTCCAGATAATTAAGACCACATGAAAAAAATTATCCCACACATGATTTAGAACTAGCAGCAGTAATTTTTGCTTTAAAAATTTGGAGGCATTATTTGTATGGTGCCATGATTAAAGTCTATATAGACCACAAAAGCCTAAAATATTTATTCGACCAAAAGGAGTTGAATATGAGACAAAGAAGTTGGATGGAATACTTGAAAGATTTTGATGTTACTTTAAATTATCACCCATGAAAAGCCAATATAGTAGTCTATGCACTTAGCTGAAAATCGATCCATATGGCCATGATGATGGTTAAAGAACATGAGTTAATTGAATCCTTAAGAGACATGAACCTACTTGGAAGGTACAGCCAGGTAGACTACTTTCCAATAAGGTGAGAATTGAAAATTAATTCATGAAATAGATTAAAGAAGCTCAAGAGCAAGATGAGTATTTACTCAAGGTGAAAGAACAAATGAATCTAGGAAAAGCAAGAGAGTATAATGTAAGAGATGATGGTTTAGTTAGATTTTATGAAAGAGTTTGTGTACCTAATGACAAAGAGTTAAAGAAAAGGATCTTAGATAAAGCACACAAAAGTAAATATACCATTCATACTAGTGTTACCAAAATGTATCATGATTTGAAAAATATTTTCTGGTAGCTAGGAATAAAGGGTGATATTATTGAATATGTGGCTAGATGCTTAACTTATCTATGGATTTTATTATAAGATCGCCTAAAACATTTTATAGGAATGATGCTATCTAGGTTATAATTGATAAATTAATAAAACTGACTCATTTTCTTCTAATTAAGTCCACTTATACTCTAGATAGATTAAGCCAACTCTATATCAAAAAATTATGAGGCTTTATGGGTTTCCTAGCAGTATTGTGTCATACAGAGATCCCAAGTTTACTTCAAACTTTTGGAGGTCTTTATCAGAAGCATTAGGAACCAAATTACGTTTTACCACAACTTACCATCCTCAAACCGATAGGCAAACAGAAAGAGTTAATCAAATCTTATAAGACATGTTAAGGGCTTATGTTTTAAAGCTTAAAGGAAATTGGGATGTGTATTTGCCTTTAGCAGAGTTTTTCTATAATAATAGTTATCAATCTAGCATTAAAATGGCCCCATTTGAAGCATTGTATGAGAGAAAATATAAGTCACCCATTTGTTAGGTTGAGCATAGAGAGAGAAGTTTGATAGGACCAGAGATAGTTGACCAAACCTTAAGGCAAATTAAGTCCATCAAAGAGAGATTGATTATAGCTCAGAGCAGACAAAAAAGTTATGCAAATAAGAGAATGAGGCTATTGGAACTTGATGTAAAAGATCATGTGTTTCTTAAAGTGTTTCCAGTCACTGGGGTTGGTCAATCAATAAAAACAAGAAAACTCAATCTCAAATACCTTGGTCCATTTGAAATTCTAACCAAAATTGGATCTATGGCCTACCGTCTAGCCTTACCTCCTAACCTATCCCAAATACATGATGTCTTCCATGTTTCCCAATTGAAAAAGTATCAGCCGAACCCTTCACATATCATTGAATATGAAAATATTATATTGCAAGACAATTTGTCTTTTGTTTTGACACCGGATTGGATCATAGATAGGAAGATTAAACAGCTAAAGAACAAAACAAACTCTCTGGTGAAAATGGTATAGAATAGTCTATCATTTGAATAAGCTACCTAGGAAATGGAAGTTGAAATGTAAAAGAAATACCCATATTTATTTGTATGAGGTATGTCTAAATTTTAAGGACAAAATTTTATTTAGGGGTTGAAATGTAACATCATAGAATTTTTAAATCTATGCTAATTAAAATATATATTTGGATAATTGAGAATATATATGAGGCTTAATTAAGTGAAAATTAACTTTAGCAAAGTAACATATAATTATTAGTTCGCTTGTACGAATTTAATGTGCCAAGAAAATATAATTAAAATAAAATTTTAAGGACTAAAATGAAAGGATAAAAAAATTTAGGATAGAAAATATAATTTTTAGGGACTAGAGTTAAGAGAAAATAATATTGTCTGGGATAAAATTATAATTTTAACTTTTTATAAAAGAAACAAATTAAAAAGAAAATGGCAACAGAGGAATTATTGCAAAAAGACCAAATTAAAAAAAGTAATATTTAAGGTAGAAATATAATTTTAATAGGGACTAAAATGAAAATAAAATATATTATCAAGATAAAAATATAATTTTAGCCATTACATAATAACTGCATAGTAACAACGGCTAACACATTGAAAACATGTTTTTTTACTCTTTGCATAGTAACTTAAATAGTAACTTGAAAAACTTCTATAAATAAGACGAATATTTCTTAAGTTTTTCGTTCGAAGTTAAAAGAATTGAAGAGAAATGAAGATATAGTGGAAGAAGTACTCATAGAAAATTCAGATTTTAAACTCAAGTTAAAGATAGTTTATATTTTTATTCTCTGTTTACGAACTGATTTATTAATATTTTTCAATATATCTTGCTATGTATGTATTTGGTTAGTTTTGTTCGTATGTAAATTGTCGCATGGAAATTTCTAAAGACAGAATGAACTCTTGAGTTTTTAAACTCACCATGATGATGAATTAGTCAATATTTAAACATGACGACGATCATTAGAATGATCATATGATAAGGTAGTTATAAGCATAATTGTCAAAATCGCAAGTTAACTTGTTAAACTCGCCAATTCTATGTTTTTAGGTAGAAAAATCGATTTAACTCGGTTGTAAAATCAGAATTAGAGTAAACTCGGTCAAACTCAGGTAGAATCGTCAAACTCAGGTAGACTCGCTGAGTTTGACCAAAGTCAGCCAAATTAATTTTTTCTAAAGTTTTTGGCCTAAATATGAATAATCTAACATTCCAATTAATTTTTTTAAGAAAAATTAACTAACTTTAAGCTCAACTCAATTATTTCAAACATTAAACAATAAAAAAAAAACTTATATTACTAATATAATTACATTATTATGACTTTAAACATTCTACTTGCAATTAATAGCAAATAATGTATTACATTGTGATTAAATGGTTAACTCTACTTTCAAATTTTTTAAAATCTTTTCCATTGTATAGCTTAAAATACATTATTATATATATATATATATATATGTATTTAATATTTACTGTAACTTGTTTATGTTATTATTACTATTTAAATTACTATTATTTTAAATTTTAATTACTTTGAATATATATATTACTAAGTATTATAATGACAAAGCTTGTCTTTAGTTTTCTTTTAATAGATTTAATCTCAAAACTTCCCAAAAAACTTTTAAACTCAATATCTACCTAATTAATTATAATTAAAAATTCTATGATTCGATTATATTTTCTTAATAATTTTTTTTATCATTCCCTAATTCTATAATTTAGGTTATTACAATAGTATCTTGTACATATTTATGAATTTTTATTTGTATTGTTGAAATTTGGTTATATTTAATAGCTATTTATTAATAGAGGTAAATTTTTACAATTCTATGTTACAAGTTTACATTACAAATCTATACCCCCTTTCCGATTCTGTCTAAACTTGCGAGTTTGACACCATTGGCCATAAGTATAGGATTATGGTTACAAAAGAAATCAAATGTACATTCATGTATTATCATACATGGCCCATATTAATGAACTTAGTTCTTACATTAGGTATGTTAATGATACCTATATATTCTCGATAAAATATATGACTACTGAAATTTGTAATCTCATCCAAGTTGCATAACATTTTTCAAATGAAAGCTCCCAAACAAATAAAAGAAAGCAAGTTATGGAATAGATTTTAGAAACATGTCATTTTTTTGTAACTTTATAAGAAAATAATGTGTATAATATGTTTAAATTATATGACTACTACAAACTTATTTGTATTTATAAATAAGATGTTTTCATATAAGGTGTTCAGTATACAGACTTTAGATATAGATAATCAAAATTGATTTATGTTACACTAAGTATTATTATTATTTTTATTATTGTTATTATTATTATTATTAATTTTGTATGGGACCTAGTCATTTCAAAGTACTAGACTATTTCTTTTATATAACTTTTTACATGTTATGTAAATGGTAATGGTAGAATCCTAATTAATGGAATGAGTAAAATAAAATATTAAAATGAAATTAAATAATACCTTTAAGGAGTCTTATAAACCTTGTACATATAAGATTATGGCAGGCTATACCGCCTAAATGATTAATTCAAATCTCATAACTCTTGAGATTTACGACATATTTTTCTTTTATCACCTAAATGGTTACTAAAAAGTAGGGTTACTATTTTTTCCTGTTAGAAACATCATTGAATATGAATTATGTTAAAGCTCCAAAACCAATTTGGACTTAGAAAAGTGGAAACTAAATACACAGTAAAGTTTAAGAAAATAAATGGAATTTCTGTCTACCATGATGATGATGAAGATGATGATGATGATTATTATTATTATTATTTTTAAAAGGTATAGACGACCATAGTTTTAAATTATAGAAAATATGTATTTAATTGTTTTTTAAGACATTACAGATAACATATTCCATATTATCTTCTTATTGTATTTAAAAATCTCATAAAATACATCATCATTCATTCTAATTAAGTTAAAGTTTGACTAGATAATTATCGACTTGGTAGAAGAAAAACCATCACCAATAATACTTGGTCTAATTTTTAACTTTATTATTTTGGTGTTTTTGTCTTTGCACGACAACCCCACACTTTCAAAATAATTATAAATATACTCATAAAACAAATAATTTTTAATTAATATCATTCATATTACCACTACTACTTCTGTATAACTTTTCACTTTTATGTCAATCAAGATATGCTCAATCCATGCAAATTTTCTATCACATAAAGGATATTAAAAAAATATGGTATATGATAAATCAAAGTCACTCTAAAACAAATACTCATAAATAATTATAATAAAAATTATAATTATTTGTGTATAAACATATTTAAAAAAAATCATAGAAAAAATTAATAAGATTAAACCATATGTTTGAAGAATAATCAACAATATTGTAACTAATAACTTATAAAAGTCATAATATGCACCTAATAAGTAATTTGTGTAAAACAATTATCAATATCCATCACATAGTCTTAATCATCGAACACTACAAAAAAAGTTAGTTTTAACGGCAACATTTAGCGATAACCCAAAAAAGTTGTCGCTAAAAATGTTTTTTTGGCAACAAGAAATTAGTGTCATTACTATAAGTTTTTACTGACAACCTTTATGTTGCCACTATAGATTTTTAGGGGCAACATAAATGAAGTCGCCTCTAAAAACCTTTAGTGGCGACTAAATCATCACCACTAAAGATAATTTATAGGCAACTTTTATTTTGTTGTCACTAAAGAAGCAAAAAAAGAGTTTCAATTACAAACATATAGCAACGACTATAGATGGTCACCATTAAAATTCTATAGTGGCGACTTTTTTTTTGCCACCAAAATAAAATTAGTGGCGACCTATATCTGTCGCCACGAAAAGCATTTTGTGGCAACCTTGGAGTCGCACAAAAGATAATTTATATTGTATATATTATTATTATATTTTATTTTGTATCATTTATTAAAATATTTAGGTTTAATGGTTAGATTACCTTAATTTTATTTAAAATTTTAATTAATGATTAATTAGTACATGAATTAATTTAATAAATAATAAATATAAATTCTAATAAAAATTCAAAATAATTACAAAATAGATGATAATATTTAAAATTGTATATTCTAATATGGAGAAATTAAAATATAAAGTCCATTGAATTTCAATAAATAATATATATAATAAATTATTATCTTTTACTAAATATAATTTATTGAATTATATAAGTTAAATTATTAAATAATCTTATCGAAATTTAAATTTTGGAAGACAAAATTATTAAATACAAAATAATTCCAATAATAAATTATTAATATATATAATTAATAATTACTTAGTAATTAAATTTATTAAATAGAAATCAATTTGTAATTATAAATAAAGAATAAAATTTAAAATTATATATCAAAATATTATGAAAATAAAACATGAAGTTAATTGAATTTTAAATTTAGAAATTGATTGAATATAATAAATATATAATAATGAAAATATATAATATATAACATAGGTAATAATAATAAATAAATTATTCTTTAATATTATGTAATAATTAAAAAATTCATAAATTGAATTCAATTAAATAATTAAATAAGGAATTGGTAATTATTTAAAAATTAAATAATTAAAAGTTCAGATTATTAAACAGGAATGAAATATAAATTCTAAATAAGAATATAAGTAAATATAAAATAAATATTTAAATTAAAAATGAGTGTTTAGATATAAGAAAGATAATATATATATATATATATATATATTAATGAATAAATATGTAATATGTAATATTGGTAATAAATAATAAGAAAAGTATTCTTCAATATTATGTAATAATTAAATAATTTATAAATTAAAATCAATTATATAATTAAATAAGTAATAAATAACTATTTAAAAAATAAAAAATAATAATTAAATAAATAATGAGTAATTATTTGAAAATTAAATAATATATAGTTCAGATTATCAAATAATAATGATATATGCATTCTAAATAGGAATATAAGTAAACTTAAAATAAATAATTAAATTACTATCGTGTATTGAAATATAAGAAAAGTATTATATATGTAAAATTTGAAATTGATTAAATACAGGAAGCATATATAATAATGAATTATTATATAATATATAATATAGGTAATAAATATTAAATAAATCATACTTTAATATTATGCAATCAATTAAATAATTAAAAAAGTAATAGGTTATTATTAAAATGTTAAAGAATTAATAGTTGAGATTATTAAATAAGAATGAAATATAAATTCTAAATAGGAATATAAGTAAATATAAAAAATAATTAAATTAAAAATGATTATTTAAATATAAGCAAACTAATATATAGGTAAATTTAGAAATTGAATGTATATATATATATATGTGTGTGTGTGTGTGTTTGTGTATCAATGGATAAATATATAATATTAATATGTAATATTGATAATAAATAACAAGTAAATTATTATTCAATATTATGTAATAATTAAATAAGTCATACATTAAAATCAATTATTTAATTAAATAAGTATTAAGTAACTATTTAAAAATTAAAAATTAATAGTTCAGATTATTAAATAAAAATGAAATATACATTATAAATAAGAATATCAGTAAATATAAAATAAATAATTAAATTAATATTGTGTATTTAAATATTTGAAAAGTAATATATATGCAAATTTAGGAATTGAATAAATGTAATTAATATATATTGATGATAAATATATAATATATAATATAGGTTATAAATAATAAATAAGATATTCTTTAATATTATGTAGTAATTAAATAATTCATAAATTAAAATCAATTAAATAGTTAAATAAGTAATAAGTAACTATTTAAAAATTATGCAATTAGTAGTTCAGATTATCAAATAAGAATGAAGTATACATTCTAAATAAGAATATAAGTAAATATAAAAGAAATAGTTAAATTAAAACTGTGTATTTAAATATTAGAAATGTAATATATATGTAAATTTAGAAATTGAATAAATATAATAAATATATATAATGATGATACATATATCATATATAAGATAGGTTATAAAAATTAATCAATTAAATAATTAAATAATTAATAAGTAATTATTTAAAAATTAAATAATTAACAATTCAGATTATAAAATAAGAATGAAATTTACATTCTAAATAAGAACATAAGAATATATTAAATGAATAATTAAATTGATATTGTGTACTTAAATATTTGAAAAGTAATATATATGTAAATTTCCATTTTCTTTTCGTATTTCCCAAGTTGGTTCTCGTGCTCACCATCCTTTCATTGGCAAATGTCTAGGGCTCGAGATTTTCCCCTCTTCTGTGCGACATCCAGGTGTTCCTCATGGCCACAAAATTTTGAAGCAAGCTAATCTTCTTTTAGGCGTGGGTTTAGAGGGGTACGATTCATCTAAGTTGCTCAATGTTGTGATCTATTTTTCACTTTGCTCAACAAGGCTCTCTTGATTTCCTCTTTGAAGTTCATTACTTTCTCTTTAGTGGAAGTCCAAAATGGGGTAAGCAAAGGGGTTTTTGTTTTATTCAAGCTCCCTGTGGTTTTGTTTTCTATTTCTAACATTCAATCATTTCCTTCGTCTTATGCATTCTGCAATTTCTGAAATTTCTTGCTGTAGGTCTGTGTTCAACCTTGGCAATGCTATTAGTGACAAATGCTTACTTGGAGGTGGAAAGCTCATTTGGTACAATACTTCTGTTCTTCCTACCTAGCAAGTAATAGATAAGTAAAATTCCTGAATATAAGGATTGTTGCAATCGTCCTATTTCCCCTGTGACTTGCTCGTTAATGATAAGAGATTTTGGTTCTCCTTTTTCACTTAACCCAACTTCATCATTTTAAAAGTGAAGCCAAGTAAAGATAACGTTCAATGTCAAAATTAGTAGTCATTAGAAGAAATTCTTTAGCTAGCCACGTTTTTTAAGTTATATTTAACCATATTATTTTGTTTTCAAATAATAGAATATAGAAAAAAAAAAAAAGTGTTGCTTTCTCTATTCTTTTATATAAAACCTACAGAGTTAAAGCATCTTTCCAGTACTGGCATGGTATCTTTAAGTATTCTATTTAATAATAATGTCAGAGGGCTATTTCAATGACAACCATAAATGTTTCACCAGTTCCCTGGATAGTCTGTCAATCACCACTTACTTGTCATATCTTCTCTCATTTTTATATCTAATTTGTCTTGGTGAATGTAAGCTACTTTGTTGTGTTTGAGATATTATGGGTCGACATGTATAGGATTATCAGATTTTGTTTCAGGTTCTTCAATTTCTGAACTAATACTTTTGTCAGGCCTGAGTGTTAAAGCCTAATCATACAAATACATGATGAATTCAATTTATAGAGGGGATTTTCAATCAAGGTAATACAAGAAAAGAATTTTATGTCATATTAATAAGATAATATGAACAAGTATTAAAAAACGAATTCTTTATAAAGGGTGTAGGAACCCACGAAACAGCAAATATAGAAAGAGTCTTAACAAATTTACACCAAATAGAAATTTGCACCCTAGACCCAAATGATAAAAACTCATATTTGTGAATTTAGAAAATATTATTATGAAGCAAGATTTTCAAATTATGAACAAAAGAAATATTATGTGGACTTGTTTTATAGAAAACTACCTAGATTTATATTAGAAACAATATTAGAAGAGTATAGAAAAGCATTTAATGATAAACAAGAATTAATACCACTAATAGACACCATAGGAAGAAAAAAATATTATTTTAAAAAATATTTATTAGATAAGTGCAAAGAAGCTTGGAGAAATATTAACTATTATAGAGCCAATAAACAAATACTCAAATTTAACCAATTAGAAATACCTCATAAGTGGCGAAGTAAAGCAAAAAAAAGGATGTATAAAAAGGAAAAAAAAATCAAAATGCATAAAACCTTATAAAAAATATAAATTTAAAAGATATGTAAAACATAAACTCAAGAAATATTACAAACCAAGAAAATACTTATAAAAAGGAAGAAAATTAAATTATAGGAAAAATTCAAGAAAATGCCAATGTTATAATTGTAGACAAATAGGACATATATTAACAGAATGTACAAGACCAAGATATAAAAAACCAATGAATATAATGGAATTAGCATAAGATTATGGATTAGAGCCAATAGAATATAATGTATTCTTAAACAAAGAACTATACTAATTAGATTTAGAAATATATAAGATGAAAAAGGAATCCTCAAGTCCTTCAAAAGAAAGTTTTGAAAATAGTGATTACAATTACATAATAAAAGAAAATGAAATTAACATGATGAGAGGATAACTAAGTAATCATATACAAGAACAAGAAAATGAAGAATATGAAGAAGTAAGGAATTCAGAAGAAGGAATAGACGAAAGACAAATGCAATTTAGTCAAAAACAATATGATAAAGTTAGGAATAAAGAACTAGACTTAACATCCCAAGATTTAAGACAACAAAGGATAATAACAAGAATAGGAAAAATGATTAAAGCAAAAGAAAAAGAAAAATATGTTTTTGTAGTATTACAGAAAAAGCACCCAATAAAAACAACCGAAGGAGTATTAAAGGTACCACTAATAAATAAAACACTAATAGATAGAGAAATTGAAAAATTACTAATAAAAGATTAGATAACATAAATTTATATACTAGGAATCCAACTATTAATAAAAGCTTATTTTAAAGCAGGAATAGATACACTTATAAAATTATTAATAACTGATAACAAAATAATAGATAGTGTACTAAATAGTATCTTAGAAGCATTAAATGGAAATATAATATATCAAAAATTAAAATTCATGATAAATACAAATTTTGCAATATCAAGAGTTGAGATGAACACAAACAAAACCCTAGTAATATATCATAAATTAAAAGGAACTAAAATTCCTCCAGGAAGTAGAATAATTAGTATCACAGAATGGTAGGAATAATATTATTAAACGAACATAAGATATATAAAAGAAACCAAGAAAATATAACAATAGATAAAAATTTTATGCCAGTATGAAAAGAACTAAGAATAGATCTGGAAAGAATAACTATTCCAAGACAATTACAAATAAAAATAGATAATACAAAAGAAATAGACCAAAATGAAAACCTATGAAGACTAGAATATAACAATATGTTAGGAAGTCGAAGTATAAGAATAAACACACACACTGAAGTAAACATTAGTATAAATCCAAGAAGAAGTATGCAAGAATATAGACCAAAAACAGAAAGTAAACTTTTAAGATCCCAAAGTCAATCCCACTATGAAAGAAGTCGATTAGCATAAATCCTAATAACATCTGACTTAGTAGTTCTACCCATAAGACTTACATTAATAGATTTAACCAAAAAAAAAAAAAAAGATACCTATGTATTAGCTTAGATTAAAAAAAAAGTGGAAGAAATAATAGTTCTAGTAAGACCCAACTATGAAAAAAGCACCATACAATTGGAATATCCTGACAATAACACAGAAATTCAAGAGGAAGAGACAGTAGCTCAAACCATAATAAGATTTAACAATAAGGATATAATTAGATTAAAGTTATATGTAGAAATTAAAGTAAACAGTTCCCAAACACACAAATTAATATCAGCATAAGACTTTTTAGAAGCAATCAAACCATCTAAGAAAATAGAATACTTATAAATATTGACCACCGAGTTGTAATATTAGAAAAAATAAAATTGATTTAAATGAAATTCTACTATATACTAGTTAAATTCAATTATGCTAAATATCAATCAAGAAAATACCACGCAATGGTAGATACAGGAGTCAATATGACTTCAGCTAAATATAATATACTCACATCCAAATTATGGAAAAAGGATAAACCCATTAGGATGAGTAGTGTAGGAAAAGAAATACATATGATGGAATTGTCAGCCAAAAATATCCTAATACAAATAGGAGATTATGAATTAAAAATACCAATATTATACCAATATAACGAATCCACACCATATATCATATTACGAATGGATTTCTTATAACAATATATACCTTTACACTTTGCCCAAAAAGTCATGGTACTAACCACACCCTATAAACATGAAGCATGGGCCATTAGAATATTTGACCCCCAAAATAGAATAGATGCAAACTTTAGAAAAAAGAAACATGAAAATGAAGTCCAATTCATACCCAATTTAAGGCCAATAAACGAGAAAAGAATGATAACCCATATGGAAGCCAAAATAATAGAACAAAGAATAATATAAAATTATGATGATAATCCATTAATACACTGGGAAAAATCTAAACCCTTAGCAAAAATAGAATTATTAGATTATAGCAAAGAAATAAATTGTAAGCCATACCCATGGACAAAAAACGATAAAAAAGAATTTTTAAAATCATATAAACGAAATGAAAAAATATGACCTGATAAGAGAAAATAGGTCTAATTACTTTCCCCCTGGAATAATAGTAATAAAACATAGTGAAGAAAACAGAAAAAAAAAATTCAAGAATGATAGTCAATTAAAACAAAAAACAAAATAAAATAGCAATAAGAAATAGATATCCAATACCCAAAATAGAATTACTATTTAACCTCATAAAAGGAAAACAAATATTTAGTAAATTTGATTGTAAATCAAGTTTTTTTCCAAATAAGACTAGAAAAAGATAGGAAAAAGTATACAATCTTCACCACATTAGAAGGACTCTACGAATGGAATGTACTACCTATGGGATATCATAATAGTCCCAGTATTTTTCAAGAACATGTAATGAAATTACTATTGCCCATTAAAAATTTTGCAATAATCTATATAGATGACATATTAATCTTTTCAAATAATAAGGAAGAACATGAAAACCATTTATTAGAATTCATGGAATTAATAAAAACAAAAGGATTAAATATTTTACCAAAGAAGGTAGAATTAAGGAAAGAAAGAATAGGTTTCTTATGACATTATTACTAGTAATGGAATAGAATTACAAGAACATATAAGCAAAAAAGCAGAATATTTCCCTAAAATAACAAATAAAAAAGAACTACAATCATTTCTAGAAATAGTAAACCAAGCTAAGAACTTCATCCCACATCTGTCAAAATATACATAAAAAATCTCAAAATTAACAGGAGAAAAAACCCAATGGCAATGGAATGAAGAAGCAACAAAAATTTTCAAGAAAATTAAAACTCTACCAAAATTTACCAAAATTAACTATTCCAACAAAAGAACCAATAAAATGGATTATATAACGAAAATGATGAAGGTATTGAAATAATAACTCGCTATGCAAGTGGTAAGTTTAATGATAACCAGGGAAGATATTATTCAAATTGGAAAGAATTTTTAGTCATTGTAAAAGCAGTAGAGCAGTTTGAATTAGTAATAGTCAACTCACATTTTATTATTAAAATTGATAATACCCAAGTAAAACACTAACTAGATAGAGGAATTACAATCACCAAATTGTCAAATAAGATGTAATTAAATGGCAAGATTTAGCTCATTATGATTATTTTGTTGAATATATCAAAGGAAAAAATAAGTTGATTGCGGATTATCTGAGCAGAGATGGAGCCGTCAAAGACAGATAAATATCAATCCAATAGCCCTCGTGACGAGGAGACAAATATTGGACAATTAGTTATGAGGGTCAGCATCCTCGTAATGAATAATCAAATGCTTCAACAACAGATGAATAGCCAGCTCAATAATTTTGCAAGTTCAATAAATTCTCTAAGTCAGACAATGAGTAAAGTTATTACTCAACTGAATGACTTTGAAGAAAGGATGATACTAATAGGAAAAACAAATAATACCTTCTCCTCCTAAAAGTCCACAAATCCAAACTCAAGAAGCCACTCCTAGCCCATTTACGCTTAACAAACTAACATCTTTTTTAGTCATTACCCAATCCAAAGAATAAAGCCCAGAATCTAGTGAAACCCAATCCACCAAAAAGCCATCAGCTAGTTCTTCAACAATAGTCCAAAAACAAACTTCATAACCAAAAACCTAAACAAAGCCAAACTTCTAAAACAATATCAATATTTGCATCTTCTTATTGAAAAACTAAACACCCTCTAAATAACCTCAACCAATACCATTAGTTACATTTCACATTATGCAATCAATAAAGCAGTTATCTATTAAGGCACCAATCCTGTCTTTATTCAAACCCTATTTAGTTACGGATTAATTCATTGCATATATTCATCCCATAATCTCCATGAAATAAGTCTTCTACCCTAAGCAATTCAAGAAGCAGCTAAACATTATACAGGAATAGTGACCTAGTATATGATCTATATAAGGTGTTACTCCACAATAGCCGAGATTAATTTTGACAAATACTATGTACCAATCAATCTCATCAAATTTGGAACAACCAAGAAGTTATTTGACTTCGAACAAATAGAGAAAGACATAATATACCCAAACGAGTTTGTAGCTACCCTATCAAGAATAAGAGCCCAAGAGATGGAAGGAATTTATGTCGAAATAAATAAAACAATCCAATATAACATGGCCTAATGGACATATTTTACAAGCCAAAAGATATGCATCTACTCAATAGGATGAAACAGCAGACAAAGTAGGCAATTTACCTATTTCATGACAAAGTGAAGACCAATAATTTTGATCAGCCTGAGTTAATAAAGAAAAAAATATGCTAACAAACCCAAGACTATCCCACTAATAATTGTATATACTGTAAAAATAAAGACAAATAACAGCAACACTAGAAGAAGAAATTACAGATCCTTTAACTTTAATCAATATTTTTGAAAAATGGAAAAAAAAAAAAAAGAAGAAGAAAAGAAATGGAAAAGCAAAAAGAAAAAACTTGCCGACACAAGAAGACAGAACATCACATCTGCCAACACTAGTAATGAATCAAAAGGACAATAATCACAAGACTCTAGCCGAAAGTAGCCAGTACAAGGAATCAAAAGGACAATCAAAAGCAAAAAGACAATAACAACCACGGCAACCAAGGACAATGATAAAGTGTTCACGAAGCTACCTGAAGATAAGAGAGAATCTTAGAATAAGAACAGGTTAGGAATGCTCAGCCTATATAAAAGTCATGTATTCTCCATTATAAGGCATTGAACAGCGAAGCATTCTCTGAGCTTTCAAAGTGTTCAAGCCTTCCTGATATTTCCAATTCCCCAGTTCCTCTTGTATGCCCAAATAATTTCCATCAATAAAATCATTTATTTCCCTCTATATCATTGTAATCCAAAGGCAGGCACTAACATTCAAATAATTCCATAATAACATTAAAATAAGGTATGGAGTTCTAAGCCTCCTAATAGGAAATTAAAGGGACTATTTTTGGAAATTCTAGTCAATATGTTATGATCCTATAACTTGATTACCGGCAAGTTATTATTTATTTTTAGCTTAAAGTAAGGTATGGATTAAGTACACCTCCTATAGGAAACGAAGGAAGGTTATGTTGTACCTAATTGAAGGGGGAAGGTCTTGTTTCTGAAGCATGTAAAATACCTCTGTATGAAAGAAGGCAGAGTTCCTTCTATCACCTGGTTTAATGTTGGTCAAAAATTAGTCCATGTTTTACAATGGAGAATACATGGCTTTATACTAGTATGGAGAGATCTAATCTAGATCTATGTTCTTGATATAACAAAGTCAAGTACAAGAGGAACTAGGGAATTGGAAATATCAAGAAGGCTTGAACACTTTAAAAGCTCAAAGAATGCTTTAGTGCACAATGCCTTACAATGGAGAATACATGGCTTTATATAGGCTAGGCATTCCCAACCTGTTCCTATTCTAAGATTCTCTTTTATCTTCAAGTGGCTTCGTGAGCACTTCATCATTGTCCTTGGCTGTTGTGGTTGCTGTTTTCTTTTTGCTTTTGATTGTCCTTTTGATTCTTTGTGCTGACTACTTTTGGCTGGAGTCTTGTGATTATTGTCCTTTTGATTCCTTACTGGTGTCGGCAGAGGTAATGTTTTATCTTCCTGTGTTGGCAAGTCTTTTCTTTTTTCTTTTCTTTCTTTATTTTCATTCTTCAATAATATTGATTGAAGTTGGAAGATTTGCAATTTCTTCTTCTAGTGTTGCTGCTGATTTGTCTTTATTTTTATAGTATTTACAATTATAAGTGGGATAGTTTTGGGTTTGTTGGCATATTTTTTTCCTTTGTTGACTTAGGGTGATCAAAATTATTAATCTTCACTTTGTCATAAAATAGGCTAAATTGGCTACTTTGTCTGTTGTTTCGTCCTATTAAATGTATGTTGTTAAGCCTGTAAAATATGCCCATTAGGTCGTGTCATATTGGATTGTTCTATTCATTTCGGCATAGATTTGTTCCATCTCATGGGCTCTTATTCTTGATAAGATAGTTGTAAACTCGTCTAGGTCTATTTTGTCTTTCTCTATTTGTTCAAAGTCGAATGACTTCTTTATTGTTATGAATTTGATGAGATTGATTTAAACATAGTATTTGTCAACATTAATCTCAGCTACTATGGAGTAACACCTTATATAGATCATATACTGGGTCACTATTCTTGTATAATGTTAAGCTGCTTCTTGGATTACTTGGGGTAGAAGGCTTATTTCATAGAGATCATGAGATGGATATATGCAATGAATTAATTCGTAACTAAATAGGGTTTGAACAAGGGCAGGATTGGTGCCTTGATAAATAACCGCTTTATTGATTGCATAATGTGAAATGTAATTAATGGTATTAGTTGAGGTTATTTGGAGGGTATTTAGTTTTTCAATAAGAATGTGCAAATATTAATATTGTTCTAAAAGCTTGGCTTTGGTTTTGGTTGTGGAGTTTTTTTTGGACTATTGTTGAAGAACGAGCTATTGGCTTTTTGGTGGATTGAGTTTCACTGGATTCTGAGCTTTTTTCTTTGGATTGGGTAATGGTTAAAAAAGATGTTGATTTGTTAGGTGTAAATGTGCTAGGAATGGCTTTTTGAGTTTGGATTTGTGAACTTTTACAAAGAGTAGGTATTATTTGTTTTTCTATTCGTATCATCCTTTCTTCAAAGTCATTGTAAAATATGTCCATTGGGTCGTGTCATAATGGATTGTTCTATTCATTTCAACATATATTCCTTCCATCTCTTGGGCTCTTATTCTTGATAGGGTAGCTGCAAACTCGTCTAGTTTTATTATGTCTTTCTCTATCTTCATTTAACGCAAATGGTGATGTTATTAGGGATTTCTTTTCTATTGGAATATATGAGCTCCCAGGTAGATTCTTTTGTTCGACACTATATATCCTTGGCTCTATTCTTTTTATGGCATGTATGTTTAAAGTATAACTAATGAACAAAAAGCAAGTATGATGTTTAAGAAAGCTAGAACAGTTAGTGAAAAAACATAGAAAATTAAGGTTCATAATCTTCATCCATTCTAATCAATCAAGCTCTGATACCATATCGTGACAACCCAGCAAACCTTTGTACTTGGCTTTGTTATACCAAGAACACAGATTTAGATTATATCTAAATTGAACCAGTAACCCTGCAGTTCTAGGTTTCCAGCTTATATGCAAACAATTATTGATTATAGAAAGCTTAAAATAAAACGTTGACTATTTTTTAACCGACACTAAACCAAGTGATGGAAGGAACTCTGCCCTCTTTCATACAAAGGTCTTTTACATGCTTAAGTAACAAGACCTTCCCCCTTCAGTTTAGTGCAGCACAACCTTCCTTCGTTTCCTACAAGAGGTGTATTTAATCCATATCTTACTCTATCATTCAATTATAAATTATATATGTGAAATGATTTTGTTTTACATTATTTTTTAAAAAACACTATATACATATTCTTTATATGTCAAAATTAAATATTTACATAAGATATGTTCTCATATTCAATTTATATATATATATATATAACATAAGATGAACTCATTTTGTTTTGATAACATAAGATGAAAGTTTGAGTATATCTATTATTGCGGCCCACGTAAGATAGAATAATGTCTTATTTGGTTGGATAAAGACCTTATCCTCTTGGCTTTGTGAGTCCCACTAGTAATGGAATTGATGTGTAGATTATGATATTAAATAGATTAGGTAGATGGACTTTTATGCATGTAGTAGAAAATTATTTGACATTAGTCTATCATGTCATTGTTAGGAACACAATTCTGATCTTGTTAAGTTATAGTCTACTTTTGTAATATGTTGTGACCATAAGTTAAAGTATATATGATACTAACATATGAAAAACTGAAAGAGAATTAAATACATAAGACGTTGGAGTGTATGTTTTATGTGCTTTGATATGTGTCTCCTTTCCATTTTGCATTAATGTGATTTGTTATACCCATTGCCTTTTCAAATGTCATTCTATGTTGTTGATGTGTTGTTTATTTTTTATAACCATATGCTTAAAAAAGAATTAAAAATTAGTATATTTAGATAATAGCATTTATTGTAATAAGACGTCTAATATATATAGGTTGATATGAATATTTTTAAAATTAAAATTTTTCTTCTTTTGTAGATCGATATAGACCGATGAATATAATTAAAATTTACAATTAAGTATGCTTCAATACTAGTGAAGCATTCTCTGGTCCAACTTCCAATATATTCCCCTGCTTTCCTATGTTGACTTCAAGAAACATAACCATAGCTTCTCAAATAGGGTCAATAGAAGGATTTGTGACCCAGACTTATGCAAATAAATAACACTTAAGTAATTAACTCAATTGCAATAAGACATCTAATGTATATTTCTAAAACTTGATTTGTCTAGTAATGAAGAAAATATACTATGTATTGTGAATATTTAATTAGGTTCAAATCATATATCACTAAAATGTCACAAAAGTTATACATCAATACTTGCCTAATTGTGTACGGTTATTTAAAGTTTATTTACTTGATACATGTTTTGATGATTTGGTCCTCAACATTTTTTTTTAAGAAAATGATCTATTCTAGTTGTTTAACTTTCCTTGTATCTGATTCTTAAGTTGTTTTTCTATATCTCTATGTGACGATCTCATGGTAGGTATGAACAGTGAATAAGCGTACGAGGAGTAGATTTAATATTACAGTATATCATCTCTTTATTTGTCTTTTTTAACTACATATATAATATTACGATATATGATCAAGTTAGACGATTTGTAAATATTAAAAATATTAAAATACAAGTTTTATTCCCATTGAATGTAGGAACTAGGTATGGATAAAAGTTGGCTAAAAGTTAGGAATAAAGCTAATGCTGCATATACATGAGGAGTAGATAGTTTTCTTAAATGGACCTTTAGTCAAGCGGGGGTCTCCAATATAATTCGGTGCCCATGCAAGGGTTGCATGAACATGACATTCAAGGTGAAATGTAAAGTTAGGGAAGATTTATTCAAGAAGAGTTTCAATGAGAGTTACAAAGTAAGGGACTCACATGGAGAGAAACGTACCCATGTTGATAGTCCCCTTGAAGAGCACAAAGGAGAATTGGAAAAGGATAATGTTGAGGGGGATGATGTCGAAGATGATAACATTATTGAGATGATACAAGGACGTGCAAATCCAAGGACATAAATAGTGGTTTAGAATATAACGAATCACCTAATACACAGGCTAGAAAGTTTTTTGAGTTACTAGAAGATGCTCAAACTGACCTCTATCCAAGTTGTACCAAAGTGTCGAAGTTGTCATTTATAGTCAAACTACTTCATTTGAAGTGTTTCAATCATTGGAGCAACAAATCAATGGATGCATTATTAAGTTTGTTCAAAGAAGTTCTTCTTGAAGGTGCATTGATTCCTAACTCCTACTATGAAGCGAAGAAGATTATTCAAGAGGTAGGATTGGATTATACAAAAATATATGCATGCAAGAATGATTGTATCTTATATTGGTGAGATCATGCCAACTCATAATCGTGTCCTAAGTGCAAGATGCCCAGCTAAAAGACAGATAGTCATATAGGCAAGAAAGTGTTGCGTAGGGTGCTGAGACATTTTCCAGTAAGAACTAGGTTGCAAAGGTTTTACATGGCTCACCACACAACTAAAGATATGAGATGGCACAAGGAGGGACATATTAATGACGATGTGTTGAGACATCTTTCTAACTCTATTGCTTAGAAGTCCTTTTGATGAACAATATCCTGATCTTTTCTCTTGATTTTAGAAATGTTTGGCTTGGTCTAGCTAGTGACAGATTCTAGCCTAATGGTAATATGAGTGCTAGTCATAGTTTTTGACAAGTGGTGCTAATTTCGTATAATTTACCACCATGGATATGCATGAAACATCCATACTTTATTATGACACTTTTAATTCTAGGCCCTAAGTGTCCAAGTGATGACATTGACGTCTATTTGTAATCAATGGTTAAAGAGTTACATGAATTATGGGTGGAAGGGATAGAGACATTCAATGCCCATTCACAATCCAACTTTAAGGTGCGTGCAACTTTGTTGTGGATAATGATTGACTTTCCAGCATATGGGAACCTTTCAAGATGGTTAACCAAAAGGAAGCGTGCATGCCTTTGTTGCCACAGAGACACATATTCTGTGTCATTATGAAATAAGTTAAGCTACTTAAGTCATCGTCTCTTCCTACCCACTAATCATCCATGGCACCGTAATAAGAGAGCATTTAATGAGAAAGTTGAAAATGCAGTGGCACTTTCTCCTTTAAATGGTGATGAACCACTTCAACAATTGCAAGGAATAAGCAATGTGATGTTTGGTAAAGGTCAGTTGTGAAAGCATGACCATGCAAATAATGCTTACAATTGGAGAAAAAAGAGTACTTTTCTTCCAATTGCCCTATTGGAAAACTCTTATGCTCCGACATAACCTTGATGTTATGCACATAGAGATAAATGTGCCAGATAACATTGTCTTGACGGTAATGGGCCTAGTTAGAAAGACAAATGATACATTAAAGAGTCGGTATGACTTAGTATATTTGGGAATATGGCCACAGTTGCTCCCAATAGAATGTGGGAACAAAATTTTAATGCCTGCAGCATGCTATGCATTGTCTCCATAAGAAAAGTTGAAAGTTTGTAACTTCTTAGTTAACTGAAAGGTTCCTGATGCTTTCTCCTCAAACAGATCGAGGTGTGTCAAAATTCATAAGCCAAAAATCTTTGGATTGAAGTGTCATGATCACCATGTATTATTGCAAGACATATTCCCAGTTGTAATAAGTTGTTTATTACTTAAAGAGGTGTCAGAACTTATAGTAGAGTTGGGTAGATTTTTCAAGAATTTATGTTCCAAGTGCTTAACAATTGAAGATATTACTTAAAACTCAAATATCAATCACCTTATGCAACTTAGAAACTGTGTATATCATGGTCCACTTGCCCATTCATTTAGTAAGAGAGGTGAACTTTGGCAGACCTGTTCAAAATCGATGAATGTACCCTATTGAAAGATACCACATTACTAGATACCTTTTCATTACAGCAAAAAAATATGCATACTCTGTACCTTATGTCACCAACTTATGTATACAGATATGTGCTTCAAAATTATGAAGAAGTTCGGTCATCTATGGAGTAAGTTTACCACACATAGATATCAAAGTTGAAATATATGAAAATGATTTTTAAAAAAATTACTTTTACGGCGACTTAAATCGCTATTAAAAAATATCAATGGCAACTAACTTTGTTGCCCCTAAAATATCTTCAGTGCTACATTTTTGTTGTCACTAAAGAATTTTTTGTGGCAACGGTGTCACCCTCATCGCTAAATGCTCTTCCGTGGCAATGTATAAGGTTGCAACTAAAGTTCTTCAATAGAGACCATTATGTTGCCACTAAAAAAGCTTGTGGCTACAATATTACAGTCATTACTAAAAGGTCTATAGTGGCAACCATTTAGTTGCCACCAAAGGTTTTTAGAGGCAACAAAGTTGACCTTTTATGGCAACAACTGAAAATTTGCTCATGCAATAATATTCAGCAAAGGATATCATCACTACTATAACCATGTAGCGGCAACCCTTGACGCCATTATATGTATCTTTTAGTGATGACTTCTTTGTTGACGCTAAAGATCTTTAGTTATAGGACCTCATTTGGCAAAAGTTGCTACTAAAACTTAATAGTGACAACTTATGGACTTTTAATGGCAACAAAAAAGTAATTTTTGTATAGTGATCGTCTCGTGGAAACCAATTATAAAAAATATTAAAAATTTCAAATTCTACAAAAAAAACAATTGATAGACTTTATATATCCACTGCACAAAGCTACATTAGACAAAATTAGTTACTGCCCAGGTGAGAAGTTCCAATCATACAAAACCAACGAAACAAAGAATCCATAAAGCTCAGATTAAATTATACATGTTAAAGGCCAACTTTACTCAAGATTCAAAATTTAAGGATTTATAATTGATGAATGAATGAACCAAAATCGTCTTGCTAGACAAAGGAATTAGCATAAACTAAACTACCAGTTATCATATAATATTAGCTTTACAAGTCAAAATACAATGTTAATACTAGAAAGAGGGAAGATAAACAAAGTAAAACTATGCAAAAATAGCAACAAATTTCAAATAAAAGGAAAAAGGAAAACAAAACTACTTATTTTAAGTTGTAATTTTAACCAATAATAAATAAGTAAGGCTTTGTTTGGTTATGAGATTTCTTTTCAGGGAATGGGAAAGTCATTCCTTACTAAGCTCACTCCTGCATTTGGTACCGAGTTTGACAAGAGACTACCTTTCTATGGTATGACCCATTCCTGCAGTCATGGGAATGGGTAATCCCACCTTCTATTGAAGGAAACACAGGCTTTCCTTGGGAATGCAAAGTTGAAAGACCATATTGCCTCTTTCTTTTCTACATGATAGTACTCCATCCTTTCGTCTTAGGTGCATCAGTGTACAGCCATATAAGTAGCCATTGAAGGAGGATGCCATTTACACCGGCACATGATTAGACAAACGTGATTAATTTGTTGTGCGAATCAAGCATTAAACACTTTCAACCTCTTACCCAACTGAATCAATCTGCTTGAAAAAAATGGAAGATGTCCCATTCATTGTTCTCGCAGTGTCATTATTCTGAATCTAACTGTTTGGGTTTATAAAAGGAAAGGACCAACTAGACAGTCGGTGAATTTCCATTTATCCAAAAAGACAAGTATTGATACTATATTGAATATTGGAAAAAAAAATTCAAGGGGATGAAGAAGGAGATAATCAGATCTAGAGAGAAAGAGAAGGAGGACAAAGAATCAAAGATGGTAAAGAATTACTAGCACTAGAAAAAAAGTTATTAATCGCAAACAACTTCCACTAATATATCCATGAAGAATATGTATTCCTCCTTCAACATAATCCCCTGCCTTTCTCATTTTGTTTTTAATTTTTATATCTTGAACATCATCTTCTTTCTCATTGCATGTGTAAAAATTTGCATACTTTCTTATTTTGAAATTTGAAGTAGAAATTTCCATACTTTCTTATTTTGAAATCTGAAGTTGGTTAGATTTGATTAACAGATGACAATATATGATGAAGCACTCAGAGAATGAGAACTTGTGGATGGAGATGGGTGGAACATGGAAGATCAATGATGGAGCGGTGGGTGGGGAGGTCACAATTGCAAATTTGGAAATCATTTTAGTGAAAAAAAAACTGACTAAGGTATTATGGCAATCTTACCAACTACTAAAAATATAAAAAAAATTACATTCCCATTATTTTTTATATTTTACCAAACATGCTAGATTTTTTAATTCTCATTCCCATTCTCATGCTCATTCTCATTCCTTATTATTATTTCCCACAACCAAATGAAGCCTAAATTATCTAAGAAAATGCTGCTCAGTAAGCATACACCTATTTGAAGGCTCTTAGTTTGCCATAACATTAATATGTATATATATATATATATATATAGTATTATTATGCATGACATAACTTCAAAAGACAAGCATTAAAAATTGTAGAACTACACTTTGCATTTCAAAGGTTCTCGTTAATATTCCAAGTGCATGCATATGATTACATTAACAATCTCACCAAAAATAGTCTTTATACAATTTATAACGCAACAATCATATCCCTAGCAAACTTATCGCTCCCACCGACTTTTAATCGAATGACTGGAATTTGAGGAGTAACTGTCAACGAGGGATGATCAGAGAGGAGAGGGGCTACAAACTCGACTGATCTCTTGTTCAAAATGTAGCGCAAAAGGAATAGATGAAAAGGGTTCATCCACAAACAATTCATTAGAAAATCTTGGAAAGGGCAAGGAAGTTGATGGGGCCATAGGAAGGCTTGCTATTCATGCGCTTACAGAGAAACCTTATGTATTTCATCTTTCTATGGACCAAGCCGCTTGAGATACATATCTCTTCACTCCTCAAGCAACTCCTTAGCCACGACCAAAGCAAGCCACGACCAAAGCAAGTCAACCTAACATGTGATGGTGTGCATTCACCACCACCCTCTTTGGAGAGATACCAAAACCTGACACCATCTCGCCCACACACTAAAGCTCAAGCTCTCTCTTTCCTAAGCAACACAAATGCTTAATTTTAAGCAACGTATTCCTTAAGATTGTAGAAAGTAAGGATCAAAATAAAATAAAATAGTAAGATAAAAATATTTAATTTAAGTTGCATAAAAAATAAGTTATCCTTAAGGAATATTTTTAAAAAAAAAAACTTAGGAGCAAATAGTAAGATAAGAATATGTTTTATGAAATGTGACCTAGATAGGTAAGTTATACTTATAAGGTTTTAGATACCAACCGCTAGCTAGTATAAGTGATGTGGAACTTTGACATTGTAAAAATTAATTACAACTAAACAATATGGGCATAATTATTTTAAATATCAAGAAGAATGGAAAAAGTAGTTAAATATTTAAATTTTTTTCAAATATGATATATGACCTTTCGACTATCTACTCTAAGATTTAGGTTGGGATCCAAATTGCCTTTTATGTAGGAAGGTCACTATTTTGATTTCCTAATTTGTATGTATACTAAGGTTTGTCAGATGCAATGTGGTTTAAATTTGGCTTAATTTTGTTCTATTGCCTTTTGCTATTTAAGTTAACTAGTTAAGAGGAATGTAATTGATTGTATCATAAATCTATCCCATCAAAATTTGTGTTTAGGACATTATTCTTTTTATTTATCTCTGTAGAAAGTTTTACTTTTACGATGAAAAAAGACCATAAAAATTTTTTTAAAGCATTAAAAAAAAGGTTTATAACAATCTAAACACTCAAGATTTATAATATCATTATTTATTTTATAAATCTGAATACAATTACTTAAATAAATACATGTTAACATGTTTCTAATGTATGGATAAACAAATTCCTGAGCCCTTTAGGTTTGCATCTAGCCGTCTACGTGGAAATGGTTGTTTTAACAAATAAATCGATGAACCAAGAGAGAAAAAAATAAAAAAAAACATATTATGAACTACTAGACATGTAAAAAGGATAAGAAGAGTAAGAGAAAATATTGGATAACTCTCATTCAATTGTGTACATCATTCTTGATATATGACCCTATTTTTAGGTCTTTCATCATAAAAGAAAACTTAATATGTATATGAATAGAAATTAATTCACATAGTGGTGGAATACAAAAAGAGTAGGTGTTATACAATAAAAAAGATCTTAAAAAGTCACCTACAATCATGAGTATGGATCTTAGAAAGTCACTTTTACTAAGGATCCTTTGAAGTCCTTATATAAAGTCATGGACATTCACATTACAAGCATTTACAACACCCCCCCCCCCCCCCCTTGGATGTTTATTGACAAATAATGTGCTTTGTCAAAACCTTACTAGGAAAAACTTAATGAAACAAAATTGTAATGAAGAAAAAAAAAGTACAGAATATCATTATATGTTGTCTTATTAAAAAGCCTTACCAGGAAAATCCAATAGGATTAAACTGTGGCTAAGGAAAAAGAGTATAGCCTATCTTCGCTGCCCCTAATAACATCCCTTAATATCTTTTAATCAATGCATCCCAATATTGTTGACCAACTTATCAAATGTAATTGTTGATAATGTCTTAGTGAACAAATTTGTTAATCACATGAACAAATCTATTGAACATCATATCACCATTCCTTTGAAGATCATGAGTGAAAAAAGGTTTATAGAAATATGTTTTTATCTCATTTAATATACCTTCATTTGAGTTGAGCTATGCATGCTACATTATCTTCATATAATATTGTTAGAATCTTCTTTTCTAAAGTAAAACCACACATCTTTTGGATATGTTGGCTCAATAAACTAAGCCAAACACACTCATGACTTGCCTCGTGCATTGCAATCATTCCGACATGAATTGAAGTAGCAGCTAAAGTTTGTTTGGTAAAATGCCATGATAAAGTTGTACCCCCACATGTAAATAAATAACTTGTTTGAAATCAAGCTTGAATTATCAACATATACTGCAATGATGACAAACTCTGATGCAGATCATTTTATAAAACTATGGGTAAATTGGATCATTTCTATAACCTTCTTGAAACAAATATTCACTAAGACAATTATACCACATATGCGCAAATTGTTTCAATCCATACAAGGATTTGCGTGAAAGTATTGAATAACTCTCACTAGTGTTTTTACAACTCTAGGGATTTGCATATATATTTCACTATCCAATTATCCATATAAATAAGTTGTAACAACATCCATCGAATATATATCAAGTTTTTCATGTGTTGCTAAACTAATGAGACATCTAAAGGTAAATTGCATCCACTACAAGAGAATATGTCTCTTCATAATCAATTCCAAGCCTTTGAGAAATCCCTTGTGCTATAAGTTGTGCTTTGGATCTAATGACTTTATTTTTCTCATTTCGTTTTCGCACAGATACCCATTTGTATCCAACTAGCCTTGCACCTTCCAATGTTTGAAAGATGGGCCTAAAAACTTCACATTTTGAAAGTAAATTTAATTCAACTTGAACTACATCTTTCTATTTTGGCCAATCATCTATATGTCTACATTATTCAACAGATTTAGGTTCAATATCTGCATTTTGTTTCATAATTTCAACAGTAACATTGTACACAAAAATATTGTCAACAACTATAATTTTTTGATTCCATCTTTTCCTTGTAGTGACATAACTTATAAAGATCTCTTCATTCTTTCTAGGTACCTCAACCTCATCTAGGTTTTAATGATTAGTTATGTCATGAATCTCTTTAGGTGTATCAAGTGTTTCTTCATGGGTTTGCCTCCTTCATTTGACCATCTTGGTTATTTACTCTCTTTTTTTCAAGGATTTTTATCTTTTGAACCGAATAGCATTCCGCGCTTGACTTACTTTTGTTTAGAGCATTTTCAGTTGGTATATGAGATTTGGTCATTCTCGTTGGGTCAAAAAATGCATCTCACAATTGATTTGCAGCATTTTGCAAGTGATTAATTAAAGGCTTTTGATAAATGATTCTGCCAAAATATTTTATGTCTACACATAAGCAACAAGCTTTTCAATTGTCATTCTAATATACATACAATAGTTGTTAAGGGCATTAAATGTAAACTTATTAGCATTACCAAGGTGAATTTTCTTAATTGCATAATTTAAAAATTGAGCTTTTCATCTAATTATTTGAACAAGCAATCTCGTAAATGTCAAGTTACAAGTTGACAATAAATACACATGTGACCATCTTGTGAATGCATCTAATAAAACTATAAAATATATGAATGGTCCACATAATGGATGAATGTGACCACATACATCACCTTGGATACGTTCCAAAAATACAAGGAATTCAATCCCAATTTTAGCTAGTGACGACCTAGTAATTAGTTTTCCTTGAGAATAAATAGCACATGAAAATTCTTTGAATTGATGAATCTTCTGGTTCTTCAATGAATGACCATGAAAATTCTCAATGATTTTTCGCATCATTATTGTTCCAGAATGGCCTAATCAATCATGCCATATAATAAACATATTTGTGTCGATAGACTTCTACTTTATTGTAGCATGTGTTTCATTGTACTAATATTTGTATAATACAAACCTAAAGACTATAGATAATTTTGCTAGAACACATTTCTTTCTTAATACAATGGTTGTGATATATAAATACTCAATATTTTTTTCACGTCGTCTCAATATGATACCCATTGCGTCGTATATCTTTAAAACTTAATAAATTTTTTTGAGACTTTGTAGAAAATAATGCATTATCCATAATAAACTTAGTCCCTTTGAGTAATAATATAGTAGCTATTCCAAAGCTTTTAATTAGTTTTGTACTACTCGATATAGTATTGACATTAGCATCACTAACAATCAAATTAAAAAATTACTTTTTTACTTTTAAGTATAGTATGTGTTGTAGCACTATCTAGAAGACATATGTTTTCAATATGGATCTTGTGTCAAATCAAGGAATGAGAAATATCCATATCCTTCATTAAAAGAAACAAAAACATTATAAGAAATGTTGTACTAGGACATAAACTATAAAAACTACATTCATGAGAAAAAAAAAAACTTAAAACATAATAACAACAACAACAACATAAAAATATAACTTTAAATGTTATCATCATATACATTCTCAAAGAAATTGGCTACATCCAAATGTGTTATGTCATCAAGGCCATCAGAGTCATCATCATTGTATGCAAAATTTGTCTCAATATTATCCTTTAATAAGTGAAATTTATTTCCACATTGTTTTCCTTTTCTTTTGATAAAGGCTTGACAAAGCTTTACAAGGTGCATAGACGTACAGGTATATAACGAATATCCTTTCATTCCACATCGATAACATAAATTTTCTTTTGAAAGATTCTTTTAAGCATCCTTGTCTTTTTCCAATCCTTCATTATTATTCCTCTTTTGATGGTTCAAGTTATTGTTATTACCACCACAATAATAGTAGTTATTGCATCCCCTACCACATCTAAGTCCGCAACCATAACCATGTTTTTTCCACTTTCAAAATTATATATGGCTATTGTTGGGCGCAATGCCATAAGGTCCAATATCACTCAAACCTATCAGAAAGGGAATTGGCAGGCAAGGGAAGGCTTGCATGTGTGATTTGGTTAGAGGCGCAAGGGTGTGGGAATAACGAACTCAACCATATTTTAGCTTAAGCGTTTTAGGAGGGAATGTATGGAAATAGTAGCAGCTAGAGGGAGAGCCTTAGACCTCTCGAACGTTTGAGAACACTTATCTTGGTGTATTTCTTTTCGTTTCTTGCTTAGAGGTTAATACTAGTTCATTCTGGAATTACCTCAGTTTATTTTTCCTAGATAATCTATACAATTGTCGCTGGGTTCCATCAATCTTAGTATCAGAGCAGTGACGGTCCGGTGATAGTCAATACTAAGATGGAGTAATGGATAAACGCAGTAGAGAGAAATGTGAGTAAGATGCAGAGTGATGTAGCGATGGCAATAGAGGCTATATTGGAGATACGCGATAGCATTTCTGAGTTGAGAAGAAAGGTTGAGGACGGAGAAAAGGAACGTGAGGGAACATCCTCACATAATTTGAAACCGGGAACAGCAATAAAGGTGTCCACGGATGATAACGCCAGGCGATTCAAGAGGCTAGAGCTACCCCTATTCTCTGGTAAAGACCCTGTTGGATAGGTGTTCAAAGTGGAGCCATATTTTACATTGAACTCGGTCTCTGAGGAAGAGAAGATGGAAGTCGTAGCTGTCTGTATAAAGGGGAAGGCGTTGAACTAATTGCAGTGGGTGGAAACACATGATCCGGTGCATTCATGACCGAGACTCAAGAAGGCGATAATGAGGAGGTTTCATCAACAGCAGCTGGGTAATGATTATGAGATTCTTATGGCTGTAAGGCAGGAAACAACAGTATTGGATTTTTTAGAGAGGTTTGAGTTGATCACTGCTCCTATGAAGGACGCTCCACCAGAAGTGCTAATCGGAGCTTTAAAAAACGAGCTCAAAGAGGAAGTCAAGGTAGAGATTCGGATGATGTAACCCGAGTCCTTATAGCAACTCATAGACATGGCAACCAGTGTTGAGGAAAAGAATGAGGTGTTGGAAAGATTTCGTGAAAAGAATATTCCTAAGACGACGAAACCAATCACAGAAACTAGGTGGACTGGATTTAAACCAAACCTGCCCGAGTGGATGGGACAGCAGGAAACAACAAATAATTCGTTTGTGGGAAACAAGGGAAGTGATAATTCAGAGAAAAGCTCCGTGGGAACAAATAATGGGAAGGGAGGAACTAAGAGGCTATCTGAAGCCGAGCTCCTAAGAAGAAGGGAGCAGGGTCTTTGCTTCAAATGCAAAGACAAGTTTGGACCAGGGTACAAGTGCAAAAATAAGATGTTGCAGTTACTAATCCTAGCTGAGGAAGCTAATGGAGTTGATTTTGAGGAGAAAGAGGCAGTTAGGGAGGAAAAGAAGGAAGAATGAGTACTTATGGCTCTGTCCATGAATTCGATAGTGGGAATCACAAACCACCGAACTATGAAAATGAAAGGACAAATTAATGGAGAATCTATGCTAATTTTGGTGGAGAAACTGGGCCTACCTATTCAGGAAACCAAAAAATATTCAATTACTGTGGGAAATGGGTATAGAGTTAAAGCGCGCAGGGTATGTAACCATGTGGAGGTGCAGGTGCAAGGTGTAAAGATTGTGCAACCTTTTTATCCTTTTGAGCTGGATAAGGCGGATGTGGTGTTGGGAATAGAATGGCTGGAGTCACTGGGAGAAGCACGTGTCTACTAGAGGTAATCAACACTAAAATTTAAGAAAGGAAAAGAATGGGTGTGTCTGCAAGGTGACCCATCCCTTACCAAGACCTTGGTATCCCTAAAATCGATGTTAAAGTCGATTAAAAGTGAAGAACTGAGCTTCCTAATTGAATTTGGGGAGATTTCTCTCACCCACGAGCCACAACCCATAGACCCATAAGTGCAAAAAGTTCTAGCCGAGTTCACTGAAGTATGTCAGATGATGAGAGACTACCCTCTCATCGTTCTAAGGACCATGCCATTGTGATAAAGGAAAGGCAAGATCCACCGAGCATCGGGCCCTATAGGTATGGACATGCACAGAAGGCAGAAATAGAAAAGATGGTGAATGAGATGTTGGTAGCTGGTATTATTAGACTGAGCAACAGTCCTCCAGCCCAGTTCTACTAGTTTAAAAAAGTTATAGAAGTTAGCGATTTTGCGTAGATTATTGAGCTCTAAACAAGATTATAGCACCAGACAGATTCCTTATACCTGTGATTGATGAGTTGATAGATGAATTGGGGGGAGCCACAATTTTTACTCAGCTGGATTTGAGGTCTGGTTACTACCAAATACGCATCAGACTAGGAGATGAGGAAAGGACAGTTTTCCAAACTCATGAAGGACATTATGAGTTCATGTTTATGCCATGTGGACTCACTAATGCTCCCACTACTTTCCAATTCCTCATGAATAACATATTCAAGGCATATATACGCAAGTTATTTTGGTCTTCTTTGATGATATACTAATTTAGCCCTGATTTCCCTACACACCTGGAGCATTTACGAGTTGCACTAGAGATTTTGAGGGAGCAGTAATTGGTGATCAATATAAAGAAATGTGTTTTTGCTCAGTAGAGGTTGGAATACCTAAGACACCTGATTTCTGCCCAAGGCATGGAGGCTGATAGGAGTAAGATTGAAGCTATGTTGACATGGCCAGTGTCGCAAGATTTGAAGGCTCTTAAGGGATTCCTTGGGTTGACGGGGTACTACAGGTTGTTAAAAATTATGGTAAAATAGCGGCACCACTAACTGACTTACTTAAAAAGGATGGATTTAAATGGAGTGATCAAGCTCAGGCGGCTTTTGAAGCTCTGAAGAAGTCAATGGTTATAGTCCTAATACTAACACTTCCTAATTTTAACTAAACGTTTATTGTTGAAACTGATGCTTCTAAAAACAGATTGGGAGCTGTGCTCATGCAAGAGGGAAAACTAGTGGCTTATTTCAGTCAAGTGTTGCCCAGGCGAACGAGGCATTGCTCCATTTATGAAAAGGAGCTTATGGCAATTGTGTATGCAGTTAAGAAGTGGAGTCACTATTTGGCGGGCAACCCCTTTATAATAAGGACAAACGAAACAGCTCTCAAATTTTTGATGGAATAGAGGGAGGTAGAACTGGACTACCAAAAGTGGATATACTGTTTGATGAGTTATAAGTTGGAAATCCAATATAAGCCAGGGTGTGAGAACAAGGCTGCTGATGCTCTCTCCAGAAAAGGAGGATCGATGGAATTAAAGGTTTATTCACTATGGAATTATAAAGGAATGGAGACATTAGAAAACGAAGTGCAGAAAGATAAGAAACTGGCAAACTTGGTGCAACAGATTATTACCGGACAAAAACACATAGAAGGATATAGCCTAAAGTATGGATGCCTGTTGTGCAAAGGAAAGATAGTCATTCCCAAGAACTCCCTGCACATTGAGCTCTTGATGAAAGAGTATCACAATTCACCCATTGGGGGGGCATTCGGGGTACCAGAGGACGTACAAAAGATTGGTTGAGCTGGTAAATTGGGATGGCATGAAGAAATAGATCTAGACCTATGTTGCTAAATGTCATATATGCCAACGAAATAAGTACCAGGCTCTTCACTCAGCTGGCCTCTTACAACCTTTACCTGTAACGAAACAAGTCTGGGAGGATTGGAGTATGGACTTTATTACCAAACTCCCTAAATCACGTGGGCTTGACACTGTAATGGTAGTGGTGGACAGACTGACCAAGTAAGCCCATTTTGTGCCACTCAAAGATCCTTTTACAGCCAATGAGGTAGCTTAACTTTTCACTCAAGGAATTATTAGACTGCATGGATTCCCTAAATCCATTGTGTCTGATAGGGCCCGGGTGTTTATTAATCAATTCTAGAAGGAAATTTTTAAGTTGGCTGGGACATAATTGAAGCTTAGCTTCAAATATCATCCAAAGATCGATGGGCAGACAGAGGTGGTTAACAGGAGCTTAGAAACATACTTAAGGTGTTTCATAGGCAAGAAACCCAAGCACTAGGCTGAATGGCTGCACGGGGCTGAATATTGGTTTAATACCACATATAACAGGTCAGCTAATATGACTGCATTCAAGGCTGTGTATGGACGAGATCCCCTAGCTCTTTTGAGGTTGGAGGATGTAAATTCACCGATGGAGGATGTGAACAAGATGATAAGAGAAAGGAATGACGTCCTGGATCAGTTGAAGGAAAACTTCGAACGTTCTCAGGAGTGAATGAAGTTATGGGCTTATAAGAAAAGAAGAAATGTTGATTTTGCAGAGGGAGGCATGGTATATTTGCACATCAGACCCTATAAACTCAAGAATCTCGCTAAAAAGGCTAATGAGAAGTTGAGTCTGAGATATTATGGGCCTTATAGGGTGCTCGAGAAGGTGGGATCAGTTGCCTATCGTCTAGACTTACCACCTACCATATGGATCCGTCCTATGTTTCATGTTTCTCAACTTAAAAAATCAGTGCAAGCTACTTCCATAGTCCAGGAAATACCAAAGGCACTCACCGAGGAGTTGGTACTTCAAGTGGAGCCAAAGGAAGTTAAATTCTAGGAAATTGATGGATGGAAGAGTGGAAATACTAATATGTTGGGCTAGACTGCCAGAGTTAGAAAGCACTTGGGCAGACTATGATACAGTGCAGCAACAATTCCCATAATTCCTCCTTGAGGACAAGGAGAAACTCATAGGGGCGAGTATTGTTAGGCCCAATGCCATAAGGCCCAATATCACTAAGACCTATCAGTGGGGGAATTGGCGAGCAAGGGAAGGCTTGCATGTGAGTTGGTTAGAGGAGAGAAGGTGTGGGAATAACGAACTCAGCCTTATTTTTGTTTGAGCGTTTTGGGAGGGAATGTATGGAAATAGTAGCAGCCCAAGGGAGAGCCTTAGACCTCTCAAACGTCTAAGAACACTTATGTTGGTGTATTTCTTTTCATTTCTTACTCAGAGACTAATACCAGTTCATTCTAGAATTACCTCTGTTTATTTTTCCTAAAGAATTTATACAATTGTCGTTGGGTTCCATCAATTTGTACTCACTTTATGGAATGGAGTTGATCAAATGAGACAAATTTCATAATTTTTCATTAGTAGCTCGTTATTTTGCTCACCCACCAAAATGCATGAGATTAATTTAAAGTACTTTTTAAAGCCCTTTTCACGATTGCTATTGCAAGAGCACATTTGAAGCATGAAAAGTTGAAAAGGTTTTTCCTAACAAGCCAACATCAGTAATCTTTTCTCCACATAATTTTAATTAAGAACTTATTTTAAAGATTATAGGATGGTACTCAGTTTTAAAATCTTACATATGTATATACAGCTTTAAGTAGTATAACTCTTTTTTAAGGTTCATACTTTTCTTTCAAATTAGTCCACAATTCAAGTGGATTCTTTACTGTTAGATATTCTACTTTTCATCCTTTATGTAAATGATGACGAAGGAAAACCTTATCTTAATTAGATGTCTCATTTCCAACTAAGATTGCATCATCTAAACCTTAACATTTACATGAATGTCATCATTTAATACCCTAGATAAATAATTCTTCTTAGTTTTATCAAATGCTGCAAATTCAAGTTTGGTAAAATTTGACATGATGCAAGCTACTACAAAACAACAATTAGAATAACTTTAAGAGATCTTAAATATTGTAGTCTCAATAAAACAAATAGAGAATAGTAGTGGCATATAATCAATATAAAGATTTTTATCATGAAAGATTAGTTTAGGAAATTAAGGTAAAAAAAAAAAAAAGTAAAGTAGTCATGAAAGTAAGTTTAAATAATTTTTAACAGTGAGAGATTTAGTCATTTTAAAATAAAATTAATAATCACACTCTAATGAGTATTATCAAATATATGTATGACTATAATATCTAATATAAAATTATAAAAAATTATAAACATATTCAAAATAAAATTTAAAAAGTGATTTGAATAATAATACCTTAATCAAATTATGAACTAAAAATGAAAATTTGAATCAAAGACTAAAAACAAAATTGTACCAATAACATATTATAAAACTATTAGAAAAGTAAAAAGAATAAGATGAGTATGAGAAAATTTGAAAAAAAGTATTAGATAACTTTCATTCAATTGTGTACATCATCCTCGATATAAAGTCATATTTATAAGTCTTTCATCATAAAAATTAAACTTAATATATAAAAATAAAAATTAATTTACATAATGATAAAATAAAAATAGATTAAATGTTATACAATAAAAAAACATCCTAAAGAGTCAGCTACAGAGTTCTCAAGAGTCAGCTCACTTAGGATCCTTTTAAGTCGTAATATGAAGTTATAAACATCCTCGTTATAACCATTTACAACATCACATAAATAATAAGATTTTTTGTGACTAAATCATTTCTCCAACGATGAGGAAGATTAAAGTTAAAATTGATTCATATCCATCAAGGTCAATTGGATGTTAATTAAATAACTATAAAATATTTTAATTTAATTAGCAAAAGAACAAGGAAATAAAATGAGCCAACGATCGAGAATTTTTGTGATTGATTATCTTAACATAACATCCATTTCGCATTAAAAAACAACCAGAATAAAAAATATGAAGTCAAAATTTTGAATGACTTAGATATAACAATGTAGACAGCCAATAAGCTCTCCTCGAACACCCTCCCTCTCCTTTTCCCTCATCTCCCAAACCCAAAAAATAATCAAACAAGGAAACCAATATGAATATACAGGAGTGTTGCAGCATCTCCACATATTGTCAACTAGCATATTTATTAGTCTCACTCTTGTATTTATTAGTCCAACTAGTAGTTAGTAGTTCAACTATTGTATTTATTAGCCTCATTTCTAGGTGTAGATTTTGTATATAAATATCCATGTTGTCTATGTAATTCAACAAGGTGAAATACAAATTCTTTCCCTTCACTACATGGTATCAGAGCCCTTGGCTCCTTTCTGGGTATCTCACTGCCAATTTTTTCTTGGTTCATTCTTCTGGAGAAACTAGTGTGATATTTTAGGTGGCTATTTTTATCTCACCGCCGGCACAGAGGAACACAGAAGGTTCCGGTCGGCTTGTCCCTTTTTTCCGGTGGCCAGAAACACCGCGCGTGATCTTCACGCGCCGACGAAGCATTCTGCGCACTGTATCACGCGCCGGCGCGTGGAGGATCTGTTCCGGCTCGTCTCAACTTTCTGGCGCTCGGAATCCTCTTTCCGGCACTTTCCCCGCCAGCCACTGACGCATACTCGTTTTTGAGCCCTTCTGCCAAAATCCTTCATGAGTGTAAGCTTCTGTTAATGCACTCTACCTTCAGCAACTTTATCAGTGTGACTTGGGTTTATATAATCTGAGTTTGTTGTTGGAGAACTCTCATTTTCTTGTGTAAAATTGTCTGAATATCAGTCATTCTTTGGTCAATCAAAGTTAGTCCTCAAGGAGCTAAAGACTTTCTAAATTGTTTTTTAACTATAACCTTCAGGTTTGACACCATAAAACATCTTGTCCTAGCTGTAATCTCAGCCCTATTTTACCAGTTAAATTTTTCTTCTAGGTGTCCTTAAGCAACCCTTCCTTTTTTTTCTACTATTTCTCGACCTCTTTAATCCTTAGAAATGTCTGAAGTCACCATATCCTCCAAAACCAATATGACTGAAAATTTCAATGTAGTTGGGGATTTACAAAACCTACATCCCAATTATCGGTTGAATGGTAGAAACTATCTCAAATGGTCACAACTTGTCCAGACCATATTGAAGGGAAAAGGAAAGTTAAGCCATATTTTGGGAACTGGTCCCTTAAAGAGTGAGAAGCACTATGAAGCATGGGATGAGGAAGATTCTATGATAATGGCGTGGCTCTGGAATTCCATGAATCCAGAGATAAGTGATACATGCATGTTTCTTACTACTGCTAAGGAGATATGGGATACTGTTAAGCAGACTTATTCCAAGGCTAAGGATGCTGCTTTGGTGTATGAGCTCAAAATTAAAGCTGCAGGGATTCGACAAGGAAATAAATCTGTTACAGAATATGCTAACATGTTGAGAAACATTTGGCAAGAAATGGACCATTATAGGTGTATTGAAATGAAGTGCAGTGAAGATGCAACAATGCTGAAGAATTTTATTGAAAAGGATCGTGTTTATGATTTTCTTGCAGGACTCAATGCTGAATTTGATCAAGTCCGAATTCAACTTCTTGGAAAAGATGAACTACCATCCCTTAATCACACTATTTCAATTGTTCAGGCTGAGGAGACTCGGAGAGGTGTAATGCTTAGTAGTCCACCTATTGAAGGGTCTGCCATGATCCTTAATGGTGGTAGACATCAAAGTCTAACACTTGAACAGCCTAAAGAAGACAAGAAAGGCAAGGCACAGGATCGTGATAATCTATGGTGTACCTACTGCAAAAAACCGCGACATACCAAGGAGTATTGCTGGAAATTACATGGAAAAAATATGAAAACTGGATCAGCAAAAACTCAAGGGCAAGCCCATTTGATGCAGCCTAACCAAGCCCAACCTCCAGGCCTTGAAGGATTCAGCAGAAATGAAGTTGAAAGACTACGCAACTTGTTGGAGACCTTAGAGAAGCCTCCGGGTAATACCAGTACTTGCTTTCTAGCTCATTCAGGTAATCTCTATCACTCCTATGGGTTAAATGTCTCAGATAAATTAATCCAGGACTCTTGGATCCTTGATTCAGGAGTAACAGATCACATGACTTATTCTTCTTATTCTTTTAAAACTTACACTCTATGTCCTAGCAATAGGAAAATATCGGTTGCAAATGGTTCACTTGTTACCGTAGCAGGCTTTGGGAGTATCCAAATATCTCCTTCCTTTGTTCTTAGAAATGTACTTCATGTTCCTAAGCTATCCTCAAATCTTATATCCATAAAAAAACTCACACAAGATTTGCATTGTCAAGTAACTTTCTTCTCTACTTCATGTATTTTTCAGGACCAGGATACGGGGAAGAGGATTGGGCTTGCTAAGGAACAAGATGGACTTTACTATCTAATACCACCTACAAATGCTGATGATATCAAGATTCCCATGTCCTTGTCTTCCTTTTCTGGATCCTCATCTCCTGAGAATAAAATTTGGCTTTACCACTGTCGTTTTGGTCACCCTTCCTTTGGAACTTTGAACATTATGTTTCCTTCTTTGTTTAATAAAATTAATCTTGCCAATTTTCATTGTGAGACTTGTGAAACAGCAAAACACAACCGAGTGTCATTTCCCATCAGTAATACAAGAAGCTCTTCTCCCTTCACTCTTATTCACAGTGATATTTGGGGACCATCTCCTATTCCTAATATCTCTGGTGCTAAATGGTTTGTTTCTTTCATCGATGATTGCACTAGGGTTTCTTGGATCTTTCTTCTAAAAAATAAGTCAGATGTGAGTACACTGTTTCCTAATTTCCATAGCATGATTCAAAATCAGTTTGGGGTTAAAATTAAAAGGCTTAGGTCTGATAATGCGAGAGATTACTTCAATCACACATTGTCTTCCTACCTCCAAAAGGAAGGCATAATCCATGAATCATCCTGTGTATATACTCCTCAGCAAAATGGTATAGCTGAGCGGAAAAATGGACACCTCTTATCTATGACTCGTGCCTATCTATTCCATGCAAACATGCCTAAATCCTTTTGGGGGGAAGCTGTTCTTACTGCTACATACACTATAAACAGATTACCCTCTCGTGTTCTAGACAATAAAACTCCTATGGAGGTTCTCTCTCAATTTTATCCAGATCTAAGACTTACCAATGGCCTTACACCTCGCATATTTGGGTGCACTGCATTTGTACATCTTCATAACACAGGGAAGTTAGATCCAAGAGCCCTTAAATGCATCTTCTTGGGATATTCCTCTACTCAAAAAGGTTACAAATGTTATCATCCTGTTACGAAGAAGTTCTTTGTTTCTGTTGATGTCACATTTGCAGAACATCTTCCTTATTTTCCGAGCCCTTATCTTCAGGCGGAGCACACTAGTACGGAAGATAAGGAAGCATCTTTTCTTGATATTTCGTCTTTTCTTGACCTTCCCAAGTCCAACCCTACCATTTCTGATCCTACCATTTCTAAAAATCCACCTGGTCCTGAATCTAATCCTAACACTTCTAATGATCCTACTCCTACTTTGGTTAGCCCCCCCACTGAATCGGTCATCAAGGATAACACTAATCTTGATAGTGTGAGGTATTTGCAGGTGTACACAAGAAGGGAAGCTCCAACTCCTGAACCTGTGCAAGCCCAACTCTCTGCACCTATGTCTGGTAGTTCTGAAACTGAGGTAAACACAAATTCTAACCATAGCTCCCTAAACATTGATCTTGATGTTCCCATTGCCATTAGGAAAGGAACTAGAGAATGTACAAAGCACCCATTATATCCTCTTTCCCACTTTGTGTCATTTAACAAGTTTTATCCAACTCACAAAAATTTTCTTGCAAACTTAAATTCCATTGTCATTCCAAATAATTTATCTGAGGCACTAGCCAAGGAGGAATGGAGGCAAGCCATGAAAATTGAGATGGAAGCATTAAAGAAAAACAAGACGTGGGAATTGGTCCAATTACCAAAAGGAAAGAAACCCGTAGGGTGTAAGTGGGTCTTCTCAGTTAAGTATAAAGCTGATGGATCACTGGAGAGGTATAAAGCACGGTTGGTTGCTAAAGGGTACACTCAAACTTATGGCATAGACTATCAAGAGACCTTTGCTCCAGTTGCCAAAATGAATACCGTGAGAATCCTGTTATCATTAGCATCTATTTATAATTGGACACTTCAACAATATGATGTGAAGAATGCTTTCCTTCATGGGGACCTAGATGAGGAAATCTGCATGAATATTCCACCAGGATTTGGAGACAACAAAACTGCAAACAAAGTGTGTAAACTGAAGAAAGCGTTATATGGTTTGAAGCAATCTCCGAGAGCTTGGTTTGGAAGATTCACCAGAGTAATGTTAGCCTCTGGCTACAAGCAAAGTCAGGGCGACCATACTCTGTTTATTAAACATAGGGATTCAGAGGGAGTCACAGTCTTGCTGGTATATGTTGATGATATTATTGTCACCGGAAATGACAAGATAGAACAAGAGGAGCTCAAAAGACATCTATCAAATGAATTTGAGATAAAAGAGTTGGGAAAATTAAAGTACTTCTTGGGAATTGAAGTAACATATTCACAACAAGGTATCTTTATTTCTCAACAAAAATATGTGACAGATCTCTTAAAAGATACAGGCAAAGTAGCATGCAAACCAGCTGATACACCGATTGATTCAAATCATAAACTTGGAGAAGCCAGGGATGACATTGCTATTGATAAGGAAATGTACCAAAGGTTGGTGGGAAGACTTATCTACCTTTCACATACCAGACCTGACATAGCATATGCAGTAAGTGTGGTAAGTCAATTTATGCATAATCCCAAACAAGTACACTTACATGCTGTTCACAGGATTCTACACTATCTGAAAGGCACTCCAGGGAATGGGATATTATTCAAGCGGAACACGGAATTAACTCTAGAGGTCTATACAGATGCTGACTATGCAGGATCAGTGATAGACAGAAGGTCTACTACGGGTTATTGTACTCTCCTAGGTGGTAATTTAGTAACTTGGAGGAGTAAAAAATAGAACGTGGTAGCCAGGTCTAGTGCTGAGGCAGAATTTAGAGCTATGGCACTTGGAATTTGTGAATTATTGTGGTTAAAGATCATCTTAGATGATTTAAAAATCAAGCGGGTTGAACCTATGAGACTATACTGTGACAATAAATCTGCTATCAGCATTGCTCATAATCCAGTGCAACATGACAGAACAAAGCATGTTGAAGTTGACAGACATTTCATAAAAGAAAAGCTAGAAAGTGGTCTTATTTGTACTCCTTATGTGTCAACAAGAGGCCAACTAGCAAACATTTTCACCAAAGGGCTCCACAGTGCCACATTTCAAACCATTACATCCAAGCTGGGAATGCAGAATATCTATTCACCAGCTTGAGGGGGAGTGTTGCAGCATCTCCACATATTGTCAACTAGCATATTTATTAGTCTCACTCTTGTATTTATTAGTCCAACTAGTAGTTAGTAGTTCAACTATTGCATTTATTAACCTCATTTCTAGGTGTAGATTTTGTATATAAATATCCATGTTGTCTATGTAATTCAACAAGGTGAAATACAAATTCTTTCCCTTCATTACATATCCATCAAGGTCAATTGGATGTTAATTAAATAACTATAAAATATTTTAATTTAATTAGCAAAAGAACAAGGAAATAAAATGAGCCAACGATCGAGAATTTTTGTGATTGATTATCTTAACATAACATCCATTTCGCATTAAAAAACAACCAGAATAAAAAATATGAAGTCAAAATTTTGAATGACTTAGATATAACAATGTAGACAGCCAATAAGCTCCCCTCGAACACCCCCCCCCCCCTCTCTCCTTTTTCCTCATCTCCCAAACCCAAAAAATAATCAAACAAGGAAACCAATATGAATATACAGGAGTATTAATTTCATGGTGATATGTAATAACTTGATAATTTATGGATCCTATCTAGGAGGTTAACAAAGTAAGATCTCAGTAGCTAGTAAGACAGCTTCCCTTTTGTTAGCCAGGAAATTCATGCACAAGGCTTGAAGAAAACTGCCTACTCAAATACTTGGTCTGCAGGAAAGCTTTATGCATACAATAAAATTCCTTCTAATCTTTTACCGGTTATGTCACTGCCTAGATTGGCGGTTACAGATATAAAATAACATTGGAACAACGCCAACAACCTTGTGGCTGCACTTCCGCGCCAACGTTCCTGGGAGACATGTCATGCTCCTTGGAAGCAATTGCTTTACCTATATAGGCAGTTTAACCCTCATCCATGAACTTATTTGAATTTACCCTTTACCTTGTGTGATTTGGAAGCTCTCAAAGGTCCACGAGAAGCTGCCTTATCCTTCTTAGTACTCATTGGCTTCATTTTTCTCTTCCCGCCACCAGTGAGACCTTTATGCTTATTATTCCACTTGCCATTTTTACTTCCTTCATGCCCTCCTATCTTCAAATTATTGTTAAAAGAATGTCTAGCTCTTTTGGCTAAATTTGATTCACTAATGCTAGAGTACTTGAGAGGATCACTTAAGCTCGGCATACAAGTTTCAAATTTCTTCTCTCTCTTTCTCTTCTTAAATTTACCTGCATCATTCTCCCGAGAATCTAAACTCTTGGGGCTCCTCCGCTTCAGCCTATAAGGAAAAAATTAAGAAAAGGGATTTCAGAGAGGTTGCTACTTCAGCTTTAGAGGATGATGTACGAAAAAGAATGAATTGGGTCATAAAACTTGTTGACGAGTAACTGAAGTTATACCCTTTGGCAGATGATTCTTCAGGCATATTTTCCGTATCATTAGTGACATCTTCCACCGTACTTGATCTGCCATGGCGGTTCTGCAGGACAACAGGCACAATATAGAGAAAGGTCCCTTAAAAGTTTATCATCTAACCAAATAAATAATTTAATAAAATAAACCTGAAAGTAATACAGATTCCAAACAAAACTTCATATATAAAGAGATCTGATAGAAGCATAATATAAATTGTATAGCTGGCGTAAAAAATAAAAAGACAAGCAAAAAAAAAATCTAAATAAGAGGTGAATATCTGAAGCTCCGGAAAGAAGCATGACTCCCCAAGGGGAAAAAAGTCACACCATAGAGACCAGATGTATAGTAACAAAAAGCAGGAAATACTAGAATCAAATAGATAGCAGGTATCCTTCCCACATACACTCGTAACAATTAATAAAATGATTCTACGATGGTAGTGAAGAAATTGTGGCCTATAAATTGTTCATTGCCTCACTTCAGTCACTGCTTGTTTGCCTCAAGAAAAGAAAAAGCCTCCGATTTAGAAGTTGTGATTTTAATGCATTTGAACTTTGAAGTCATCGTGTCACAAATTTTAATGCATTTGCAAAAGATGCTGTCATATATGGATGGGCTAAGGCCAAGCTTAAGGTATAGTAGTGGTCCCTTAATTAATACAAAACGGAGTACCTCTAATACTGTCTTGAGAAAACCCTTATATTTCTCAGGGGTAACTGGTTTGACAGCAGCAGCACCACACTTCCGCATTATTATTTCAAATATGACAGTGGCCTGTAGGAGAATATTAAAACAATACAAACAATCACATGGATTTTAAAGTACAGAGATATATGAATATGAGTACATGTATGCAGTAAACCCAAGCATTTTTTAAATCACAACACTCAAATTTGCACATGCCTTTGATCTAAAATGATGCCTTGAGACAGACGACCAAGGGAGGACTTCAGTTACAATATCTGAGAGAAAGTTGTGCAGGTCTTTTGCTTGTAAACTAGACACCATCACTTTTACAAAGCCCAAGACAGCCTGTTAAAGATGTTAGTGAACTCATTGTTACTATGAAGAGATGCTATAACCATATTCGACAATTTTAAATTTGAATGGAAAAACACTTACTTTTACAACTTCTACAGATTTGGTTTGCAACAAAGATAAGAGAGAAGGGACAAGATCAGAAACTGAGAGACAGATGTCTATATCCTTGTATGCCAATACAGACAGTGCAGACACTGCTCCGCTCTTTATATGAGGAGATGAACCAGAAAGATATCCCATTATCTGAAGTATTGTAGAATATTACTAACTAGTTACCACAATAGCATAAGAAAAATAAGCAAAGATAATCACTGGCACAAAAGTCCACAATTAAGTGCAATAACCAAATATAGACTTGAAAGGAGCATACAAATCAATTCAGATTTCAGAGTGTATAAGCCTCCCTAAAGAATCCGAATATAATCAACTCCTACTCCACAATTTTTGACCAAGCAATTCCTAAGAAAGTGATTTTATTGAGAACTATACATCAAAGTTAAATAAGATATGCACTAACCATACTAATAAGTTTGTGATATGGTGCAGTTGGGCCAACATATGATAAGTCTCTCAAGCTGGAACTTATATCAAGGAGTACATCATAAGCTTGTTTCCTAGCTTCATCATTGCCCTACAAATTAACTTTGGATGTCAGTTTATTACAGTTACCACCTTCCTTTTTAATTTGCATAACAGACCAAAATTAGACCATTGAACTTTGACAAACACAACAATGACATGCACTTAATCTTACATCCTTTAATGTAAGAATTAGTTCATTGAGAATAAGAAAAGCTTTTGAGTCCACCTCCTCCTCCAAGTTCATCTGCAGAAAGCATATAACTATTAGTTATGCATTCAATATCATTTAATCCATGTAAAACTATTTTTGTTAGAGGAAAATGTGAATAATTTACAGCTTCCCACCCCCACCCCCACCCCATTCTTTCTTTTTCTCCAATAACAGAAATGGTTCCTCTCAAGCAAAATTCAGGAATCAACTTCTTCAATATTATAGAACATGACCCAGATAATAAGGGACATGAAGAGAATTTTGAATTCAGCTCGCAATTAATAAATAAAGAAACTTGAATGTCACCCTTATTAGTCTTAACTCTTTTGGTCAAGTTAGCTTTCAGCTTGGCTTGGTTTAGATACTGACTAAGCATCACTTGGCCCTACTAGGAGCTGAATATAGAAAATGTACTACTGCATCATGCCAGTTGCCAAAAATTTAAAGATATGCTGCACAACAACATGATTAGGAGATATACGGGTATTGGCCTGAACTAAACCTGTTCAATACATTAAGCAATTATCCTGGCCTTAAAAGAGAAAGGTAATTGGATCTCAAATTTGAGGATCAGATATAATTTAGGCTTTTGTGCCAGGCCCAATGTTATTGAACTAGGCTCAGGCTCCAAGGAAAAAGGGCCCAAGCACATCCCAGCCCTATCTCAATTCTAAGATGTTTTGGTCATCAAAAGTCTTACATTATTCATTAAAGTCCTCTTTTCAAAAATTATTTGTTCTTTCTATAAAAAGATATACTTTAATCACACTATAAGGCAGGCTCAAGCCCAGAAAATTGAATTCAGGCCGTGGCCCATTTTCTTTCCCTCTAATATGTCCACCTGAGGCTAAGATCCAGCTTGAACCAAGTATAGCAAATTAAGCAAATCACCATATTTGAAAAGAACTCTGACCTTCACCGTGTGAACCATCAGAGTGTGGAAACAAGCAAATCGACTTTTAAGACAAGCAATATTACTCGAAGGCTTCAGATTCAGTAAGAATTCAATTAGCATCATAGATCGAGAAGAACAAAAATCTGAGTGTTCCTGCATCATTCAGCAATAGTAATGAGATTGGAACCTAGAAAGATTATGAAACACAATAATCTCATGTAAATGCAGACCTCCAAAATTTTGCTCAAAGTGCGGTATGCCTGATGATGAATGCTCTCATTACTTGTCTAAATAGCAAACATTCAAATAAAACTTAATTAAGACAGGTTAGTCAAAGAATTTTTCAATTAAAATTAAAAATAAAAAGGGCTCTATCTAACTCTAAGAAATACCTGAAAAGAGGTTATAGTTAAATTATATATTATCTCAATAAGATCATCCCTGGCTCCTTCAACAAGAGACAATGCCAATTCCAATATCAGGAGCCTGCATCAACAAGTAATTATGACCACTCAGTGATTTCATAATAAGACTAAACTGAAAGACATGAGTTAGTTTTCACCATATAGGATTTTCAGGCTCTCCAATTCAAATAACAGTAGTCTGGCCTTTACCAATGCAAACAATGACATTTAACAAAAGCTAACACATACCATGATTGGTTTTAGATAAAGAATAACAAATAAAAAGACCTACCATTTTTGTCCAAAGATAGAAAAATGAATGCTATTAAGTCAGACAAGAACAGAATTTATGGATTGGTATTTTTAGATAATCACTGAATTCTTTCCTAATTATGATAGCAGTTAACAAGTTATCTGCATAGATATTAAAAAATAATTGTCATTGCATAATCTTCTCACTCAAACCACTTGCTTCAATGTAGATTTATAGCCATGCATGGCCACTGACACAGTTATTCTTATAAAAATGAATTTAATATTACCTTTGAGAATCTCTCTCTGTGTCACTTGGTTCACTATCTAAAGCTCGGTTGTGATTCATCAACTTTTCAGCATTACCTTCACAATCTATAAACTGAAACCTCCTAAGTAATGACACAAAAATCTCTTTAATCACAGAAGAATCAGTTATAGAAGCCAGGCATCCAATCGCTTCCTGAAAAAAAAAATCAAATATTGCAAATTACTTGTATATGACATACACACATATCATCAGGTAAATGTTGATTAAAGAGACAATTAGAGAGTACTTGAAAAAAGCATTTAACAAATGTAAAGCCATAATAATATTAAGGATAAGGAGAGATGAGGCATTGTTTCCAGCCAAGAAAACGATGAATTAAACTTTGGATGCTGTATTGAATTTTCACTTCCCTGACTATACACCAATAAATTCCTGATTATGGTATCTATTCAAATGACATATTTGAAATGAAATGAAAGTCCAAAACATGAATTACAAATGGCAGATAAGGGCTAAGCTGACCAAATTATTGAAAAGCAGAAACAAGTCATGCATTTTTCAGGGCAGCAGATTGAAAGACGAGGGAACTCATATCTAAAATAAGAGGAGCTAAAAAAGTGATAAATGTACAACCTTTAAAGGAACACGGTTTTCTGAGAGTGAATTAATAAACAAGTCCGATAGTACATGAAGCAATTGATTAGAACAAGATGCTAGAGCCTTCATGTTTCTAGTAGCGGCTTTCTTTGAGTAAGAAGGTAACATTCTAAACTCTAACGAAGAATCTTCAACTGCATAGCAGTCTGACTCACTCTTTTTAGGGCTGAGTACAGTTCTGTTCTCATTCACAAGAATCTACACAGAAAAGTAAGAACATCTGTAAGGCCAGTATAATTGAAAAAAAAACACCTAAATCATACAAGTCTATCAGTTTGTAAGGCAAAGTGACCTGCAATGCGATGGAAATGTGTTCATGCATAGAGGGGTTCTTCTTAAGAATGGTAATAAGAACATCAGACAGACATGCAAACTTCTGGGAAGTATCAGTTGCATGACGACAAAAGCTAGGCAGCAATGACCAGAGCTCATGGGCTCGAGCCAGCAGATCTTGGCTAATTGCAGACTTTTTGACTGGAATAAAAATGAGAAAAGAGAAGAAGCACATAAAGTCGGTGACATTACTGAAATGTGAGAAAACAGAATGGCACTTACAACAGCAAAAGGCAGCATGTGCAAAATGAGATCAAGACCAAGAACAATTCTTTGAGACAAGATAGAAGAACATATTTTCATTCCATCGCATAATTCGTGATTGAATAATTTTTACAATATGATTATCTTTTACTGTCTTTTTATCCCAGCAAAATAAAAATAAGAAATCATCTGTTAAGTGTCTGCAAACTGAAATTATAAGATAAATATTTATCTAATGCAAAAGCCTGCTTTTTAAACCCTCAGGTAGATACTAGAACCTACGCACATACAAAGAGCAGGTTAAAATTTAATATCAGGTGGAGTAAATTTCAAAGGTTATTACCTTCTGAAAAAAGAGTAGGCCTACTCTAAGAATTTAGCGTAAAATAATAAATTGGTTCTTTAACTTCATTTATTGTTTTAAGACAATCCCTTGAATTTGTAGTGTTTTAAAATGGTCCTCTAAATTTGAATCTTATCTCATTAAATACTTTTTTTTTTTTGTAAAAACTGTTACTAATTTAACAGTGATAATTTTCCCGATTAAATGGAAGTCACACGTGCATTTTTCTACATTTTAAACAATGATGTGGCATCAAATTATTACAGGGAAAAAAAAAAAGATAAAACGCAGAAAATTGATACAGTAGCCATATTCTTCTCTCTTGATCGACTTGTGGCAGCAGCAACTGTAATATGACTGTTCCAATGTCGGTAACAATCCTACTAGGTTACTATTATACACTTATATTAGAATTAAAAAGTTATTCCATTCTGCAAGTTTATATTGAATCCTAGAGCTATCTTTAATAACTCGTGTTTTCAGGTTGGATTGTATTGGGGTTTGGGATTATATTATGATATGTTTTGGGTTTTTTCCCCAATCCTTATGTAATTGGTTGGCAAAATTAGTCAATGAGAAATAAATGAAGATAAGGAGTTTAAAAACATTCTTCTCTACCATAGAAATATCTCTGTTCGTTGCTTAAACATCATCAAGGCCATCAACCGTTTTATTAATATCATTATTTGAGCCAAAGAAATCTGAAACCTTATACTGTTAAACTCTGTTTGAAATGCAATTTTTACTATTAGGTAAGGCAAATGAGTAGAAGCATATGCTTAGTTTGCAACAGGAATGAGTTCTTTAAATGAATTCTGCATTCTTTTTTCTTAAATGATGAGTTCCACATCATTGTTTAAAATGTTAAAGAACAAAAAAAAAAAACACGTGACTTCCATATAATCAGGAAAATTAACACTTTTAAATTATTAACTGTTTTCACTTAAAAAGATTTTTTATGAGATGAGATTCAAACTTAAAAGACCATTCTAAAACACTTCAAACTTAAGGGGTTTTTTGAAACAATAAATAAAGTTAAAGGACCAAACTACTATTTCAACCTAAAATTTATCTAGGAGATAGAACATTGGCCTCTGATAATGCATTAAACAACAAGAGTACTGTACTAATCAAATGTGGAAAAGACTGATATACCCACCAAAAGATATACAAATATGTTTCAAACTTGCACAAAACAATTTCAAAAAAATCAAGACTCCAAGGTGCAAACAAATACTGCAAGTACCAATTGTGTTTGAAGTGAATATTTCACTCATGATTTCAACACTGTCAAGAACACTCATTTTGTCCTTTTCACAAACGTTCAACTATTAACGAAAGCAAATTTTATACAGGTAGGCTTTTCTTCCTTTTTTTTTTTTTTGGGGTACCAGAAGGCAAAAGCAAGTTTAGTTCAAATTTCAAAAAAAAATAAAAGCATGGGAGGAAAATGATAATCAGAAGCCCCATAAGCGTTAGGTTAATGATCAGCAGAACCCATACCAGCTTCCTTCATCTCCAACCCATAAGAAAGAAAGCCATGCACAATGAAGCAGAAGTGAAGAGTGGAACATGATTATTGAAACACCATCTACAACAAATATAGATGCACAACACACAATTTGGGAAGATACCTTTACGGCTAGCCTGCTTAAAGGACTTAGCAAGAGGCATGATATGATCCATGTAGTATGCAAGGGATGCTCCAGTAACATAGCACTTCAAAACTGGTACTAGCCAAATATTTGAATAAGTTAGGTTGTGTTCATCAAGAGAAATAGGTACAAGCATAAGAATTCTCTCTGGCCCCATAGCAAAGACAGCAGAACCAACACATTTCTGAAGCTGCATGTTAATGAAAAGGAGATAAACCAATAATCAGTATACAAAGTTTGAGTATAAAACATATTAAAACACTTTAAAGTTTAGACATAACAAATTTACCACAACAGGGATAATAATAATAATAAGAAGGAAGAACTCAAAAATCTCAACCCAGGGAACTGATCAATAACGAATTTGCCTCTTGACATATTATATAGCACATGAGGTATATAAGGAAATTATGATATGACTCCACCACCTTTAAAGACTTATTTTAGGAAGAATAAGACATCTGATGGGCCATGCATGAGCAAGGAAGTTACTCCTCGGTTGTTGGATCAGTATATTAACTGTTATATGTTAAACATTTTATGTTTTATTTATGTTGATGTCTCTTGTGTCTTAGTTATTGCCCAAGAGGGCAGTTACGTGTTACTTATTGTCAAAGAAGGCAGTTACAGAATCTGTACTGTAAAACAATGTTGTGTTGAATGACAGATATGAATGTTTTCAGAGAAATTTTAATGGAGTTTGGTTCTCTACATACAGACCCCCTCCCCTCATGAGTGTTCAAGATTCTTACACTCATTATATCTTCTTCTAATTTCTAACCAGTAATTACTAACAAAGTATCTCCACAAAAGTTGATCCTGAAAGTGTAAATAAGACAGTACATCCTATAGCTTCATCTTGCCTCACAATCCCCCCCCCCCCCCAAAAAAAAAAAAAAAAAACCAACTAGTCAGTGACTAAATTTAGCAAACAATTCACTGAGAAAAAATATATATGGCCCCAAAAAGCAAATTTGGCTCAAGCTTTAGAATAACTGAAGAAACTGAACATAGATCAGCAAAACAAAAGGTTGGAATATGGAACATTAATTCCATACAAAGCCAGATCAACATCACAATATCTAAGAATCTTTAGTCAGTACTTACATGCTCTGCATTAATCCCACCTTTAGAAGTGTGGGTCATCAAATCAGCAAGTTTAAGCACAATACTCCTCATAAGCACGAACGAGTATTCTCCTACAACCAAAAATTACTTTGCATTAAGCAGACATTAACACATTTAGTATTAAAACTAAGTCTCCCTCCTCCCAAATAAAGCAAGAAAACTTATCATAGAGGGGGGATAAAAAAGGTACAATAACAGGGGATAGGCATTGTCATCAATAAACAGATATGATTAATTGAATAAAAGAACAATTTGACTATACAGTGAGCTACATAATAATAGAAAGTCCCATACCGAGCTCAAGAAACAAAACAGAGATGACAGACAAAATATGCTCGTTTGGAATCCCATCACCAATTGAAAGAGCATTCTCAAAAACAACACAGGTTGCTTTAAGTGCACGGCCTTCTACACTTTCCTGACTTCTATCATTAGAGGTTTGATCTATATCAATTGATAAGCTTAGCGGGCGCACATGACGCTTAAGTACATCCTTTAAAATACTTGAAGCCTGTGATGCAGTGTTTGCCTCAAAAGTTAGAAGACCTAAGTTCAAAATTGGCAGCTTAAATCAGAAGAATACATACATGAAAGGACACATTCATGCACATGGACACATATAAGATGTAGCATTCCAATAAGTATACTTAAGTGCATGACAACATCAATCTATACTGACACTTATTTACAAAATAGAAAGGCAACCGACTTTTAGATGAAGCATAAACCTATTAATAGATAAATTCAGCAGGTGTTAGACAGAGGATAGCTTCCTTAACAATGTTCTCAGAGTTTCCCATTAGTCAATTATAAGGCCATTAGAAATTGTACTAAATTCAAAGTACAGAATTGCAAACTTTAACAAAGTAACAACCTGCCACATAAATCTCTGCAGAATAAACCGTAAGGGAAACAACAAACTATTGCTCCAAAAGCTGTGCTAGAGATATTAACAAAAACCAATTTTTAACCCTCTCTAACAGCTTATGGCTTTGGGATAGCTGGTTTCTCGACATGGTAAAAATTTGATACTTGCTGCTTTCATTCTTAATTAAATTAAAATTTCAACACAAGGTAGGTGGTCTTACACTTTGAACACCTTCTGCTTTAGGGGCATATTAGACATATAAATTAAGCTATTCATGGGTCTTCTCCTAACACCTTTGCTTTTGGGATAGTTGGTTGCTTGACAGAATGGAAGTTCATAATTTAAATGATACGGTGGTAATTATTCATTCGCCTGAATGAATAAACAAATATGGAGGAAAAAAACTTGTTGCAGCTCTATGATGTAATGATATTTGAATAAAGAGTAAAATGAAGCATATTAGAGGGGAAACCTAGAATGCTCTCTATGTATGACAGAATAATAACATTCCTGGCAAACTATGTAATTCTAGAATGCAATACATCGAGTGAAAAAAACAATTAGTCGACTGTGCCAAAAATTCCAGTATAAGTGAGTGAAATTAGGCAGTAGGGAGAAAATAATAGGAGAGCTAGATTAGATTGATTCAATCAACTGATAAAACTACTACATCCAATTGACATGTATGTAGCCATGTAGAAGGAATACATACTGACTATAGAACTACAAACATGAGGAAGATTCTTGATCCAAAAGCTTGATTGTCCAGTATGAAGTATGTCCACTGCACGGCTTAACAAGGTGGCTGCACAAATCACAGTATCCAAGGGGTTCTTATCTCCCAATGACACATATGAAGCAAGAGAAACTACAATGTTCTCTGCCTCTACAACTATATTTTCAACTGTTGAAGCTTCAAAAATAGCTTCAATAGTATTGAGAACGTGCCTTGTAAGTGCTGAGAACTGGGAATCAATTAATTTATGTATTTCTAAAAGTACTTTTGTAATGACTTTTGCAGAAAGACAAGAAGCAGTGAGCTTAAGTACATTTAGCAAATGAAGGACCTCCATATGTTCAGGTCTCATATCATCTCTATATCCATCACCATTCCTTGAGGTGACTAAATTTGTTGCCAAAGGCATGTAACTTCTCAGCACTGACAAAACCAACTTGCTTGCTTCCTTAACAACTCTGGAGGACTTGAGAGACTTGAAAACCTTCTCGAGAGACTCTTGAGCACATCTTCGTACCTGGAGGAAACCAACCAGACAAAATATATGAACTGAACTTGTTTAATTCTATTGATGATTTGATCTACTATCTGACCAAAAAAAAATGCAAAACCAATCAGCCTAACAGAACCAACTCAATTTCCAGCAAGTTTGGCTTGACTATACAGCTTGGTCCTGTTCAATTAGTTGCATTTTAGAATAGACATATTTTATCATTTAGGTTGGTCAAAGGCTTCAAAACTGAATGACCAAAAGAAAGAAAGGAAAAAAAAAAAAAAAAAAAAAAAGGCTTCAGAACTGATGCAAGCAAACCAATGAACACCCCTACTTTAAAGACTCAGTTAGCAGCTAGTAATCATTTTAGATCCTATATATTGTCCAGTAATTCCAATAAAGAATAAAACATGTCCTAATTGACCACATTACTTGCACAATGTTCGATACCCAGATTAACCACCAAGAGGGACATGTACGACGCTAATGCGCAATGGCAGAGATGATGTCTTTTATAAATTGACAACACAAAGTCGATTGCGCTACATGTTTTGCAGGTAAACTATCAAGCCCGTGCACGAAATTATGGATAACTAACATTAACATCTTCATATGCAAGCAAGAAAAAAATGAGAAAGAGAGAGGCTTTAAATATATATATATATAGTTATACCTTGGGACGCTTGTCAACGGAGAACTTCAGCAGTGTTTTAAAACCCAATCTGACCGTATCCCAAACCTCCAAGTCACAAAACCCTACCAAAACCCCTAAACACTTTACCGCAGCCCTCACACTAGAGACAGCCAATCCCTCGCCTACCCTCTCCGCCACCTTGACCAGCACTTCAACGGCCTCACTCGCCTTAGCGGGCGCAATTCCCCCCGGTTGCACCAGAGGAAGGTCGATAGCCATGAAAGACAAGAGCGCGGAAAGGGCCGTAGGGTCCAAGGACTCCGACGCAGACACAGCATCAAGGGCAGAAATGATGGCGGCAAAATAAGCCGGCGGTGTGAGAGGGAGGGACTCGGCAATGAGATTGGAACGCATGGCGGCGGCGGTGGCCAGAAGGTGGCGGTGCTGCGGCGCGGCGGAGTTAGCGTAACGGTCCATGAGCTGCTGGCAAAGGTCCGAACCATCCCTGAACGACTCCGTATGTTCATCTTCCATAATAATCAGATTTTTGCTTGATTAGTCACCAGGCAGGAAATTTTCGATCCCGGCGGGTGGAAGAAGAAAGATTGATAAGAGGCAAGGGGCTTTAGGGGTTTAAGGATTTGAAATTTATTAACTCATAAATCAATTTTGACTACGAGAAATTTTTTGACCAAAAAAAAAACACTACGAGTGATTTAATTAAAATTGGTCCAATTCAATTAGGGCTTTCCAGCACCATATTAAATACGATTTGGGCTTAGAAAATATATCCTATATGGCACAAGCCTTTTACTGAATTTGTCCAGAAACAAAAGCCATGGTTCAGTTAAACCCTCGTGGATTACTTAGGTTTTTTATTAAAAAAATTTAATACTATGCAAAATTCTTCCAAGTTTTATATGCAATTTAATTTTTCTAATTTAAAAGAAAATTGGCTTAGAATATTATTCAGATTATTAATTTTATTAATTATATTTTTTTTTTAAGATTTAAATGTTTTAAAATATTCAACCAAAAAAATGTTTTAAAATAATTTTGAATTTCAATTTCACCATATCAAAATATTGTTTAATGAAATTCATTTAATCTTTAATACCAATGTACAATTGATTAAGAGTGTGTTTTTCATTAGTAATAAAGTAGTACCCAATCGAAGTTTATCTAATAAATTATGCAACGTTTAAGAAGTGTTCTCTACATTTTAAGCTTCTTTTAGAAGTTACTGAGACAACCTAAGCTCCAGTTCCTCTTCTTCTATTTATTAGTGGTTAGATCCTACATTTAGAATAACATTCTATTCATTTCACATAGACTAATTTTTTAAAAAGAAATATATTAAATTGGTATTGTTGTTTTGTTTTATTATTTATGACACACGCTTTACTCTTTTAATTATTTATTTATGTGAATACAAATTTGTTCTTCAAATTTTATGGCTTTTACATATGAATGTCAAGTTAATCATTTAAAATTAAGAAAAAAAAATATCAAATCAATCTTTTATTTTCATATTATAATAATTTATATCCCTTACAAATATAATAAATTAAACCTCTCATAAATTTTAATTTATGTAAAATCAATCATTTGTCACGACAAATTTAAATTTGTAATAAATTAATTTTGTACAAATTTAAATTTATAAAAATTAATTTATTATAATTAATTTATGAAAGACAAATTAGTACACATATAAAAATATAAATTGATTTTATACTTTTCTCATTTAAAATATAATAAAAATATAATTTAATTAAAAATAGTAACTCTGATAAAATATAAATACTAAAGAAATAACTAAAATAAATCTAATAATTAGAATGTTTGGATATATTTTTATAAAGAAATTTTATTCAACTTATTTTAAGTTTTAAATTAGTCCAAGCCTTACTCCTTCATGGTAAAACACACATTATGGCCAGCAAGAATAAGAGAACGGCTTAAAATGCATTCACATACGCACACAAATGACGATGCCATTTTAATTGGCCATTAGTTTCTCTGACCAAATTATACAAAAATAATGATGAAAAGGAGTAACAGTGGAAAAGTGGACAAATGCCTGAAAAATTTTCGCCTTCAAACGTGCTTCTTTAACAATGCAACACTTTTCCTCCCTCCATGCACTTCAAAACCCGCATGATTACCGAGTAGGTGCCAAGTAATAGATAAGTTGTGAAGATTAGATCAAATGTTCTACAATATCAACTATCATGTAATATGAATCGTGAAATTTAGAGTAATATCGTTATTAATTCTTTTAAAATCTATTTACTTGTTAGAATTGATATAATAGGAATGAGAATAAAAATAAAAATATTATAATATTATTTAGTTGAAAATAAATAAAAATAGGTATATTTTTTTTTATTTCGTTTCATTAGTATATTACACATGAGAATTAATTAGGTAGTGTACATATTTTACTATATTATCTGTTATTATAAAACAAAAAAAAACAGATATTTCTTTAAACTATTATTTAATAATCTAATTATATATTATTATATATTTAATTAATAATATAATAATATATATTTAATACATTAATAATATTAATAATAATAAATAATATTAATAATAAATTAAAAATAATAATTTAATAACAAATAATAATAAATTAGAGTTTTAACATATTATAAAAGTACTTTTGTCTAAAAATTATTATAAGTAAAGATATTTTTGTCAAAAATATTTTTATTTTTAAAAGATCAATCTCATTCTATAACTTTAGTTAAGAAGAAAACTCTCCCTCATAAAAAAATATGTTCAAAAAAATAAGAATGATGACCTATTTTATCAACTAAATATAAAAATAAAAACATATTTTATTTTCATTATCTTCGAACAACTAAATAGGATTAGTGGTACGATTCACGATACACATCCACTAATGTTTTACAGTAACTGCTTCAAATTCCAAATCGTGAAGGCTAGACACTTCCAGAGTCTACTTTGTACACAAATAAAGAGGTACCACTTGAATATTATATAATATATATGATAAAGAAAGGGTACACGCGTTTCATCATATATGGTACTGGAATAAAATAGGCGTCGTTTTGTTTTTTAAAGAAAATAGAAAAATCGATGCATTTTGGTGGCTTTGTTTCGTATTATTCCAATATCATTCATGTGATAGAAAATTTGCCTAAATTAAACATATATCAAAAAGGTATATATTTTAATTCAAGAAAGGATTATTTAAAATGGAAATTGATAAAAAATTTTGAAAATGAGTATTGAAGAAGACGAAGTGAGAAAAATCTATTGTAAGAGAACTTTTATGTATAGGTACATATTTTCTTTTTCCGAGACTAGAAATTGTATAGTCATATTTGAGTATTATTTTATTTAGTTTTGTTATGAAAAAATTAGATAAGCTTTTATATACCCAAATAATGATATATATGTACCTTTTTTACATTGATGATTATTATGTGAAATTTTAATGTTAATTAGAATAATTGATAATTATCTTATAAATTATAATTTAATTAGAAGGAATGATAATTGTATTGTAAAATGTTAATTTTAATTAATATTATTATTAGTGAATTGACAATATAGTGTTAGGATTATATGCATATGATTTTATTTAAACATATTGTTTATGAATTTTACAAATCATAGCTTATTATCAACATAACATATCTAGAGGAAAAACTATTTAAATAGTATACTAGATAAAATTATCTTGTCAAATTTTATGTGATGATTAACTAAGCATATGGAATGATGTTAGATAAGGTGTATTAAAAAAAATTATTTACTAATTTTCATACTTAGATTTCATAAATGACTATTTTAGAAAATTAGATTTATGTGAATAAAAAAATATGAATTTATGAGTTGAAATGATATTGAAATGAAAAAATATATATATATATTATTGAATTCAAAGTAGGGGATATTGGGGAGGTTTATCTATGAAGTTGTTAAAATGTTATCAAATTTTAATAACTATGGTTTAAGTGATAAAAAAATCCATGGTAGTTCAAACAATAAATAATTAATTGCTTTATTGGTTTTTTTAATTTATTAGGTTTTTGTACTGTAAACAATTTAAATTGTATTGAAAGTAAATATGTTATATAAATTACAAACTATAAGACCAAATGAGATATTCAAGTATTGGCTACTAATAATTAAGTATTATCCTAAGATATATTGAAATAAATATAAAGCTAGGATTGAAATTTTAAAAACTCTCATATAATATTGAATGTATATGCTTTTAACTAGTTAGATAACTTGTGCACATGTAAATGAACGAGCAAAGAGAAAAATGACTGATAAATAAGTAAAAAGTTGCGGTCACAACCAATGTCAGTTGATTCTATGTACTATGCTTTTAAATCAATTATATTTAATGTATCGTGGATTTCAATAAACATATAGACATAGCAATTTAAAATATATATTTATGTGTGATTATGTAATCACAATATAACATTTCAAACCAATGAATAAATTGATAGATGTAGTGTCAAAATGACTCTAAAAGATCTTGTGATAATTTTTGAATGAAACGAGATTAAAATCCCCTAAATAGAGTCATGATTAAGAAGACCCCAATCATTAACCAATTTAAATATTCAATGGGTTAGAATAAATTACTGATAAGTAATTGGGTGTATTAAAAAATATTTAGTAATTCAAAGTGAAGTACATATTACTTAAATGTTCATGGTGAATAAAACTCTTAATTGATTTAGGAAAGTCTAAATTATTAAAGCTAAAAGGAATCCACTTATATGAACATAAGAAATTGTGCCTCTTTTAGCAAGAATTTAAGGTTGTTAAATGTTTATGAAAAGCCTAGGGTGAAGCACATAACCATACAAGTGCTATAAAATTTTTGTAAAATTCTTTAAAGTTATAGATAAGTGTATATATTTTTGTGAAAATCTTCAAGTTTATAGTTAAAACTATGTGTGTGATATTTTCAATTTTAATGTAAGAATTGTTATTCAATCTTTGAATGTAATCATCAATTTGATAAAATTTTGAAATATTTACTCTAATGGTAGATTTAAGTCAAAAACACTTATCTTTATGCATAACCTTATAGATTAAATAAGAGATTTAGTTTTCCAAATTAAGTGGGGGAATGTAGGAAATATCTAGTTTAAAAACTAAGTTATCTATATGTTATACTAAAATAAATCTAATTGCTCAAATTAATTTTCTATTATGTTTAAAAAATTTAAATTTAAAAAGATATGACTTTTTAAACTTTTTAAAAATTATATGACTTTCCATACGAACACAACTATTCAAAAAACATGTGATTTTTTATAAAAGAATTGTATCAATACAAAGTCTTATTATAAATAAAACTTAATTACAAATTAGGAAAAAAATTTGATAAAAGTCTGAAATTCAATATAATAAAACATTCATACTCTTTCTCATAAAATTATTGAGAGTTTTTCATGAGAGATTACTCAAGTTGTTTTTTATCAATTTCAGGAATGATTTGTCATATGCATTGCATTAAACATAATAAAAGCAAATATTACTTCAAAAACAATGTAGTAAATATAAGTTTCTATATTTATAGATAAAACTATGATTGTGGTATTTCTTATTTTAATGTAAGAATTGTGATTCAATCATTTATTGCAACCATCAATTTGTTAACATTTTGAAATATTTATTCTAATGGTAAGTTCAAGGACACTTATCATTATGTATAACATTATTGATTAGATAATAAACTTAGTTTTTTACATTAAGTGGGGGATTTTTTGAAATATTTAGTTAAAAAAACTAAGTTATGTATATGTAATACTAAAATAAATCCAATTCCTCAATTTAATTTTTTATTCTATTTAAAAATTTTAAATTTAAAAATATATGACTTTTTAAATTTTTTAAAAAATATATGATTTTTTATAAAAGAATTGTGTCTATTCAAAAGATTCAATTGGAAAAAAAATGACCTTTTAGACTTTCAAAAAAATATGTGACTTTTTATAAAAGAACTGTAACGATATAAAATTTTATTATAAATAAGACTTAATTACAAACTAAAAACAAGATTTGATAAAAGCCTGAAATTCAATATAATAAAATATGTCTACTCTTTCTCACAAACTTATTGATAGTTTTGTAGGTGAGATTACTCAAGTTGCTCCATGTGAATCTAGGAGTGATTTGTCATATGTCTTACAATTTTTATCTAACAATAATACCTAAAGCACAATGTAGTAAATATTAATTTATAGTTACAATTTTTATCTCTCATATTTTCTAAATTGATTTTATCTAACAATAACTTATACAAAAACATATCATCACTTTTGCCCAGTATTTACTGAGTGCGTGAAACAAATATTTAAAAGAACTTATTTTCACATTCTCGGACAAGTCAACATTTCTCAATAAATATTAAACAGTTAAAAGCAATACCTCGTTTAAAAAGAATTTAAACTATAATGACTTGGTTTCAAAAATTTAAATTACAAGAATCTACTTAAATGTCAACCGAAATATAGGAGCAAAACATGTAATTGTCTCAACAAGAAATCTACGTAACCATATATGGGCATTACTATGCAATGCATTGTTTTTTTTTTTTTTTTTGAATGTGTTTGCTTTGTCCTTCTTTTTATTTTATTTTATTTTATTTTTATATTTTTGGCTGTTCGTTATATTACAGGTTAAAATCAATAAATACCAGATTTTCCATCATTTGCAATTTGGATGTCTTGAAACACTTCATCATCCGACGTGCATAGTGAGTTTTAAATTTTGTGAATATATAGACACACTCATATAAAAAAATATTACATCACTTTTAAATAGTTGTTAACATTTTTAACTGAATTAACTTACTCAACATTCACACTAAAAAAAATGTTATTTTGTTTATTTAACACTATTATCTCATTCCAAAACAGCAGCATGTTCGTATAGAGATGAATAACAGTTTATTTTGTTAATTATAAAAAATTTCATGTGCCGTAAAATTATTGATTTTTATCTAAAACAATTTGTGAGATTGAATCAAAATAGATAAAATGACCAATTTTTTTTTCCATTTTTATGTATCGATTCGATTCAAATTAAAAACATTAACCACACGTGTTGTTTGGTTAATTAAAAGCAATAAATGTACAAAATTATACTGTATATGTCATATATGTCTAAGATAACATAACACTTATTTCACCATGTATTTCAAATTTAATTTTAATACGAAAAAAATAAAATTAAAATACTCAAGTGTTGTAATATTTATAAGAACTCATTACCTTATTTAAATTCTTAAACTACTATTGTATTGTTAAAGTTCAATAGAGACAAGTAATTGTCTAGAATTACAAGAAGACTAAGTATATTGACAAATGAGTTAAATTTAAATTTTTATTCGTTAAAAAATAATTTGATGGGCGGATATTACACTTAAGTTTTAAATGAAAATTATCACATCCTTAAATTCAGAATTAAAATAACTAAAAGCAAAGCTTGTGTCTTACGCTAAAAAAAATACAATTATCCTAAGTAAATACCCAAAAAAATCATAGTAATTAAGTGAACAAAATCATAAAATGACCAGTTAGTTAGCAAAAGACTGAAGATTGGTTTCGCAACAACGATGCCATGAAGTTTATTACAGCGACTAACATGTAGAAGGAAGACGACGGTGTAGTGGGGAATAATGCTTCATAACACGTGTACTTTATTTCATGGAAGCTTCCAACTGGGTCTAATCTGAATCCAGTGTAGTTATGTTCTTGTTATTTTGCTATCACACACACAACTCAATAGTACTTTTCCTGATGCCCCTGCCTAAATTTACTATATTCTCCTCCCCCTTAAACAAGTGAAAAAAATTGAATAGTATTGTATGATTTTGAATTATATTAATAATTATTTCAGATATTTTATCAAAGATTCAAAGGTTGAAAATGGGTCAAACAATTTTTACTTATTAAATATAAATTCAAACAAATATTATTATAAACTAGAGATTTAGATTATCTACATTTAAGAATTCAATTTTGAGATCTAACTATTGAATTTTCATAAATAATTCAAATTTTGATAAATATTAAATAAATTTTAGTAACTTTTTAAATTTAAACCATTAAATAATGAAATATCACTCGAAGTAAAACCATGCATTTAAAAAAAAAAGACTTATACTGTCAATCAACCTATGTCCTGTATTTCTGTTTGAAACATTAACAGGCTAACCAATGGCCAGCATATTGTTAATTTTTTTTTAATATTTATAAATATTATTAAAAATCTGCGATAAATTATTGAAGATCTCTGTGTCTATATTACACTCGCATGTCAAAATCTGTCTAGATCGTGTTTCGTTCTCATTATATTATCCCTTCTTCTCCTCGTATTTCGTTTATAAAAAATACATAAAAAATTTATGATTAAATGTGATCTGTCAGGTTTTCTTATATACAATTGTATTATTGAGTACAAAATCTACATAATAGATTAATTAATTTGTATAAAAACCAACCTACGTACTGGATTTTGAATTATTATATTTTAATATAAGCAGAGGACTATATCTAAGGGGGGAGTATGAAAGAAGCTGGGAAGCAGCATCAAAATCATTAATATATAGAAACATTAAAGGTTGTAGCAGTGTTCGAGAGAGGACAGTACCTTGAAAACGCCAGTGGGGGATGGCTTTGAACGGTTAGCATCAAATATGTGATTTGGTGTATCAAAATTTGGACCCTACACAAGTCTTCATCTACAATCCAGCGACACGAGAATATTATAATTAAGAAATTTATTTTTAAGTAAAAAGAGTTTTAGAATTCAATTTTATTTACTTTTAAAATCTTTATTTGAGCTGTAGGCTGAAATTTTTTTTTAAAAAAAGTGATAATTTAATCATAACAAATTATATTTTTATAAATTTAAATTTATATAAATCAATGATTTTATTTAAATTAATGAACAAATAATTTTTACATAAAATATAATTTTTTCATAAATTAATTTATCACGATATATTTGTAGTTCACCAAATTACTATAAAATGTAAAAGTATAAGCCAATTTGATATTTATTTCAAATTTTTATTATGTATTTGAATATTAGATTTTATTACTGTTATAAAGTATAATTATTCAGAGTGAATAAAATTTAAAATAATTTTATAATAATATATTAAATTTATAGTTTTTAAATACAATTTTTGTAACATTAATTCCTTGAAGCCTGTGACCTGCCTCTCTCTCAATTGCTGCGCTATTCTGTCGGCAGAGCCGAAGGGAAAAGGTTTTCAACTCCTATATTTTTATTTTAGACCCTTTTAAATATATATATATATATATATATATTATTTTTAATTATCGAACAAATTTCTTGATGTGCATGTAAATTCCAATTTTCGCATCAGGTATTTCATTTTTCAATTTTACTCACCTGTATGTATGTCGTGATTAGTAATATGTACGGGCATAACAAAATTTCAACGTATGTTGCTGTTAATAATAAGGACAATATCTACGTTGTCTAAAATTTTAATCTGAAATACGTCGCATTTGCTACTTTTCCTTGAGTATGACCGTTAAAATTACCACTCTTCATGTTCCTTTCGCGGGTAGTTAAAAAGAAATTATAAGAAATAAAAAAATTTAAACTAATTTAAGAGAAAATTAATTTGTTTTGCTATATATTAATACCTTTTAAATTAAGATTATTTTTAAATGTTGGTAAAAAATTAAATTTAATAATATATTATGATATAAATAAAACACAATAAATTAGATGAATTCTATAAAATTAGTTATGTGATATTAATAAAAATAATGATAATGAACTCATTAAGATAGTATTATTGTAAACTATTCAAATATATATTATTATTTTTATTTTAAATTTGAGTTATGTCAAATTATATTTATAATTTTTTATAAAAATGTTTAAGATACAATTTAATTAATTTATTATTTTTTTATTTACTCCAAATAATTTTTAAATTTTAAAGACTAATTCATTAATTTTCTCCTTCACTCTAAAAAATTCTCATAATTCAAAATATTATTAATTTTAAAAAAATATATATATATTTATTTATTTATTTATTATTTTTCTTAATATGTGTATGAGAATTCTTAATATATGTATGAAAATGGTGAAAAATCATCACATGAAAAACTGAGATTTTTGCTTAACGAAGCCTTTTCATTAGTTAACAAACTCTCATATTAAAAATAGCATACTTTATTTATATAGAATATATTTGCTACCTAGGAATTAAACTTAATTATTGGACTAGACTTTTAAAAATTAAGTTTGAATTTGCGCTATAAAAAGTCCAATCTTGTATTTTAATCATGATTTTTTATTAAGGTTTTTATCCCTATTTTTTGAGCTAGACCAATCAAACATTTTAAAAAATGGTTAAATCAAATTGTTACATGAAACTTGAGATAAATAATATAGATATTTGTTATTATTAAATAGAAGATTATATATGGAACAATTATAAATAAAAATGAGTTATTGTATTGACTTAAATCCTTTAAATAAAAGATATTATATATATATATATATATATATTAATCAAAATGTCATATTACATTAATTTTTTATTTAAATAATAAATTTTTACTTATTAAAAATATATTCATTTGGACTTTCGATCTCGAGCTGGACTTTTAAGAAAGTCTGAGTTTAACATGTTTTACAAATTTAACTTTTTTAATTAGATTTTTTTGTTCAGACTTTATTTTTTTTAGGTTTGACTTATCGAGTTAGACATAAATTTTTAAGTTATGATCATATATATTACGAACGAAATTAGAATTCAATTTATGCATAACTCCTTATATTTTTGTTAGTGAAATTTTAATGAACAAATGACTAATATTTAATTAACTAATAATAATGAAAGTACATAATTTAATTTGCAAATTATAAATTACCCACACAAATATATAGTAGTTATAATATTTTAAATAAGATTATGTATTTATTATATTTGAATTGAATTCTAGTTTAATAAATATATAAAAATTGTATATAATTTCTTTTTTCATGATATAATCTGACTATACTGCTAATGACCAGAACGCTAATGGCCACTTCACTAGCCCCATTTCCACCAGCCATGCCACGGCTTCATGTATTAACAATCAAAAGTCTAATAGTAAATCAAACCAAGTAAAATATATAAATAGTTTTGTATGTACAAATAAGTATATTATTAAACTAATTTTAACTTATAGATGTATATAAATGAATAATATAAACATTAAATTAACACACGTCAACAAATTTCAAATATTAGGTGACCATATATACTCTATATACTCGAGTCGTGCATACTTTTTCAGTGATTAAAATTTAAAAAATATTTAAATACGTTATAGATACTAGCTCAAAATTTTTTCTTTCATTCAGTGTATAAAAGCTTTTCATTTATCTACTTTACTTGACTATTTATATTTTTTATATCGTAAATTGTATGCATCATTGATTAAATATATTGAATTATCTTTTTCTATTTATTCCATTATTAAACTTTTAAATTTGAGTTAATTCTTTATTTAATTTCATTTTAATTTATCATTTGGATTTGAGGCGTTCAGGATAGAAATCTAACCCAATTGATTAATTCATTTAATTGAATTAATTAAATAGTTGGGATAATAAATTGGGATAATTAATAATTCTTTAATAATTTTTTTTAATTGAGATTAGTTTTAGCATTCTATTTATTACTTTGGAATAGGCTATTATTATATTATATCTCTTTTGAAGAAGTGTAAAAAGAGGACAAAACACCAAGTGAGACTACAGTGATTATTGTGACTAAAATTGTAAATACGAAGACAGGTGTTTCCAGTGGAGCACGATTAAAACAGAAGATCGCATCAGGTATAAAATTTCTTCCCTATGAATTTTATATTATATTATTGTTGAAATTTCCCTACGCATATAATATAATATTACATCCATACAGCAACTATGTGAACATTCATGTACAGTGATATAGGAAGAGTACTAAAGTGGATTATCATGAAATTACTCACTTAGTCGCAATTATATGCGTGCTTGCATTAATTTTCATCATACATAATGTAAAAAGGATTAACTTAATTAATAGAAAGATAAAGTATCATATTATCATTAGATTTAATTTACTCTAAAGAAGTTAACATATAAAGTATATTGTAGAAGAATGCATTTCTAAAATCGTCATATAGTTACATGCATGTTGAATTTGTGTATTCATATTAACATTCAATTTCAATGATAATATCTTTAAAGAAAACATATATTCTTTTTTAAGAGAAAAGAAGAGACAGTCATACTGAGTTCATGTCATAAACTAAAAAATACAAGAAATTCTATCGTTTCATGAGAAAATATTATCAATTAACACTATTCCCATACAAAAAAATTCAATTAAGAACATGCTTTTTTTTTTGTTTGAAATTACTTTATATAAATACACCAGCTATTTTTCCAAAATAAGCAAAAACCTTAATTGGGTCAAATCTTCTTTTCATCCATCTCTACAGAAACAGAACAGGCAGAAAAACAATAATAAACACTAATCTTGTAGTTACCGATTTAATCAAATTAATGTTAATGAAGACTTCTAAAGTCCAAGTTGCATCTATTTGAAATTCTGGCAAAAGTTAAAAAAAAAAAAAAAAAAACATCCATTTGAAACACGGGTGATGATGCCCTTAAAACCTTTTTATAACCTTTTTTTTTTTGACCTAAACTCTTTGAACTATTTACGGCAAATCTTATGTGCAGTTCCCTTTCATAGTATTGCCCGTGCACCGACGCGTATTATCGTAGTTATCTAAAATAACTAACTCTTGCTCGTACTTCCTCTTTATTTTTGCTTGTGAGTACAGACAGGGGCAATATCGTCCAAAATGAACAAGGCAAGGATCAATAACTGCATAGTCTGCAAATAGAGCTTAGACCGTGAAGCAAATGACCAAATCACTCGAGGGGCTCATAAATCTTCCTCATTACCATTTTTTATGCGTCAAAAAACAGAGCAAGTAAAAAGCTTCACAGCATACTTGCTGACCACAGAGACAAGCAGAGGGAGATATGGGTTTATTGGCGAAGGCTAAGGCTAAGAGTGACACTAACAAGAACATGGGTCTTCTACTAGTCTTCTTCCCGGAAGACAACTCTGCCATTGCCGACAGAACCAAGCTTTTTTCTTCACCCTCTTTAGGTTCATCTTCATCTTCATCTTCACCTTCATCCTCTAGATCACCTGCTTCCTCCTCCTTCAGAAGAAGCAATTCCAGTTTCCTCCTCTCCAAAGCTCAATCCACCATTTCAATCTGCGCGCTTTTCCTCTTCATCACTCTGCTTCTCTTCGCTCTCTCCACTTTCGAACCCTCTATTCCTTCCACCCCCAACACCCTGCCTCACACCACCACTCGTCGATTCCTGTCACAGAAACCTCCCACAATTCGCAATATTCCCAACAATCCCACTTCAAAGTCCAAAAGCCACAATTGGTTACATCAAATGTGGAGACCTAAACAGTATGAAGCCTCAAAAAGTGAGTACTCTTTCCCCTCAACAGCTCTACAACGAATGGGTACTCTGTATAGGAGAGGAACCAGAGCCATGCCCGATCTCGTTGTGGGTCACGTGGTTGAAGACACCACCGACGACGAACTCCGCTTGTTTCTCAGAGTTCTGCACAGGTCAGGCCTCACTGCTAGAGCCGACGTCGTTTTCATCTTCGCTTCTGCTTCGTTGTCTTCGAGATTCGCCTCCATTATTCAGCAAGAGAATGACTTGTTCTCGTTACTCATTGACCACTACACCGAATTGAATTTGACCGACGCGAGCCATAAGAAGAAGCCGGCCTCCAATTTCGACGCGGCTCTGTTCTTCAAGGTTGGCAAGAAGGGAGCGGAAGTGGGAGAGCCACTGTGGGGCAAGAAATCTCGAAGTAATCTCACAAACCCAGAAGCAGTAAACAGTGAACCGAACAGCGAGTTGACTCAGTTGAGTTACGGGTCGATTCTTAGCTTCGACGCAACCGAACTCGACCCGGAAAACTCGCTGGCCGGTTTTCTAGACCACGTTCCGTTAAGAATGCGAAGATGGGCGTGCTACCCAATGTTACTCGGCCGAGTCAGGCGGAACTTTAAGCACGTAATGCTCGTGGACGTGAAGAATCTGGTAATTACAAACGACCCGTTGGGGCGAGTCAGAAATCGGGGCCCCGAGACTGTTTTCTTGTACGCTAAGCCAGAGAGTAAGCATAGTAAGAAGATCTTGGACAGAACTCAGTCAAGCCGCCCCGTTGACTCGGCCGTCGTAATGGGCGGCGCGCGTGGAATCCGGAGGTTGGCGAATGTGATGCTGATTGGGATCGTTCGGGCCGCAACGCAACACAAGAAGAACTCGGTGTCCGAGTCAGGGGTACTGAGTCAACTCGTGAGCAACGACTTCGTGTTGAAGAACGTCAGGTTGTTAACCTCGACTGAGTCGATACCGGACGCGAGCTCACTCGGTGGCCGCAACTCAGCTGCTTCCACGTCATTGTCGGATTATCCAATAATTCAACGTGGTAAGAGTAATCGTGAGTTGAATTCTGTTATTAAGAAGCAATTATGTTCGTCTGACGTAGATTCTTCTGTTTATAGAGATTGTTAAATGAAGGATAGAGATAGTCTTATGAAAGTTTTCGGGAAAAAATCAATTAATTTTCTTTATTTTTTAAATAAAATTTTCATGCCTGCTGGATACTGTATGATTGATCAGTTTTGATGTAAAACATGTACATATTCATGTTGGAATTATATCTTTGTATTTTTGTATTTGAGAAAGTCATAGAGCAGTGTGAATGAATCATGAATGGCACCAGCTGACAGAAAAAATTGGACCATGCAATTCAGCACTCTTTCTTTCAGACTTGATTTTGGACCTTGTTCCAAGATTTTCATCATTAATAAATTAATAACTTTATTTTTTAATAATTCTTGTAATTTCCAAACGAAGCCGAATGCTTGAAAAATGCAAATAGCAAGTTCATTAGGGCGTAGATGTGTCGATAGAGCAGTAGCGCATATTAAAAAATTGAGTTGCTTCTTCGAGAAGATTCCACATGTGAGAAAAGAGATATGGAGGAGCTCAAGAGTTGAGGTGGGAGGCGTTTGGTGGGAAAGAAAGTGAAGGAAAATAGAAAAGAAAATGAGAGTGAAAAGGAAAGATAGGGTTCACGAAGGGACCGTGAGGCAACGACGCGCAGGAAGGAGAGCTGTAAAACTAGAAGGCATTGATTGAAGGCATGTGCTCCTGATCTTTTTGGTTGAGGCAGTGCCTGCGTTGGTAATTAATAAGGGCAAGAAGACATTAATTTATGGAAATTCCAGCATTTAAAAAAGACAGGTAAGGCAATAAAACGTGGTTATTACGCGGCTTCGATTCGATTTCACTTGCCAAACGGGGCCTTTTTCTTGTAAAGGCGCGCCTATTAAATGTGTCTTAAGCTGTAAAGTTAAGAGAAGGTGTTTAATTAAGAAACGCTTTGGTGTATGCGTTTTTAATTAAAGTGGTGTTTGTTTGTCACTCCCAATACTGATCATTAATCTGGTGTGAATAAGGCTGCTAAAGTGGAAGCAAGAACCTCGCTCTCTTTGACTTTCCACTTATTAATGTTGACTTGCAATGCTCGCTAGCTAGCTTCACTCACTCAACTTCCGAGGCACTGCAAATTTTGGTTTGGTATGTTTTTTTAGTAAGTATTTTTTAATTCATAATATTTATCTTTGAATTTAAAAATATCTAAATGACTGTGGGAAACTCTACCACAACATCTTCAAAGTTGGATCTCTTGCTCATTAAAATTATGTTCTGGGATTTATATATAATAATAAAATATGGTTTTTTATTAATTCTGAAATAATTTAATAAAAAGTTGAGCTTGAAACATTTCAATTTCTCTCAAACCTTTTAGTTAAAAACTCAGTCTTGATTTCCTCGTAGTTTTTTATTTTATAAAAAAGCTTGTCTTTAAATTAAAATTGATGCCCTTTGTCATTCAGCAATAGTACAAGTAAATGTAATACGAGAAAAAAAAAAGAATAAATAGATTTAGCGTTATTTGTTCTTTATTCTTCCTTTGAATTTATCTTTTAATCTAAAATCTAAATTTTTATTGCACAATTTACTTAATACAGACCTTTAGATTTAAGTTTTAAGCCTTTATTGATTTTAATTTCTAAAAATTTTTAATTTAATTTTTAAATTTTAAATTCAAATAATAAAATATACATAACTCATTTAATATAAATGGTAAGATTTATACAAATAATTTCAAATGTAAAAAATAAGATTCACTTGTATTTTGTACACTGTTTCGGAGGATGCAACCCTGAGGTTGGTACAGCAATGGTTGAAAAAAAGTGAAAAGGGTGAGAAATATTATTTGTTGAATTTTTGACTTTGGATGCCTACAAAATGCTCCACCATCTTTTTCACGGTGAAAGCCAACTCACCGACACCAATTCATGGACCACGTGTCGTACCGTAATTGATTGGAGACTCATCCTAATTTTATGTTTATGAAGTTTGTGCTCCAAGAAGAGGCTCAAGCCCCACCAGATCCATAGTGTTAAAGTATATAATATGATATAATTTTGACTATTGATTTACTTATTAAGTTTTCATAATAATTCCTATATAAAATAAAAACCGAAACTCTCTGCCATTGAATTACTTGAAAAAAAGTTATGCTTAAATATTGGAAAGATTCTCCAGAAAGAAAGCAAAATTTCTGTCTTATCGTTGTTACTATTTATGGTGGTGGATGGCTGTATATTATATACAAAACTGAAGGAAGCTTCCATGTACATTCACATTAAATACAAAATGTTTGGATTTTGTTTGGTTTGGTCCACACTTATTTTGTCATTCATTCCCAATGTATTGCATGTGCTTCAGGCGCAGCTATGAGAGAGCTTTGTATAGCTTCACGTTCGTTCTTCAATTCTTTGATGTATATTCCTATTTTCTCAGTTAAAATTAGGTTATATTTTACTAGAGATTTTCCTTTCCACGTGCCATTTTCAGCTTCTTTTTGTGATATAATTGAACCATAAATCATTAGCCTAAAGACCTGCCTCTCCCTTCAAACAGTGTCAAAAAATTAAGTTAACAGTAGTAATTTGATTCCCTTTTTATGTTTTTTCTGAATCAATTCAATCCAAGCACACTCGTGGAGTCATTGAAATAAGCAGCGTTCACATCACCAAAGAAAAAATGACCACGTATGTGAATGCAGATAATTTATAATAATGAAATGAATATTATTTCAATGTTCCTTGAGAATTATTCATGAAATCAGCAATATTGGCTATGTTTACACAGGCATAGTCAAAATATAAGGAAATCATGAAGAATCCAATGCTTTTCGTATTTCAAAATCACCAATCATTGTTTCAGATTTTAAATTTATTCAATGACGTGGGTGACTAGATTAAGTAAGCAAGTTAAATTCATATATTATAATAAAGGAGAAGTAATTTGAATAAATATAATGCCCCCACTTAATCTCTCGCCGTTGCAAGCACGATGACTTCCAAGTCTATAGATATTACTTTTAAGAAAGAAAACAGTCTGTGGGAGAGAGAGTGGCTTTACAGCTTTCGGTGTTCGAGGGTGGCCCGAGGCCAAAGCAAAAAGGCGAACAGTGAAGTGCACGCGAGATTTCTTACAATTAATTATTCAAATAGAAATTTTATTTGTTCATATGGTGATTGAGAATGTTTGATTTGAGTGTATAATCTTAAATATATCAAGCTCATATGTAAAAGGAATGCCTTTAAAATTGTTCCAATAAAAAAATTCTATTATGAGAAAAGTTGAAACGCATTCTTCATTGTAAGAACAAAAGGAAAAAAAGCTGCGATTTAAACTCACATATGAGTACGGATTCTCTCCGGGTATTAGAGGGATTCTTTTCTCTGTTTATTGAAAAAAATTAAACTACTTTTAATATTTTATAATTTATTTCGCACATTTTACAATGTAATTTAGTCTTTTTTAGTTCAATAAAATATTATCATAAATAAAAAAGATATAAAAAATTAATATTATTTTTTAAAAAACTTACTTTATTTTTTATATATATTTAAAAATTTTAAATTATTTAAATCTAACTGGTTTGGTCCATTCTCCTCACGTGCCTCTTTTGTATAACAACTCAGAAAGATGTGACTTATTATTTAATTTATTTTCTAAAAATTACATCCCAATTTTAATTTATTTTCTACAAATTGCATCCCAATTGAGTTATGCAGTTCAAACCACCAACTAAATCTGCGCTTAATTATCTAAAATTCCATAAATTTCAGTTTTTGATAAACAATAATTTCTTAATCAATTAGCCTATTTATATTAAATGAAATAAAATTTAACTAATTATGAATCGGATGGAAATTTTAAATTTTTATTAATTTTCGAAGAATTTGAACTATGAATTAAAAGAAGTTTTATTTTAACAAACTGATACTCAAAATATGCATCATAATTAGCATTTATGCATATATTATATAAAAAAAGAAATAATCAACATAAAATTTAGATTGATACTGCATTGTGCAGTTCTTAAATTCTAGACTATCGAATAGAGTTTATTAATTTTGACTTTTAAAAAACTACCTAAATCAATAATTTAATTTTAAATGTAAATCATTAGATCTAAGCAATAATTTTAATACGAACCATCATATTATTTTTAATTATAAAAAAATCTAAATTCTGGCAACTGTAAGTGTAGATATATATGATGTAATGTTATCTATCCTATTTTTTTTTTACAAAAAAAAATGTGGTCCAGAGCATATGGTTAAAGGTTCCATGTGTGAAGCAACATAGAGCATAACTTAAAAAGAGTCAAAGAGGAAAGGATAGCGAAGCATATATTCCCAAAATCCCGCGGGCGGCTCATGAAGCCTAATTACTGAGAATGGTCACATGTGAAGACAAACTGAGCAATATTTATACATTTCCCTTGTGAACCTCACGTCATTGTAGGACACCTAACCCTTCTCTTAACTTTTGTGGAATCAGCCTCACAATACTTATCTTTTCCAACCCTAATTTCACACCATCATCACTTGATTCTATCGTAAAATAATAATGTATCTTCACAAGCATCCTTCTTTGCATCTATTAGGTGTGTTTAAGGCACCCCAGCCATAATGGCTTTGGGAACTTGGGACCAGTGTCCTTAAGTACTTAAAATGGTGGGGTTTTGGGAAAGGGATTGTTGGGACAAATGATTAAATTTTTTTAAATTTTGGTTTAATTAGTAAGACCTCATCAACCTTGGACTCTGCAGTGTCCAATTCTTTAGAGAGCTTTAATTTACATATTTTAAATGATTAGTATTAAAAATTGATTAATTTTGTTTGCCTATGATAAAGAAGATTACTTAAATTAATAGCAATTGTCTATCTCACTTGTTGACATAATTGATTCACTATATATAAGTTATCAGAATTCATAACAATTAGTGTAATCCTAGATTTAGACTAATTAATAGGGGTGATATGGGGCCCTAGGTATTATAATTCTGGTATAATAAGAAAAGTTGATACTTTATTAAAAGGCAAGAATTATAAGGAGGAAAAGAGAACCCATAATTGAATATATCCCCACTTTAATATTTCTAAACAGTCAGCTTATGTTATTGTTTGGTACACTTGGATAAGCTGTTTATTAGAATTATCTCTTTGGCTCTTTATTGGCCATTGAAGTGGGCTCCTCTAACTTTATTCACATTTTGAGTAAATTCCAGAACCAATTATCTTCTCATGGCACTTTCATTAAAGGTCACTTTAAAGGAAGTGATGGTTTTATTGTGTATTGTCCAAACTGTGTAATCAAACCTTTCATTTTCATGGTTAGGTGAAGGTTATTATAATCAACTCATCACTCAAACACTTATAATTTAAAAACTTGTTATGAAACATTTACAGTGTATGTGTATGTATGTGTAACTGTAATAATTTTGTCTGTACAATTTTACATGTAGATTCTGTATATGGAAAATGAGCCCTGAATCTAAGAATTTTTTTTATAATAATTATAGGCATTTTTACAGCCCAAAAATACCTTTTGATGCAATGATCTAATGTGAGGATCAATCTCCAAGCATTGACTTCACTTCATGCCTTCTTTTGTTCTCATAAATCATAATGGTTGCATGTGTGCATTATTATTTTTACATTAATTTGGGTTATTTTAATCACTCACTCCTCAATCTACTGCGTTAAATTCTCAATCAGAATCTAATTTTAAAATATTTTAGTAAAATATCCCTGAATTATTAGTTACTTGAACCTAGATAATATAGTGAAAAAAAGACAGAGAATAAATACATAAATGGTAAATAAATAGTGAAATTTTGGAATTCAAAAGAGGGGATTCTTTACTTTTACTTTTTTAGTGTGGTAAGGTTTAAAAGAGAAGTTAAAAGGAAAAAAGTATACGAACCAAATGCCTAAAGGAAGACTCAGGACCTCTAATAAAGGGACAGCGAAGTCTCCTTTATGATAGTGTCTCCAAAAATTGGAATATGTAAAAGTCAATAATACATGATAATATATATATATATATATATATATCTCAATCTCACCTTGTTATTATTTGTTAGACTTTTAACCAGACTAATGATCGTTTTGAACGTCATGGCACAATAAATAAATTTAATTTTGAATAAATTATGCAAACCTTCTCTGAACTTTATTGAAATTAAACATTAACCTCTCTTCTATTTTTGAAATATAAACAGACATCCATTGTAACAAAAAATTACTTATTTTTTACTTTAATTTAAAATTTTTTACTAGAATACTTTCAATTAATTTAAGTACATATTTGTTGAAAAAAATAATTCAAGTGGATGATAATTTAGTTAAAAAGTTTTTAACTGAACAACAGTGTAAACTAACTTTTCTTTTAAGAGATGCCAATGAATTTTGTGAAAATAAAGAAGTTTGAGTAATTTTAACAAAATTTAAAGAAACTCCATGTAATTTACCCTTTAATTTTTTTTAACAAATGATCTAACTCTCAATATGAAATTATACCTAATAATCACTGCAGAAAGAAATTATTAGTGAGCTTGAAATGTGGCTTCAATTAATCTAAGTCTCAGGTTTTTCTTTTAGTCGTAATTTTGCTCGATAGTCACTGCTTGTAATTGATCATCGATATAACAAGCACAAGATAAGAGAAAGCAGTCGATGGCTCTAGCCATCTTCGTCTACCTTCGAAAGTTTCTCTATTTATTTATTATTGGTTACTCCGATGGTTCTTTCTTCCTTTAATTTTAGGGTGCACCCATGCCATAGTGGGAGTGGAGCATATAGTTATGCTCTAGCACGAATATCAAGAAAGGAGTGCTATAAGCTTTAAGGGATTAAACGGCTAGTCTATAGAATTTCGCTCTTTTTTTAAAAATAATTTAGTTTTTGAAATTAAAAAAGCAAAAGGAAAATTAGTTTGGTAATATATTATTTTGTTAATTATTCTAAACTTATAATTTTGTGAAAGAGGATTGGATGGGAGTGGATTTGAACAAAATTAAGGAACCGATTTGACTTATTTAGTGGGAGGGTTGGTCAGGTTACGTTTTTTTCTATAAATTTAATAAAAAATTAATTTATATAAAAAGGAAAAATGAAATTTGTAAAAAAATATATTTTTAAAGTTTAACTTGACTCAACCTCAAACGACATATGATTGTATCATTGTATTAAATTGTGTCACTTCGATATATATTCAAAACTTTATGGCACACTATTCATTATATATTTACTAATAACATAAAAAGTTTAGAGAATGAAATACAATTACAAAAGACATCACCGTTTATTATATATTTATTTGATTGAAAATGATTCATTATATATAATTATAAAAGTTTGAATTATTATTCATTTTTCTGTTTCAACATTTTCAATACTTGGTTTTAAATCAGCTTTTTAAACGAAATTTTCTTTTTCTTTTTCGGTTTTTGGATGTATTTTCAAAAACAAATGATCCAATCAAATCTTGAGTTTTTTTTTTCTTTTATTTCCAGAACTTGTTTGAAAAAATAATTTGACAAAACACTTCCAAGTAGATAAAAATAAATAATATTGTCAAACAGCTAGGAACTCTGTTTTTTTAAGCCTTTGATTATTTAAAAATTTGCAAAAGATAATATTTTATAAACATATAAGAATATTGAAGAACAATTAAACGGTAAGAAACTTTAACTGGTTTGCACGACGCAGATTTTTTCAATTCAATCCTAACCAGTATACCAAAACTTACTGAAAGTTTTCTCCGTTGTCTTCCGCCTCTTAAAAGGTTAAGAAACTTAAGGGGAAAAAAATGACAATGCCCACAAATGATCAGAAACAAGGCAACATAGATTCAAAACAAAGACCTAGAGCACTGATTGGAGGAGACAGATTCAATAGCAGGTAGAGGGAAATTAGAAGGAAAGAATAAGGAAAAAAAATCCACTAATTGCGTTTTATCTACATAATTATAGAAACCCAGGAGCAGAGAAGATTACATTTACATCATTAAAAAGTAAAAACCATAAACAACAAATAAACAAAATTGCATTCTTTATATTGGGATTCAGTACAAAGTGCAATACATATATACCCACCACCCTAACCAATAACAACATGAAAAGAACCAAGTAATGAAATACAAAAACCTGTATAGTGTATACTAACTTAATTGATAAAATACGTGAAAATTAGAAGAGGCAGCAGCAATTTTAAAGGAGAAATCAAAATCACATTCCGGGCAGTAACCATAGCTCAGCTCATTAAAGATCGACAGCTAATGGTATACATAGGAATACCAAGTATGGTGTAACAGTAAAAACCAAACAGATAGGTGGATTTTAAGAGAACTGAGTAAAGGTAGTTATGTAAAAGCAGCAGATATGTCAGTCATTGTAATAAATCAAGTCTAAAACAAACCCTGTTTCTTTTTCTGCATGTCTTGTTTCCATTTTGGCATTTCATAGAATGCTTCTCTTGTCATTCCAAATATAGTTTGGAAATCATCATCTGACAGATAAGCCTGAGCAACGTCACAATTGGAGAAGACAAAGATAGATCAGTATAAATCCAAAGCATAAATTCAAATTAACAATATGCAGAGCAAGACTCACCTCTCTCCGTTTAAAGTCAATTCCAGACACAGGATTATCAGAAAGAGTTTTTAGTTGATCATAACTGTATGTCACATGACTACTTGGACTAACAATCTCATCCTCCACATTGTCTTGCTTTGGTTCTGAATCTCCATTGCCACCAGTCTCAGGTCCAAGTTCCTCTGTCTCCTTGGCATCATCGGCTTCTTCAACACCTCCTATTTCAGCATGGGCAATTTCACTCTTGTCTTCTGGCAAAAGTATTCAAACTTGTCATATGATCGGCTTCAAACTCATTGAACAAACAAAAATAAAGTACAGGGACAAGAAGGAAGTTTGCAATCATCTTTTAAACATTCTGGATAGACTTTGAAAGAAAACTAGCATCTGACTTTGAAGATCAATCTTGAGGAAAAGAGAAAGCCTGCTCAAGCATTAATTTAGTATATGCTGTATATTGTCTGACATCTCAACAGGCCAGATAGCAAAATTTTCCAAATATATGTAAAGGTGCCTTGACAGTGTTGTACATAATATTGCTTAAATATTCGATAGCTAGCATGCACTGCACATTTTTTCATACTAACCATAATGAATTCAGGTGATAGCAGCATGCATAAATAAAATGAAAAAAAATAATAAAAAAGTTGTATAAATATAATCTACAGTAATTTCAAAAAAAAAAAAAAAAAAGAGAACAAAGGGATCAGATGCTGCAAAATACAGAAAGCAATATTTTTTTAAAAGAAATGTATTTTGCAGCAATTTATGCAGAAAATAGACAACACAGAGAAGCAACAGCACAATATGTATATAACGCATGATCTCACTTGAATAATAGGAAATGTATTTCCTCACCAGCAGCAGTGCTTTCTGCAACAGGACTTCCAATTGGTGGAGACGAATCAGGTGATTGCTTCTTTTCAGCAGTGAGAACTGATGAAAGTGCAGCTACTGCTGCTGCCCTTTGTGATCCTTGACCAGTTGCAGAAGGCTTGGGAGCATAAGATTTAGTTCCTGACGATGAATTAAAAGCAGAATTTAGAGCAGCTAAAGCTTCCGCCCTTTGTCTTGGTCCTCCTTTATTTAATTCATTCAACCTATCCTGTGCCTGTGGGAAGCCAAAAATTAGAAATAATCACTAGTCTAATTTTTTTTCTTTTTCCTTGCACATTGGGAATTTAATCTATGACATCTACCCAAATCATTAACCATCCAACGCTACTTGTATTAAGCATAGGTGGGTACAGATACACTGATGTATAAATAATGTAATAACTTTTTAATCTGGTTATGGGTGATAACTAAAATAGGGAAAAACATTTCAATGCAAAATCACAAAGAAAGAATGGAGGCAAAATAAGCAAATTAAATGAGCAATCTTTGGAATACAATGCAGAAAAGCGTCACAAATGCTGATTTTCTCTAGCAAAGCAAATGCCTTATAAAGCTATTCTTTTTTATTCATTCATAGGGTAAAGAAAAATGTTGATACTTCAATAAACACCAGTGAGGCACTATTCTTTTGGTCATGTCACCCACATAAATGCTGTTAAACCAGGTGGAATACACAAGTGATAACGCTAGATTTTTAAAGACACTTATATTCTAAAATTCCAAAGTGTCAAATTGGACAATCTAATAAATTAATCTTGGTTGCAATTCCAATTACAAAAGCAGGGAAATTGAACAAGTAATATTTGTTTTTTTGAAAAAAAATTACAGAGACCTCCATTTCCTGTTGAAGAGTTAATTATATTTCCACCTATCATTTTAAGAGGAAAAGTTAATCACACAATCAAAGTTGTTTTGTACACCTGTTCCTTCATAGCCGTTTCCCTATAAAAGGAATATTTAGAGAGCCATGATAATTTATTAAAGGAGCCATGGTAATTTAACTATTAAGAGAGTCCTTGGAAGGTAGTCAAGGGAGACACGCCTATAGAGCTCCCTTATTGGGGGCCTATTGGCTTAATACTTCAGAATACCAAGCGGCACCTGTGGTGTCCTAACATAGACAAGACCGGGAATGCTGTGAAGGAGTGATCCTTATCCTCATCTTTGTGGGAAAAATCGTTGGGATGACCTGGTAGGCTTGAAGTGAAGGCATCTTCATGCTAAGTTTAAAAGCATGATTACTCTAGATAAGCCAGGTAAGGGTATTGACACTCAGTGAATAAAGTTTACTGTTTTCCTGAGCTCTCACTGCCACACTCCTTGACTTTCTCCATTCATCGCGTAGATAAAACCACCTTTAAAAGCTATAACCATGATCACATATCCTTATCACCGCATGTCTATCATACACTACACATGCAAGCCACACCCACATTCTCTTGTGCACTAAACATGCATGCCATGCTCACACTCTCAGAATGTCTATCCCATGAACGATTGTCTATCCTCTACTATAAATAAGACCTCAGGCCATCAGAAAGGGGTCCAGACTTCGTGATATTTCAGACTTCAGATTTTAGAAACTTCAGACTTTTGCATTATCACATTCTTAAGACCTTGAACCCTTGAAGCATTCTCTCAATTTCCTAGAACCATTTCTTATTGGTCTAAGGAAGATCACAAGCTTTATTTATTAAGAAGCTTTGTGTTTTAGCCTTTTAGAACATTTAAGGCACCTTCACTGAGAAGATTAAGGCAAAGACAGAATCAAACCCTCTTGTCTTCCTCAAGGGTTTGTCTTAAGTGCTTTACTTCACCCTAAGCATAGACCTCCCAGTGACTGTCATTACTCTGTCAAACATATACTCATATTCAATCACAGATAAATTATAGCACTTGGGCTACATAGCAATAATTACGTTCCTTAAACAAAACCCTAGAATGTGAGATTTTTTCAATACTTTCTGAATGTGACTTTGAAGATATAAACTTACTCTAAACTACCTTCTGTTTCTTCCTTTAATTTCTTGGTAAAGAGCTGAACCTCATACCAAAACCCACCCAACTCTCCTATTTATCACAAAAAACTAAGGCTATGTTTGGAAGTTTAAGGGAAGATGGAATGGAGTGGTCATTAATGAAATGGAATGGAATAGAGTAGGATGACTAGAATAGATATGTTGTTTGGAAGTTTTAATGAAGAAAACGAGGGATGCCTATCAATTTTGTTTGGAAGTTATAATAAAATGAATAGAATGGAATGACTCATTATTTTTTCCAATATTACCCTTTGTGACATAAACATATGACTAATATTTTGTTATTGTTCGATACATGATGTTACATAATTCTCCTATCTATATTTCTTTATTTTATTTACTAATTATCACGTCCATATTTTATGTTTAATACATTTATTACAAAATATCTATGTTGCTTCAAAAAATTAAAAAAGACAAACTTAATAAGCCAAAAAGGAAAATTGTTGACTAAATCTTTTTTTAAAAAATAGATGAAACTAATCTACATTGTAGATTCTTTTATTCTCTCTTTTTTATTTTGAAATTTTAAGTTAAAAAAAGAAAAGAAAAGAAAAGAGGAAAGCCATGAAACTAATGATAAAAATTAGATAAAGTTGTAACAATTGCAATTGGGTATTAGTAATAAGATAGGGGTTTATTAGTAATTTAATTTTTTAGACCATTTCATTCCATCCTTGACCCCCCCCAATTTTTAGGAACACCAAAATTGGGGTTTTGGATAGCAAGGAGGGGTCTTGGTATTCCTCTCTTACCATCCCATTCCACCTTAACAAAAAAATCTAAACATAAGTCTAACCCATTTTGGCCATTCCATTCTTTTTCTCTCCCTCCTCAGCCATTCATCCAAACATATAAAGGAAAACAGCAATAAAATATGATTTTCTTTACTGAAAACCATGCTCTCAAAAGGATGTTTCAAAAACCATTGACTGTATATTTGATTTTCTTTGGAAAAGAGCTAGCAACTCATCTGTAAACAAGTGACCATACCGTACTGGATGTTTTCTCAGAAGATAAATTAAATGCAGAAGATAAGGCAGCCAAGGCTTCTGCTCTTTGTCTTGGACCAGATCCATCAGACTTATCCTGTCACCATAACCAACGAAGCCTTATTCAGATACAGGAACTAAAGTACTACCGTAATAAATTCAGATATGGTACATACCTAACACAGACAGCAATGCATCGGAACAAACTTATACAACTAATAATGATGAGAAAGAGATGTAATGATGTTATTATACAATGCCCTGAATATTTTGTAAAAGGAATTTTTAGGAACCAGGCTGAACTTGAAAAGAGTGGGAAAACCGCTTAACTAAGAAAGATATTATAAATATTCTTGTATGAGACCTACAAATGTTGATACTTTGATATAATATGTACCTCGCATTTCTCTTACCACATTCTGAAATAAAGCTATTGCACATGAATCACTTTAGCATCATCAAGAGAAAATATTTAATCAAAATCCATTCTGAGGGGGAAAAAAAAAAAGTAAGAAAAGCAAAGAAAACAGAGCAACGTTTCTATAATGTTACTGACACATTCATTTTTTCTACAACCCAATTTGAAAGTATAATAGCCATGGGATTGGCACTGAATGTTTCAAATTTTGAAGTAGAAAGTTGGGGAAGGTGAAAAAAATGATCTCACAAATTTCCTTAGAGTTATGAGGGATTTTTGTTAACCCAATAAACAATGCTTGATGGGCTTATGCAAGTTCTATATGTCACATAACTCAGTAATAGCACTTTTTCCGTATAGCATTTTTCTAAGAAAATCAATGGAGCTATGGAGGCATGACATGAATAAGAATTTTGATGTTCTGGATCTTAGCAATTATGGAAATTGCTCAATCAAAGTTCAGTTTCAACTGATGTTTTGATGTAATCAATGTGAAATAGATAAACTGAGTTACTTTGCATGATTCACAGCAACAGAATATTGTTGATCATTACTATTGAGGCCTTTACCTCCACAACATGGCCAATCCCAAAGAGTAGTGCCACCTTTTTCTGGAACGAATTTCCATGAACCTGCAATTCATCAGCAAAATATGCATTTGTAATTAGAAAATGTAAGAACCATTTTATAAAAACATGTAAATTTGCTTGAGCCTTATGTCAAATTTGTTCTTTAAAATCATACAATCACCTCAACTCTTCATAAATCATAAATACACCTTGTATATTTTCACAAAGTATACAATAAAAGCTCTAAGTAGCCCCCTTTCATGCATGCCACCAGCTGCTATAAATCTGAATGATCTGACCCTCCCTGTGTTTGAACTTCCAAGTTCAAAATGTTGATTTCAGCATCTCATGAAAAGAAAGATGTTGGAGAACAATGCACACTGAAGAAGACGTGCTTCACAGCACATGTCATTCAATAGTTTTCTTTCTATTAATCTTTTTTTATTTTGTTCTAGAAGACAATATCTTATTCAGTTTTTGATTATCTTATCTTTCTGTTGCAATAGGAAGAGGATATTAGGCAAATATTATTAAATTAGGATTTAGGATAAACATAAGAACGAGAAATTATTTAATTAGTTTTATTTTGATTTTAATTGTCTTTTTAGTTAGGCTTTAATAATTATCCTTTTGTAAAGCTTATTATATTTTAAATATTTGTAAGTCATCTAGGCCTTTTAGATTGGCTAATTTTTCTCCCCCCAACCCATCAATTTACGTGCGTCTTGAATATTATGAGTAAGAAAAATAAGAGCATAAGATCTCTGAATTTCTTCAAAAGTGATATAGATATTTCTTGTCTACTTTCAAATTAGGGAATTAGTTGTGCTAGAAATTTTATCATCCATGAGTAAGAAAAATAAGAGCATAAGATCTCTGAATTTCTTCAAAAGTGATATAGATATTTCTTGTCTACTTTCAAATCAGGGAATTAGTTGTGCTAGAAATTTTATCATCCACCTAATTGAACTCTAGATACAAGCAACTCTGGTTTGGGCTAGATCTGGCATTTTTTCCTTTTTCTGCTTCCTAGGTTCTTTAACATACGCATTTAAACATAGGTGCTTGTGATATATTTCTGTCAATGGTGAATGAGATACTTGACTTCCTAGCATGGAGGACTCTCCAGGAAGTTTCAAGTTCGCACGGATGGTAAAGACTAAACTTGTTTGTTCATCTTTGCAGAGGCCAGTTAAACAATAACTAAAGCAGGACCAAATGAAAGATCTACATGCTATATCAGCCTTATTTGCAACTACTTTCTAGCCAACCCAAACCAGCATTCACGAGGGCTTTGCAATGTCATAGCTGCCAAGGACATAGATTGGTCATGTGGTGAGCAACAAATAGATGAACCGCATATTTAATGACAACTGACAAAATTATAACCACTTTTGCTAATATGAATAGGAATTATGTTCAGTTAAAAAGGACAGACATTCATAAACCTGTGAATTTATTGTTGACAATGATAAAAATAGTGAAAACAATGAAAACATAATAAAATATCATGTAAAATTAAGAAACATAAGACCGTGATAATTAAGCACATACAGTAGCTTTTGCATGATCCCATGAAAAGTATGTTGTGAAGAAGCAAGGTTCATTCCCTTCTGTGACTTTATACAGTGGCACTTGAGGAGACAGTCCCTCCAAAGATGCAGCCAAATCTATGTATTTCTGAAGGAAAAACGTTCAATAATAAATGAAGCATATCACGCAAGGAAAAATATGGGATATACCTTCCTGAACATGATTAACATGTTTACCTGGCCAACTTCAAAAGCATTTTGCCTTTCTTTTGAGTTCACAGATTGACCAACCCAGACAAACACTTCAGCATGCGTGTCAAGTATGAGGATGTCCTCTGTTAACAGATCATCTTGGGAGAAATTGTAAACCTCCTCAACCTGCAGAGTAAGACATAAAGTTACAGGTAACAGGTTTCTTAGCAATGGAGGGAAAGTTGACATAATGAAGTTTCAGTCACACTCACCCGAAGCTTTCCTGGTGAATCCACATAGCAAAAGAAATCACCAAAATCAAGAATGATTAGAACAGGCAAACTGCTCCATCAACAATGCTCACACCAACAACATTTTATACAGAGAAGTAATAAAATATGAATGCTACCTTTATTAAATGAGAAAGTAAACAAATGTGGATCTCTGATAGTGTCATTAGCAACTTTTTTGCTGATGTAACTTTGTTTTCCTCCTATTGCAGACCAGAAAGCTGAGCTTTCTGTTCCTTCTTTAGCATGTTTTAAAGCAACTCCTGGCTGAAAGTGCACATTTAACAGGTGATATTACTACTACTAAATTTTCATGCTAAGTTAAAAAATCATTAAATACATCAAGAATTAATCAAACGCATGTTTTAGCTAGTTGCGAGATGTGCAATTATGGAATCACAAGGCTATCAGGTCAAGTCAGTGTAACTGACTTGAAGCAAGACATGTTACATAAATAAAAGTGCAAGACCTAACTGAAGAACTGTAAAACTGTTGCCAAAAGTACCTAGTCTAAGATTTCATGCAAAGAGTTAATGTATCTTTCTAAAAGAGGGTCCATCTTTACTAGGCCTTAAAGTAAACACACACTGAGTTTAAATTATTAGAGGTTAAGACAACTTGGTTATGGGCTAACTTTTCACAATAATGCTTGAAGAATTTATTTCTTCGTTTAGACAAAGATATCAGTGGAAGTTCCAAAACATTTTCGCAAACAGAGAGAGTACCTTCAAAAATTCTGCAACTTTTACTGCTACCTGCTGCTGCTCAAAAGAAGATTGACTTCCAAGCCAAAGGAAAATTGCAGAGCCAGATTGCAGGAGGAAACACTCAGTGGAATTTAGAGATGTTGCCACCTGAACAAGAATAGCATACTTGGAGTGTTGCAACTAAAAATGACTAGAAGAAAAATAAAGGCCCTAGAAAAACAGTGATGGTGTACAAAAATGAAGAATTCAATGAGTGCATACTGCATCAACTTGTACTGCTTTATTGTTATAGTTGGAAGATCCAGAAATTCGAATGAGTGCAATACTCTCTGCTGTATACGTCTCATCTGCCAAACCTTTGTCAGCTAATAATTGTTTGTAACAAGAGCTCAGACCTCCCTAAAACAGATATAAGTCAATTCAAATGGTTAGCTTCACATGTTTGAAATACATGTGTTACCAAAAGCACTTTCACAGTAGTGACTTGATACCTTAAGGACCACCATAGGCTGAAAAGGAGCAACAAATTGCGGTGGCTCTTTACCTTCAAATATGCGACCCTACAAGAAACTAATTCAATTGTAGACAATTTCTAAGCACTTTCCCAACTTGACAATGAGATAACCATACCTGAACAGGTCTCCCCTTTAATGAATTAAACATAGTATTGGCCAATTGAGTTGCCATCACTTGGTCCTCCTGAATGGGAATTATAATTGAGTTAAATTATATATAGCCATCAGTTCATCAATATTCCAGTCAACCAAAATGATATGCAACAGAAGTTATAGAAATTCAAGGCAAATTCATGCACTTTAATATTGTTTAGTCAGAAACACAAACTTGGAAAAGGCAGTAAAAAATTGCTTATTCTTTCATGCACCCAAGTATTAATGGATTAAAAAAAACTTGAAAAAGTGAAACACTTAGAATAAGCACTAATAGCAGTCATGGGAAGCAAAAGCTTACTGGACACTAGTCACAAATGGGTAGCAGGATAATGGAAAAACAATTTCATGTCTCACAATCTAAGATGAACATTTATGGTTGAACTGATCTGTAAAATATTAGATACACAGAGCGCATGGTTCATGCAAACATGTAGCTGCAGTGAACTAGTTGATCAACTAAAGAATAGAGTTGGTCTAGTCAACCAACATATTATCAGCTTGAATAATCATTAATGAAAAATTATTACTTTAAATCCACATAAATTCTTTTAGGTCACAACATATTCAGGACAGTCATTTAAGTTAAAAGATTTATTAAGCCATACATAATAATTTGTATGTCATATTGTTAGGGAGAAGACCAAATGCTACTTCTTTTTTGTAAATTAAAAAATAATACATATCTTAAAACTAATAAATATTAAATTAAATTAAATTTCTTTCTTAATTATAAAAACTGAGTCAACCTCAACTGATCCAAAAGTCAATTCTTTTTAAAAAATTATTTGATATTCATAGAAAATTAATTTGGAGAGGACATATGGAGACTCTCGTATCAAACATTACAAAAGACATATCACTTTATATCATTCATGTACACAAATACTGATTGCCTGATATAAAATGGTGTAGCATTGCTACTCCATTCTAGATATTATGTGCATTAATGCAGAGCAAAGTTTGAGCACCTCTATCCACGTTATATTGCTTCCAGTAAACAAAACCAATAGACGTTATGGTCTATCCCCATGTGTGACTGAATCTAAGTTTGAAATATCGCTTACAACCCAGCTTTTACAGCCAGCCAAAGCTTCATAAAAAGTAGCTTTTCCCAAGTTTTGGCCAGTCTTAGCAATATATATATAACTAGTGCTAATATGGCTAATAGAATATCACATAATATTTAACATCCCATTCTATATTTCAAACTCAAATTGGAACAACAGAAATTACCTCAATGCTGTCTTTCCCAAACCAACAGCACAAAAAGTAGTCTTCCTTCCTCTCACCTGAGTGGTAAGTGTACAATACCATGTAGCAATCTCCACTATAAAATTTACCTATATCCTCCTTAGGCAATGGATTCTTATTATCACCATCAATCCGCCATACCTGAAAAATTAATATAATATTACATTACGGCAGGTACCAATATATATATACATATATATATATATATATATATATATGTATGTATGTATGTATGAATGTATGTATGTATGTATAAACTCACCTCCATCTTTCCACCTCCTTCAAGCAAAGGTGGAATTTCCTCATTTACTGCAGTATTTTTTGTCATTCCTTTGATACCCATACCTTGTTGCTTCAGTAAAGCTAGCAGTAAACAAAATACCATACTTAGCATGGCTACTAAGACACAATGGCACAGGCCAAGGTTTGAGCGGGAAGACGTAATGTTCACCTGCAACTTTTCCTCTTCCTTCCTCAGCACCAGTAGTAGCAGATCCTGTTGGCCAAGAATCAAAGTTGGACTTAAATGAATGTGTCTCATAACCTTGAATTACCCTGGTTATCTGTGTAGATTTTGGCTTATCGTGACTCACAACAAACTCCTGAAAATGATAGGACAGTCAAGGAATCCACGTTTAACCAATGAATGAAGAACTAGATGCTACAAATCTAGTACCTCAGCTGTTTGACAGGCTGCTTTTCTTTCTTCAACTTGTGTTAGCCGGCCAACCCAAACAAATACCTCAGCCCCACAGTCTAGTAAATAGCATTTGTTATTCTCCAATAGTGATTTAGAGAGTTCACCTTCCACAGACTTGACCTCACCATCAACAATGCTACAAGGACGTTTCATATGATTTTTTTTCCCATCATCAGCATGCAACATTGTTATGACTTATAAAGTAGAAAGAAAAAAACTTATACTACTCAACACATGCTCATATATCCTCAAGAACAAGAAACTAAAATGCAACATATACGCATCATAGAAAACAAAGAGGAAAAAAATTCGAAGGTAATGATATATTTAATAGAAACAATTACTGTTCCTGGTATAAACCAGTTAGCAGCAAGGAAATGACATATTAACACCAGACAGAATTAACAGAAAAAGCTGATGACCCTGAGGTAGCCATGGACTAGGACTGAAGTAAGAGGAGTAAAATGAATATGGAGTTCTGAAAGTTATTCATCCACACTCACCCCATTCAAATTTCCATGATGGCACTATTGACCCACAAGAGCTAATTGTATATTTTTTTAAGGGCAAGATAAAATCTTGATTTGATTGGAAGTCAAAGAGAGTTTTACAAAATCGATAAATTTACACAATAGTCAACAAGTTCCTTTATTTTAATTTCATGAATTGTTCTGAGTTGTAAACTACCAACCAACAATTTTTTATCTAAAAAAACTACCAACTTCCATCCATGGTCCTTTTAAAACAGATATTTCAATGGGGAAAGGGGTAAGGAAGAAATCAACATACCTATAAAGTTGAGCAGAAGTCAACTCTGGAATGATATCATCCTCACAGATGACTTTCTTTCCAATGGGAGCAAAACCCCCAAAGAGGACCCAAAATTCACCTGAGTCTGACTCAGTGTCCAACCTGCCATCATCTGCAATGTGGAATACATTTTAAACAAAGTTAGAAACAAAGAAAAACACAAGTGCACGGAATAGAAATACAAAATTACATAAATTTTACAAAAAATATGTGCCCGTACCAACAATTGCTACGTTGCATGTCCCTTCATGATACTTTTCCTTCAGAAACTGGACTACTTCCAAAGCCTTAGCTCTTTCTTGAATATTGGAATTTGCACCATTGAACTGATAAATTTTATTCTGAGTGTCTAGGATAAAAACATCATCATGATTCAGTGAAGAACGTGCAAAAGGGACCTGCACAATAAAATGCTAAGTTACATGCTCATTCAAAAAATGTTCACCAGATCTATGAAGTTCATATCTAGAGAAGATTATGCCTGTTTCATCTTGACAACCCGTTTTCCTTTGCATATGTACAAACGGGTCTCAAACTCTTCTTCTTCAGGTTTTCTAAATCCAGATGCAACACCCCCTTCTAATGGTATTATACATGGCTTAAAGTATGACAAGAACTTGTCAGATTCATGGCCCTGGATTTCCCTGTGCTGCACGGCACGTCCTCCAAGAGCAGCATCAAGTTCAACAGTTTTGATGGCTGCTGTTCCAGCTTCATCCTATAAATTATAAAAAATACCAACAAAAAATTATTCTTTTGCCAGATAGATTGGTTCCGATAATTCAAAAAAGGCAAGTGAATCATGTCTCTCAGACACCCTGAAAGAAAATTGTACTCAGCTCAACTAACATTTCCTCAGGCTTTATTTGTTTCATCAGAAAATTTTCTTTGCAAAATAAGAAACTTCTCCACATTTATTACCCAAAGTGGGCAAAGCTTGAGCGCAACTATATTGAATATGGGTTGGGCTGGGCTGGGCTGAAACATTTTTAATTGGCTGGATAAGAAATTTTTAAAATGAGATTTACTTAGGCCTGAATTGAGAACATTTTATTCAAAATAAGAATATTCTAAAAAAACCATTTCAAAAACAAATTGAGCTTGAGCTTGCTGTTGGACTAGAACAGTTCTATACATGTCAAAATAGCATTTTAAAAATGCAATGGGTAAAAACCCAAACTTGGGACAAAAATTTAATTCAAGTCAAGCAATAACCCAAAAAACGTCCAGACTCAAACCCAAACATATTTATAGGTTCTCTTTGTTGTATATATACCAGTGTAAGTCATTTCTATAATGAATACAATACATTTGACCTTTTGTCAATTTTAGTTACCTCTTAATTTCACAAGTAAAGAAAAAGCTAATAGATGCAGAATGAGGCAAGATCCAAAGTTAAAGATGGGGAAGGTGAAGTCACAAGCTCACCTGGCTTGTGTCTTTTCCAATCCAGAAATGTATATCATAAAAATTAGTGCTTCCTTTACCTTGTGTTGTCTGTGAATAAACATATATGAGAACCTAAATAGTAAGGGGGAAAAATAGAAGATAAAAAACCAATCTTGCTGGTAGGGTAGCAATTGTGTTAGCATCTAATGTTATAATCAGCATGACATTTTTTAATCACAATCTCAAGAAAACCAAAGAAGCAATTTAGGGATAATTTGTACATAATCAACAGAAAGGATCTTAACTGTCTATTGAACATTTAAAATCTAGTCACGCAATACAATTATTAATGATACTAAGTAAAGCCATAATCAATGCATCAGATTTCATAAGAAATATAGTTCACACCTGCAAGATGATGTAAGAATCTCCCATGTAAAATTTCCCATATTCAGATTTGGGCAACGGAACTGGCTGAAAGTCCTCAATCCTCCATATTTCAGTCCCTCTAAAAAACCATTAAGTCTAAAACCACTCAAAGTGGGCTCCATATACAACAAGATAACCAAGAAAAAAGATGGTGCATCCAAAGACCAATTACATATTATTTGATTGTTCTTTGGCATTAAATTTTTCTTTTGTTGATTTCATTTTTCACTCTTAATTTATTCAGGAAGTTAAAAAGAATTCATATTAGAATTTCTTTTGAAATGTGTCCATTATATTAAGGATACGCTCTTTGACCCACTCCCTGGAAGGCAGGATCCAAAACTTTCGTAGAGGTAGACATGCGTAAAATTCCTTCTCCAAAACTATCTTGACCGGCAAAAGCAAATTCCTATGTAGTCCACTGCATGACAAAAGCGCTGATGTTAACAAAAATAGTGAAGAATATACAAGAATGAGAAAAGCACGCAACACCTATTAGAGCAACTGCATACTCTGACACCACCACATCATGCATGCTATTGTGATATTTATAGAACATGGGGAGAACAACAGCAATAACAAGTATTTATTTCCCTAAACAGAAATATTTTCTATGTCTCCAACGTAATTTTAAAATATTCATAATCAAGGGCAGGCCTAATGACTTCCTAGTTCCTAGTATGAATATAATATTGCTACCCATCACAACCAACCTAACTGTATAATGGAAATTGACTTTATATATCTTCAGTACTGCTACAAGCCTACAATAAGTATACAAACAACTGATCTGTAAATTTGGTTCATTATAATTGGTAGAGACATTGTTCATACTAATATATTCTACTAAAAATAGAAAAGGAAGTTTATAACCACTCCCCATTTTTCATATTCTACGTTAGTAAACAATTGTAGGGTTTAAATTCTCTTTTGGAGAAATTATGATGTAAATTTGTTAGGATGGAATGGGGAGGAAGTACTGAAGTAGAACAAACACAAGAAGAGAAAAAGAGATGTTAACTGAGACTTCTCAATCTGCAATAAGATCGATTGTCTCAGTTGCGGATTACGTCAGTGACCTATGAAGTAAATATCAACAAATTCCATTCTATGTCAATTCCAAGTTGCCCAGTTCTCGAAGTGAAAATTGCAATCTGGGAGAACTACATTGAAATTGCTGCAAAAGGCTGCTGACAAAAATGCTTATCCAATGCTTGATCCACCATGTAGTAACAGAGAGCAATAAACTGGACTACAGCTCTGAACTTAATTGAAACGACCAATGAAATTTTGAGTATTAATCTTCTTTGAGCTACCAATAAAAAAGTAAAGTAGAAAGATATGCAGGGTTGCAACTCCAAACAGGAGATCGAATTGATTTGTCGCTACGGAGCCGAATATCAGTATCTACCCGCATCCCTTGTCTAATTCCCATTCAGTCATTGCTTTCACGAACGAAAAGCCCATAGACAAAATGGTGAATGATCGAAGCTTCAAAGAATTTCAAGTCATTATAAATGCATGCAGGCGTGAAATCACACAACAAATTAAAAAACAAACCAAAAAAATAAAAAACAGATAATTCGAGAGCTAAAAACAGTGAATTAAATCAGAATAAGATGTACCCAGTAGTTCATAGACAATACTGATCACCAAAAGAAAAACAAAAACTACAAAATCCCATTCAAGTTACCGCAATATCATCCAGATGCAGACCAACAATTATATTGCCGACTTACACAATAACCAGAACAGTGAATCGGATAACAAATAGTACGACAAGAGATCGCCGTATACTATAGTATTGAGAATTCTCCGAACTGATATGAGTAGCGGAATGAAGGGAACACTCGTTAGGAAGACATTGACGTACCTGTGATCTCTCGCTGTGATGATGGGTGGTAGGATGAAAGGCACGAGCGAGAGAGATAAGAAATGGGTATGGGGGAGTACAGGCTTGGAGAGCTGGCATAAAAGAGAAAGAGGGAGAAGACGATACTTGAAAAGAAACGTGAATTATTGCTGAGCCTGTGTCAGTGTTCTCTCTCTAACTTTTTAGCCTTTCAAGAATTGTAATTCAGAGAGAGCATGCAGAGATTGAAAAGAAAAGGGCATGGACGAATTATGACGACGAAAGGGTGATGAAAGGAGAAAGTCAGAAAAGAGAAGAGAGGGTGTCGTTAAGTCGAGAGAACATTTTGGCGAGAAAAAGTCGTTGCATAAAGCCAACGATCCGCTCACCGTGGCACCGGGCATGTTGGCTTTATGTAGCTTAGATGGATTAAATTATAGATACATATCTTTTACTCCTTCCGTTTTTTTTTTAATTTATATGTTTTTATTAAAATATATAGCCTATTAAAGATATATTTCTTACACTTTTATTTGGATATTATATATTGTGTATTAGAAAAATTATTTTATTTTACAATTTACAGAATAAATTTTTATATTAATTAAATATTTTTCATATTATATAAGTAATAATGTAAGAGTATTTTAACCAAAACAAACGTAATTATTGACATTTAAAAAAAATAAATGCCATATAATTTGAAAATCTTAATAGAAATTTAATTCATCTTTTTATTTCTATTTTCAAATCATGGATCCTGGAAAAAAATTATTCTTGATAAAATAAGTTGCTGATTTAATTATTAAATAGGACACCTCTCAATAATTCCTTTGAACGTCATATTTTCTCCATTCGAATTGTTTAAAGATAAAGTCTTTAAATTATAGTCTTCCCAAATGTTTTCCTTCAATCGAACATATTCAGAATTGGACTCCGAATACTGGTAATTTTTGTATCAAAGAGTACGAATCCATACTTGTATTCTAGATTAATTATTTTAATTCAAAAAAATTGTTCCAATAAATGACTAAATTTGAAATATATTATTTTTGAAGAATCAAATCAAAAGAGAGTAAACAAATTAAAAAAATAAACACTAAACCTTAAACCCTAAGTGCTAAATTATTAGATGACAAAATTGAGAACAAAATATTAACAAAAAAATAATAAAAGAAATATTTCATAGACTAAATCATTTCGTCATTAAAAATCATTGTGGTTGATCTTTTTTCCTGTCATGTGGTATGTGTATGTTAAAATATTGGTTTACACCCATATTACTAGCATTTTTTTTTTTCTGTTAATTTGCGAGTAGAATAATATTCTAAACTATTAGGTAGAACAGAATAAAACAATAGGAAAGCCAGGCAAGAAAAAAATGAAAATGGAGCCAGATTTTTTGCATTTTTTGATAGATGCAACAGTAAATCTTAAAAAACTATGCAATTTACATTTGAAATTTAATATCAAAATCGATAAAAGGAAAAAAAGATAGTTTTATACTTTAAAAAAGTAATATCAAGCATATAGTATTGAATTATAAAACTTATTAATTATCATATTTTTTATAAAACTTTTGACAATATACTTAAAAAGTAATCTGAAAGCAGCATGCTGCTCCAACTCTCCGAAAATAGAATTCCCACTCCTTAAATTTGTCACCCATCATTGTTAATCTCTTTCCTTTTTCTTTATTTTGTGTTTTTCCTCCTTTCATATTAATATTGAACAATGGTGATAAACAAATACTGAAAAGAAAAGAAAAAAAGAAAACGTTCACTTCGATCATATGCCAAAGGAGTAAATAGAAATCTCTACTTCGAACATGTTCATGAAGGCCATATAATTAATATTAATGCTAATCAAATCGCTAACTAAACTAGACTTATAACAAGCTTAAGAGAGCACAGTTTCTAAGAAGGAAAAAAGTTACATTTTCATTTTTTCTTTGGCCAGGAAAAAAGTTACATCGTCACTAACAGTTTGATTTAGTAGTCTTAGAATTGATTTTAGTTAAAATATTAGAGTTCGACCTCTAACTAGAACCATTGAAGAATTTAACTGATTATAGCACGACTTTGAAAAAAATAAACAAGAAAAATAAAAAAAATAAATTTATTTTTGAAATTTTTACAACATATATTAGAGAATGAAAGAAAGAGATAATAACCTCATACTCACACAATATTATTTCCTGTGTTAGAATATTGCAAATCCCATCTTAACGCAAAAGACTATGCATTTTTAGATAGAATATATAAAGGAAATGCACACTTAGTTGCCCAAAAATTTTAAACTTGCATTAGAAAAGGAAAGCTAGCTCTTATGGTCATTTTATTTCTGTGACAATTCATAACAAATTATTTGAGCGCTATTGCACGAAGTAATTAATTGTACTAAAAATATGGTTCAGTACACAAACTAATCTTTTTTATACAATCCATATTATCATTATTTATTGTATCCATTGCCATAAGTGGCCAAAACACAGCACGATGTTGATACATTCAAGCTTAGCTTTTTACTTTGTTGTTTGGTAGATTGTTGCATCAGATATTCAAGTCGGCTACTTTATATGCAAGTAATTACTAAAATCCATACAAAGTTTAGTATCCGAAAATTATTTCAATAAAATTTGTATCACTTCATTAGTCATATTAGTGATTTAGATGTCAACAGTTGAAATGCTGTATTAAATTCAATTAATTTTTTTAAAAATATATTTTTTAACATAATTCTTTAACTCTACACACATGCGCGAGGCTGATAAGACAAAATAAAAAGTCAAGTAGTGGAAATTCAATTTTTGAATTCTTTATAGTGATATTTATCAAGTCCAAATCAATTGAAGTTTCAATACTGTACGTCTTTCTTCCCTTGATAGTTGATAAAATTGAAAAGAAAAAAAGTAGATTCAGAAAATTTGTTTTGGGATAATTTTTTATTTTCCCTTCGCGTTCTTGTCATTGAGTTAATAAGTTTCGAATAACATGGAGTAGTGGGGTAAGGGCCAACAGTGATCCAAATTGTAGGAATATGTATCAATTTAGGAACTTGTAGAAAGGTGGACAATCAAAAGGGACCTACACCTTGAACGTAATATTCTGGTATGGTCCCTTTCAAATATATTAATTATTGATTAACAAGGGTATTTCAAAAGAAGACCAAATACGCTACATTAGTACATTATATATCACACTTGTTTTTCGACCAGTAATATTTTATTTCACAGATGAATCATTCACCCTGGTGCGTCCTTGTTAAGAGCTTACATAGGTCTGTAGAATAATCTGTACACTTTAATTATGAAAGGTCATAAAAGTATCATACAGACGTGTAATAATGAATAGATATATTACACATTCATCGTTCTGGATTATTAGGCTAGTGCTTTTATATATGATTATTCGATTTTGTTTTTGAAGGGCTTGATGATGGTGGCAGCCATGGCAGCTTTAAGAGAATGCATGCAGATCATGTGGCTTGTGACTTGTGACATTTCTCCTTTCTTATTACTAGCCGCACTGGCCTATACCGTCTCTTTTGGCCTCTACTCTCTAGTGGGCAAAGCGAATCAATCGCTCCTATATAGTGATTGGTTGAAAAAAAATGTAAGTACAAAAAATAAAAATAAAAATTTTGTAGTCGTAAGTCATACAACATATATACAATTCAGATTTTTTTGCGTAGCATGTTGCTTATAAAAAGCTTGGTCCGTTCTACCAAAGGAGATGATTGATATTGATGTAGCTAAATCATATGTGCTAATAAATTTGGTGTATATGTGTTGATAGTTTCATATTTGAATAAAATATTATTTTGATATCTTATTTATCATTTTAGTCTGATTTTGATTCTTAACTAATTTTTTAATTTTAATTTGGTCTCTTATTTATAAAATTCAGCCTTAATTTGATTCTTTACTAATTTTTAATTTTAATTTAATTTTTTATTTATAAGTTCAGTTTTAATTTATTCCTTCATTAATATAAATATTAGTACATTTACTCTAAATTAAGTTGAGTTTGACAAACTAAATATGTAAACTTTCATATTAGTGAAGAATCAAATTAAAATTAGACTTATAAACAAGGGATCAAATTAAAATTAAAAATTAATAAAAGATTAAAATTATATTTTAGTTGTTATATACTTTGAATATCAGTGTGACACTTCTAATATTTACATTAACATATTGTAAGGTGTTTTAAGTAAATTCCAACAGTTTACTTTTAAATTAACGTAATATTTTTTGCGGGAATTTTTTTTTTAATTTCTTCTTAAAGAGCTTTATCATCGATTAAAGCTTTCCATCGAATTATGCATGTGTCCTAAATTGTTCTTTCCCTACCTCTCTCTCTCTAGCTTAGAATTGTTGGCTTATCTGGATAGTTGACTTTATTTTATTTTATTTTATTTTTCCTGATGAAGACTGGACAAAGAGACATCCATTTGTTGAGATTAATTGTTTTATATGTTTTTTTGTTTTTTTTCATTTCTACTTGAAATGACCAAACTGACATGGCAGAGGGACACCAAATTTTCCGTTCGAAGGTCCTATCATAGACGAGGCTGAAATACTATGGATTTGGTTTCTTCTCATGTCAAAGTAAAGTATAACTTGTTTTGTAAGTTTTTTTTAATCAACTGTGAATTTAATTGGACCACAATTTAAAGGGCAATAACCCAATTAATGGGCTGCTACCCAAGCTGATCTTTAAAACCCAAAACAAAACGATACAGATGCCCAACTTGCAGCACAATTGGATAAATAACTTCATTGTAATCCAAAAAATAAAAATCTATAATTATCAAAATTGATAGTTCATGCTGTGATCAACAGTGAAATTTCCTCTTCAGGTGGATTAATTATTATGGGAGAGAACATCTCAAAAAGGGATATTACTTTCTTCAACAACTATTATCTTACTGCATATAAGTTGGAATAATTTATTCATTCTATGCCTTTCTTGGTCATGCATGAAAGTGTTCATATATAAGCGACCTTCAGGTTCAACACGGTCTCTAAACCCTAAACTACCTTAACACAAACGAAAAAGAGAAAGAAAAGAAAGCTCACAGCTTCTTTCGCCCTTATTCTTGCGCTGTTTTCCTCATACCTCATCTTCATGTCAAGTTCCTCTTCAAACCCTCCATCGTCTCTTCCCATAAACCCTCCATTGCAGCTCGAGCCTGACCCTGGAAACAGTACTGGCCACACCCATACCAGTTCACAAAATGGGTATCACAAAGTCACTTTCGGAGAAGTATTACACAACTGGTGGGCCAATGCAGATCAGAGTAATTCTAGTTCTAGCATTAATAATAATCCCCCAACCCCTCTCCAGATATGGATAGTTCAAAATGTGTATCCTCTGGTGACCCCAATGCGTATATGTTCCTTCTCGCTCGGTCTCATAAGCTCCTTGTTAGCCTATGGGTGCTTCATGCAGACTGGGTTTTACAAATCCAGCCATCGTCAGCTTTTCTACGTGGTCGCATTAATAGGGTACGTCGTGGGCCTGATTTTCCTTCTGTTCTTCAGATTCTGCTCTGTGGATCGGCACCGTTACCTCTTGAAGTCTCTCGGGGAACTTGTGGTTCTGCTTCTGGTGTCCCTTCTTATTCTGGAAATTGGACACAAGCATAATCATCTTTCTCATGAGGTTGCTGCTGCTCCAATCAATGGCTCGCTTAGATATGGGAAAGTGGAAGGTAGTGAAGTTGCAGAATTAGCAACGTGTTTTTTTCTGGTCATAGTTGCGCTCTGCATAATCAATCTGCTTATGCCTGGCCACCATTACTCTCTACTTGAAGCAACTGTCACGTTAACGTTGCACTTGGGCTTGATGGGAAGCTTTTACCTTAAGATCTCTGCGGTGTGCTTCGTCTTTGTGCTTCTGGCCATCAAGAATTATCTATGGCGGCACGTAGGAGATGCTCAAGCTCCTACGAATGAACAGCATCATTTGGCTTGGGTTGCTTTTGAAGTTGTTTGATACTTCGTTTCCAATAAATAATTTATTGACTATGGTGTAATTTGAAAGAATTTTATTAGCCAGTACCCTTATTATTGAATTATTTATTGTACATAATAAATCATTTTTAATTAAAAAATTAGTTTATAAGTATTTTTTTATTATTATAGAATTATTTTATTATTTAAGGTTTATTTATAATAAATGATATTTAACTAATAAAAATTAATTTAAAATAATGTTATTTTTATTTTTTAGTTAAAATATTGTGTGTTTTCATACCAAAGATATGTTAATAAAGTGACTGTCTATTGGAATAGTTTTATTTATTTTTAAAAAAATATTGTTTCGAGGACTTTAGAGAAAGGGCCTATGTTCTGATGTTATTGCGCCGTATTTAAACCGGTCCAAGTTGACGAAAAGTAATTAAAATTTAATGAGTTTATAGTTTTAATCGGTTCATATTTTCTTATTTTTCGCAGTTTTGTTGAGTTGCAGATTTAAAAAATAAATTTCATACTAAATTGATTTAAAATTATTATCATATACTATATTTTAAATGAAAATTAAATGTACAGAACATCTTCAATATTAATACGGTTGGCAGTTTTTAGATCCCCTTATATCGAATCTAACCCTTGATGGCCCCCAAAACAAAAAAAAAAAAAGGAAAAAGAATTTACCTTGTTGCATGAAAATCCAGTGAGGCAAATTATCCCATCCCCCAAGCCCCAAGTCACGAAGCAGCTTTGACTTATAAGCCTTTTTTTTTTTGTGTGTGTGTGTGTACGCAATGCACTTGACAACTAAGATTTGTTTTATATTATTCTATGCTATAACTATCACGTATGTAGTATAATCATGGCCGTTGGATGTGAATATCATACATTTAATGCATGTTAAAAAATTTCTCCTATCTAAAAAATAAAGAAAGAAATTTCATCTGATCTATGTAAATTAGAGAGCTTTTGTTTAGAGATGAATATCTTTTTTAGATTTTTGATATTTTAATTTTTATATGAAATTTTATTTCAGATTTTTAATTTAATTCTTTAATTTATAAGAACTTATAACAATTTATTTATTTTAATATAGATGTTTTATCTAAAAACTTTTATTCCATTAACATCATATTTTAAGTTCGTTTCTTGCGTAAATTCTTATAGATTCCTTCTCACTCCCAATAGAGTAGATGGCACATCAATAAGCCCAACCAATCAATGAAAGTTTTTGCATTTTTCTTTCATTTCCAAGGACCCAAAAATTATCACACCCATTCTCCCCGTCGTTTTGTGAAAGGTCACTCGCTTTCAGGAAATTCCATAGTTAACAAATTTGACCTCCCCCCTCTTTCTATTCAGGCATAGGTTGTTGCTAGAATAAGGCAAGGGAATGAGAATAAAAATAATGTTTGGTTGATACGTTGAGTTTTTATTCTTATTTTTTAGGGAATCTGTTCTCTCTCATATAAGGGAGAATTCTCTCTCTAGCTGAAGCTATGATATGAGAAGGTTTATTGAAAATAAAAATATATTTGACAAAAATATCCCTACTTATAATAATTTTTGAACAAAAATACCCTTATGATATATCAAAACCTTAATTTATTATTAAATTATTTATTTTTAATTTATTATTATTATATTATTATTTATTTAATTTATTAATTATTTATTATTAAATTATTAATATTAATTTATTATTATTTATTATTTATTCATTTTATTATTATTTATTATTAAATGATATTTTTAATTTATTAATATTATATAATTATTTATTTAATTCATTATTTAGTAATTATTAAATTATCATTATTTATTTATTTTTATTATTTATTATTAAATTATCTTTTTAATTTATTATTATTTATTTTATTAATTAATTATTAATTATTAAATTATAATTTTAAATTTATTATTAATATTATTAATTAAAATTATATTAATATATAATTATATTATTAATTAATAATTCGACGAGATGTTTGCCTTTTTTTTATTTTAGTTTTATGAAAAGAGATAATATGATAAAATATGCACACTATCTAATTGATTCCTATGTGTAATCTACTAACCAAACGAAATAAAGGGAGACATGCCTATTCATATTCCTTTCCAATCAAATAGCATTTTAATATTCTCATTCCCACTCTCACTCTCATTTTCATTCTCATTTTCATTCTCATTTCTATTTTTATTGTATCAATTCTAACAACCAAACGGGCCCTTAAAAAGATTTTAGGTGATCTTTAAAAGATTTGGCGACTATGAAATAGAATGGTATTAATGAAAGAAAATGGAGTATAACTAATATATCACTTCATTATTTAAAAGTTTAATAAAAAAAAAGAATTAATACTGAATTGAAAAGATTTACATACTATTTTTATAGTATTATTTTTATAAATGAAATGTCATCATAATAAGTTTTTAATAAAAAAAATATTATAGTAAATATATCACTTGATCCAATTAGGAACCTTTCTGTTAATGCAGGAAAAGGAGAGGGTTATGTTCTTTTTCAAAAAATTTTTATATATAGTATAATTTTAAAAATTAATATTATATAAAAAATATTTACAGTTTTTTTAAAAATTAATAATAATTTATTTTTTAAAATTATTTTTTTTTAAAAAGCCTACTCGCCACATAGTTACTCTATATCATCATTAACCTCCAATTTAAAAAAAAATAAGAATTTTTAATTTTTTTTATCATTTCATTCTATTTAAAAAAAACTTTTAAATATGATAATACATCAAGTTAGCTATTTCACTTCATGCCATCGTATTCTGGGCATTCATCCAAATATAACCTTAGTCAAAATGAGAATTTGGCCTGCCACTTACATTAGTGCAAATCAATACTCAATAGTCCCATAAAATCCCTAGATTTGAATATTTACACTGCTACTAGTAGTACTCAGTAACAAATCAAGGTGTAAACTTTTTTCTACTAAACAAAAACATATAATTGTAATAATCTATGAGCTTCGATGCAAAACGATTAGGCACTAACAAAGTATCATCTATCTTTGAGGATTGAGAACCTTCGAAGTTCGTCTCTTTGTTTTCTGGATTTTTCTAATATTGAAAATTGATGGTGTTGACGTTGGTGTTGGGGATTCTATACAGAAGTGAAGTCAACATTTTGAACAATTAAGTGTGAGCATCAAGGAGTATCATTGAGGATTAGAAACTTGTGAAGTTCGTCTATTTTTCTCTTGGGTTTTTCTGGTATTTTGTAGTAAATACTCAGATCAATTATAGAAAAAGGTGAGGGAGATGAAGGATGAGAGAAAGAGAAGGTAAAAAGAGAAACATAAATCTGCTGACGTAAAAAAGTTATGTTAATTGACTTGATAAATTAATTAACGAAATTTAAACAAACAAAATCAACAATTTAGGAGAATAACTGTAAAATTTTTAAAGGTAAGATAATTAACCATACATATTCTTTTAAGTCAAAAAGGTTCTGTGTATTTTAATTTATGTATATTAAAAAATTGTATGTAATCATTTCTTATATTCATATTATCAAAATCTCCTATTAGAAATTGACACCTGTAAAGTTTTTTTGGCCTCATCTATTTTCCATAGGCATTGTGAACTAATGTTTCTCTAGTAATATGAAACGAGATAGAGTTCATATTCATCTTCCGTAGCTCTGCAACTTCGAAACTCCATTTCTACATCTGCAATTTCCCTGCATTTTCCCTGTATCCCTGTTAACCATTCTAAGTGGTCCTTCGTTTCTATCCCAGTTGCCAATGAACCTAATAAATGACCAATCACTTGCTTATTTGCTAGCTTGGATTTGGATTGCAGATACAATTGATTATGCCATTCTTACTTTCGATGGAAGAGATTCAGAGAATGACCATGATCTAGGCATTCACATTCCCAGTTGGTCTTCTTCCCAAAGGTGCACCAGGAAGTTGGGAAAATCAATCCAGTGACAACTGTGCAAGAAATCTCCAAAACCAAAAGCATGTAATTGGAATATTGTGTGTCCTTACCTTACTCAAGGGAAAAGGTAAGGAACAAGAATATTACTCTTTAATCTTTGCCAAACCTTTAAGCTATGAATCCTCATAAAGCTTTAAGAAAAGTTTGAGTCACCAAAAATCCATTTTTAAACAATTAACCTTGATTCCTTTCCTCAAATAGTTTATTACGAATATAAGGGCTTGGATATACCTCCCTTCATAATTGGGGCTACCGTCATAGAGCATGCCAGAATGGGTACCAGAAGCTCTGAAACCAATATAAAATCCCTTTAGAACGCTGCAATTTCTCCTACAACATGATCCAAACACACCCTTTATGACAAATCCAAATGAACCCAACTCAATCTTGGCCTCGTCAGCAATGAACCACTTGTTGAGCAAAAGGATCAAGAGTTTCGGAATGGGAGGCTTTGGGAATTTGTGTAGCCTAATTATGAAATGCCTACATGTCCTGTAGGGTCATGGAGGTCAATGAGAGTACTGGAACCAAAGGCTCAGGGTCATCACGCTTCGGTGACCCCAATGCGTATATTTTGGTTCCTCTATCGTATTTCGTGCAAGGTAAGGGATTCTCATGGAGACTGAGTTTCACAATTATTAAAGTGAACTGACTCTGTCCAGGAGGCCCAGATCCTCACCATCACTAATCTTCCTCTTGAAAGTAATATTCTTGTAGTTTAGTACTAAGTATCAATGTACAAATTGTTTAGGATATGAAACCAGTGAAGACCTATACTAAAGTTTCAATATATGTACCATTTTTGCCTGAGAGGAACTTCAACAAAAGTATATAGCTTGAACATATATTTATGTAACTGCTGTTTTAGTAGCCGCTTAGCTGCTATAAAGGGAACGCAATTTTTTTATTTTTTTATTTGTTGTCATAAGATTTTAAGCCTTTGTTGTAACAAATTATTAATGCAGTTTAACATATCGTTTATCTAATGTAAAAAAGCTTGTTTTTTGTTGCAAAATGGCAGATGCAAATCATCTCCAGATTTGATAAACTGTGATTTCAAAATTTATTTGATTGGAAACGTGGGTACTCGATCAAGTTGCCACAGGGATGGTTGGTAACGATATTAAGTACAAATGCACAAGCTATGAGGAAATTATCAATATTGATCACCGCAAAAAAGTTACAAACTAGTAATCATTTTATGCATTGGACCGTATTGCATTGGCTGTTTTTTCCTTTACACTTTGCTTGGGAGTTTTGAAGAGAGTGGGGTCGAAGATAGTGTGGAGAATGCATTTATGGATGGTGCCAAACAAGTGCTGAAGGAAATCATATGAAGACTCGTAACAATATATAGGCCGAATAGATTCTGTCCAGGACGCCAGATCCTCACCATCGCTAATCACACGAATCCCACCTTCTTGCAGACATGGGAAAAAGAAAAGACTCAGATTCTTGGGTTTTACTACCCACCCAGGAACATATTTTAGGATGTTAAAATCAAGAAAAATGCATTAAAAAAATCCACATGTCATTGATATATCCAACACTGTCTGAGATGAACACGGAAATGTAAACAGAACCCATATGCATGTAACAAATCCACAAAAAACATCAATGAAAAGTCCATACAAAAATTCCTCATGCTGTCGTGAGATGTTTGCCACCTCTGCAAGAAATCTTTGATGTAACACAGATAACATATCACGTATCAACTTGAGTGCAGGCTAATGGCTATTACCTCCACCTTTGACAAACTGTGATATCAAATTTGGACGTCACATCAGTTTGTTAATTTGACTGGAATTATGCTTACTCAACCAACGATCCAACCAAAGTGACATATGTTAAGATTTGTACATTGGCCATTGTTTCAAATAATTGTTCTGAATCTATAAATGTTTCACACTAAGAATTTAATGAATTTGGTCCCAATTACTAATCTGGAGTTTCGAAAGCATATACTTGTAATGGAACTATAGTGCTTCAATTACTGCATAAAAACAGAAGGAAAAAGGAATGAGATTATCAAATCTTCATTATGGAAAGGACAGTTAAAACTTAGAAACCATTCAAAATCTAGGACAAGACAAGACTAGCAAATTGCAAGAGACCTTCATGGTACCTGAGAACATAAATAGTATTATGTTGCAGGGCAATCCAATTTTACAAAGCAAACTGAGGTATTGGATTACTAATCATTCAGCTATATTGGTAAATTCTAAAAGGATATACAAACACATGAAATGATTTTTAAAACTAAAGAAAAACGCAAAACATTGGCCTCTGGCAATTGCACCTGGTGCCAAAATTTTTCCTAGTATGGGAATGCTTCCTAGCTCTCATTTCTCAATATCAGTTTTTGAATACTAAAAGCACGTACTTAAGGACCCCATATATATATATATAGAGAGAGAGAGAGAGAGAGAGAGAGAACTTAATCAACTCCTCATCAAAAGTGCGAGGAATCATGTTGCTGAGGGAATATTTTATATGCAAGGATAACATTCTCTAACTTGGTCTTAAGGATTTCTAAAATTTATGAATATTCATATTTCAATAGCAGAAACCAAATGCATGAATCTTGGTGACAAATCCTTTGTAAGCTAATATTAATTTCCATGTATGATAATGCATTTGTATTCTTGACCCATCATAAGTTAACGAATAAGTCTTATCCTTATTCTTGGTCCGTTAAATGTTGAATTGCTTTGAGATTCTTAAAAATGAAGGTGCACACAAAATGCAAAAAAAAAAACTCAAACTGAATAAGAGTTCAATAACAAATGATAATATTTCTAAACCCTAAACCATCAATATGGTACCAACTACCAAGTCTCATCCTATATGTCCTTAAACTCTATATTAGCTTGGATGGGTACCTTGTCCTTCGATTCTGCTTTGGCTTGTTTCTAACTCTTCCTTTGTGTTGCCACGAGTGTACTTTTTCCCATCTCCATTAAAAACCTTTCCTCCTTTTTAACACACACAGTTAACAGTTCATTGATCGACCATTTCTTCTTATGTTCAGGTAACAAAGGGTTTGCATGAAGTGCCCAAGAAAGACTTAGAAATTTGTTCACATGCCCTTCGACCAAGCATATTTTGAGTTTTGGTCGAATTTTTTTTGGCATAAAAGATGTGAGAGCATGATGCGAGAGTCTTTACTTGTACAATTCATCCTAAACTCCTTACCACTTCAATATGGGCCCTTTAATATATCCTATAACATATAAAGAGAAAAAGGTCGATCAATAAATTACAATCCGTGTGTTTTTAAGAGGAGGGAAGGCTCTTAACAAATATGGAAGAAAGTGCAATGTGGCAACATAAGAAAAGAGTAAGATGTAAGCCAAAGTAGAAGGAAAGGCAAAGCACCCATCCAAACTAACATGAAGAAGTCCAAGTGTTTCTTTTACAAAAGGGTAGAGCACATAAAAAAGTATAGGAGAGCATGATGCCAGAGTCTTTACTTGTACGCTTCATCCTAAACTCCTTACTACTTCAATATGGGCCCTTTAATATATTCTATAACACATAAAGGAAAAGGTCGAGCAATAAATTGCAAACCATGTGTTTTCAAGAGGAGGGAAGGCTCTTAACAAATATGGAAGAAAGTTCAATGAGGCAACATAAGAAAAGAGTAAGAAGTAAGCCAAAGTAGAAGGAAAGGCAAAGCACCCATCCGAACTAACATAAAGAAGTCCAGGTGTTTCTTTTGCAAAAAGAAAGAACACATAAAAAAGTATAGCGTCAAATTTAAAGCTTGACATGAAATGAAAAGTAACTCAATCTCTGATTTTGCATTGCTGCATGTGCAATATTCCTGTCTTCGCCAAGAATAATTAGCAAGAACAAGTTCTACTGAGATATGACCAGGGCGCCTCATAGGCTCATACTCTCAATCTATCTCCATTTCTAAGGCCGCTGGCATGGCTATGGATAAGGCATGGGAAGCAGCATGCACTGTGTGTGCATATTGACACGCTCAGATGACCCAGCATCATCTGTTTAACGAGTCCTTGATCCATAATGGAGTCCTGCATGAATACAGAATTCTCCAATTGCTGGTACTCAAAGACAACAAGTATACTCAGGGCTGAGTCGCGAGATGTCTCCAAGACTAGTCAAAAATGAACTTTTCCTTACTTGCAACGCCAACCTAAATTGCACAAATGAAGAGTAAGACTCACAGAGACCATACTGCTTCAACATATAATGAATTGAAACAAACTCCGCTAACCATCAGATAGAAGATACTTCCCAACTCATCAATATAGACAAGCGTTGGCTTTGTGAAGATATTTTATTTAGTCCCAGAGGCATCTTGAATCAATTTAAAAATTCAGTCGCAGGAAAAGTTGATAAGCACATTAGCTATAGATGCAGAAGCTACAATTAACAAGTAATAGGGATAGTACCAGTATCGAATACCACAAACAAGGGAAAAAAAAAAAAAAGTCATTGACTCACAGTCCCCTTCAAGTGATCGATTGTACAGAACTCTCATTCTTTTCCATAGGTTTCTCCTTTTCCTTGACCTTCTTCATCAGTTTTGGCCTTGGTTTCATTGGCTTCATATAACTAGCCTGTAACCTCACCATTTCCCTTAAAATCTCAATTAATTTGCTCTCAATCTCTAACCCATTTAGCTCAATCACTCTCAAAGCTCTTGCCACAGCCTCCATAGTACTCACGCACCCAGAAAAAGGTTCCTTCCTCAATATTAATTCGGAGTCGAATATGCTTCCACCGCTCACTTTCTCATCTACCTCCAAACAAACCCTTGTCGCAAACTTGGAAAGGAACTCCTCGCTGGCCTTTACCATCTCCCTCGCGTGCTTCCAAGTCCCATCAAAAGCAATCAAAACCAAATTCTCTCCATTGTTTCGGATACAATCCGATGCCTTGAGGCGGGTGATGTTGATAGCTGGCGATGAATGCGACGACGGAAAAAGATAAAGGGCCTTGGGTGATTGGTCAAGCAGTGATGAGAGGCCAGGGCGAAGACGGCGGCCGACAATGGCGGTGGCGTTGAGTAAGGTTTTGGTCAGAATGGGAGTGGTAGAAAGCTTGTGCTGTGCCTCGTGTGGATGTTGGAGGATCACCAATCGGGTCGCGGTTTGGATGGGGTGCAGGGGGAGGGCGTGGCAGAGGCACACCGGATCGGGGCGCGAGCATTTGGAGCAGATGGATCGGTGATGCGACGGTGACAGTGGTTCAGGCGTACAGGCGGTGGTCGTAGTTGGAAGGTCGCGGCTTGGGTCTTCTGAATCGAAGTCCATACGGAGAAGCGAAGTTCCCCTTTCAGCTCCAGCGGTTCTACCACTTCTCCAGGGCGGCTTCGCACTGAGCCTTTATTTTTTAAATTTTTGAAAGGGACAATTATAATAGTCACGGAGGATACATGACAAAAATTCTGTTGTGTTCCTCCACTCCTTCAAAAATCCAAAATAGCACCTCACTGTGCTGATTGAGATGCATTTGGTCCTTCTATTCTCTGACAGTTAAATAAAAGTTTACTTGTCTTGCTAACTGCTGACTAGATTCACATTAACCCCATTAACCTTCCAAATCATCATTTCGCTGGCATAAAACGCAGACCACCTCGCAGCATTTGCTCGTGATAGACTTTCTTCCTATCAACATCTTCACGCAAGTGTAGAGAAACCTATAATCACCATTGAAAAAAATGAGTATGGACATTTTAAAAGAAGTCTTATATTATTTAGGAGAGATTTTATATAACATTATTTTATAACGGTTAGTTTTCAACGACTATTTTTTCTCTTCTATGAATATAAGTATATATTTGGATTACAAAACACAATAATCAAAGCTTCTCTTCTTCTATCTTTTTGTTAGCTTCTGTCCTAGGTTATTTTTTAGAAGGGTCTGTTTAATCATGAGGGAAATTCGTGTGTTCATGAAATATTCCTAAAAATAGTATTCTTCAACGTGACTTAGATCACTTATTTCCCAACAATATTAGAAATATGGACACCATTGATGCTGCCACCAATACCTTTGATAATTTTGTACTATCACCTATCGTTGCAACCTCCATTCAGCGAGCTATGACTATTTCAGTCATTTTCTCTATTCCCTATGCCAAGCCATTTCCAGATATATCAAAAATCCAAGTATGCGATAGACAAAACTTTCGAAGATGGCAAGAGCTAATTTTCTCTACTTTGGATATGCATGGAGTTGTTTCAGCCCTTACTGATCCAATGCCATTGTCAACAGCTGATGTAAAAACATTGGAGCTTTGGACATATGCAAATAAGGTATGTAGACATACAATAATTAGCACTTTATCTGTTGATTTGTTCGATGTGTATTGCACATACAAGGAAGTAAACAAAATTTGGGAATTAATGATTCTCAAATATACTATCGAGGACGCTGAAAAGCAAAAATTTGTTATAAGCAACTACTATAAATGGGAGATGACCGATGAAAAAGACATCATAATAGAAGATAAAAATAAGAAAGAACTCAAAGCTGCAAAAACAAAGGAAATGACCACAAATGCAAACTTAGTACAAGAAAAGCTGCCCAAACAAAGGTATGATAAAAAAAAAACTAATTGCAAGCCTAAGCAATATAATCCCACCATTAAAAAGAAAGGAGATTATTTTGTCTGTGGAAAACCAGGTCACCATGCTGCTTAATGTAGGAAGAGAGTAAGAAATGACAAGCCTCTGAAGCCAAATGTAAATTTGATTCAAGGAGATGACATAATTGTTGCAGTCATTTCTCAGGCTCTCATGGTAGCTAATGTGAAAGAATGAGTAGTAGACTACACTACAGTGGGAGACGGAGAAGAACATGTGTACCTTAGTGATTCAAGAACTACAAATGTTCTTGGAAAAGGTAAAGTTCTTCTCAAACTCACATTTGGCAAGACCTTGGCTCTTAATGACGTGTTGCTTGTACCTAACATTAGAGCAAATTTGATTTCTGTGGCTCTGTTGGGAAAGGCTTGGGGTTAAAGTGTCATTTGCATTTGAAAAAATTGAAATGACAAAGAACAATGTTTTTGTTAGCAAAGGTTACTGTAATGAAAGACTCTTTATACTCAGTATTTATGAAATTATAAACAATAATGCATCTTTTTCTGCTTATTTGATTGACTCTGTAGATTTGTGGCATGCTAGATTACAACATGTTACTATCTCTTACATTAAGAAAATACAAAATCTTGGATTAATTTTTGGAATTAATAATACAATTTTAAACATATGTGAGACTTGTGCTGAGTCTAAACAAATTAGAAGTCTTTTCCTAATGTACAAAGAGAAACCAAATTACTCAATTTAATTCATACAAACTTAAGAGACCTAAAACAAATAATGACTAGAAGTGCGAAAAATTATTATATAACATTTATAGATGATTTTTCAAGATATACTAAGGTGTACTTATTTAGACATAAAAATGAAGTATTTAACACATTTCTTTTATATAAAGCTGAAGTAGAAAATCAATTAGATAAGAAAATTAAAAGAGTGAGGTCAGATAGAGGAGATGAATATGTATTATTCAATGAATTTTGTGAGAAAGAAGGAATAATTCATAAAATTACTCCTTTTTATTCTCCTGAATCTAATGAAGTAGCAGAAAGGAAAAATAAGACTTTAAAAAAAATGATGAATGCTATGTTAGTTAGCTCTTCAATTCCAAATAATCTTTGGGGTGAAGCTCTATTATCTGCATGTTATTTACAAAATAGAATACCTTATAAGAAGAATGATAAAACACCATATGGATTATAGAAAGGGTACACACTTAACCTAAACTACCTAAAAGTGTGGAGATGTCTAGTTAAAGTGATGTTACCCAATCCTAAGAAAAGGAAAATAGGCCCTAAAACTTCTGATTGCATGTTTGTTGGATATGCTGAGAATAGTGTTGCATATAGATTTTTTGTCTTGAAAAGTGATGTTCTTAATTCTAATACCATAATAGAGACTAAGAATGCTGAGTTTTTTTTAGCATACTTTTCCTTTGAAAATTGATAAAATTTCTAATGCACTTGCATTTATATATTCATCTATAGTTAATGAAGAAAACATTAAGAATTCACCTGAGGGTTTGAGAAAAAGCAAATGAAAAAGGAAAGAGACTTCCTTTAGTGATAGTTTTTATACTTATTTTGTAGAAAATGATCCTTCAACTTATTATGAGGCTATTGCATCTCTTGAGGCACAACTTTGGAAAAAAGCAATTAAAAATGAAATTGATTCTCTTACAAAAAATAAAACATGGATTTTGGTAGAGTTGCCTTCAGGAACAAAGACTATAGGTAGTAAATGGATTTTCAAAAGGAAATATAATCCCAATGGATCTATTGATAAATATAAAGCAAGATTAGTGGCAAAAGGTTTTACTCAACAACAAGATGCTGATTATTTTAACACTTTTGCTCTTCTTACAAGAATTTCATCTATTAGACTTTTGATGGCCTTAGCCTCAACCTACAAACTTTTTATTCATCAAATAGATGTTAAAACAACTTTTTTGAATGGTGATTTAGAAGAAGAAATCTACATGGAGCTACTTGAGGGTTGTGTTGTCTTAGGATAGGAAAACAAAGTTTGTAAACTTTTCAAATCTTTGTATGGATTGAAACAAGCACCAAAATGCATGATAAATTAGATCAAGTTTTGACTAATGATATATTCACTACTATTGAAGTAGATATATGTGTGTATACAAAACTTGAGAATGATGATTGTGCTATTATCAGTTTATATGCAGATGATATGTTGATCTTTGGTACTAACATGAATATTGTGAATAAAACGAAATTATTTCTAACATTTAAGTTTGATATGAAAGACATGAGTGAAGCTAAAGTGATTTTAAGTGTTAAGATCATTAAGAATGATGATGGTATATTGTTGACACAAGAACATTATGTTTAAAAATTATTGAGAAAGTTTGGTCATTACGATAACAAACTGATATATACTCCATATGATCCTAACATTCAATTAAAGAAAAATAAAGGGAAACTCATTGCTCAATCTAAGTATGTACAACTTATTGGAAGTCTGTTGCATTTAATAAACTTCACCCAACCTGATATAGCTTATGCAGTGTGTAGACTAAGTAGATACACACATAGCCTAAATCATGATCATTGTGTTGCATTGGTTAAATTAATGAGATATTTAAGAGGTACCATGAACTATAGTATCATATATAATGGATTTCCTGTTGTATTAGAAAGATACAGTAATGCTAATTAGATCTCGGATTCAAATGAGACAAAATCCATTAGTGGTTATGTATTCACCCTTGGTAGTAGTGCAGTAACCTGGAGATTAGCCAAACAAACTATTATAACGAGATCCACTATGGAGTCAGAGTTTATTGCTCTGGAATTGGCTGGTAATGAGGCAGAGTGGCTGAGAAATTTCTTAGCTAACATACCATTAGGAGTAAAACCAACTTCTTTTGTGTCAATGCATTGTAATTACCAAGCGGCAATAGCCATTGCTAAGAATAAAACTTTCAATGGTAAAAGTAAACATATTCGTCTAAGACATAATGTGGTTAAGCAGCTGCTGAAAGATAATGTGATATCGATTGATTATGTGAGCTTAAAGATAAATCTAGCAAATCCTTTGACAAAACCTTTGACAAGGAAATTAATTCTTGAAACATTGAGGGGAATGAGACTTAAGTCAATTTGAAATTAACAGTAATGGTAACCCAACCTTTGTGATTGGAGATCCCATGAAGAAGGTTCATATGAGTAATAACAAGTTAACTATTAATTCTGCTAGCACTATTAATTATTGTCCCTTCTTATGATGTGAGAAAGTGTTAGACTGCATTGATTGTGAGGATGAACACAAAACTCTTAATGATTTTCATATTCTTTGTAGGTGGTGTATTCAATGCAGATACATTTGATGAAATTACCTATATGAGTGTGGAGTGGGGTCGCTCCTATGAGATCTTGGCAAAATCTTTAGAGCACTCATGAATTACCAAGTGCGCACATGACCAATTAAAGTGTAAAACCACAATAATAGTAAGACTTGTGGGGGGTGTAATATGACTAATAAGATCTCCAACTTGCAAACAAGAATTTATGGTTCATAGAAGTTTTAAACTTCACCATAACTCTGTGAGTTACGTCTTATCAACCTAGGTTTGGTTTATAGACTTAAAGACACTAGATTCAAAACTATTACACTTGTGTATTTAACCCAAAAATTTCTTTACAAGTAAAATTTTCCTTTAAATGATTCTTTGAAATATATGGGGGATTGTTGAAAAATATGAGTATGAGTATTTCAAAAGAAGTTATATTATTTAGGAGAGATCTCATGTAACATTATTTTATAACAGCTAGTTTATAATGGTTAGTTTCTAATGGCTAGTTTCCAACAGCTAGTTAACTACTAGTTTTTCTCTCCTATTAATATTAAACATATCTTTGGGTTACAAAACACAACAATCAAAGCTTCTTCTCTCCTTTTTCTTGTTAGTTTCTACTCCTAAGTTATTTTTTAGAAGGGTCTGTTTAATTCTGGGGGAATGAAATATTTCTAAGGACAACATTCTTCAATGTGACTTAGACCACCTATTATCCAACACCATCGACGTCTTCCACTGTGGAGAAACCCAAAATCTTCATCAGTTTTAGTATTTCTTATTGCAGTTTCAGCACTTAAGGGCTGAAACAGAAACAAACACCATCGAACTAGGTACCTAAAAAATTCCCAATTTGGTCTGATGACGAGGAGCCTTTAGTTCTAATTTGGGTTGACCCAGAACCAGAAGTAGAATGTAGGGGATCAATACTCTGATTTTGACCCTCTTGTTGCCATTAGTGTTGATGAAGATAAAAATCGGGGTTGTGCAGTTGGGATTGCATATGAAAGTGTGGAACTTGAAGCTAAGAAAGAGGCTCATTCTCCCAGGAGTTATTCTAATGATCAACAATATGACCTTGTACTTCTTGTCAAATTTGATCGGGAAAAACCAGTGCTTGCAAATAATTATTAGACCCCATGGCAACAAAACCCAAACATTGTTGGAGTTGATGAAGAAATTGTAGAGGAGGAAGGGGATCATCTGTGTTATATATGTAGTCTATAGTCAACAATTCCATCAATTATATAATTCTCATTTTCCTCATGAACAAAATTCTCACTGTTTCAAAGAATGACATTATATTGGAGGGGGCGAAACTAATGGGATGGAGTTTGATAGCTCAGTCCAGAGAAAACAATATGAAGTTGTTAAAGTTAACCAATTTTTTATAGGGTAATCATTTTCTTTCTTTTCATAGGCTTAAAAAAAAAACCATAAGCTTGATAAAATTAGTCGATTTGGTTTATTTGAAATTTAACTAAATTACCCCTTATACTTTTTTTACTAAAAAACTTTGCTTGTTTATATTTTAATTTATTTTTGTTAACTAAATTAACCATTTAAGTAATATGAGTTCTTTTAAAAAATAAAATACTTATGCCTATTTTTATATCAATTAAATTACCATTATTATTATATTAAAATAAAAATGATAATCTCATATTACATAAGAAGTAATTGCTTTAACAAAAAATAAGTTAAAATTTTTTATAATATATATCAGAATATTAAAAGAATTTTCTGTAATTTTTGAAACAACAAAATAAAATTTAATCAAATCAAAGTGAACAAAGAATAAAGCACATGATTTAAATCACTTTCAAATAGAAAAATAGTCATAAAGTGAATTGTGCTGTCCGACATAAGTAATAACATTCCATGAGTGTGACAAAAATGAAAAACAAATAACAGGGCAGTGTCTGAGAAGAGATTCGTGATACGAGAAAGGGTGCTTTGGTGATGGGACACCAAACCAGGAATGCCACGGGGAAACAGGCTAGCTTCGATGGGGGTGATATGGCAAGGGTAGGAACTGTGGCCATTGCAAAAAGGACAAGGGGATCCAACAAAATGGTGTTTTGGTTGGGTAATAGGGTGAATGTGAATCTAGTAAGTAAATAGCGTGCATATTTGGCAATTATAAGGCCTAAGCTAGCTTTTACTTAATAGTTGCCGCGCATCATAATCAACTTAGTAAAAGATTATTTTGGATTTTAAAAAGAAGTGAGAGACCAAAATAAAAATAAAGAATTGAGTGAGAGATTAAAATAAATTTTTTTTCCATGATACATTTAAATGAAGATATGTGCTGAGGCGTGGATGCAATTAATTATTATAAATAATTTAAATTTTGTAATTATTTTAAAAGATTTAATATTATTTTATGATTTTCTTAATAGATAAAATTATTTCTAAATAACTATAATATTCTATCCCCAAAAACATAACGTGATAGGAAATACAAAAATATTTAGTAATTAGTACAAATGTAATGTTTAAGTAATGCAAACAAGAGTAGTAACAAATTCATAAGCTACTTGTTAGTCCAACTAATCAAAAATAAAAATTACGTGATAAAAAAATGTAAAAACATTCAATAATTAGGACGAATGTGATTTGTAAGTAATGCAAACTATGATAGTAATAAATTATAAGTTACTTGTTAGTCTAACTTGTTAAGAATAAAAATTACATGGTAAAAAATTTAAAAATATTCGGTAACTAGAGCGAATGTGATTTGTAAGTAACGCAAACCATTGTAGCAATAAAATTCATAAGTTACTTATTAATTAACCAGTTAAAAATAAAACTGATATAGTAAGAAATGTAAAAACAATTAGTATCTAAGACAAACATGATTTGTAAGTAACGCAAACTATAGTAATATTTTAGAATGAGAGAGGATAACATAAAATGAGAGAAAATATTGAGACTTGATGAGAAATTACAAGTAGAATGAAAGTTTTTAAAACTATGAAGTCTAGGGTAATTTCGTCCATCGAAAAGTCATACAATGAGATTAGGTCCTTCAAGGTAATTACAAAATTTAAGATATTTTTTAGTAATTAATAGCATCTACTGGTCTTAAATGAAGATTTTCCCTGCACTTAAAGTATGGAAAGAACTATGACCGAACCCTCGTCGTTAGGGTGTCAAAAGCAAATACCGAATATAAGAATGCACTATAGTGGTGCAATCCGGGTTGTATTCACTTCAAGGAGCTTAATTTATTTCTAAGTAATTTGAATGCAAAATATGTGTAAAAATTGGGAAAATTTGGGGTTTTGCCTTTGTTTTTTGAAATTGGGTAAAATACAATTTATCTATAATTGTTTTTGAGATTTTTGATATGAGATGTGAGTTAACAAAATGACTAAATGAGTGAGTAAAAATATAATGCAAATGATGATGACATGCTTATTGGAGATTTGATTTAGCCTTCCTAGCTTCTTAAAAGATAAATGTGAGTTTCTTTTGAAAACCAATTCCTTAGGTGATTTGAAATACTATTCAAACACTAGATAAGTTAATTTGTTTATAAAACTTTTAAACCCAAAGGCTCACAACAATATTAACTACCATTCTTAATACACAAATGAGAGATCAATGCAAAGATGTGAGAATAACTTGAGTAACTTAACCAAGTATTACTAATTTATCGCAATCAATCATAAGATATATTGGATTATACCAAATACAATAATTCTACAATCAAGTGCAGCAATAATCTTTACAAAACACACATCAACACATGAATCACAAAATCCAATCCAACATATGAAATTTTATAGCAAAGTAATTCAACCTATCAATGTAATAATATTTATTTAACCAAAATACAATGATTACAATAAGGAAATGATGGAAAAGATTATGAAAACTCTCTAACTGATGCTCCAAGTTCAGGCCTCCTCAATTCTCCTCTGGGCAAGTAATATCTAAATGCTTATGGTTGAGGGGGATGCTTCACCAAGCTCTAAAACACCAAGAACATTAATGGAAGTGTAGAAAAATGATGAAAAGATGAAGAAAATAAAGAAATGAGTGAATGTGGATGAGTTCTCACCCTCTCCTTCACTTGTTGGATGCCTCCACTCTGTAGAAACCCTAGTATTTACTGGGAGGCGACTTAGGTTGGATCTTGCAATTGAATTTTGGATTTGAATTAAAAATTGTGCAAGTTAAGTAGAGTTCGCTGCGGCAAACTACACATAGACGAGATATAAAAAAGGAGACTTTGTCGCTACAAAAATGTATTTTCGCTGCGGCGAACTACACAGCAAGCACATTCCTAGTCTTTCTACAATTTTATGATTTTTCTGGTCCTCAATTGCAATTTCTTTCTACTAGTCTTTGAATTTGGCTTGTAATGCAATAATTCAAATATTGTAATATCTCCAATTCAATTAATTTAAGTTAAATTAGTGGAAAAATTGCAATTTTACACTTAAAAAGCACATTTTGCAGGAAATTTCCTTTAATCCCAAATTATCATGAGATTTTATCAAATCATGCATTTTAAATTCTTTAAATCTCATGAAACCCCATGAATTGATATTAAATGGCATGGTAAAAATGGGTAAGATCAAACTTATATAAATTTCCTTATATTTTTGTCATGTTGTTTTTAGATTACAACATAATAAATGTTTGATTATCCAGTAATATCATGATATGTGTATGATTGTTGCAGATTATTATTTTATTTTCAAATTAAATTATATATTATTATTAGCTGATCAAACACTTATTATATTTTAATTAGATAACAATATAATAAATGTATAAGAAACTGCATATAAGTCCAGTACACAAGTATTTATTATAAATATTTTTAAAATTTTAAATTATTTTTAAAAATTAGAATTTAAACTTTTTCCCTACTATAAAAAATTTTATTTTGAGATTTTAAAACCTTATTTTAAAAGTTTTCAAACTCATAAAATATGATCTTTTAAAATTTAAAAATTTTAGTCTTTAAATATTTTTTTTATAATAAATAGTTTAAACTTATAACTTTTAATTTCTTTTATCTTTTCCTATAAAATACCGATCTTCTACCTCACACTTAAAAAAAATTGAAAGCACCCCTGCCCTAAATTTTCAAAACCAGAATATATGCATCTTCAATGACAAAAAGAAAAACAAAAGAAAAGAAATATGCATCTTAATCATTATCCTTCTCTTTTTCTCTTAACTATTTTTTCTTCTAACTCTGGCAGTGTCCGATGTATTATCTACAGTAATTAAAAAAAAACATGAACATAAAGTTTTAAATGAGAGATAATTGAAATGATGTTTTTATTTATAAACTAGAAGGTGTTTATAAATTATTTATATTTTTTAGTAAAATAGAGAGATTATTTATATTTTTCAGATTTTGAAATTTAAATAATTTAAAGTTTTGACTAATAAAATGGTTTAATAGGCTATTTAAATTTTTTCAAGAAAAATTTCAAAAATTTTCTAATAGATGCTTTTGGACTTTTTAAAATTAAAAAAATTATGCGGCCTTCTATTTCATGTAAATATTTTGCAATATTGTTTATAAATTGAACCATTTTCTCTTTTTTTTTTTTTAAATAATAATAGAAACGACAGAGAAACAGGCAGTGCCCTAAATTCTCGAACCCACATGGGTAAAGATCGCCTGTTGTCGTTATCATACAACACGACTTGATGTTATGTCGATCTAGTCCTTTCCTTTGATTTAGTGTCTCCTTTGTATCACATGTTCATGTTGTCCTGGTACACGAAGTTGCGTTTTGGCCAGCTTTAGTTCACCTCTCTACTTCAATAAAACGAGTTGCATTTTGGCCCTCCCTACATCACGCCATCTTCTTCTTCCTCACATCAGACTTTTTTCATCCCTACAGTGTTTAGATCTTGCAGCTCTGGTTCATGTTGTTCTTCTTTAATACTCATATGGTGGTTACATCAGTTTTTCATCTAACTGGTAAAGAAAGATGTAGCATGTTTGCTGACATTTTGGGTTTCACCAGGAATCGAAGCTATGTTTGTTGGTCTTAGTCATTTCTTTGCTTTTCTTTCAACTTTTTATGGTGTTAAAGAGAGAGGATGTAGCATGAAATATTTTTTTTATATCAAACTTGAAGAAATAAGGGGAAGGTCATGTGTTCTTGTATGAGTTCATCTGATTCTCTGGAGACATTGTGGAAGAAGAAGATGGCGCGTTATAAGAAGCTTATACTCGTAAGTCGCTTGGCTAAAGAAATGGGGAACAAAGCAACCCAAAATGACCTGCCATTTACCTTTATCGATTTAGGGTAATATTGATACATAGCAAGAGTATAAACACTGGATCAAAGGAAAGGCAATGATGGCCTCACAACATGCCCTACTGTCTAATGACGACATCAGGGAATCTAATCGTAACCCAAACCATGACTCCACCAGTCACGTACGCTTTCTCACTCACGCATAGCCGCTAGTAGACTCCATTGTTAGCCGTTGATTTATCTGGTAATTTGTTCATCATCTCGATCATTGATAAGATCCTTTGCATTTCTAGTCCCTGCCTTTGTTTCTCTGCTATGTTTTTTTGTATCTATTGGGGTTTTCAACTTAATAGTTGAATGTATTTTAATGACTTAATGTTTGTTACTTGCACAGACTGTGTTAGTTGCTATAAAAATGGAAGTTATGACTCCAAACTCATAGACACCAGATGAGGGTTGTACTATCACCAGTTGCAGAACTTGTGTTTTAGTTATTTATTCTTAGGTATTTATGTGTAAGAGATTTTAACTTATCAATATTTGTTATTTGAACCTTTGATTTCCACATGACTCCAATATGTTCAATTTTTAAGCCTGACAGGTTAGCTAAATTGGCACCAGTTGTGTCAAAGTAGTTCTCTAACATTATTTCAAGGCAAGTCTTTGGTTTGCTTTGCCTTTTAAGATCTCTCTACTCTTAGATGTGATTTGCAACTTTCACTTTGTGAGGTTTGATTTTTCTAGATGCTGTAAAAGAAGCTAACACTAACAGAGGCCGTCCACCTGCCCTTTAAAAACAGTGATAGAAGGAGGGGAAAATAGAAAATTTCCTTTTAACTCTCCAATTTTAAATGACAGGTTCCAATACTTGTTTATTGTGATATGCCTTGTGTATGCAACATGCATTGTCTACTTGTTGTAAATGTTTCTTATCTAATGTGAATATATGTAAGTGGTCATTCATAATTCTACTCATACTGCATTGGTACATATTTGAAATATAGTGTATTTAAAATAAATAAAAGGGAAAATTCATCAATTGGTCCCTATAATTTACCTCAATTTTCAAATTAGTCCTTATACTTTAAAATTTTTTAATCAACTCCTCATACTTTCAAATTGTTTTAGAATTAGTCCTTGCTGTGAATACCAGTTATATTGCCATCCAAAATTTGTTGACTAGGCTAACAGTGTTGACGTAGCCTAATGATTTAGACAATGCTATGACAAGTGAGATGAGTGGAATACTAAAATTAAAAAAAATACCTTAGAGAATGCAGAAGAATCTCACTCAAGGCACTATAGGTTTGCTTTACCATATCGCGTATATGGATTTGCTTCTCTTTTACATAATTCTTTGCTCAATTTTGTTGTCCTAAAAATAGAGCTACGCGCTTCTATTTCTACAAGTAGACACATCCGATTTTGATGGCTTCACTAGCTTATATGAGTTCTATTTATAGGTGCACTACTTAGCAGTTTGTGAACATTGACTCAAGCTAGAATAGTACATGGTTATTAAGGGTTTAAGCTAAGTTTCCTCCATTTAATCTCAAGCAACCACCTAATGCTTTGCGGGGATTGTTCTGTTTTACTTAAAATCTTGCTATATATTGATTCTTTAACAGTGCAAAATGTGTGTGTTCTCAAAGCTTAAGAGCAATAGGTGTCAAATAGAAATACTTACATTAGGTGTCAATTAAAGTAGGGTACATTTAGGCTAATAAGTTAAACTGTAAAGCCATTCTCATGGCAGCAAGTGTAACTTCAATTTCCATATTGTCCTATAGGTTATGAATATGCATTATAATCTTTCTTTATCGTGCATATAAGGGATTAAATGGCATGGCCATTAACAAAATATGTCTGTCAACAATATTAAAAGGGCAAATCTAATGTAAATGAGAAGCAAATATGCTATTTTGATGTGGTTAATATGCAGAAGTATAACATCTTTACAATATAATATAAATTCCATTAATTGCTTAATGTGAATAGTTTCCAAATCAGGATTTAAAGGTGAAATTCTCACTTTATTCCTCTCTTGTATCAAGAATCCAATCTCCTTTTGTTGTGTCTCTTTGGATCTCTCTTGTTCATTCATAACCATGCTTTCTTTCTCTGCATGCATCTTTACATTATAAGTCATGACATTTCCCTTAAGATTTTCCTTTCTCTCATGGATAAGATCATATCTCGACTAAGAAAGAAGTTTTTCTTCTTCTGCATTCTCTAATATGCCAGTGCATTATTCTTAAGTCGTTGAGGTAGGCTTCTTCATATCATCTTACTATATTATACTTAGGTCATGTTTTTTAAGCCCTACGTATACGTAGTGCTTTTATTTTATTAGTGAAAAATATTCCACATCATTTCACTTACCACATCATCATTCAACCCATCTAGCCACGTCAACATTGTTAACCCACTTAATAAATTTTGGATGATGTTATAACTAGTTTTAACAGCAAGGGCTGCTTGTGAAACCATTAGAAAGTATGAGGAGTTATTTGGAAGAATCTAAAGTATAAGGACTAATTTAAAAATTGAGGTGAACTATAGGAACAGAATAATGAATTTTCCCTAACTAAAGTTATTGATTGTTGATAGTGATTATGAGTTTATGATCATTTTAATGTTATTGTAAATGAAAATATGAATTTTGCTGTTTTATGTGATTACTGGAATATAAAATTTGACGCTTTATAGCCCTCTAGTTAATATGTATTACATGATATGTTACTTATTGCATATAAAATGGACTTTATCTTTCACATTTTACAAAGAGTGCTATAATTGTTTTAATAGGGTTGTGGAATTTTGAATGCCTATACCAGTGAATTTATGGTTGAGAAACACTATGAATAAGTCATAATTGTAATTAACCTCTTTTCTTTAATGAACGTACAATTTTTGCAATTATGAAATGCTTGATTTGAAAGAATTATGGCAAAAATGATAAATAATATTAAAGTTGGCATTTTGATGTTGTTCCATTATTAGCGAGGTCTCAACAAATACATGTGATGTTGTTTCATAATAAGAGTAGGATATGAGTCAGTGTTTGATTCTTGATCCCAATATTCACATCTTTGTTCTCTATGGGCATGAAGTGCCATCAAAGCTACAATGATCATTGATGTAAGGCAATATATGGCAATTTCTATTCATTTGAAGTAAAATGACTTTGGCTAGCTTTTGACCATTCTGTTTTGAGAAGTTTCTTGAAATGGCTCCTTCCTTTGCCTCCCAACCCATGATAAAATCTTACCTTTTTAATAACTGTGCCATAATCTAGTTGCATTTCTTTTTTCAACATACTAACTAGTATATGATATCTCTATCAGCTACTAGTTGTACCTTCAATGCTGAACAAAATTTCTATGTTTATTCATGGCTATTTAATTATGTTATAAGAGAATTGATGTATATAATCGATGTTCCCATAGTGAACTTATAATTTAATATAGCTCTACTTTTTTCCTTTGCTTATTATACAAATATCCTTGTATATAGTGCAATTCTTGTAGTTGCCATAATTGTTGATAACAAAATTATACTTATGTCCAAAGAAGATAAACAAAAAGCTGGTAAAAGAGCCAGTAAATAAGGTGAAAGAAAAACCTACATTGAAAAGCATTACATTTTCATTAGCATCACACTTCACAAGAACTACATCTTGGCAGATCGTATTGTAGAGCAAGGATTTGTCATAAAGACCATTGGGACTAGTTTTGTATTCATCGGGTTAATTTATATACCTGTACAAGCCTAGTGGACTAGTTCTTGCCTATAAATTAGCTATCTGGAGACATTTGCCTTTTGCACCAAGATAATTTCTATAGGACTGATGTACTACCAATGTGTTGGATGGAATAAACTACTTATAACTGGTAGTTTAATGGGCCTAGTGGTTTGGGCTAAAATACAAAAGTTTATGTGAGAAAGAAAGGAAAACAAGCCAACAAGGCTAGGGCAGTGGAGGGGAATCTTCCTAGTAATTAATAGGAAATGTGTAAGGGGTGGCGTAGGAAGAGAGAGATGATTAGTAGAGTTTATATTGAGTGCAAAGTTGGTTAGAGAAGGTATGAAGAGTTTAGATTGGCTATACAGAGACCTAGGCCTTTCAAATGCCATAGGCTATCTTCTTTATTTCATTTCCTTTATCCTTTGCTTGTTACTTGCTGTCACCAGGGACAATTCTTCCTTTAATTTTGTCCAGAGATGTCTTTCTCTTAGTTTTGAATAAAGAATGTAATCAAGCATTTCGTTTGGCACTAGTCTCCATCATATTTGGTATCCAAGCCGGTCTATTCGGGCATGAGGGTGCACAATAAAGACTCAAGTTGATAATGTGAAGAAGAGATTATTAAAGGTTTGAGATGGCGTGAATGCCATGAAGTTGATGATGATAGAGTTAAGTGATAAATTGGATCGCATTCAATTGACAATGAATGTCGATATGTGAGGGAAGGCAATTGTCTCTTAAAATAAAACATCAACAAGTGTTGTTAAGGATGATGGGGACTTCACACCTACTGGTATAAAGGTGAGTGATGTTGATGGTAGTAAATTTTGTTATATGGTGCTATCTATGTTTGAGGGTGATGACCCAATTGGATGGCTATTTTGACTCAATCATTACTTTGCCATCAACGAGTTTACAGAGCACGATAAGCTCAAAACTATGGCAATAACATAAAAGAGTCATGCTTTGAATTGGTACTAGTGGCTTGAAGCTCAAGCTCCAGTATCTTTATGGCCTGAGTTTCAATGTGAGGTTATTACTTGATTCCATAATAACTAGAGCAATGGTTATGAGTTGTTGTTGGTGCTAAAGTATGATGGGATTGTGAGTGAGTATCACGCAAAGTTTGAGCACTTGTTTGCTCCTTTATGTGACGTTCCTAAAATAGTTTTGTTGGGAATTTTTAAAAATAGGTTAGCTCATGAAATTAAGGCCAAAATCATGAGTTATAACCTATGACACTAATTCAACTAATGGATATTGCATTTTAAATTGAAGGATGAAATGTGATGTTAGAAAAGTCCAATTGTCATGACCTAAGCCAGTAAGACATGATCGACATAGGAATGAGGTGTCTTTCATCCTCGTTAGCTCATCGAAATTCCTCATAATAGCTTAACTTAGATAAATTCACATTAAATAATCAAATAACTCTCCATATAGACATTTTATGTCTTATCATAGTAATACATTAAACATTTAGCTTGTATATAGGGGAGCGACTGGATTGAATTATAAAAATAAGATAAACATAGCTCTAGCAGTAGGCTAGGCTCACTAAGAAATTAATCACCAAGATTAAAATTTCGAAGGTGGTTGTTCTGGATCAGCGCTGGAATATGAAAAATGTTAAATAATGGGGTGAGTGGAAACTCAATGAGTAGATAATTCTAATATTGCAAAAAGTGGAACATACTTGTAATGGTATGTCTTTTGAAATTTAAAACTAGATATCATATAGTCATAATTTAGAAATACCAAACAGAGAATAATCATTAACAGAATGCATTTGGGAATCACCTACAGAACCAGTTGTAATTACAAAATACAGAGCTATCCAAGGCTAGTGATAACATATCAGAACACATACTCATTCAACCACAGACTCTGAGTAAATATCATAAATTCATAATGGCCCTATGCCTCTAATAGAATATGGTGGTAAGGGTATAATACCTAACTTTATCAGATTACCAATCGCAGTGCACTACAGCTAATGTCTACTATCGTTAGCTACAGGGTTCTGTTTTGGACGTATTCCCAATATTCAGAAATAAATAAATATCCATGTATAGATATCAGAAATTTCAGAATTCGTATAACTTCAGAGTTTAGATTTCAATATTCTAGTAATCCAAAATTCAAAATGTATAATTTAGAATAATATTTTGCATAATTAGGATTATCTACTCACTTGAGAGGAGTATACTAATCTCCTTCTATCATTGATTATAATTCCTTTGTTAACAATTTTTCTAGTCACCTAAAACATTATATAAAATACTCTTAACATCCAGTCCTCATAAATAATTTAATTATTTGATTTTGTCACAGAGCTAATTAATTATTCCTTATTCACCTTTATCCAATTTACTTATTTCTTTACTAAATTTTTAGAAATAAATTTATGGGTCACTTTCTTAAAAAATACTTATAACCTATATTTCATTTTATTATTCATATTATTATTATTATTATTATTATTATTATTATTATTATATTCAATTATTCCATTATGGACTTATTAAATTTTTAACATCTACCATAACAAAAATTTCACTTAAGGGTCATCTAATAAATTCTAAATTTTTCATTTAACCTCAAGTAATATTTATTGTTATCCCATCAAGTCATACTAATTTTCCCCTTATAATTTCCTTCATTTTTCTTCATGAAAAATTTAGGAAAATTACTAAAAATTAGAAATTCATTCTAAAATTCAAACTAAAATTTCCAAAAATTCTAAATCATTCTCTAGGTGCATAACAAAATTTAAGAAGTCCTAAGAACACAAATTGCACTAAATTTTCAAATTGCCCTTAGACGCATAAATTGGGGTTTTTCAATCTGGAAGCCAAAATTCATAATTAATCATTGATTTCAAAGGAGAAAGGTGTGAAATTCACCTATGAAGTATAATCTTAATTCAATTTGAAGCAAACAACTCAAATTGAGCTCAAATTTGCCTCTTTTTCATATGAACAGTGCCGAAATTAGGATTCTTCGATTTTGAGCAAATTGGACTAAATTGATCAATGCAAATGAGGGAGAAAGGTCTAAAAAACATCATAGAACTAAAGCCCTGAGCTAAATTGAAGCAAATAGGCACCAAATTCGTGAATTTTTGAGCTCGATTTCAGATCCTTTGAGTCGCCAGAAAATTTGAGAAATTCTAGTGATGTGGCGACCAGTGGTGGTCGTTGTGGTTGAGAGGAGTCACTGGCGACCCTTCATAGTGGTCGAAACAGCGCTGATGGCCAATAAAAATTTGCACAATGATACTTGCGGGTTGGACAATTTTCTGACAATATTGCGGTGCTAAAGGCTACTAGTGGTCGGGGATGGGTCGATGATGCCGTTGGTGACTCACCGGTCAATTGTTGGTGAGCTAGAATGGATGCTAGAGGTTGGAGGCTAGACTGGTATGGTTAACTGAGAAGATGGGAGGTGTAGGAGAATAGGATCTGATGCATAATTAGTAGATGATTTTGTGCATTAAATTATGATAAGTGGAGGTTAGTGATATGATTGGACAATAAAATAAGATAAGTGGAGTTAGTGGGGATAATTGAAAATTTAAAATATTTTAAATAGAAAATATTGTATTTTTAATCAGATCAAAATTTCTCTTATAGATGCTTGGTTACCGTACTTAATTGAGTTACAAGTGCGAAAAATGCACAGGGTGAGACTTAGGTACTGACTTGGGTTACAATCTCAGATAAAATTTTATCTGTATTTATATTTGTTTTTAACTGAGTTCCCCTTTTTTAAGTATAAATTTCATGGGTATTACATTCCTCCCCTTTAAAAAATTCAATCCCCGAATTAAATCATCTGTATACCTTAGTTTTGAAATCACCCTTAGGAGGCATTTTGGTTATTTTCATAACTACATAAAAGTTGTGCTAAATGGTCTATTGGGAAGCAATGAAGAAAGATATTCAAGTTTTTGTTGCCAAATGTGAAGTGTGTCAACACAACAAGTATTTGGTAGTAAGTCTAGCAAGGTTGCTTTAGCATTTACCTATACCACAACATGTGGGAAGATGTCAGCATGTATTTTATTTCTAGCCTTTTAAAATCTCAGAAGTATGACATGATTTTGGTCGTTGTGGAGATGCTTACTAAGTATAATAATTTTTTTTTACCACTATCCCATCCTTTCACTGCCAAGGAAGTTGTGGAGCTATTTACTAATAAAGTCATTCATTTGCATGGCTTCTCTAAATCTATCATAGTAGATAAAGATAGGGTGTTTGTTAGCCAATTTTAGAAGGAGATGTTTTGATTGGCTGACACTACACTTAAGTATAGGTTTGACTACCATCCTTAAACGGATGGCTAGATGTAGGTGGTCAATCGTGGTATGAAAACATATTTAAGGTGTTTTGCAGGTGATAATCCCAAGCAGTGGAGTTCTTGGCTATCTTGGACTAAGCTTTGGTTCAATACATCATTTAATTGTTTCATATGCATAACTCTTTTTAAGACTCTACATAGTAGTGATCCTTCAACTATTTTTCACTGGTCAAATGAAATAACTATAATGGAGGCTTTAAACACTATATTAAGAGAACAAAACTTGGTATTTTGAAGGCTAATTTGGAAAGAGCTCAGGATTGCTTGAAAAGATAGGCAGATTAAAAGCAAAGGGATGTGGAGTTTTCTATAGGCAATAATGTTTTCCTATATGTTTAATCTTACAAATTTAGGAAGTTGGCAAAGAAACCAAATGGAAAACTTGCTCCCAGGTTTTATGGACCTTACCATATTTTAAAAAGATATGGTTAAGTGGCATATAAGATGGGCTTACCTCTTATATGAAAAATTAATCCAATTTTTCACATTTCCCAATGTCTCTAGATGTTGCCTCATCAGCATAGCCTATACCACCCACTCTCACTAATGAGTTGGAATTATAGGTGTATCTAGAAAAGGTGTTACAAGCTCGTAAACTTGTGAATGGAAACACTGAAATCCTTATTTAGTGGAAGGACTTGCCTACTTCTGAGAATACTTAGGAAGATTCAATAGTAATTCAAGTGCAGTTCCTTGACTTCTAACTTGAGGACAAGGTACAGATCCAAGAGAGAAATGATTGGCTTAGTGGTTTGGGCTAAAATACAAAATTCTATGTGAGAAAGGAAGAAAAACATGCTGGCAAGGCTAGAGTAGTGGTGCGGAATCTTCCTAGTAACTAATAGGACACGTGTAAAAGGTGGTGTAGGGAGAGAATGATCAGTAGGGTGTATATTGTGCGCAGAGTTGGTTAGAGAGGGAAGTAAGAGTTTGGATTGGCAGTGGAGAGACCTTGACCTCTTGACTGTCAATGTGCTATCTTTTCTATTTCGTTTCCTTTATCCTTTGCTTGTTACTTGCTATCACCAAGGGCGATTCTTCCTTTGATTTTGTCCAGAAAAGTTTTTCCCTTAGTTTTGCATAAATAATATAGTCAAGCTTTTCCCTTTGGTACTGGTCTCCATCATAGTTGAATCTAAATCCTTTCACGAATTGAAAAGTAAAATTTTGAATCATGAATTATATAATATTAATAAATTGTGAGATTTAGTGACAAGTGAAAAATAGTTTGAAATACAAATTATAATGTATGTGTGTCTTTATAATATTCATAAAATATTAATGATGATTATAAGAAGGCTTATGAGTCAAATAATTTGTAAGTACTTAGTTCTTGAAATAATCTCAAATGATATCTTTATTCGTTTTCTTTATATAAAGTATAGATAACACTAATTAACAACAATACAAAACTGCCATGCTAATTCATTGACTTTCTTTTACATTTTTTGATTGCAAAGTCATGTTATTTTATCATATTGGTTTAAATTGTATGATTCATAGCAAAGTCAGTCATTAATTCAGGTTGTTAGATTTTTGACATGTAAGGAATAATAAGATTTGAATTGTAAATCATATGATTTAAAACTATTTGTTATTTAGTAATTAATTCATATAATTAGCTATGTAGCTTGTTACAAATAAATAACATTCAAATCATGTGTTACACTCTTCTTTTAGTGTATTAAGTAATTCTCATTATGAATAAGCATGACAATGCAAGTTAGACAAATTTTGTAATAACTACCAGCTTAGTCCATTTCAGTCCCAATGAAAATGTCTAAAATTGTTGGTAGCATTGTAGTATGACAACCAATTTACGAAATGAAGCCTATATTTAGTCTTAGTCCTTTGTATGCTACATAGTGTTGAGGTTCAATTAGTTTATTTATATTAAGGACTCAAAATAATTTCTTCTCATGTTATTTGATACACTAGCTTTATGGTCCAGTATATGGGTAAATGTCTCTTAATTAGAAGTCATTCTAGGTGTTTAATTGAGTCATTCAAATTGGAGATAGAGAAATTGTGACAGAATTATGATACTTTATTTGCTTAGTTTAACGTTTAAAGGATCCAAAAGCTCATTTGCACATTTTAATGGGGGTTTGCTTTGTAAATATTATTGTTTGCTTTAACGTTTACTTTAAAAAAAAAATTAATTTTGTCCTCTAAACTTTTATTCGTGTAAAAATAAAAAAATAATTATTTTTGCATTGAATGAAACGTATAATTGACAAAATATAATTTTCAAATAAAAATTTTTAACCATAAATCACAATAATACAAAATTATATTTAACTAAAATTAATTTTAAAATTTAAACTAACCTAAAATCAAATTAATTCAATACTAATTCAAACATGCAATTTATTTGCTAGAGTTTCTTTTATTTTACCATAATGCCCGAAAAGAAAAAAAAAGTTTTATTGTTGTACCTTGCTTACATCATTTACCATGTGAAATATAATTTAATGTGAATAGTATATATATAATTTTTTATCTAATATTTTGCATGGTATTATTACGCATGCAAACGGTAGCAATAGCATCTTTTTAAAAAGTTGTCACCCTTAAATATTCCCAAGTTCTATGAAATTTTAAAGTCGGAATATACTTTTAGAATGCTTTGACATGTGAGTAAATGAAAGTACGGCCTATTCTAGAACTTTTTAAAATCCGTTTTTTAGGAATCCTAATAATTTTGTAGGTCGGGTTGGTGTTCTGAAAATTTAGATTTATTATAATTTTTTATGAATTGTTGAATTATATAATTTTTTATTTAAATTGTTAAATTAAAATTTAAAATAATAAAAAGATAACTTTTTTATTGTGCTTGGTTACTAAAATTAAGATAAACTATTAGGTAGCACATTTCTTTTGATTTCAACTATTAAATCTATATATTTTTCTTTAATCTAAATCAAGCGTTCTAAAATTAACTTACTAACACCAATAAATTCAATTTAACGTCTAGCCGAGCGTACATATTATCACTTGAAATTCAATAAGTGAATCAAATACTTTACCGCAGAGATGTATTCTTATTCATGGTCTTCTACTTAGCATTTTGCTTTTAAAGACGACCAATGGTAAATAATTGAACAAAATAACCACTCAAAATGAATCAACCCCTGGGTTGAACTGCTACAGTTTGATACAAAATTCATATTTTTATCTAGAAGAAATAATTGTATAATGATAAGAAAAACAGAAGGACGATGGAGGAACTTGTGGTAAGTTACTTGGAAGCGTAAGACTAAGCAGTACACTTGGTCCCATGGGGGTCCCCTACAAAATATCGAAACTCTTTTTCAATATGAGACACAAACTCAAACGGCAAGAATCTTTATGCACTCGAAAAGGCCTTCGACACGGTGCAATAAAAAATCTTGCACTTTCTCTCTCATCATCCACATCCTCACCCCGTTCTTTATTCCTCGTTAATCCACTTCCGTGGAAATCCTGGTCGACCAATCAGAATTCAAGAAACTCCATCTCAAGAGCTCAACAGATAGAAATAGAATACAGCATGTCTCTCTCTGCTACACACACCATGACACTAACATCAAAACCTCGGTCATTCGTTAACGCCAACGACTACCCGTCTTGCCACGTGGTTCAAGCTCGCACCACTAACCTTAAAAACCAAGTGTTCAATTCTCCAGCTCTTCTTCGCTTGCCCTCCACACAAACTCAATAAAAACCAGCTCCCTTTCACCCTTCCGAAAGCAATTAGGGGAAGGAAGATGCACTGGAACTGAGTTCCAAGCGTAACTTCGAGAGAGAAAAGAAGAAAAAGAACATATCCATTCCTCTATTCTGTATCCTAACTCCTTTTTCTGTGTCTCTGCCACTCGTTAATTTGGAAACAGAGCATTCTTTCTGTTTGCGATTGTACACAGTTTACCATCAATGGCTTCCCTGGTATCTTCCCCATCTACTTTACCCAGCTCTAAGGCTGACCAGCTTTCTTCTCTTGCCCAAAAGCATTTCTTCCTCCATTCTTTTCTTCCCAAAAAAGCCAATTTCAGCAACGCTAAATCCCCCATGAGAATGAAATGTGCTGCAATTGGCAATGGCCTATTCACCCAGACATCCCCAGAAGTTCGTAGGATAGTTCCAGACAAAGACCTAAACCTCCCACCGGTTAAAATTGTATATGTTGTCCTCGAAGCTCAGTACCAATCATCTCTCTCCGCTGCCGTCCGAGCTCTCAATAGTGACATGAAATATGCTTCCTTTGAAGTCGTGGGTTACTTGGTAGAGGAGCTTCGCGATGAATCGACCTACAAAACTTTCTGTAAGGATCTCGAAGACGCTAATATTTTTATTGGGTCTTTGATTTTTGTAGAGGAGCTTGCTCTCAAGGTTAAGGCTGCGGTGGAGAAAGAAAGGGACAGACTCGACGCCGTTTTGGTGTTCCCATCAATGCCTGAAGTAATGAGGCTAAACAAGTTGGGTTCTTTTAGCATGTCACAGCTTGGGCAATCCAAGAGTCCGTTTTTCCAGCTTTTTAAGAGAAAGAAGCAGCAATCAGCTGGGTTCGCTGATAGTATGTTGAAGCTCGTAAGGACTTTGCCTAAGGTTTTGAAGTATTTGCCAAGTGATAAAGCTCAAGATGCAAGGCTTTATATCCTGAGTCTACAGTTCTGGCTCGGTGGGTCGCCTGATAATCTGCAGAATTTCGTGAAGATGATTTCTGGTTCTTATATTCCGGCATTAAAAGGGACAAAGATCGAGTATTCGGAGCCTGTTTTGTACTTGGACAGTGGAATATGGCACCCTTTGGCTCCTTGTATGTATGATGATGTGAAGGAGTATTTGAATTGGTATGGAACTAGAAGGGATGCTAATGAGAAACTCAAAAGTGCAAATGCACCTGTAATTGGTTTGGTTTTGCAGAGGAGTCATATTGTAACTGGGGATGAAGGCCACTATGTGGCTGTGATTATGGAACTAGAAGCAAGAGGGGCAAAAGTTATTCCTATTTTTGCCGGTGGTCTTGACTTTTCGGGGCCAGTGGAGAAATATTTTATCGATCCGATTACTAAGAAACCATTTGTAAATTCAGTAGTATCGCTCACCGGCTTTGCTCTTGTTGGAGGCCCTGCAAGGCAGGATCATCCAAGAGCAGTTGAGGCTTTGAGGAGGCTTGATGTCCCATACATTGTTGCCTTGCCACTGGTGTTTCAGACCACAGAGGAGTGGCTCAACAGTACTTTGGGTTTGCACCCAATTCAGGTGGCTCTGCAAGTTGCTCTGCCTGAGCTAGATGGAGGCATGGAGCCAATTGTTTTCGCCGGTCGAGATCCTAGAACAGGTAACAACACTTGCCTCTTTGAAGTTTTCTTCATGTTGAGCTTGTGAATTTTTCTTTCATTTTATGCTTTACATTTATCAGAGTACAACTCAGAAATCTTGCCTTTGGAAACTTACAGATTAACATGTTCTCTTACTTCTATTGTCTAATATGAGTCTTGGTCGGAAATTTCTGCTTTTTACATTGTTTTGTATCGCATTTGGTTTTTTCTCTTTTTAATTCCGTTTTAGTTTAACTAATTGCTCAACTGTTTTCTTATGAATCTGATGTGCTTGTAGGAAAATCTCATGCTCTTCATAAGAGGGTGGAGCAGCTCTGCACTAGAGCAATCAGATGGGCTGAATTGAAAAGAAAATTAAAGGTATTTGCTGATTTCGGTGTCTTAGGTTACACATCCAGTTCAAGTAAAAACTGCATTTAGTTGTGCTAGTAAAATCTAACTGAATACCTCCTTGTTCACACGAATGCTTTATTAATTTTGTCCAGTTTGGAAAGAAACTCAATATGTGAACATACCATTGGAGATGAAAACTGTTACTGTGAACTTTCTTTACCATGTCTTGGAAATAAAGGTATCTGATAGAGTTTTTTGACTTGGTGTTTACTCTACCCAGCTATGACTTACAAACAATGTCTGATAGGGAGCTCTGCGGTTTGAAACCATATTACATAATTTGCTTTTCGCAAAAAGGAAAATATGTAGAACCGTTAATGATCAGAAGAAGACTAAGTCATATTTTACTCTGACTAGGATAAATATTTTTTAGAAGTCTTATCTCTTATTTTCTTACTTAAAATAATATATAGGGAGTGAATGAAAGCTCAGACGGCAGAGTCAGAGATAAAAAGACATCCAATTTTGGTAGCTCTTGATATTTGACTGGGCACATGTTTCAACCCCTTGCCCTTGTTTTGAAAATAAAAGAAAGAGGGAATGAAAATTAGCAATGTCCAAACCATAACTGAAAACATTTCCCTCCTGTTTTTCACTGTTCCATTTTCTTTCCCTCCTATTTTTGTTTACTAAACAAACTGTAATTGAAAGTCTTATATATTTTTTCACTAGGATTGCTGGAATTGGCAATGGAGTTTTCCTAACAGTTTATATTATGGAACAATCTCACTGTTGTTCATTTCATTCTCACCCTTTTCTTCCTCTAGTATGAGCTTGCTTCCCCTTCTCATGTGCATTTGCATTTTGAATTTGAAGAATCTTTCTCTTTTAATTGCTTAGTGCTGTTTGACTTTGATTGTCAAAATTCTCATAACAAATGTTTGCACTCATGCAGGCAGAGAAAAGATTAGCAATCACTGTTTTCAGTTTCCCTCCAGACAAAGGAAATGTAGGAACTGCTGCCTACCTCAATGTCTTCTCCTCCATCTTCTCTGTTCTAAAAGACCTAAAAAAAGATGGTTACAAGGTTGATGGCCTTCCGGAGACTTCTGAAGCTTTGATTGAAGATGTCATACATGACAAGGAGGCACAATTCAGCAGCCCAAATCTGAACATTGCTTACAAAATGAGTGTCCGTGAATACCAAAAGCTGACTCCCTATGCCTCAGCACTAGAAGAGAATTGGGGAAAACCTCCCGGGAATTTGAATGCAGATGGAGAGAATCTATTGGTGTATGGGAAACAGTACGGTAATGTCTTCATAGGGGTTCAGCCCACATTTGGCTATGAAGGCGATCCTATGCGGCTGCTTTTCTCCAAATCTGCCAGCCCACATCATGGATTTGCAGCTTATTACTCTTTTGTTGAGAAGATTTTCAAAGCTGATGCAGTTCTTCATTTTGGAACACATGGTTCACTCGAATTTATGCCTGGAAAACAGGTAGGGATGAGTGATGTTTGTTACCCTGACAGTCTAATTGGGAATATTCCCAACGTCTATTACTATGCTGCAAACAACCCTTCTGAAGCCACCATTGCCAAACGTAGGAGCTATGCTAATACCATAAGCTATCTGACTCCTCCAGCAGAAAATGCTGGACTTTACAAAGGTCTTAAGCAGTTAAGTGAGCTCATCTCCTCATATCAGTCACTTAAGGACACAGGCCGCGGGCCACAAATTGTAAGTTCAATTATCAGCACAGCAAGACAATGCAATCTTGACAAGGATGTGAAACTGCCAGAGGAGGGTGAGGAGATCCCAGCAAAAGAACGGGACCTTGTGGTTGGTAAGGTTTATTCCAAGATCATGGAGATTGAGTCCCGCCTATTGCCTTGTGGGCTTCATGTCATTGGTGAGCCTCCCTCAGCCTTGGAAGCAGTTGCTACACTGGTGAACATTGCTGCACTTGATCGTCCTGAAGATGGTATTTCTTCACTCCCATCAATACTAGCTGATACTGTAGGAAGAGATATTGAGGATGTTTACAGAGGGAGTGACAAAGGAATACTGAAGGATGTGGAGCTGCTTCGGCAAATAACTGAAGTATCGCGTGGAGCTATTACTGCCTTTGTAGAGCGAACTACAAATGAAAAGGGTCAAGTTGTGGATGTAGCTGATAAACTCAGCTCAATCCTTGGATTTGGAATAAATGAGCCATGGATTCAGTACTTGTCAAACACCAAATTTTACCGAGCTGATAGGGAAAAACTAAGGACATTGTTTGATTTCTTGGGAGAATGTTTGAAATTGGTTGTGGCTGATAATGAATTGGGAAGTCTAAAACAGGCCTTGGAGGGTAAATATGTGGAGCCTGGGCCAGGTGGTGACCCCATTAGAAATCCAAAAGTTTTACCAACAGGAAAGAATATTCATGCCCTGGATCCACAAGCTATTCCTACAACAGCAGCTATGCAAAGTGCCAAAATAGTGGTAGATAGATTGATTGAGAGGCAAAAAGCTGATAATGGAGGAAAGTATCCCGAGACTGTTGCACTAGTATTGTGGGGAACTGATAATATTAAGACTTATGGTGAATCCCTGGCTCAGGTCTTGTGGATGATCGGTGTGAAACCAGTGGCTGATACATTTGGACGAGTCAACAGGGTGGAACCAGTTAGTCTTGAAGAGCTGGGAAGGCCAAGAATTGATGTTGTTGTTAATTGCTCAGGAGTGTTCAGAGATCTTTTCATCAATCAGGTATCAATCTTCTAGCTGTTTCTCTAAGAGATGAAGGATAGTATTCCTTCTGTTCTGTCATTGGTTGAAGAATTCTTACTTCATTGTTAAAAAATGGTTACATTAGCTCTTTATATCTCATATTATTACTAAAATACTCTTGATTTTTGTAACATTTCAACCTCTTCCCCTGCATCATGACTGACATCACTGCTTGAAAGTACACTCAAAGTATCTTGTCGTCTGTTGAGCCATTCTTTGTTGCCCCATTGCTTTGCTCATGTTTTAATTTTGTGGTTTGCAGATGAATCTCCTGGATAGAGCAATAAAAATGGTTGCTGAATTAGATGAACCATCAGACCAAAACTACGTGAGGAAGCACGCATTAGAGCAAGCTCAAGCCCTAGGTATTGAAGTTCGAGAAGCAGCTACAAGGGTCTTCTCCAATGCCTCAGGATCCTACTCCTCAAATATAAACCTGGCTGTGGAGAACTCCTCGTGGAATGATGAGAAGCAACTCCAGGACATGTACCTTAGCCGAAAATCTTTTGCTTTCGACTGTGATGCTCCTGGCTCTGGCATGACTGAAAAAAGAAAAGTCTTTGAGATGGCTCTGAGCACAGCAGATGCCACATTCCAAAACCTTGATTCATCGGAGATTTCCCTCACTGATGTCAGTCACTACTTTGATTCAGACCCAACTAATCTGGTTCAAAATTTAAGGAAAGATGGGAAGAAGCCAAGTGCATACATTGCTGACACAACCACAGCCAATGCTCAGGTGAAAATTCCTATTTGAATCTCCTATTTCCAGACTAGAGTTCTTCTCAATTCATATTGATTTTGCATTAACCTTGTGGGAATATTGCTTTCAGGTACGTACACTTTCTGAGACCGTGAGACTTGATGCACGAACCAAGCTATTGAACCCCAAGTGGTATGAAGGAATGTTGTCTAGTGGATACGAGGGTGTTCGTGAAATTGAGAAGAGACTGACTAACACTGTAGGGTGGAGTGCAACTTCAGGCCAAGTTGACAATTGGGTCTATGAAGAAGCCAACACTACGTTCATTCAAGACGAGGAAATGCTGAACAAACTCATGAACACAAATCCAAACTCCTTTAGGAAGTTGGTTCAGACGTTCTTGGAAGCCAATGGACGTGGCTATTGGGAAACTTCTGAACAGAATATTGAGAGACTCAGGCAATTGTATTCGGAAGTGGAAGACAAAATCGAAGGAATAGACCGCTGAAGTTCGCACCCATTGTTGAGAATTGAGAATATAAAGCAGTGAAAAAATGGGAAATTGCTGATTTATCTTTGCCATGTGTGTTTGGAACCTTTTAGGACATCCTTACTTGTATCATTTTGCTTTTCTTGTTTCTTTTCCCTGTTGTAATTTTGTTTATTTACAGGGATCAGTTAATGTGCAGTTGCAAACTCTGCTGCTTTGCGAACAGAAACAACTTCTTGTTCAAACTTGAATTGTAACCCATAACTCTAATTGCTCAGATTATTAATATTATGGATCCAACCTCGTAACAAAGATCACGGGAGAGAACATAAAACTTTGTCAGTGTCATAAATGCTACTACCAAATATTTCAGTATTCACGTTACTCGAGCATTTCATCATATTTCATATTTGCTTTTTAGGTATAACATTCCATTAAGGTGCAAGGTTGTTGCCAATGGCATATAAATTATATGATGTAATCATCATATCAGATTCATATCCCTTTGCCTTAGCCACTCTAAAAAATTTATTACATCCAAGCGTTGCAGGAAGGAAAGAACCTTCCAATTGAGAGCTTGAGTCGCAACATTTTCTTTCGGGGCCAATAGCTTTGCAACATTGAATACAAATAAATTCTCATATCTCAGATTTCCGGCAAAAGAAGGGGGCAAAGAATTTAATACATTTCCTCTTTGGAGCAAACATCCAAAAGTAATGAATTATACGAGGAAGATCTACAATAACGAGAAAACAAAAAAAGGTAAAAAAGGAAAAGAATCCCTTTCTAGAAATTTTTCGGAAGGAAAAACAAAAGGCTGTTACGTATAATAGTTAACTGAGTGTTACTGGTTTCTTTGCGTGCTCTCTCTGGTTTTGTAGTATCAAGAGGTTCCTACCATCAAACTAACTCCATAAGTAGGGGATCCCCTTCAGCCATTATTCTGATAAGCTTTATGAAATCTTGCTCGCTTGACACATTCCATGGATGAACAGCAGGTACTATAGCAGAATAAAGAGTGGAGGAATTAGCAGGGGGCTTTCTCTTGTAGGTCATTGTGTTGAGAACAGAGTCAAAATTCTGGGGAGAGTCAATGGATATAAAGAACATAGGAATCGCAACCTTCTGATGGATCTCCAGATTGCCCACTAGGTTAACAAGCTCAACAAAGTCACCTACAAAGCGCTGAGGAATGTAGAATACCTCAGAGCTACATATTAGGAGGCCCTTGTCTCTAGTGAGAGTGTCTTTATAATTGACTTGAAAGTGAACTGGCATCATGCTAACAACCTTCTGTACCATGTTTGCTTGTTTTGAAAACCAATCTGAGTTGTCATTGCTAGAAACAGTAGTCCAAGACTTGGATACCTGAACCCCAATGAATACGTCAATAGAGAAATAGAGCTCTAAAGTGGTTTTTAAATTAAAGCAATCAGCTAACAATGGGAAAACAACATCAACTAAGGCGGTCAAGACAATTGCATAACCATTTCTCACAGAAGCAAACTTCAAAATACCTTATTAGTGATCCACAGTTTAGTTTTGTCAGCTTGTAGCAAGTTCCAGTAATTAAGAATGGTATTATCTTGTAGGAACAGAAATCCTTCTGCGCTGCTAAATTGATCAAAAATTTTTGGCAGGTGCCTGGAAACAGGAGTGAAACAAGATTATATTATGAAGAAAGATTAGCGGTCTAAATTCTGTATTTACTATATCTCTAATTTAAAGACTTATGAGGTCAAAATCATAACACATAAATTATAAGTCAATAGGCCAAAAACAATGGGGTTTACATTGCTAGATCATTTCTCTAATCTTCTTACTGTTCTTTACTTACAATAATAAAACAGTTGTACCAACATATATACGCATAGTTCAAATAATAAGGATGTGCAGTAAGTCTTCAAAGTGGAGCAAGTTTCTTGTGGTTTAACATGATAATTCATTGGATTATTATATCATGGAAACTTTACAGCTTCTAACTTTTCGGTACAAAATCCAAACTACTTATATTGAAGACAGAATGCAATTCAGCAGAGGAACACAAATTATACCAGCATAGTCATAAAATAACAATCAAATAACTTAAGTGAGATATGCAGATTTAAGATATAATTGGACTTACTTGTATGCTCGATCTAAATGGCTCTCTGCTACAGCAAGGTCTGCATCCTTCTTTTCTGACAAAATGACAACAGTTCTGAATATTCGCCCATAAAGCAACCTCCATTCAAGTGTTGTACGCTCCACTGGCCCACTGCAATGCATTATAAGCACAACATTCCCAAAAGTTTTCCTCCATTTGATTAAATTAGCAATCTCATAATTTACTGTTCCCGTTTCCTCAACCCCAAGATGAACAGATGGCAACTTCTGTGGTATAAACTCCCTTTGATCACCATGACCAATATTTGCTCGTGGACGTCCCAGTTCCAATGACATCAATCTTGGCTGCTGATACCCAACAGCTAGCAAGTCCTGTAGCCAAGCAGCAGTAAGCTTCACATCCTTCTCAGTCCAGAAGCCCTCCTCTGCCATTGCGTAGCTTAAATCCAAAATCTTTTCAAATAATCTATGCTTATTTGATCTCCATGAAACCAAGTATTTGATTAAACGTCCAACACTGACATGAAGATCTTTCTCATGTGAGAATGGATAAGCCTCAATCCTGTCAAATCTATGCACTGTCGGGGGATAAACTACAAGATAACCACCAATTTCCCAAAGAAGCCTCTGTCCCCAGTAACCTCTTAACACATCAGAAGCCATAGTGCTAACAGAAACTGGAAGCATCAAAGCCCAAAATGCCGAAGAATGGTATAGTGTATTAAAGGAATTAACAGGCGCCATCATACCTTGTGGCAATGCCACTTTTGGGGCATGCTCATCAAATCGAATATCAAAAGATTCTAAGCTCGATTTACGTGTAAAATAAAACACCGAATCAACATCAGGAAGCCCATTTGAAAGTCCCTGCTGTATAAATTGCTTTCCAGCAAAGACTTCTGTGTAAAATTCTTCATGTCCAATTTCACCTACATTCTCCAATGGCAACCCTCTAGGCCAAACCGAACGCTGCCCAAAATGAATATATGGGTTCACAACAGTTCGATTTGGATTGTCATGACTGTACTGCAATACAATCTGTTGCCTAGCACCCTCCCCAATCAATTCTACATCAAAATGCTTACCTAAATCCCCATCAATTACATCACCCCTATTATCTGCATCGTAAATCTTTTTAGCGCCATGCTGAATTGCAAAGAGAAACCCAACAGTTTTCCTAACATATGAATCATAAGGAAGGTAATCAACAACCCGAAATCCCAAATTAGCTTGTTCCTCCAATGACAAAAAGATAGCACCTTTTAAGCTCCAATCCGACGGCGTTTTTGAGTTCCCGACAGCCAACACTTGCCACCCCTTCATCTTGACCAGATTGCGGAGTGAATCCGTAGGATAATTGGACACTGAGACCACGATCCACCGTTCCGATCGAAAATTTGCATATCTGGAGGTCTTGTCCGAGATTGGAGCGATCGAATTCCAGTTAATATGTGGAAATTCGATCCTTTCGAGGTCACTGGCTTGTTTTTGGAAGCATAGCAACGCGGCCGTGTCGCCAACGTTGCGGAGGAAAAATAATGCCGCAACACTGACAATTAGGAGCAAGATTGCAATGATTTTGTAGAGATTCTCGGACACCCATGTGGAGCAATCAGGGTTTTTGGACTCAGAGAAGCGATCTGTGGGAAGCGTAGGTATAGTTCTCGCCCGGGGTTTAGGAACTTTAGGATTTGAACGGTCTTGGACCAACATTGAATCCTATATGGCGAATCACACTTCCTCTCACCAAACCAGTGTTTGATTCAAATTCCTTCTCAGTCCAAGCTTGACTTCAGCTGAATCAACTTCTTTGAGTCACACTAGTTTCCAATTCCTTTTACAGCACGAACCAAAATTGAAACCACTCCCCAGCAGCTCACAAGCTCACTAGCTCACTTTCTCTTCAACGGCAACACCAACACTTTCTCTTGCCGACGGGTATGATTTAGTGTGTGCGATTCCTTAGGCTTCAATACAACTACAAGAAGTTTGGTGGGGTGGGAGACTCCGTCTCGTTTGCGCTGAAACATCTCTTTCTTTTTGATGCTCTGCAATATATATTTATGGTTGGGTTGGACGGATTAGGTAACACTTCGCATTAGTACAGGACGATTAAATAATATACAATTGGCATGTGGGCCTTGCATCGTTGGTTACTTGGTCCTGCTTGCTTCTGACAATTAAGTTCTAATCTAACATCTACATTTCTCATCAGATGCCTTGTTCAGAAAGCCAGCTCAAACTTTGGTACCCACTTGTCTTGGTTTTGGTCTAAATGGGCATGTGTGGTTAACAAATCATTTTCGTTTTAATTAATACCTTTCTGATTTCTACGTGCAATGAATTTCAAAACATATTAGAAGTGGTTCATGCCCAAATACAAAATGGATAGATTTAGTGTAGATTGATTATTGTCTTCGGAAAGGATATTCGATTATCATCTTTGGAAAGGAGTACGTTGGACATGATCAGATTGAAATTGCTATGTGAATGTGTTCCTTTTATTAACATAGCATCAAATTAGAGTTCCTTGAATTTCAAGAAATATTAGTGTTCCCTGAATTTAAAGAAAGCCTCCAACAATTTTAACATCAATTTCAAACTCGTATTAGGCAAGTAAAGTTGAGAAATATTTATGGTTTTGGAAGATATTAATTATATTTCCGTGATGCTAAAAAATTATTTCATTGATCTTTATCTTTGTCTAAAGCACTAAATGTCTAGTATAAATGAGTACTCCTAAAATAAAGTTTTAAAAACTTTAAAAACATGTACAAAATCATATTGCATGAAAAATACATGTTAATTGAAAATATAAAAATTTAATTGTAGATATTCAATGAATATTCCAAACAAAATGAAAAGAAAAAAGAGTGAATATAAGGACTATTTAAAACGAATAAATAAAATTACTAGATGGTGGTCTAGGGCTAAGAGGCTTGAATAGCAAATAAGAGATTTTTGGTTTAAACTTCTACTCTAAAATTTTGATATATATATATATATATATATAATGCGAAAAAATACATTTGTTTTATCATTCATTCATGCTAAAGTAAATAAACAAAAACAGACACAAGTGTAGCAACACTAAAAGACAAAGTGCATAATATAAGAACTATATGAAAAAATAAAAATAAATCAAGTCCACTATGGTACTTTCGTATACTTACGGAGTCATTAAAAGGCCCAAGTCTCGCATTGGACGTCAGGGTCAATTAGTGTTCACGCAGCTTAATCTTACAAATATCAATTGGGCTTACGCGTAGCCCAATTCAATTGGAAAAATATTGAGTCTGAATCAAAAGAGAAAACGAGAAAGAGAGAAAGCATCTGAAACGAACAACGTTATAGTCACCGTTGTGAGTTTGCAAGAACGAGCAGGTGCTTCTGCTCTACTTCTTTTTGGTACTGCTTCCATCTTCCACAGCCATGATTTCTCCTCTAAGGCAATCAAGCTACTACGGCTCTCGTGTCCATTTTCTTCTTCGTGGAATCATTTTTTCATTTTCAAGCGAATGTGTACTTGCATTTTGCGTCTGCATTTCATTCAGTTTGCTCCACAGGTTTGGTTCTGATCCGAACTATTCGACGCTGGAGAGAAGCAGAAATGAGAGTTACAGTAACCCGAGCAGATGGTGTATACGCGGATAGATACTTTTGATGCCATGCGTCCTCAATGGAGGCTTGCAAGATCTTCAAGCCACTCTTCCTCGCAATATCTTAGATAATTCAAAGACCCTCAGTGTGCAAATATTTGAAAAGAATGCAAATCATTGTTCTTAAAAAGAAAATTCTACAAATTGATTGCTCATGTGTTTCCGATTTTTCTTAATGTCAAATTGGCAGAAATTTAGTCAGTGAATATCCAATCCAATAATAAGGAACCAGCAGCAGAAAAGCTGATCCTATTTAGAGCAATCAAATATTCACGTAGGCAAATAAAAAAAAACTGCAACCGAACTGACTAAATCTCAGATACCTTCAAAATATAGCCATTTAACTACTTGCAAATTGCAATTATGTAAGTAAAGAAAAGCAAAAAAACATTGGATCATATGAAATACGAAGCTCATAAATATTCAGTAAGGAGAGATAACGAAATCAGATCATTGAAGAAAATAGTGTCCAGAAACTAATGCAGATTCTTCAAAATACATCGGATCAGTCATCAGAACAGAAGCAGGTGCATTTCGCATTCGAGGGCCCAAATCATTCTTATGTCCATTTATGTTCATGCAGCATAAGCTCTCAATTATAGATCGGGCTTGCGCTTAGCCCAATTAAATTTGTTGTAATTGTAATAAAAAATGCACTCCATGCAGAACCTCAGGTCTCACACCCACGCCACACATGCACACGCGAACCACAGAGAGAGAAATTTGAAAAGCTTGAAATAACCCGCCAAAAGTTGGAAAACGGAGACACAGAGCTACTGAAACGAACAATGTCGTTGTCACCGTTTCCGAGTTCGCAAGAACGAATGGTTGCTTCTGCTCTGCTCCTTCTCTCTGCTGCGCCTCCATCATCCACTCCTTCGCTTTCTCCTCCAAGGTAATCGAACTACTATGTCTCTGACATTTCCAATTTCAATCCATTGTGTTCTTGCATTTTGCGTCTCATTTAACTCTGTTTGCTTCGCAGGTTTGATTTTGGTCCTAACGATTCGACGCCAGAGAGAAGCAGAAACAAGGAATGCAGAGAAAGCTTCGAGTCGAGCAAGTCGTCATCGTCGTCGCTCGTCAGCGATGATGGTTCGCCTGAGCAGATCAGAGAACGGAGGATCAGGTTCTTCTCTGCCGTCGCTCGTTACCGTCAGATGAAGTTCAAGGTCCTAAGCTTTTATCTCAGATTTATATATATTGTTTCGGCTGAATTCTGATTCATTCTCTTCTGATACGTTCTCTCTGTACCGTGAAGATTTTACATCTGTTTTCGGATAGGCAGAACTATTTCTGAAATAATCTAATCTCACTTTTCTGTCTTTAATGAATAGCTATGGGCTCCATAATTCCCATGATCATGTGCATTTTACTTTTTCTTTCCTTGAATTCATTGCAATTAGTCGCTTCCTTTTATTATGATACGAGATATTTACCTGGTTCTGTCGCAGAAAATTTTCTATTTGCCTTGCACAATATTTGATTGCTGTGACTAAGATCAGTTTTTCAGCTACTGATTCAGTATTAGTAGTTTCTCGGTTCTTCTCTTTTGATTTGAACATTTACACCATCTTAATTCTTCCATTTCTTCAAAATTCTACATATAAAATTTTGTTTCTCATGAATATAGTCGAATACAGCTTTCCTTTCACAATTTATTAGTCAAATACTTTCCCTCCCTGATCCGTTTTTGTTGGCTGGGAAAAATTACTAGTGTTTAATTGGATTGGATACTAATTATTTCTCTGCCAGTCTGCCATTTAACAATGGAAAATAGATTAACAATTAGTCGGTGGCGACTGAATCTTTCAGCGACGAGAGTATAGGCGACAATGTTTTTTTTTTTTTTTTCTCTCTATTATATAACCATCCAAGGCTTTGGACTTTTGGTGACGGAAAAAGTCGTCACGAAAGCCTTGTTTGTAAATTTTAGAATTTTTTTAAGTTGTTTGCATCTCAAATGTGTACACTGAGGCTCTTTGAGTTATCAAAGATTGCGAGGAAGAGTCGCTCGAAGATCATATGGGCCTCCAGCGACGACATTCCAAAACCAATCACCAGCACGGCATCAAAGGCTTCTGCGTATACAGCTGACGCTTCCTCCTGTTTGTCAAGCAGTTCCAGCGGGATCTCTAGCGCGCGAAGCTTGCGCTACATAAACCGAGCAAGGCGTGGGAAAATACTTGGGATGATGCTAAAACGCAATCAGCCGCAGCATGCAAAGCAAATCCACGATGTCGGCTCGGCTTATATGCGCCACCGAGCTGAAGCCATTTTGAAGTTGCTTTCTGAAGGAGATTCTTCTGAGGTGAGGATCCGCCAACTCCTCGGTGACAGCCCTGACACCAGCAAAGCTCTCCGAATGTAATTTCTCTCTCTCTCTCTCTCTCATATACATGACCACAAGCATACATAGCCGCAGCAAGCCACGTGACATCGGCGTTACACTACATCACTAAGAACATAATTCAGTTTGCTATATTCATTTTAGAGAAAAGAAACACGGTTTAGAATTTATACCTGAAATCTCATCATAACCTGCTATGTTTTTCTTTTTAATCCTTTGTTGTTTATAGAAAACTTAAGTGAATTACGGAACTAATTAAAACCAATCCAGGATGGACTTTAGCGTAGAGAGTCAGAACCCTGAAGTGCTCCCACTGTACTCAACATGACTGTCTATGCTATGCATACAAATTCTTTCTTAGAAGATCTACTTGGCATACACCGTTGATGAGCAGTACTATATATGTGATTGTGTGAAGGTTGTTGAGGTTGCATGCGGTAAAAAGATCAGGCTCTGGCGGGCGTCATGACCCATATATTTACACGGTATGCATGAAGATACACCAAGTATTTTTGTCTCTCCTAGTACAATTTTAAACCGTTTTATTTAACTAATTATGTTGATGCAAGATTGCTCCTGATTGGTATTATTCTAACCTCACGACATTTTACTTTCGTTCGTTTTTTGTAATATTTTTTGGCAGATAGCTGAATAAGGTTGTCATAATTAGCTAGAGGGTAGCGGCTTATATATATATATATATACAACATGGTCAAAGAGTTCTCATATATCTGTGAGGATAAGAGAACCCCATATATACCACAGGAAATTAAATTTTGGTATGGTCGAGAGTAATGTAGATGAAGGAAAAAGAAAGAAATAAAGGTTTCTCATGTCTAGGAAGTGCATAGATTCAACAGCCTTTAAAGCATTGGATCATTTCTCTTCATTCTCATTATCAATGTCTAGTATAAATCTGAAAAAGAAAAATTTATGTGAGGATGAGAATGGTGATATACCTCTCAAGTATCATTGTTGGCGCTGATAGGAGTTATTATAATTTTGATTCATTGGTGATTAGTAACACACTCAATTGATGTTGCAGAATTCATGTTCAGGTTCTTTCAAGTAATGTTAAGTTAATCATATGTCCTTCTAAATATTTATTAAGAGATTTTTTAAAACAAAAATTTTGGTTAAAAACTTTTCAAATCTCAGACAGGAAAAATACTTAAATTGCCAAATTTTGAAAATTTTTATCTTAAATTTAGTCAGAAAAAACATGAAGTTTTTATATTATAATGAAACTAAATTCTTTTCATTGGCTAAGGGAAAATAGAAAAGAATGCTAAATCAAAATGTAAAGGTCGACCGATCTACACAATCAGTCTAAATAAATCAACATGCCATATATGTTACTTTGTCTAAAATGATTTGAAATAATTTATTCAATATTTTAAACAACATACGGAGGCTGACTTATGCAGCTCTTGACAACAAATAAACATTCAGTCCAAAATAAAAAAAAACAACAAATCAACATTTCTCAGAACTCTAGCATGGTATTTATTACGAGACAAATTAAAAGATACATATATTCTAAAATTAATTACGTAATACATTGGTAGATAATATGATATGATAAGAGGGTATAATTTTTTTGGGAGTCGTGAAATAAAATTTTAAGTACCAAAGGATGTCAGATTGAATACAATAATTTTTTTTCATGGGTGAATTCGCACGGTTGATTCTGAGGCTCAGTCGATTAGAGTGAAGTTTGGATCACATCAATAGGCTAGGTTAGGCATATTGCTTTCGTTTGTATACTATTGCGAGCTTTAGTGCTTGATGTAGAGAATTCGAACGAGCGATAAGATCTATTTAAAGGGGGAAAAAAAAACTTTGACTAAACGAATCTTGATGCAGTAGCTATATGATCTATTGACAGGGGAAAAAAAAGAGAAAATAAGAAAGCAAACAACAAAAGATAAACAACAGGTTGCAGTTTCATATAATCGTGCAAAAATTTAAATACATGCTACTATCAATTCGAGACTATTAGTATCTGTTTATCGATTTAAATTGACACTTCGACCATTTAAAGGGGAAACTTCATGGTCCAGCTGATATGAGAAAGCTCGATATTTAACTTTTAGTATCCTTTCACCGATATAATAGGTAAGGAAGTTTCATAATCCTGGAGGATCCCACTTGCTACAACTTCATCTGACCTGAAAGTCCTTTAAATGAACCATATAGGGGCAGTGATCTTCTAAAACTGAAAATATTATCAATTTTAGCTGACTCTGGATTTGAAGCTTCTGCCTTAAAATCTGAAGAATGGAGGTTTCCATATACTCGTACACTTAATGTTTTCTTTCGGGAAGCACCGACTTTGATATATTCATGGAAGAAATCTATAAGTTCTTGAAGAGTGAGCTTCCTTAATTCTTCAACCTGTTCCACAACCATTCAAGAGAATCACCACTTCAGCCAAAGCGCAATGCTATAGCTAAACATCCATTTGTACTCTAAAAATTCTAAAGTTTTGACTGACACGTGTATTCTCATAAACTCATCCAGACTAGACTCTTAGAAAGACCTTTTACCCCAATGAGCATTCCGTTAGTCGCCCTTAATTTACAGAGAAAAAAAGTAGCATAACTGGGGAAAAAAGAGGCAACGATAAAGTATAAATACAAACATAAATTAAGCTTCCAGTCATACCTCAAAGTCTCTCCTATCAAACTTCAAAGTTCCATCATTAATCTCTCGCCAGTAAAATGCAGACTCTTCCCTCAAGTTCTTGTGTCTCTCAAGCTTCATCTCTATCAATGCATTTACATTGCTCTATGACACAAGCAATTCAGAAATCAATGGCATTTCAAACACAATTGTCATTATTTTTGAAGATTCAGTAGAAAAAACACATAAAATTCAACCCAAAAACCTATGAAAACATATAATCCAACCCGAGATCCCATAACCAAGTTGATTTAAACGAATTTAATGAGCTGATTACAATTTAACATATTTAAACAATATCAGGCAAATTATTAATGTCTTTATAGTCCCAAATTCGACTAATAACACTCACCATGCTGACCACTTTGATTCAAAGACTGGAGAATTGAACATATGAAAATAGCAACGTTTCCAGGTAGAGAAAAGATTTCTTATGCTCAACAAGTTCTATTCAAGAAAAATCCATATACTGAACATTTGAGATTCAGCCACAAAATTGACAGACATGTGAGTTTGGTTTCAGTGAGCTAAAAAGTGGCATCCTCTTTAATGCTCACTGTTTAGGAATGCCGCAATGCACACATCAATACCCCCTCTTTCACAGAGATGATACACAAGAACTCCATAACTCTATGTATGTGCACATCAATTGAACTTCATTTGCGACGACTTTCCCAAACGGAACTAATTTTCCTATTTGTGGGCATCCTCTATCATATTCGTGATCCACCTTTGTTTAACATATTTGGTGAGCAGTTCATTTGAAACTCAAATACAACAATTCGCTTCAGCATATTAAACCAAAATATGGAAAACAAACACGTTTGCTTCAATTATGATTAGGGTATTAAAATGTGCAAGTACTAGCAATAGACTACACAAAAAGATCATGTGATCTAGGCATCAGACCTTGAATTCTTCGACAGACATTTCAAGAAGTTTGGTCTCAAACATCTTGAGAAACGCTTCAACCCTCTTCTCAATGTCTCCAGGACCCTGTGAAGCAAGCAAAAATGCTGGTATTAATTAACAGAGTCATGAAGCACAAATTATCAGAGATTAGTTCCATATACCTTTACTGTGGATTGGATGATAAATTGTACCCCACGTATACCTGAATCGTTCCTACACATGATAAAATCTAAAGTGAAAAACAAGGATCAATTCTTCCAAGCTGAGAAGGATACTGGAAAGAATACAGTCAGACTCACCTCTGCATGAGCACAGTAATGTACCCAAGCTGCTCAACTGATCGAAGTTGGTGAAAGGCTGGTTGCTTCGCAATGAGGGCAAAAAGCTGAAGTTTAACATTCATCTTAAAGTCATCCCGACCAACCTACAAATTGATCAAGAGGGTTACATATCAAAACAACTTAAAATATATATGACTCCAAACAATTTATCCAATCAAATAAACAGACGAAGGGAAAGAAACCATGCCTAAAAAAGTAAAATATACATAAGGAAAAGAGAACACTTAAGTAGCTTGCAAAATTATATAATCTGTAATATAAGACACTAATTTTTTTGAAATGCCAAGGTTTAAAGGCACGTAAGTATGTTTGTCCTGAAGGAAAGGGAGCTAATTTTGTAACATAAACATTAATGTGAGTACGTTTGAGAAGGTGTGTAGATTGAAGGGATCGTTTGATGGGACTCAACCCACCCACACAGCCACAACACATAGCAGGAGACAAAAGGGAGTGAAAGAGGGAGTAGGTGGGACTGTTCGAGAGAAAAGTGGGCTAATTATCCAGCAGTAAGTACAGGGGTTTATACCTGAAAGAGTCAGAAAGACATAGGGGCAAAAGGGGGATTTCAGGATGATAAAGTGACAGAGACAGTTGGAGAGCAGTTGGAAGAAACTATTCAATGGAAGAAACTGATGAGAAAAGAGGAGGAATTTTCTGGAAAAGAAGTGGAAGAGAACCAGCCTCTCAAAAGCCAGTGCTTTTCTGTTCTTGTTTCTGCTTCTGTGTATCCATTTTGGTGGTTGTTGGTGTCATTGTGCATATGTAACCATTGTATTGTTGGTGTGTTCAGTGTGTTGGTGTATTGTAACATTCTGCCAGGAGGGAAACTCCCCACTCCAGGACCAATATCAGTTCATTTTTACCCTCTCATTACTGTCTCAAGTGTGCTTATTAGTGAGGGATCCTTTTATCACTAGTGAGTTTTTTGGTTGTGGTGCTGTTTGTGTGTTAGAATAAGAAGGGGTCCTATCATCTGTATACCGGTTGAAACAATCACCTAGAGTGCGATTTGGTCCCTCCAGTAATGCAGTCAAGGAATTTAATACATGAAGTAAATGAAATACTTGGTAATCTCAAAAAAAAAAAAAAAATGCTGTGTAATAAGTTCACATGTTATTTGGGCTATAGCACGATATTCAGCCTCTACATTTGATTGTGTTATGATATTTTGCTCTCAGCTTCTCCAACAAGGATTTCTTCAATCTACACACCTTCCCAAACTCCTCGTAAACAACAAACTTTGGCTGTTGCTCCATACACACTTCTTCTACCAAGTCATAAAGGAGATTGGCAATTTTCACATCCAGATGATGCAGAGGTCAATGGTTAGAGGAGGCAGCAAAGGGGATGAAAAGATGGGCCAAGGTTAACCCCAATAACAAAAGTATACGTATAATCAACACCATAAATTTAGGCATTGGCCCTTATCCACTATTCTAACAATCATGCTACATTTAACCTTTCTGAGGTTTTAGTAGACCATCCTTTTTATGGAATAACCATTAAATGATGATTGTCATTAATAATTCAGTGTTTGTGGCTCAGTTTGGCATAGATCGTGACATTTAGAGTGTTTTGCATTCTGCTGTAGCTTATTATTATTATTTTTCTAATCATGGTTGTTTCTATTATTTTTTCTTTGCGTCTTAGTAAGTTTAATATTCTCAAAATGGTGATGCAAGATTTGGGACCTTACACCGATAGTGAGTGACAGCTATGTTAAAATAAGTGCATTGATCATTAATGGACTGGACTTGTAGTATATGCATTACCCTTTGTACTTGACCTAATTTACAATTATAAGTAGACATACGAAGCACCTAGCTAAGCAAATCAGTCATCCCATTTAGAGTATTCTTTCTTTCTCTAAAATGATGAAGGCAGACAAAGAAGAATGACCAGAAAAAACAAATTCTCGGATATATATTCCTACTCCTGGTTAAGGGCACCAGCGTGATAAAATTTCTAAACAAATCCCCAAGACAAGGATTTCACTTTGTTGTCCAATAATTAACATGAATTTTTTATATGATGGCTATGGTACAACCCATGATAAATTTTTATCAGAATTCACTCAATGCATAGATAAAAGAATCAATTTAAAGCAATATTGAGTTTTAGAGCTGTTTACGGCCAATGCTAAACCAAACTTATTCAGAATTTGAAGGTGTTTTGTATTATATTTATCAACAACAAAAATAAGCTACAGAATATTGGTATCAGACTGTAAACTGCAACTGCCATCTTTTTAAAAAAGAAGCAATTTTACCTGTATATAGTAGACAAGAGCAGAATTCTCATCATTGGGATTAAGACATTCTGAAGCGTAGAAGTAATTCATGCCATTTTCAAGCTTAACAACCCGATTTGTCAAATGCTGAGATGGGAATAAAGGTTGGCATAGAGGGTTTGAACATTTAAAGAGAGCATCTTCTATGTGCCTAACCATTGACTCTGCCTCACTGCTGTCAAGGTTTCCTGTAAAGATATGATAATTAGGTAATTAGTCCAATTTTATAAAAATAAAGGTAACAGGCAACTCATCAACCAAGAAGAAATTTGAGGCATAATTACCTCCTACGTAACACTCTAAAAAGGTCCTTGAGAGCATTACTGGCACAAATTTAACAAGATCCTCTGCTTGAAGAAGCGGTAGTACTTCAAGCCCCTCCATCCAAAGCCAGGTATGGTCTTGTAGTATCAATGCGCAATAGTACATAGCCTGCTGATAGGGTTGTTGATACTTGAAATTCTGGTATTCCTTGGTAACCATTTCCTGATAAAATGGTGAATGAGAAAAACTAGATAAACTGTCTTAAACTGTATATAAAAATCAAGGCATACTTAAAATTACAAATCAGATATTCTCACTATAACATCGTTTTATAACTAGATAAAATTCTTAACCAGAAAATTTTTGTTTTAAAAAATATAAAAGCAACCTGCACTATGATTTACAAAATAAAATTTCCATCAAGTCCATGAAGGACAAAGATTCATGAAGTAGCTCATATAAGAAATGAACCTCATGCATTACCTTGATAACTAAGAACCTGTCAGTTTTCACTTGGAACGTTGCAATCTTTTCAACTATAGTTTCAAGTAGAATTCTTAGCTTGTGATTGTAACCAAGGAGGGTCACCTGAAAAGAACATGACATATAAATGATATGTAAGTAAACAATGCACAAATCCATAGACAGAATAATAGAGGCAAATATATGCCAATAATGCTTGTCAGATGACTCAGATCATATCAGGTAACTTCAATTCCTCTGTTTTCAATTAAACTTCCACAGAGATATTGTCATATAAAACAATCTAAAAGCAATAGAAGTTACTTGCAGGATTAAGATACAGAAAAGACTTAAAGAAAAACAAAACTCATCCAGTAGAATGAGGAAGACCCTTCCAAATTATGTTTCAACATTGTCCTTCCTGAATCTAATTGTTAGTTACTTAATTTAACCATGTCACTGTGCATTTAAATTCTAATTTATGCTTCTCCTTCTCTCACTTGTCAGCCTTTAAATAATTTCTGCAATCATCATAAATCATAAATGTGCAAAATTTAAACTTGCAATTGACAGCATATGTTAAAAAAAAAATAATTACTAAAGTATGCATAAGGTGCTATATTGCAAAATAAATAACTTTAAACACAAATACCTGAAAACCACTATCTGTGTGGTTTATGCCATAATACAAACCAGCAACCTGAGCATAGTAAGCTGAAAAACGAGCTACAGTAAGAACTTCTTCAATTTATCGTTAGCATCTAAGTACATCATTTCAAGCAGAAAAAGTTCTACAAAAGGTCTAGTTAGCATAAAAATTCAGCATACCATATTCATTCAGGTAGTCCATCAATAACTGAGTGAAAATATGAGTCAAAACTTCAGCTTCAGGGGAGTTTCCAGCATATGGACAATTGAAATCTATCTTTACATATGCCTTGGGAGTGGAAAACATTGTGTCTGGCTTGTACCATAAGGCTGAATATGATGACCTACTTAACACAATTGGAAACTTGACCTGTTTCAAAAGATAAATAATTAAAAAAATTAAAACATTGAGAATCATAACTATATTTTGCTAAATCACAATATATGTTGTACCTTCTCTTGCACATTCTTTAGTGACAAGTCAGTAGGAATGAATATGTTCGGTGCAGGAAGATGCAGATTTTCCTTAGGAGCAGAGAGCACCCACTCCTGCAAATACAAAATTATATGGGACAATCAAGTTCCAATCTTTCAAGACAGTAATACATAACCAGACCAAACAAACTCAATTGTATAATGAACAGACAACTCAAATTAGTTCAGTCCAAAACTTTTGCATAACTGCTCATAGAAAAACAGACCTGAATTGTAGAATTAGTAATTCTTTCAATGGAATATGTGGTTCCATACCATGGCTCCACCTTATCAGTATGCCCTTCAAATTTTTTTGATTCCCAAAAGATTCTGTATGACACAGAACAAACCAGTTTGACAACCATCACAAAAAATCATGGCCACATAACCATAAAAGCACAATGATCATAACTACAAACTACAATGAAGAAGAAAGATAGATCTTTTCTGAACATAACGAAAACTTGAATGAATGATATTATCATTTGAAATCCAAACAGCCCCAAACACACATCAACTGGTTTCTAAAACTCACGAATTCTCAAAGTCTGTTGAGTTCAATGTATCTGCAGTTAATGGATTGCAAAATTGGCATCATGAAACAAATTAGCTATTATCAAAATCTTACTGTCATATCGAATTCCATCAAATTGTATGATTCATTTTAAAATTCCATAATAGTATCAATTGAGTTGGATTTGTTTTTTCATCTTCTATTACAAAATAATTAATCATTCTCCCCAGAGCAGTTTCTGCTATGGGTCAACCCTCATCACCCTTTTAATAAATTTTTCTCTATATAATAAAAAATGCCATGTGCACTAATTACCAATTGATATTTAATGCTTCGAAACACATTTTTTGCCATAAAAACAGTTCAAACTTTAAATATCAATTAACTTTACTAAACCAGGAATTCACTACCATATATGTGAATGAAACAGTTCTCAGAAATTTCACATAAAACCCAGTAATCTTTCCCCATGATTTGAGTGAGTTTGACTAAAATCAGGTTAACATGAGCTTGAATAATATAAAATGCTAACATAGTGCTCTTATATGGAGAACAATCTTATTAAACCTGTAGTTGATGACCATATTCAGTAGAATGCAATTTGGACAAAAAAGGAAGATAGGCTACGAGTATATCAAAATTATATAAGAAACAACCTTATACAGTTCAATCCAAATAGATAAATTTATGGCTTCTCATTGCAGTATACTTACCGAACACTGTTTGGAGAAAGCTGATCCAGCACCATCTGGATAACACTTGGGCTAAATTTAGAAGGCAGAGATGACCCTACCAACCAATCTTTTGGGGGATATAACTATAAAGCAACAAAGATGCATTAATGAAAAAGTTTCCATAAAAGGCATTTCATGCAAACTGTATATATCTCCATTAAAAAATTTACAAATCAAAATAAAGAGATGGAGTACCTGCATGTTTGATGCAATGTTGACAACATAATCAATTGGAGGAATTTTGTCCTGATAATGGAACTTGGTCTCACAAACAGCTGAAAGCTTCAAGAACATGTCAAATTTGCATCAGAATCTTTTAAAATGAATTATATCCATGGGATAAAAATGTAAATAGGACTGTTAGTTTATTCAAAAGATCATTGCTGAATTATATAAATAATGAAATCACTGACATGATACTCTCAAGTCTTGAAATTGAACTTCATTCCACACACTAAAAGTAGGACACTATTTGACTATCTACACAGCAGCTAAAGCAACATTGTTACTGAAGCAACCAAAGAGGTTGAGGCTACAAGGTTATCCTTAAGGTGGCAATTGGCGTGTAGCTATGCTACATAGTGATGTGGTTTTGGGGCTCACTGCCTTAACCTATATTCCACCTCATGCCAACACTTGATGAACGACATAATGTAGATAGTGACTTCGGGAAAACATTTATTATCCTCTCTAAATTGACTGATTCATTGACTGTTCCTTTGTTCTTTCTTTTTCACTTTTATTGTTACCTTTCAATCCTTATATTCTTCTCCTTCCTTGTCTTCCTGGCAGTGTTTTACACATACACTATTTTAAATCATCAAAAAAAAAAAACTTACATAAAAAGAGAGGATCAAAGAAAAGTGGAAGACAAGAAATGTCATCAAGTAAGGTACAAAGAAATTACACATACAGTTGAAGTAATCACCAAAGATTGTTGAGGAAAAAGGAAAAGAAGCAATGAATGGCCAAAAACAAGCATAGAGGATAAACTACACCAGATTAGATTATCCAAATGCATACCTCATCAAATATCCATTTGCAAACACCTGAGTGTTGTAGAAGCTCAATGTATTTGAATAACAGCCCTATAATGTCTTGTATGTGCTCTACAAATCAAATCTAGGTGTCAATAAATTTACTGAATCCAAACAACTAGGATTCCTTTAACCAAAAGAAGTGACAAAAATATTGCAATTTCTGTAGTGAAGACGCACACTGAATGCTTATAAGTGAACTTGACAATACTAATAGAGATAGGAAGATCTGTACAGAAAAAGTGGGAGAGGAGGGGACTAAAAAATATCTAACCATGTCCTGCGTCAGTAAGATCAATTACAACTTTAAAGAAAGAGAAGTCCACATTCCCATCTGATTCACCAGCAGACAAGCCCGTAGCCCATCCTGCAAACAGAATCTTTATGTAAAATCGCAAATCTCATAAGATAGCAAACGGAATCCTTATGTAAAATCACAAATCTCATATGATATCAAAGCTGAAATATGTGTACTTAAATGTATTAAAGAAACAGTCATCCATAGGGTCAAATCTTTATCCATGAACTAATAGCCTGATTGCTTATTTGCCAAAATAAGCTGCTCATTTTTCAAATAAAATTACTTATTTTCAATTTTTTGACATGTTGGGCAACTTTCGAAACCTGCTTTTAAGTAGTAGCAAAAGCAATTTTTCTGTTGCAGAAGGAAGCCAAAAACTTGTTGCTTCTCCTTTTACTCTTTCATCTAAAAGAATACCTTACTCAAAATTGGTAATCACCGTATTGCCCCTTATACTTTTGTACCTATAGTCTCTTAGTCTATTCCCATTTCTTGTCTTACAAATATACTTATTATGATAAATTTATTCTAATTTTACATGATATATGTATTTAGTTTCATTAAAATGTTGAATGTTTATTGTGATTCTATTTTCTTTATTTGAATTAAATAAATATTATAAACTTAATTAAAATGAACCATAATGAATATTTAAAATCTTTTCTCCATTCAAATATTATTATTATATGCAAAGCCAAATCTATGTCCTTTTTAGTAATTTGATAGTGAAAAGTTCATTTTTCCTATCATTTACAAACCTCAACAATAATGATAATAATGCTTATCAAGTGATTTTTCTATTCGAAAAAAAAAAAAAAAGTGGTTTTGCCAAACACAAATGGCTTCTTTCTTATAGTACTTTCTGTGAAACTCCATTTGAAATTTTTTAAAAAAAAAAAAGTTTCAAAATAAGGAAAACTCCACAGCAATCCCCAACAGGCCATTAGAATGTAAGGACAACCACAAAGTATTACCATCATTATGATATCTAGAGTCTGATTCAGTTGATATAACATTGTCCCTCTTCATGTATGATTCCCAAATAAATCAAAACAAAGTTATCTTCCATAAATGTCTATTGGCTTGAGCCTTACAGTCCATCTAATAAACCTACCACTCCCTACCTAAGCTTTGATAATTTTTATTTTAGTAGAGGTTAAGAATAGAATAGAACTGAAAGGTTGAAATTTTGATCTAGAGAAGGAAAAAAAATGGATAGATGAAATATAAAATTCTAATAAACTCCAGAATATACTTCGATTGATATCAACATCAAAACCCAATAATCTGAATCAGTATCATCTCTTTGTTTAAGTTTCACTTTCATCCTATGGCAAAAAGATTACCAGAAAATGGTTTTCACCAATCCTAATGTATTATCTTAACTTTAAAACAAGGCAAGTTACATTACCAGAAAATTGATTGTAAAATATGTAATGGATGTACAGAACCCACCCAATGTTTTCAAGATGTAATATAAAGATCCTTCTCCTTCATGGCCAATAAGATGACCAAGATACCTGCATGGCCCTTCCGTGTAATATTGAATCTCAGGAGTTACTGGCCATACAATTCTCAATTTATGACCTTGTTTGATTGGGACAGTTCTGACAAGAATCTAATACAGAAGGCCAAAACAGAACATGCATTAGCTTAAATCTGGAAGGAGCCAAACACAATCTAGTCAGCATTAAAGTATGTCTACCTGCAGATGGTCTGATTTGCATGGCTGACCAGGAGGGCGAAAATAACTATGGTCAATATTTCGAATATGTTGGAACTTCTCTTCCACAAGATTTTGAATTTTATCAAGGCTTTCTAAACATACCCAAACATAAAAAATGGTGTTCAGAGCCATTTCAAGATAAGTAGAACATATATCTAATACAAGAAGAGATCTGTTACCATTTGTATACACAATTAGATGCATTAAATTGGCTGAATAGTTTTCTTCATAGAATTTTATAAGCTCATTCCTTGTGTCCAATCCTTTTTCTTTCGGTCGAACTTCCAAAGTGTCCCAGTTCCCTATGCAAGTCACAAATTTTTAAAGCATTACAGCGATGATTGCAACATGAGGATTGTCATCACTAAGATTATGACAAATATGACAGCTTAGTATGGACAAATTAAAATTGTTCTATAATAAACTAGAACATATTTAAGCACAATTATATAAAAATTTTAGCAGTTATGACCAGAGCTAGAGATGCAAAAGCATAACTATGACATAAAATATCTATGCACATAAGTAAACATTATTGTTCATTATATTAAATTGGAATTCTACCAAGAAAAATCACAAATTGAAACTTCGATATTATTTAGATCAAATTGTAGTATATCATAGGAAATTATCCTCCAGTTGGCTCAAAGATCACTGGTTGTTAAGACTGTAGGTGTTCCTTAGATCTACAAAGACTAAGAAAATCATTTAATTCTCAGATCAAGAGACATTTAGACAAATATGATATATGACTTTTCATAGACTAGACCATAAGACTTTTCATTTATAAAAGTTTTGAGCAAGTTAGATACAAGCAACCTCCACTGCTTGCTTGCTTGAGTCTGCCATACCTTCTAGACTGCGTACTATAACATAAACTCAAGAAACAATATAATACTTCATTGGAAAATTGTAGGGAACTTCTGTTGCAGGTTGAAAGTTCCAGCCAAAACAGGATTCCATGATGAACAATTCATCATATGAAAGGTCACCTATGTGCTTCCAAGGAGGTGCATTAGCATCAGACCAAAGCTTCCATTACACATCTTTGAATTATTACAAGGTTGACAACTTTCCTAAGCACATCTAGAGGTTAGTCAAGGCATTCCTCTTGTAAAAAAATTAAGTTTCAATAAGAAATTCCAGAGAGTTTAGTGAAGGAAAAGTCATAGAAAGGTGTGAAAGCACCAGTCTTCAAATACTTCCTACTCCTAATGCTATGGTGAAACAGAAAAAACATAAACATCCCATTTATCCTTTGACAGCGTGACAAGGCAAAATGAACACAAGATTGGAGAAAAATGTATCCCACTTTTGACCTTCTTTGAAAATTATTTTGCAATGTTGAAAAAGTGCTGTGTGAACTAGCAAAAGCTTAGCTTCATGAGTTCCAGATAATGAAAAAGGCAAGAGCTAAAAACAATTAGTACTTCATCAATGAGAAAGAACGTTTTTCTCCACACACATGCCCATCAAAAGGAGGAATGAAGACAAAACAATTATTATTAAGGCATTCAATAAAAAGCATATATTCAAAATTCAGCAGCTTTAAAAATAGAAGAAACCAAATACTAACCTGTACTGAATTTATGAAATGGATGATCCTCAGAACTGAGATGTTTCTGAAGCTGGACAGTTGTAATATTTCATGCAGGGGGAGAGAGATTATAGATTAGAAATATTCATCCAAGAAAAGTTTACAAAAGACAACTTGAGATGCTAGTACTGTACTCAAATACATATCAACAAACATTAAAAATAAGAATTAATAAGCACAACTTGACATTAATTGAGATTAGTCAAGAGCAATGGTGATCTCCCAATGTCTTGGGCAACTACTAACATCAGAGAGAACAGTTTGCTCCCAACTCGATCCAGCCAGAGGCATCCAGCCCAGGATAGAAAGTGGATCCATAAGGCAAAGAATCAGAAATAAAATACACACACAGACACACAGATATATATATATATATATATATATATATATAGATATATGAATGTATGTATGTATTTATAACTACCACTGAAAGGTACTGGCCACACATCTTAGGTTGTTTATTAATGCATCACAATTAAAGTAACTGAACAAGCACATGCATGCTTGTCCATGTGAGCTCATTTTTGTTATTGTACAATTATGTCTGCTACCCGCTTGCCCCAAATGAACTATTTGAAGCTTTGAAAGGAAATATCAAGCATTTTAGATCAATTCAGGATGTTGAAGTCATCAAGAGCTCACTTGCTACCAGAAATGATCATAAATACTATCATTGTTTTTCATCTCTAACAAATAGAGATATTTCACTCCAATTTTATACTAGGATTTGTTACATAATAAACTAAAATTTTAATTTCGTTTTTCCACCATTTTTACTACACAGCCTCTAGAAGACACAGGAAAGACAATAGTGATACCTGGTTCATTCTCCAAGCATCGGATAACAAGTTCTTCTGGTTTTCTGGGAAAAAGAGAGGAACGGTATAGAGATAAGAAGGGAGGGGAAAAAACTTGAGACATTGGACAAGATTGTAAAATATTGGCTACCAGAGTCAACAGCTTTAATTTCCCTTGTGGTGGCATCTGCAGACATCAATGGCTTAATGAAGAACTGAGCAAATCTGGAAGACAAACCACGGCCTAAGGTCAGATATTTTATACTAATATTATCATTAGGAACAAGAAATGAAGGAAACTAGGACAGTAGGATCCACCTGTCTAAAGCCTCTTCAAAAGCATCTGTGTTAACATCAAAATAATAGTTGGTGTGCTCGGAGGAAGTAAAAGCATTGGTGCTTCCTCCATGCTAAGTGTCAAGGAGACAGAGATAACAATGAACAAACAACAGTGGTTAGCAAACAATTATAAAATGAAGTCACATAACTGCCGAAGGAGATAAAAGAAGGATTGTACTCTAGAAACTTCCACCATACCACTTATGTCATAAAAATAGAGGTAGATAATGAAAAATTCCCCCCACCCCCCAAAAAAAAGAGGAAGAATGCAAATGTGAGATAATATAGATAAACTTCACTAAACAACTTAAGCTTGAGTTGAATCAGTCACTGACATGATATCAGAGGCTCTATGGACAAATTTGTTAATTTTTAATTGCTAAATTCTCACTGATTGAAAGTACAAACTTGCCTTTTGGTTTATATAACATTATTAGTATTTTATGCATTGACCAAGAAAATGAAATAAAAGCATATATTCTAAATTACATTAAGGCTTCCCAGAAGGTAACAGTAGCATTAACTTGCCTCATGTCTAAACGTACTTTCCAGTTATTTTCAAAAGCCTTAGCAAGGATCTAAGATTTTCTTTAGCCTCTCTATTTTCATGCAACTCTAGAGGAAATAAAACTGAAGAACCTAAATGTACAGGGAGAAAAGGGACAAAATCTGTCAACCACTTTCAAACAGTGTATTGAGCAAATTCCAATGCAACTTCAAGAATTAAAAAAGTCTGAAGAATCTGAAAGTTATGGCAGCATCTACCTCAGTAATATACTTGGAGTAGCTATCTTCTACCGGGTACTTTTCACTGGCATAAAACAGCATATGCTCTGCAAGCAATAAAAATCGACTGATCAGGTTATAATTTTTAATGTTTTAATCCCACCTCAGAAGACGCACCCTTAAGCTAGGATAAAGTTTTTCTTTTTTCACCAAAACATTTGTGTAAGAAATAATGGTGATTGACTAATTGTTCTACTGAAATTAAAATAGTAAATCAAGATCATGTTGAACATTTAAGGTCCATCATTCTCCCTGTTTCTTGTCCAACAGCTTGGGTAGTAAGTTATTTATAGTTAAAGTTGACATTTGACAATAGTTCTCTAGAATAAATATTGGTTATTCACTTATCGGAACACACCAATCTTCAACAATCAAGTTTTTACCAATTGACTTGCACTTATCTAAATGTAACCAAATACGATGACCGGTTCAAGAAGGAAAAACTTACCAAGGAAATGGGCGAGGCCATCAAGGCCGTCTGGATCACTAAAGGAGCCAACACCAACGTCCATGGAAGCAGCACACTAGAAAAAATAACAAAAACAGATGAAGAATTTACATTGATAACAGAAAACAGAATCGGGACAACAGAGATGAAGAAAATTCAACCTTATCAGTATCAGGATCGCTGATGAGAAGCACTTCAAGCGAGTTTGGAAGGACGATCCTTCTGTAATTCCTCTTGTCCGAGCGGGCTTTGACAATCTCTACCTCTTCCTTACCTACCGCCATCGTCAATTCGGAGGAGCTGCTTTCCTTTCTTCACTTCTTTCCTCTCAATTCCTGGAGGAAAGGTGCCTACAGTGATGTTTCACTTCTTCCAAATTTGCAAGTCTTCCTTCTCTTCTTTTACTTCAGTTTCAGATCTCAGCCACTCGACAGTGAAGTCTCCGAGCTTCGAATCATTCTAGATTTAAAAGATATAAAACAAATTTTAAAGTATAAAAATAAATATTTTTGAAATAATATTTTATTTTATTATTAAAAAATAAAATAATTTTTAATATCTTATAATTTATTTTATATATCTTATAACATAATTTAAAAAATAAAATAAAATAATTTTTAATATTTTATAATTTATTTTACACATATTGTAATATAATTAAAAAAATAAAATAATTTTTAATATCTTATAATTTATTTTACATATATTACAGTATAATTTAAAAAGGTTGAATTATTTATAATAAAATTAAAAATTTTAATATATTTTATTTTAAAAATATTTATTTTTATATTTTAATTTTTTTTTATATTTATTAAATTTAAATTTATTAAATCTGAATCTAACAACTACAAATTATATTGAAAAATTTTCAATAATTGACGTTGAGGATCCATTCTCAAAACTGTGACCTTACTATTTTTTATTTTGTTCTCTTTTTAAAATTCTATTTAGTTTCCGGCACCACTATATACCGCTCTATACATTGACCAATATATATATATATATATATATACACTGTTATAAACAGCAAATATAAAATCATATTTTATCAAATAATTATTTAAAAATATTATTTTTATTAAAAATAAAGTTAAAAGAATATTTTAATTTGTATATAATAAGTATTATTATACTAATAAATTTTAAAATTAAAAAATTATTTTATATGTATTAATTCTTGTGCAAATATATGATGTTTTCAAATTTATAGTATCATTAATTTTAGTTTAAATGTTTTAAGTAATTGAGAAGCGTAAGGATTTTTTTTATTAATTTTATATGATTAAAATCTTTTAGATTTTAAAAATATATATTTATTAACTATAATCATACTAAATTCATATTAATTATGAATTATAGTAGAAACATTCCACAGTTGTATAAGCAACGGACGCCCTAGCTTATTGTTTTATCTCCTAATCCATTAACATGTCTATACAGTCCTGGATATTGAGACCTTACTCAGAATCATCCATTTCATCCAATAGCATTGCTCTGTCCGCTTCCCAAGCATCAGTGGGTATTGTACCACCTTCTGCAAATGTAGTGTCGGGCCATCTCAACGCGTTTCGAATAGCTAAAGTCTCGCTAATCTTGGGTTGTAACTTTCCATGGACATAACCCAATAATGCTTATATGAATGAGCCTTCACTGCTTTTGAACACCTATCCAAACCCTGTTTTATTTTCGTCATTGAAAATTGTTGCATCTAGTTTGCATTCCCACCCGTTTTGGATTCCCTTATCCACCCCCGCCCCTTGCTTGGAGAAAGGAGATTGCACATTCTGATCTGCAAATTTTGAATTTGCATGTCTCCCTTCCTTCTAAAATCTCTTGCTTTCTCCTATAATCCAGTTCGGTGGGTGAGGCATACTCTTCCAAACTCCATTATTTCTATTTTCCCATAAATGCCACGCTATAGGACAAAACTCTTTCAATAGTGTTTTGGGAAACTGGCCATAAGGATATCAAAGTATTCAATAAAAGTTTGATCATTCAGTTTCCTTTACACCACATAACCCATCAACTTTTAGCTATCCCACAGTGCAGCATGACACGGTTTGTGTCTTCAGGTTTTCCATATCTCCAACACTCAAGGTTGACATTTAGTCCCCTTTTCACCATGTTATTCCGTACTGGAAGAACTTCTCGACATACTCTCCATACAAAGTTTTAGATTTTCAATGGTACTTTAAGCTTCCAGATTGTATCTCAATTCACATCCCCACTAGCACTTTCTTCACGCTGATAGAGAGTGGAAGCAATGTGATATCCTATTTTCACTTTATGCAACCCTCACTTGTCAAAATGCCAAATTAATCTATCATTTTTATTTTGCATGCTAACTGGGATTTTCATAATCTATTCCTTACTCTGTAAACAAAGCTATTAATTTATCTTGATTCCACCCTCTTCTCTCTGGAAGCATCATTTCCTTAACCACTGAGAAGTCATAACTTAAACCTCTTGTATCATCTATTATGAAGTTTTAGTCCTTAAGAATCTAGGAACATCTCTAATTCTACTAGTTGTGTCATTCTTAATATGTCATCGGGCGTCTTGTCTTAACAATGATAGTAAATAAAGTATACTCTTCCAAGTGAAATTCAAATTGGATCACAACTGACCTTACCAGAAGTCCTCGTCTGAGAAGTATTTAGCCTTAAGAATTCGATAAGAAAGAGTATTAATAGATAACTCTAAGTTCCACCCCTATTTCCCCAACATCACCCTAAACCCTAAACACATCATCTCTTATGATAGCCATCTAATTCCATTACTTTTGCTCCCCTGATTACCCCATCAAAAGGAGTTCACCTTCTTCTGTAATTCCTCACCAACTGAAGTTGGGATCTGAAAGACGTTCATGCCAAAAGTTGGCACTCTTAGACCACTAATTTGATAAGCACCTCTTTCCCTGTTCTAGATAAAAATTTGTTTAACCAATTTTACAGCTTCTTCCAAACTTTATATTTCAGGAAGTTGAAAATAGCCTTCTTATTTCTGCTAATCAAGGATGGCAAGCCTAAGTATCTGCCATGATTGATTGGAGTGTGAATACCTAAGACATTGCTTAAAGTATCTTTAGCCTTATTGGTGATGTTAACAGTAAAGAAAATGTTGATTTTTAGGTAATTCACTAACTGCCCAGATGTAGCCTCTTATTGTGTGAGAATCTATCTTAAGTGGTGACACTTCCTTTCTTCACCTCCCTTTTTAATTAAAATTCCATTAATATATATATATATATAAACTAAAATACTTTTAGAATTTTTTAGATAAACATGCTATGAACATCATTAACTTATAAAAGCCATATTAGGTCATATAGCTCAAAGATGGAAACTAGAAAATCTAGTGGATATCCTAATAAGGCTATGGGCTTCTTGGTTACATTGCCTACTAATCCAAAAGTAGAAAAAATTCATCCTGGAAGTTAGAAGGGTCTTACAATCATACATAATGGACCCAAACTCTGAATCATCTACGTGTTCTATTTTCAATGTCGTAATTAAGGTTTAAGAGTTTGAAAGGAAAGTACCTGTTGTGCTTAAATTAAGATATGTCCAAACTAGTGCCACTTTGTAATGTTATTGCTTAAGCTGATTCCAAGGTATAAATACCTTGACGGAATCCTGTAATCCCATTTATCAGGTATCCATTTTCTCCCTTGATGACCACACTAAAACCTAGTCTCCCTTCTCCATGAAAGATAGCCCCATCTATCTTATAAATCCAGCTCTTAGCTTGGTGCATCTGTTCTTGAACTATCATATTACTCATAAGGGTTACAGAGGAACTTAGTCAAGTATCATCATGAGCACTAACCTAATCATACATGTATTGATTAGCTTTTGAAATCACGATATTATGTGAAACTATTTTGTTATTCCAAATTGCCTGATTCTGAGATCCTTAAAGCATCCATGCTATTGTACAAAACTACTCCTTTACTGGTTTGGGTAAAGTTGTAAGAACTAGAGTTAAACAGACCTAGAAGTTCATGATTCTTCGAGGGTGCTCTAATAAGTCCCAACTTAACCAACAAGGATCGACCACAGTGCAAAAGAGCATGGTGGATATCTTCCTCTACTTCACACAATGAGCATTTTCTGGTCAATATCAATCCCCATTATATTCTTGATTTAATTTTTTAATTTACAAGAGATTGTTTTATTGAATTGTAAAAATTTATCCCGTTTAATTTAAATATTTAATGTAAAGACTTTTGTGAATTAAACCCTAAATCTCTTCATGCTCTTTATACAATCCCGGCTTGGCAAAGCGTAAAAAATGGGAATATAAGAAACATGACGAAGAAGCCCCACCCTATTTCTTTATATTATCTCGTCTTCATATAAAAATACAAAGTCTTTGCCTCTTTGGGAGGTTGTGCTGTGACCCACTCATTTACAACAACAGGCTCACCCAAGAAAAGTTTCAATCAATTTAAGCATGTGGAAGGTTCTCCAATAACCATAAGCTTTCGTTCTCGTTATCAATAACGTTAAGATACAAACTTGAGTCACACCACACACACTAAGGACAACAAATACGAAGACAAGAGGGGGGTATGCGTGTGGATATGTGGTAATTAACGATCACACAGACTAACGCACTGGAAAAACTAAAATGTCATCAATAACTGGGCCACACATAGATCCATAGTCGTGGAGTTTTGTGTGGTAGTTGGCACTAATGAAAGTTATCCTCGTCCTGCTCGAAATAGCTCGGAACTTGAAGCTCGCAATTTTGAAGCCACCTTTACCAGTGGACGTGTAAGGGACCTGAAAGGTTTCTTTTCCTGCGAATGCCTGGACCGTGAGGGATCCATTGCAGGCATCCTTGGAGTCTCCGACCTTGAATACGAGGTTGTAGAGTGTGTTGGGGACAGTTCTGATGATTTGAGCGATGGCACTTTCTCTGCCTCCCACAAGCTCAACTGCTGCAAATCCAGACGGAACAAAGAAGTGCTTCTTGTCGATGTATTTGACTGGTTTGAGAGACTCGATTACCCAGCCTGGCAATGGTGAAATTGCGTCGAGTTCCTTTGGAGGTAAGAGGACACCGGTAGAGAAGTTCTTGAACACATGGGGTCCACATTCAAAGCCACCATTCTTAACTAGGTTGCCTGCACGAACACAGGGGAGACCAAGACTTATAAAGCATATGCATGTGTGTGTTGACCTTTTGTCAATTTAAATATATATATATATATAATAAAAAGGTTTACATCAATTTTAAGAAAATCCAATGGACTGAACCCTAGCATTGCCCTTTTTAAAGATGTATATGCTCTATCGCCAACATAAAAATCTAGATTTATATAGAATACCAGAGGCTTGAGTCATGATTTTCAAGTCAATTTTGAAATTTGCACTCTAATCCATTGTTAAAAAAAAACAAAAAAAGAAATGGAACAAATTGACACTAACACATACACAAAGGGCAAGAAAAAAAACACAGAAATTAATATAGATGCAGGGCTTTGTTTACCTCTGATAAACTTGGGAGGCAGGATCTGCTTGATAGCAATAGCATCTAAAAGGGGTCCACAGTGAGGATTTTCTTGAACGCCGGGATTGTGAAATGTGACTTTAACAACTTCAGAGACAGCCCTGAAGGCCCAAGCGTAAGTGTCCCCTCCATTGCTACTGAAGAGAGTTTGAATAGAGAGGTCCGAGGACTGACCAGGCACAGAAACCTTAAGCACTTCGTCTTGTGCACATGTCCTTGTGGCCCCAAATGTGAGGGAATAAACTGACCCCCGAATCAGCTTCAAGTATTGGGATATAGAAGCCTCGTTCCCAAGCTTCACCGCGTGTACTCCACGAGGCACAGCGTAGAAGAAACCTCCAGGTTGGGGTCCTCCAGAAATGTACTCCACTAATCCACTTATTTCCCATTTTGGAAGAGAATGCTTCCCTATGATCACTGTGTTGTTCAGGTTTGATGGCTTCGGTGACTCCTCGAAGTGGCCATTTGGAAGATAATCTGATGAAGAGAAGAAAAGCAGTATTATACTCATGTCAGCAAACGTATAAATGGAAAAAGACAGTCACAAAACACAACAAACTAAAGCAAATTAATTGAAGGATAAGAAGGCAAAGTGTTTATAGTTTATACCCTCAAGATATGGGGTGCGACTCCGAGATGCTGAAGCTGAAAGTGTAGCAGTAAAGCCACAAGAAAGAGTGATAATGAAGAGCAAGCAAAGAGAGGGAAAGGCAGCCATATGTAGTAGTACTGCGATGGGAAAATGTACGGAATCACCTAAAAGGACATCTCTGTAAATATAGACAACGGAAGCTTCTCTAATGGATTGATTAAGTTGCTTAGCTTAATGAGGTATATTTATAATGCAAGTTGGATGCATAACATATGATTAGGAGGGTGGATAAGAATTGTGCATGTTCAGAGGCCACCAATTCAGCCGTTTAATGTGTCTTTGTCTCTTCGCAACAAATTTTAAGCTTCTGAACCAATGTGAGCGTTGGAGAGCTCACATGAACGCTCACATGATTCTCCATTTGGTTGTTTCATCGATGATCGAACCCTTCAAGTCCACATTATTTCTACGATCATAGATATGTGTGTTTGACCTTCTGATTAGTTACCTTACTTTCTAAGCCGTGTTGCATATTTATTATTGCAAGTGCGTGTACAAATTTTGTACGAGCTTCGACAATCATTAAGAATAAGAGGGGACTTCAACCCAAAAAATTAAGAATAAGATGGGACAAGCTGTTTTCCATCTTTTTTTATGGGATCTGTAACTGTTTGATGATTTATATAGTAAAAGAATATATATATATATATATATATATATACACACACACACACACAATAAATTAGACGAACCTCAGTTTTAAAAATTTAATTGTACGTTATAAAAGTTTTAACTTTTTATTCAAATGAACATATTCAAATTATTGACCCTTGTTCCGTATTACAACTTACATGTTTATATCTACTCTGACATAATATATAATTGTATCGTATAAATGTAATGGATTTGGTTTCTTTGTATTTATATTTTTTGTATTTGAGATTTGAATTATTAAATTTTTATTGATTGATTCATATTTAAATTAATATTAAACATTTTTTATATTAAATAAATATTGTGTAAATTTTTACTAATTTTATAAAATTTAAATTATTAAATTTTTATATAACGATATAAATTTTATCAATTTCACTAATTTCAAATGCTGAGAATTCATTTCGGAATGTGATTATATAAGGTATAAGCACAGTTAGTTATAAAGGAGTGTTATATTGAGAAAAAGTAAGTTGCAGTCGAATAATAGAAGGATATTTCAAACTAATTCTAATACCTAGTTAAATTGAAAGACATAAACAAGAAGTTGCATGTGACTACATGTACTGATCAGTGTTTAATATTCAAGGTTTACGCAAAACCATGTGGCGACAGCATATTGTACGGTGATGACTAATTCGATGCACTTGAGAATCAAATCCACCGTCCATGATATAATTTTTTTCAAATTTATGGTTTTTTTACCCAACAAAAAAAAAAAGGAAAACACTTCTTTGGGTTTTGAGATGTGAACTCCAACGCTCTGCGGCTTCGGCTTATTATAAGTGGGCTGCAGCGTATTTCCAGATCATGCCACGTGTATAGCCAAACAAATTTTGAGAGATCACTGACTCAAATCCAATTTTGTTTGAAATCTTAATATTTTAGAATTGAATCTGAAACATAAATGAGACAACCATAAATTTTCGTAATATTGCTTAATTTGTTCGTTAATTTAATCTTCTTCTTTTTCCGTTTGTGATAAAAAACAAGAAGATTGGGTCATCTTTTAAACCTGACGACCCAGTAAATGGAGGCGGTAAAATGGTCCAAAAGTAGGTTGGGCCCGTAGTTCAGCCCCTCCCAAAAATGCAGGCCAGACCATCTTACTCTTTCTTGGGCCAGCACTTCTTATGCACTGAAACAACCCAAATGGGTTGGAATTTTGTTGCTCACCTCCTACAAATCACAAGTGAAATAAAAGTTAAATCAGCCAAGAGAAGAAGGGTGTCATAAGGTCGGTTATAAATCATTAAAATTCTATTTTAGTTCTTTCGAGATAAGAGTATATTTTCTTTTTACTTATTATTATATTATAGTTCATAATATATGTTCACATTAAAATTTGAGTTCAAAATCATTGGAATAAATGTGAGAAGCTTTAACATTGAGTTAATAAAAGTATATTTTTAGTCACGCATAAATTATTTTTTAATTTAGTCCTCATATATAATATATTTTTAATTTAACTTCTCATAAAATTACTTTTTCAATGTAATTATTTCCATATAGATATTTTTTTAATTTAGTATTCTACAAATAAAATTATTGTAAATAATGTTCTTAACAATATGTGAATTTTGAAAATATAAAGTATATTATTGATAAATTTATTTGTGAGGAATCAAATTAAGCAAATAATTTTATGAAGGAACAAATTAAGAAATACTTTAATGGAGAAATTAAATTATAAAGATGATTATGTGAAAGATTAAACTAAAAAATATCTCATCTTTAATAGATCAAAATAATTTTTTTTCTCAATAATAGACATTTCTCATAATATTGTGTCACCAATGGGCATAAGCATTAGAGCCATAGAAAAAAAAATTGTCAAAATTTCTATAAAAATTAGTATAACCAAAGGGTATGTGAAATATGAGGGATCTTAACACTACAGCAAAATGCAGTAGTAGTTGCAGTTTATTTTTTAGCATTAAACCTCTGTTATATGAATTACTCGGAGTTAGTCAAACCACAACTATTCTTAAGATGGCTAGATCCTTCAATTGTGGTTTATATAAATGCAGGTAATTGTGACATTTTGCTGCGGTAGTGTAAGAAAATTTGTTGCGGTTGAATCAAAAACAGCTAATGTGAACACCGTAATTTATTAAGAAATTTTTTTAAAAAATAACAATAATTAAATAAATATAAAAAAATGCCAAAATTAAAAAATAAAAAAGCAATAATTTTAGAGCCTAATGGGAAATTCAAGAACTGACAATAATTAAAGAAAAATAAAAATAAATACAAAGATATCAAAAATCAAATAAAAATTTTAAAAAGATAAAAAATCAAATTAAAATTGAAAAAAATCCAAATCAAATTCACCTTTCTTCAACATTAAATAAAAATTAAATTATATATAGAAAATCAAAAAAAAATTAAAAGGAATATATAATGAGAGATGGAGATAAAAAAATATTCAAACAAGAAATTCAAATAAGAGATTAGTTAAGATCACCAACTCTTAAATAAAAAGAAAAAGTCAAATAAAAATTATTAGAGAAAAAGAGAAAATTTGTAAATAAGGCTGAATTACCAATAAATCAAGAAAAAAAAAAAAAAAAAGGACATGGACACAGTGAACACATGCCCATTTTGGAGGAAGCGAACACGTTGCCATGAAAGGAACACATACTTTGAAAACCGAAGGAAATAAGGAGCATTGATGAGCATCAGCATAAGGAGAAGTCAGCACGTGATTAAGAGGAAAAGTGGTGTGTGTGCTGGCATTGGGGAGAAAGAAGGCGTCTGAGAGGAAGATACCAGAAAAGAATAAGATAATGACGTGTAGATGAGGTTGAAAAAGGGAAACAAAATGCAAAATACCCTAACCGAAATGGGACAGCTGGAGGGGAATAAAAAGAGGGCTGAAAAAAATTGCAAGGGAGGGCAAAAGAAAAGACAAGAGTGTGCTGCGAGTGAGCAGGAGAGGGAGCTGAGAGAAAGCCCGAAGAGAAGTGGTTTTCTAGTGTGAGCAAAAGGGAGCATCTGAGAATGGATTTGGAGGAGCAGCAACAGAAATCAACTAGGATAGCAATGTGGAAAGGAGAGGAAGAAGATGGCTCTATTTCTAGCGTCTTCGAGCAGGGAGCTGAACGAACGGTAAGGAGTTGTTGCATTTCGATGCTGGTTATTTAACTGGCCTGCATCTATCGAAATGGGGTTGGGATGATTCGATTGTTTTCTTCTCTGATATAGCTGCCATGGTTCTGTTCTCTTGTTTATTTTCTGCCTTTGGCTTTCCAATTTCATTTATGATGTTGTGTGAATATTTTCTTTATCTGAGGGTGAGAGAATTCAAGTAGAATGGAAGAACCAATTGGAACGCAGCTGGGAGAAAGCATGAAAATACAGGAGAGAAAATGTACGGAAGTGAATAGCTGAAGCTAAAGAGAAAAGGCAGAAGGACAGAGAGAGCGTGAGAGAGCTGGGAGAGTGAGTGAAGGGGCTGAGAAAAGGAAGAAACTGAGAAGAAAATGAAAAATGACCTCTGTTTTAACGATCCAAGAACAGATTGAAGTCGTGAAGCTCCAAAGGGAAGTGAGCTAAGCAAACTAAGTATTCCCAGATGTAATTTGCTTTTTTTTTTTTTTTTTCAAAAAAACCCTTTAATGTTTTCCCAAACCTCATCTACGTATTTGTGATTTTCTATTAATTTATGAGTAGTAGTTTATGGTTTTTTTTTAAAGTAATCCTCTTGTGTCTTCTTGGTTTAATGATTTAAGAAGCTCCATAAATCATGTGGATGATACGCCATCGTGGATATTGACTTGTCTTCATGAAGTTGGTGTGTGTAGTTGCTAATATCTCCCATGAAAATAAAAGAAATTAGATAATCCAAATGGAATTCTAATGGTAGAAGATTGGTGCATCTGTTGCTCCACCTTTTAGGTCCTAGCCGAGTGTGATTTTACCTTGCTTTTGATTGTGGACTTGTTTTAATAAATTTGGGCTTGGTGATTTTGATATGTTCAGTTCATGAAGTAAAAGATAATAATAATTCTGTTCAAGTTTACTTTATGCTTGGGGAAATTTGGTTATCCATGTTTGCCGTTGTTGATTAGGATACGAGTTGGCATGTGTATATTTAAGAGTATATTCACTCTCTGCCTAACTTATAGGAGGAAATATCATGTTGATGTTGTTCTTGCACATAAAGTAGTATTTTGAAATTAAAACATTTGTTTACTTGATTTCACCATTTATATGTCTAATGCTTTGCTTTTTAGCTAACAATTTGTCCCTTCATGGTTATTATTGCTCTCTTGTCCATAAGCATGTGGCTTGTCGAAAGAAGAGGAATTGGAATTGCAAGAATCAAGGTTTTGAGATGCAGTCATACCAGTTTAATTTGTGTCATGTTATTTCATTTTCTCATGTATTGGTAAATAGTACTTGAATAACAATATGTACTCGAACAATAACACGGTCACCAATGAATGTTTCATATTTTTTATTTAGTATTGTCATGTGAGGTCTAATAGTTTCATAAATATATTTAGATTCCTTGTCATGAGATGTCTAACTTCTTTATATGCGTATTTTATAAATTTTATTTTTTATTTTTAACATTAGTATTATTATGTAAGACTAATGTCTTAATAAACATATAATAAATTTAACAGTAAGATAATGTGAGATCAAATGACTCCGCAAATATTACCTAATATTAGATGCATGCATTTCAAATAAATTTTGGGTTACAATGACCTATATTTGAATCACATGTGCTTTTAAAAATGAAGTTGCATTTCAAGGACTCATGTCTAATTAACCTCTATTCTGTAAAAAAAAATTTGGAATTTGAAATAGTAAATAATAATAATAAAATGATCACTTTTTTATATATATCATATTCTTTTCACAAATTTCTTATTCTAATTTAATTTATTTTTTTCTATTTTGAAATTCAAACAAAACAAATTAGAAAAACAAATGAAAATGTTATTTTTCCATTGAACATTTTCAAATAAAGTATTAAGTTCAAAAGTTTCTTTGTTTACTCTCAAATTCATATTATTAATAATTAAAAATAAAAATTAATGTTCACATGTTTTGTAGATATTTTAATTCAAGTGTAAATAAATCATGTTTCTAAATTCAAAAAAAATTTAAAATAAATAGGCAATAATAAAAAGAGCATAAAAGTGAAATTATATTGATTTTGTAAACTAAAATATATTAACCAATTTTGAAATTATTTTGTTTACATAATTTGATTCAATTTTGATTGTTTTGTTTTTTTCCCACAAAATAAAAATACTTACTTATTGATAGTCTTTCTAGCCAAATTAAGTGGGTTTTGATCCCTCTTGAAAGGTATATAAACCTTAAACTTTTATCTTAGGTCAAATTCATCCATTGTAAATATTCAAATTTTCTATATATGTTAATTTCACTTAAATAAACACTCATACATACTTTTAGTTAGGTTGACCACAATTTTGTTTTTATTTGGTTTTCCAAAATTTTTCATTTAAAAATTTTGGTGGAAAATTCAATGAATTAATTTTCAAAATTTGTTTTGGGAATCAATTTACATTTCCTTCTTTATTTTCTCTCTCCCATCAGCAGGGATGTCAGGTATGACAACTAATTTTTGAGAGCTTTAGCTATAGTTGACTTTAAATCACGACTACGTCATATTCAGACTTTTAGTTAGAGGGAAAAATAATTCTTTGGTCTTTATAGTTTATCTATATTTGTAAATTAGTCCCTATAGTCTTTTTTTTTTTTCAAACAACTCTATATAATTACAAATGTTTCAAAATAAGTCTCCACCATTCATAACTGCTAAGACACTATTAGTTTAATGTTGATGTGGAAAATAGAATCCATATGGCAGGACAACTAGACAATGAGTGATGACTTGGCAAATATATCAGTGCCTTTGGTTTGCAAAATCAATGCTTTATTTGAACTATCATTCTCGGACATATCACCTTCCATCTTATTATGCTTGAGCAGCTTCACAAACCTTTCAAGTGTGTCTTTAGTGTCTTCACTCTTCATGAGCTCCTCTGGTACTTGAGTTATTGATATTAACATTATTTTTTGTATGTAGAGGGATGTTCATATTTTATGGAAATCCAATGATTTGATATTAAGAGAGAATCATCACAGTTGTTGCTTTACATAAAAAATGATCATTTTGTGGCATCCATCATCTAATAACATTGACCCTTAAACTAGACACCTATTCTTTGCTCTTATTATTCTATCAAACTATACATCAAAGAGGAAAAATAGCAATTATAATGCCTTTTATTCTTTAGAAGTTGCGGGTTGATATGGTGCCTATTGCATTGTGATGCTATGATAATTGCTTTTTCATACGACTTTAACCAAAAAGGAAGTGAGCCACTGATATATCAAACATTGCTCTTAAGGTGAAGTTGAGACTAATATTTGTCAGTAACAAAATTTGATTTTTTTTTTTTTGCACTTTCAAATAATGCAATGTAATAACCACATGAAAAAAGAAACTTCAATAGTCCAAAGCAACTGCATCCAAAGTATGGTCTCCTACGAAGTCTTCCAATAAAAAAAGCATGAATAGCTAGTTTTTATATTATCAATTTGCATGCCATTTTTTCCCTAGATGATTTTATGAATTTATTTTTAAAATTCCCACAAAACCCTAATAATTAACCCTTGTCTCTCACTCTCTTTCTCCTAAGATGAAACTTATGTTTTGATTGCAAAAAGATATATGATTTAACTATTTAATGTATCCAACAAGCCCCCAAATCAAGAATGAAGCTATAAAGATTAATAGCTTAAAACCTAGATTTCTAAATTGAACGAAATCCATAGAGCAAATTCTGGTTAGATGAACTAGATTTATAAAGCAAACAGAGGATGAAAGAATGAGTGGAAAAACATAGCTACAAATGATAAAGAGAATTAAAGACATTTAGAGAACAAGTTAGAAAGTTTGAGGAAGAAAGACAAGTCGATGAGGTATGGTTCACCATTGAGGAGAAAGATGAAGAAGTGAAGGGATAAATCGACATGTCAAACTAGTTTATGTTCAAGAGATTTTTTTTTTTTTTTGGCTTATATGGATTGTAAGTGCCAAGTATGCAATGTAAACACTCCACGTTATCTCCTTTTACCAACTCATCATTAAATAAACAATGTTAAAATAGATATGAATGGTAAGGACTATTTTCCAAACATTTGATAATTTTAAGGAGTGATTTCAAAAACAAACAAACTTTAGGGACCAAATTAAAAATTAATGAAAATTATAAGGACTAAATTATCAATTTTCTTTTAATTAAAATTTGAAGTCTTACAGCGACAGTTGCAACCATCACTAATGCTCATATTTTTTTAAAAAAAATACAATTAAATATGGAATTTATATTTTTTTTATACCTGTTTATTTCACTTTCAATCAATAATCTCATATTCAAAAACCATAACATTAATTCCAACAATCTATATTGTCATTAAACAAGAAAATTTCACATTCAAGTATGTTTGATCCATAGTTTTCTTGACACATTAATAAATAACATAGTTCATGAAATACAACAATAAGATAACATAATATGCAAGACATTTTAACATCACTAAATTTACGGGTTTTCTTTATCAAAAACATGTGGAGAATGATCTGCTACACTTATTCAATGTACTGATCAAGAACCTAATTTGTAATATAAAAAAAAGTAAGACACAAATAGAATGTAGTTCAAGTTGTAACTAGTTATCTAACATATAAAATAAACTATAATGTATATATTAAAAACATTACCGGTGATGTTTGGACTGCACCAAGTTTAGAAGGCAATTGACCCTGAAAATTTTGCATGATAAAGCTTATCAAGGCATCAACATTTTTATTTTGATCTTGTAATAGTTGACGTTGATATTGTATTTGTTGACTTTGAATTTTATCACTAATTGCAGTTGAATGAATTGACTTTGCAACTCCACATTAGAAAGACAAGATGAGCTTACTTAACTACAAGAATAAAAAGTAAGTCCAAACACTTGGGATGGATATGGACTAAAGAATCCTCGGTGAAAACTTTTTAAGACATGGACATGGAATTAGATTCATGGGAAACAATCTTTTACTACATCAAAAGAGCAAGTATTTACAAGTAACTTGAATGCATAAACCTAAATATTTCTATGCAAGAATTACTTCATCACAAATGAAATAGAATACACTGACATAGTTAAATCAAAGCTCAACCCACTTCATTTTCAAAACAAAGTATATAAACACCTACACTTAGTATTCTAGCATCATCATTCACCACTTTAGACTTATCAATATGTTTATGTATTTCAAAGTGTGAAATTGTTTAATTATATTTCAAAATGTGTCTAATATGTTTTATCGATATTTTATGGCAAATATAAGGATGTTATCTTAGGTTAGCTAGGTTAGGTTGATTTAGCCTATGCATCAATCATGACCAATGAAGTCATGAAAAAGTTAGTATTAGAGTAAGGTTTGTCTAGGTTTATCTAGGTCCTAGTATCCATTAGGTTGAGAAGTAATGGAATCTTGTATGTAATTATATAATTGGCTAGCACACCTTACATACAAGAGGCTATTGTTATCTAATCCATATCATGGAGTTCTTAGTCGTAGGAGACATGATGTTAGTGTTTAAATTACTATAGAACTTATTAGGACAATCATTTGTATACAAATTACTTATCTCATGTAAAAGGATGTTGCTAAGGAAAAGGTTGGCTCCTAAGAGGTTTGTTATTGATAATGCCTCCACCTTGCCTTATAACACTACTCCAGCTCATAGAGACCTAAAGGGAACTTTCTTTTATCACAAAAAAAATGGCAAAATTGGTTAAGAATTTGGCTGACTTTTAAATTACCTTGATGTCTTGAAATGTACCTAAACTTATAAGTGTCCAAAGAAACAAAGTAAATGATATGACACTTTCATAATTTATAGTGACACTTCTAAGAAAGGTTTATGATGTATATTGATGCAACAAGGTAGAGTAATGCCTATGCCTCTCAACAACTTGGATCGCATAAGGAGAATTACCTCACATAAGGTATAGAGTTAGCAGTAGTTGTTTTTGCTCTTAATATATGGAAAGACTATTCATAAAGGATTATAACTTCACTGTTAAATACCATACGGGAAAAGCAAAATGTAGTCACTAATACCTTAGGTAAAAAGTCTGTATATGTGATAAAGATAATGAGTATGGAACATCGGTGGATAGAGGACTTTCATAATTTGAATCTTTCAATGTAAACTTTAGGTGAATGAATTTAAGATTCAAAATGATTTTAAAGAGAGATGGTTAAATCTTGGTTTAATATTTGAGAAAAGTTAGAAATTAAATATCTCTAAGGAAGTATAATATCTCTAAGGAAGTATAAAGAGTTTAACATATCTGAATAATGTTTGATCAAATTCTAAGATACGTTGTATGTGTGCTTAAGACTGAAAAATAAAATTTGAAAGAAAAAATTTTAGCTAAACTTTATATACCATTCATTAAGGTACCATTATGACCTTAAGGAAATATTTTGATGACCTGGTATGAAATCAAATATTGCTAAGTTTGTGTCTAGATGTTTGAAATGCCAAAAGAGTAAATGTTTGAAATCAAATATCATCCTTGATTTAATAGTCAGACTGAGAGATCCATTTAGACTCTTGAGGATGTGAATTTATCACTACTTGAAATTGCTTACAATAAAAATTAATATTTCCAGCATTAAGATGACTTCCTTTGAAGCACTTAAGAGGATTCCTATCTACATATATTCCAAAATATATGCTAAAATCAAGCTCTTTGTGGAGCAATAAATATCACTCTAACTAAGCATTAAGGCATGGAGATAATCATAACAACATAAAACAAATTTTAATATATATATATATATTGTAGAATATTAATTACTCCACATTAATATCAAAATAGTTATAATAAGGCTCCCAAAAGAAAAATTATTATTATATGTTCTGACCATTTTGATGAAGTAGTTGTTCTGGTACTCCAAAAGGGAGGAAATTGCATCACAAGTTTCCTCTATCTCAATTGGACCAAACCTAACTACAAAAGAAAGAGAAGAATAAGGAAAATAACAATATGAAGAAGAAAAAGAAGAAAATCAAGTTCTTCAAAATAGGGATCGATTACGCAGTCGTTATCCCTACCAAAATAGATAAATCAGTAGAAAAAAGACAAAAAAAAAAAAGTTGAAAAAAATGGTACAAGCTTACTATTTAATCATCATCTAACCACTAAAACGAGAACCTTCCATCAATATTAGAGATGAGAAAAATGCTAGAGGAGGAAGGAAAAAAGTAGAAGAAGAAAGAATCAACAAGGACGACAAATGAACACAAACTAGTAAGATAAAGGACAACAGACATGGATTGGTGAGGTAGAGGACTATGAACACAAATTGACAAGGCTAAGGGCAACAGTAGAGGTGAGGAAGGAAGGTTAGTGTTTTGCTTGGTCAGTGCATGCGTACTGAATCTAAAGAGAAATAAATAATAATAATAATAATAATAATAATAATAATAATAATAATAATAATAATAATAATAATTATTATTATTATTATTATTATTATTATTATTATTATTATTATTACTAATATATATTTATGTAATGTAACATCCTAAAAATATGAGTAGTTAGAAATATATGATCTTCGTAAGGGTATAAATACTAGTAAGCCTTTAAATTAAATCCGAAACAATTTTATGAATAACATTAGTAGAATAAAATAGAATTTCAAGGACTAAAGTGAAAGAAAAAAAGATACTTGTAGCCCAAAACAGGCAAAAGGGTTGTGCTGATTTACAAAGAAAATATGTAAAATTTAAAAAAGGAGATCATGTTTTCCTTAAAGTGTAATGACCTAATTAATGAGGGTTAGAGGGATAAATTATAATTAATAAATTAGTTAATGAAAAAAATTAGAAGAGAAAAATTTTTGTAAGAAATTTGACTAAGGTATAATATTTTATCAAGTGAAACCATACATTGAGATTGAGGCTGCCTCAGTGGTTAGACTTCGTGTACATATTCAAGAGGCCAAGGGTTTGAGACATGACTTCCTTAACTTCCCTTGTTTTTTTAGGAGCTGACACGTGTCCCCCTCCAATGTGAAAAGACTAAAATGTCCCTGGCCATTTTATCTCTTCTTCCCCGATACTTCTTCAAGCAGAGGTAGTAGAGGAAGTTGGTGTTAAGCGTCACTAGAGCCACCCTATTCATGTTACTGGAGCTACCATCACCACCCCGTGGGAGTTGCCCGTGTGTCGCCGGCCAGAAAACCACCACTTTTTAGCGAGAAAGGTGTGATTTTTCGTCGAAGAGAAGCTGAGAATCGCGAGGCTGCCAGACCTCTGGTATGCCTCCTTTTCGTCATGTATTATATGGGTTTTGCTCCTCACCTCATTACCATCACTTTCCCATTGATCTCAAGCTCCGTTGACCGGTGATGATACTAGATTTTCGGCAAGTTGCATTAGGTCACCGAAAGTGAGTTTCTCGGCCAAATTAGCTCGAATTGGTGAGTTTTTAAGTCAAATCTTGATATACATTGTGAATGTCAGCTCATTTTCGGCCTTTAGCTACTGTCAATTGCTTGGAATTAGGTCTTAGATGGAAAACCCCTAATTTGGCCGATATTTAGGGTTCTTAGGGACCAAATTGAAAATTTTGAGACTTGAGATGTAATTAGTAGCTTCAAGACAGCATTTGGGGTATTTAGAAGTTGTTGATTGGTTAGGGATGATCATTTGGAATTTATTCATATTTTTCTTGAATTTTTGCAAGTATGGAAATGCTTTAGGGAGATTTAGGATATATAAAAATGGCCTATGGTCTAAGTAAGCTAGAAAAAGCAATTTATGGAAGTTATAAAGAGTCAAGGGAACAAGAATTGAATGGGTGAGAATGAAAAAATTTGTGGTTGCTTAATAATATGTCTAAGAGGGAATTTTGATTGGGTGAGGTGATTGAGACTTGGTTTTCCATTGTGGTAAGCCTCTTAGGAGTAAAAAGACTTTTTAGTGTTAAGTCCCATGCTAGGAGGTGATTTCTTATAGTTTATGCATAATGCCACAATTGGTTAAGGGAAGAGGAAGAGAAATAATTCCTTTCTTTTCAATTAGTGAAGGTAGCTCTCAGGGGTGAGGTGGTCACCCAAGGAAAGGCATTGGGTCGCTGGTAATTAACGGCGCACAAGTGTGTAGATAGCACTCCCCAATACTTTTCTTATATGCTTCAACTTTCATTATTTAGAAATGTTTTATAATTACCATTTTTAATTTTGCCATGATTATATTTTATCGGAATTGAAATTATGAGTAGATGAAATCCCTTGACATGTTAGATGACATCATGTACGGTTTTGAAAATGACTTTTGAAAAACCTCATGCGTACGGTTATGAATAACCGTTGGGTAAACCATTATTGCAATACAAATTGATTTCATGCATACTTGCTATATTCCCTTATGCATGCTTGTTTTAATTCCATTACCATTGGAAAGACTAGTTAGGACACTAGCTATCAACAATAGTACTGTTAGCCCTTGGAGCACCTAGGTAATTACCCAGCTAACAGGATTAATGAAGGTACTAGCCCCGTGTGACGGCCATCACACAAGGATCGATGAATGATAAACTTTCATGAGTTATAACCTCACGCCTGTTGGTTATTTGCCTTTGAGAATTGTGTGTCCTCACCTATTATGATTTGCCCTTGTGGCTGTATGCCATACCAGATTAGTCCATAGTAATCCTTCCCCTTAAATGATACTCAGAAACTTATTGATTTTCTTATGAAAGGCATCTTAAATTCACTATTTTGAGATATGCATTAAATTAGCTGGTGGGTTTATTTGTAACAGTGTTCACTTGTAATTTAAATGTTATTCCATTCCATTCAAATCTTGATCATGTTTGATTGTAATTTATATTTGAAATTTTATTACTGATTTTGGGGTGCTATCTGTTGGAAAAAAATTTTCTTAGATAGGGAGGTTGGTGAATTCCCAGAGGCGACGGAGTAGTGACAAGAATTCTTTTGGTAAGCCCGCTTGGGATATGCAGGAGCTAGTTCAGATTTTTTTTATGTATATGACTCATTCTTATTGAGATGTTTATAGCTAGGGTGATAACCATTATTTTGTTATTTTGAGATTATTTAGTAACCCAGTTAAACTTTTCCCATTGTTGTAAATTGACGTATGCTGTGTTGGGTTGTTTTGGTGAGAGCGGAGCTCTCTTATATATATTTGTTGCCTAGCTGGATGTTGTAGAAATTTTGGGATGTATTATTTATTGGGAAAGTTCTGCTAAAATTTTTATAAAACTCCTTGTTTTGTATAAACTGCTTATTTTTATGAAAAGGCAAAGTTATTATGTATAAGGTGAAACTTGCATAGATATCGACATGGTATTGAATATCCATCCAATGTAGGCTTGTAGGTTCAGGGATTTTCCTCGTGTCCTGTGCTGGTCCCACTCCAGGGATTTTGGGGTGTGACATAAAGTCACTCCTACTACAAGTATTAGTTGAGCTATCGAAACCAAGAAATTACACCTTAGATATCTTGATCCCCATCAGGTTTTAAAAAGAATAGGAATAGTTCCTTACCAGTTAGCCTTATCACAAAATTTATCCAATCTCCATGATTTTTTTTCATGTATCTCAGCTACAGAAGTACCTTTCTGACCATTCATATGTATAGAATATGAGTTAGTGCAGCTTCAGGAAAATCTAACTTATCTAGTAAAACTTGTATCAATATTAGGGATTGATTCAAAACAACTAAGGAATAGGGCAATCCCCCTAGTGAAAGTGGCATGGGAAGGATTGACTTCAAAAGAAACTACTTAAGAGAAAGAGGAAGATATGAGACAAAAATATCCAAAATTATTTGATTAAGGTAAGAATTTACAAATTTTAAGGATAGAATTCTATTTAAAGGGGAGAAATGTAACATCCACAATTTCGTAATTTTTTAATAATTAGATTATTTAGAGAAAATAATTAAAAAATTAATTAAGTAAGAATAAATATATCTAGTTGAATTATTTTTTTAAAAAAAATGGCTGATGGGCCAATTTTAAACTATAGGTAAAATTATAAATTTAAGAAGTATAAGAGCAAAAAAATAATTTCAAGAAATCTATGGTAAGAATTGAAATATATTAGAGTTAAATCCTAGATACATTGGGTTGTTCAAGATACTAGAGAGGGTGGGTGCTATTGCATATCGTTGGGCTTTTCCACCAGATTTTGCAAGTGTGCATCCTATTTTTCTTGTATCTATACTTCGAAAATATTTACCTGATCCCTTTCATGTCCTTCAACTGCAATCACTACAATTAGAAGAGAAACTCTCCTACATAAAGCAACATATAGCCATAATCGACAAACAAGTCAAGAGAATGAGGAACAAGAACATAACTTCAGCCAAGTAGTGTGGTAGAATCACACTGGTGAAAAAGTAACTTGGGAAGGCGAAGTGGTCATGAAAGATAAGAACCCCTATCCTTTTACTTCTAATGGTAAGCAGCCTCTCTAAAATTTGGGGACCGAATTTTTTTACGGGGGAGAGAATGTAATATATATATATATATATATATATATATATATATATAATGGAACATCCTAAAAATATATGTAGTTAGAGATACATGATCTTTATAGGGGCATAAATAATAGTATAGCCCCCCAGTTAAACCAAGATAATTTTAAGAATAACATTAAAGAAATAAAATAGAATTTTAAGGATTAAAATGAAAGAAAAAATAAAATATGGGATAGAAATTACAATGTTGACATTTTATTAGGGACTAAAATGAAAAAATATTGTCTTATGTAAAATTTTAATTTTACTTTTTAGAAATGTGTTGACAGAAGTATGCAAGACATAAGGACTAAATTGAAAGATAATATAATGCTTGGGATAAAAATTATAATTTTAACATTTTTATTAGGGACTAAAATGAAAAAAATGTTATCTTAGACAAAATTATAATTTTAAATTTTTATAAAAATTTGTCAGTAAAAATGTGTCGGCAGGCATCTTGCATGATAACTTGCATAGTACCAAATAGTAACTTGTATAGTAACTTAAAAATTGAACAATTCTTAGTTTTCTCATTCGAAATGAAGAGAAAAGAAGAGAAAGGTGGGTCATGGAAAAAGTGTTTTGTAGAAAATTCATATTTAAACTTGTGTGAGAGGTAACTTTATGGATATCTCTTTAATCAGGGTTGAATTATAGGAATAGAGGATCTTTACTATTAATCCCTATTGGTGATTGTATAAAATTTCAAAATAGCACCTTTCATTTTATTTCTTAATTATGTTTCCTTGTCCAACTTTCATTTTCCTTATTCCATGCTCTGTGTCTTATAGGGGAGACAAATTTAGGATTTTTTAAACTCTTCAATCGTGTGTATATATGATATGATATGTACAAATGTATAATAACACGATAATAAATGAGATTACTAAATTATATAAGCTATTGCTAATGTGAATGACACTTAGTACATGAAAAGCGCAAAGTGAAGCCTATATTATATAAATTAAGGAAAAAATATTATATGCAAGGTAAATGTTGGAACATAATGTGTTGTGAAAAAGGTTACTGTGAATATCAATATTGTGTGCTAATAATAAGGTTGTGTTGAAATTTTGAACTTTAATTATTTCTTCTATATCATTTTTAAATTTTTTGATGGTGTTATACCTAAGATTATCTTCTTTAGTCGATGTATCATTTCTTTATCATTTTTAATCATTTATAATATTGTTACTTTCCTTTCCTAGAAATTGCTAATAATTACCTTTTTATTTCGTTACATCATTTAAACTATTTTTTTCTATTTATTTGCTTGTGGTAATTAATATGTTAAGTAGTATATAATTTATTCACATAACTTATTTACATGATTTATTTATATTCAATAGTTTTAATAATTTAAAGCTTAGATGAGAATTCAAGTAAGAACCTCGTAGTCGTTAGCGGGGGTAACAACTTTAGTGCACATTGTTGAAATAAATTATTAAGATGTATTTGGTAAAGTGATACAATATGAATTATTAGGACATATATAATAAAGGAATACGAGTATGAGATATTAAGACGTATCCGATAAAAGGATATAGATATAAATTATTGGGACATATTTGATAAGGGGATATGAGTTTGAATTATTGCCATATATTTGGTGAAAGGATATAAGTATAAATTGCATCCGATAAAGGGATATGGGTATAAGATATTGATACTTATTTGGTAAAGAGATATAGATATAAATTATTAAGACATATCCGGTAAAGGGCTATGAGTATGATGAACTTGATTCTTTCTTTGATACCCACTTTATACAAAATTATAAGATTTAGAAATGGTATTTTTATTTTATCAAAACTTCTTTCTTTACTTAAATAAATGTTTGTTAAAAACTTTAAAGCTTATATTGTTTTCCCGTCCATTTACTTTGTAATTTATGCATTCATTAAGTTAGTGATAGAATTATTCCTCTCTCTTTAATGTTTTTCATATCAGTAGGAGCTAGTGAAGTTGTTTTGGGAATTTTCTTATTGTTTAGACTTTTTGGTATGTCACTCTAGGTTAATCATAGTGTACGTTTGACTCTAAGGTGGTGTCTACTAGATGTCGGTTTGTTTGGGGTTTATAAATGACATGAAATATTGTAAGCCTTATGTTGGCTATTTCCTTAATATATATATATATATATATATATATATTTATATATATATATATATATATATGTATATATATATATATATTGTGAGACATTATTAAGTTGGTCAATTTAATATCATTGTGAAATTGTTGAATTATATTTCAAAGTGTGTCAAATGTGTTTTATTGATATTTTATGACAAATATAAGGATATTATTTTAGGCTGGCTTGGTTAGGTTAATTTAGTCTATGCGCTGGTCACAGCTAATGAATTTGGGTCATGACATTTATTGTCCATCAATTAATTATAATAGTTCAACACTATCGTTGGTCATAGTATGATTTAATGGTGGTGACATTATTTTATCATCATCCATGCATTCATTGTTTGGATGATGCCCAGAGGCATCATAGACCATGTCCATTATATGGTCATTGACATTAATCCTTTCTTTTACCACATATGGTATTGTAGGAGTTTTAGTTATAGTATTTACAATACATGTCTTTCCATGTCTAAGCCAAAATGTATAAACTTTAGGAAATGATTTAATAATCAAGTGATTCTGAACTTTTTCTTTGCTTTTTGAATTTTCATTTTAGACATGGACATATTATTTTATCCCCAACACTATTATTAGTAAATGTAAAGTCTAACAAGTTGTTCAATTCTTCCAAATATTAAGGAGTATTTAGAAGCATGTCAATCCTACTCTTATCAATTTCAAATGACAATACTTATCCATCTCCAAGTCTCCTAAAACAATTTAAGATTTAAACCAAGCAACATTAACATATATTGACATCATATCTCAACAAAAATTATAAACACTAAATTCACACAAAGTATCAAGTTTCATACAATAAGAATTAATTAGACAAATCAAAATTTGATATTATTACAAAGTAATTTCCATAAGTGAGTAGACAAGCATATATGACTCTCTCAAATTTGACATTACAACAAGTTCTCTTAGCATAAGTGTCAAAACAATTCTTATATGTAATTTCTATTCACAAAATAAGAATGTAGAATTTTGACAACATTGGACAATATAACCATAGAATTTGTATTCACAAAACATTACTTATATACAACAATCAAACTTTATAACAATCATATACAAGTAATTTTACATATGACAACATAAACCAAAAACAATACAAATTATTAGCATACCAAATTTGATTGTAGAAATAATTATATTATTGTCTCTACAAATTGAGCATAATAAATTGAAAGAAAAAAATTATTGAAGATGTCATATTAGAATAAATAAATAATTACACAATTTCTTTTTCATATTACGCAAGGTAAAATACAGCGAATAGGGATGGATCGACAGACTACTCTGGTGGTGACGGATAACCTAGTGACAGCAGACAGCGGATGGCAGACGAACAAGTAGCAATACTTGTCCTTTCCTTGGAGCTTCGCAATTGGGAATAAGGGATGAGAGGTGCAAAGTGTGTTTCTGAATCTACCAAAGCTAGCTATAGTTTAGATGAATCGTGGCTACTAGCCGCAATTCAAATTTGAGCCCCAACTATTAGCTGCGGTTTATTCTTGACCACAATTAAGTCAAATTGGTTTTGCTGCAATTGTATCATCTACGATTATACAATCGCAACTATGATGTATCTTTTTGGTAGTGGAATAAAATTATAAATAGGAAAAACGTTTTAGTGTGAGTGTGGGGTGTGCTTGTTATATAAAGAGAGAGAGAGAGATGATAAAATGGTGATGAAGTGTGTAAGCTAGAGGCTGACTAACAGAACCAATCTCAGTAAGTAGAAATTGTAAGTGGAGTTAAATCCCATATGCATATTGAATCTTGTTGTATTTGGCTTCATTCGGATGAGAAGCACTCGAAGCACTTTCTCTCACATCCATCATCATTGCACATGCAATTGCAACAAACGTTGGGTGGGGGCTTTAGTGTCATGTCTTTAGACACTGTAAAAAGGATTTATTTTATAAATGTGCTTCAATATGGATCTATATAGTTTTTATTGGCCATGAGGTAACCCAGAGACCTCTTTTTGTCCAATTGTATTAATTATTGAGAGAAACACTTCTATCATTCTCCATATTGGAAACAATACACTCATAAGTTACAAACAACATCAACATGCTAGGGCTAGATCTTTATGGTGGAAAATTCCATTGTGAATACCCTTTATCTCTAATTACCTAATTATTTAATTAATTGATTTACCAATTAATTAATAATTAAGTGAATAGGAAAAATTAAAATGACAAAGCCTCATATGATATCCTCAAGTAGAGACAATTTGAAATTAAAAATAAATAATAAGAAATAATTAAATAAACTCAAAACTCAAAAATAAAATTAGCTAATAATAATAATAATAATAATAATAAAAGTAAAAATTATAAAATATATATATAAGAAAAAAATAGAAAATCTAAAAAATAAAAAATTAATTAATAATAATAGCAATAGTAATAAAAATCAGAAAAATCAAGTGTAAAAATAAAAGGGAAGGGCTGAGAAAGATGAAATAAGTGAGCTAAGGTATGACAAGCTAGGAAGATATAGCAAGAAAGAAGGACGAAATCAAAAGCAACAAGGGCACCCTCCTACTCTTACTATAGCTATCAAGAAATGGGAAAAGTAGTAAGGCCGCAACCTATTCCCCCATCTATTACCTATTATGAAGCTGCAAAAGAAAGTTGGAAGGAAAAAGAACGTTAAAAAAAAAGGAGAACGATGGAGAGAGAGCATGAACGGAGGGAGGAACAAAGTTGTATGTGAACCATGGTCTTCTCAAAATGATCCAGGTATCAGAGGAATTCCAGCACATGAACCCCACTACAACGAGACAATGACAGCGGCAGACGGTGGCTCCGAGGGTATTGGCTGAACGTGTTCTAGTCTTATTGCTTTTGGTTCTCGTTGCGGCTAAGGTAGCAGTCGAAGAAGAAGAAAGGGTGAGTGGTGGTGGTGCTACTCCCAGAGAAGGAAAGGGGAGGAAAAGATAACTCAAGAGCACAAGAGTGAGAAAAAGCTCCAATAGAGGGTGAGAAAGCTTGGGGTCTGAAAAAAAAAAAGTGTTTAAGGAGAACGTCAGAGGAAGAATTAAAAATTAGAGCATGAGAAGGAGAGATTAGAAGGCTGTCTAGAGCTAGGGAGGGTGAAGGAAAAGGGAAGGACGTAGAGAGTGGAATTTTTACTAGGGTCCTTAGGTATCAGTCACAACAAGGATTTTAAGAGCAAGGGCACTCTAATACTTAAATCGGTGGCAAGCATAGGCCTCCTCTTTTGTCTATCTTTGGTAGGCCTAAAGTTTATCCTTCATTGCATTCGCCACAGCAGCAAGCAAGCTCTGAGCATTACCCTTGCCAGAATATTCCTCCCCTTCTTCTTCGCCGTGGGAGTTACCTTCTTTGTCCAAAAAGTCGTGCACTTCAAAGGCTTCTTCCAGCACCTCATATTCATGGAAGTCTCCCTTTCCATCATCACCTTCCCTGTGCTGGCCTGCATCCTAGTAGAGCTCAAGGTCCTAACAACCCACGTGGGAGAAATAGCGATAATAGTCGCTGCCTTCAACAGCATCGTTGCATGGGTCTTGCTGGCCCTCGCAGTGGCTCTTCTAAGCGGTGACCAGAAAAGCCATATAGTATCCATCTAGGTTTTCTGGTCCGACATGGGGTTCGTGGCCTTCATGCTACTGGTAGTCTGGCTTGGATGGTGGTAGACACCTCTAACGGTCTGGTAAAGTGAGGTTAGCTGGAAGAAAAAAGAGTGATGCATGTTAAAGGGGACTCTCCATAATAAAAGACAGAGAGTAAGAGAGAAAGAAGGGATGTAATGTAGGGTTAAAAGACGGTGATGAATCATGGAGCAAAATGAATGACGAAGAAGAAGGTATGTTATGCTGTTTTCAAATTTTCGTGTGTTCATCTACAATATACCTTTGATTGGGTAGCTCATTGGTTCGCGATCTCATATAAATTTGAATGCTTGAATTATTATTTTTTTAACCTTATGTTTGCTGCGTGTGGTTATCACTCTTGTATATATATCATGTTTCTTTAGTGTACTGTATGTTGATATAGGTTTCCTTTTTGTACAAGATCTTCCCAATGTTTCATTGGTGGACCATTAATCCTGCTAGAAGATTCTTGTATTGTGATCAAATTATTTTAGCTTGGTTGCATAAACAATTTTTGGGTGATTTTTTTGTTTTTTTTGTTTGTTTGTTTGTTTTTTTGTGCTTTTGTTTTGTCTCATTGGTTTTAACTGAGGAGTGAGTATAGTTTCTTGGGCTAATATTTGGAATATCTTATATTAGTTATTTAGCATGGGTGTTGGTTCAATCTTTGACTCGATGCTTAAGGTTGATAATTTGCTCCAAAGCTTAGACGTTCCCTTAGTGATTGCCAACATGATAGAATGTTACATGCATGCCAAATTGTGCTCTTGAATGGCCAATCACATGGTAGGCTACAACTATGTTATTTTTATGTAATGCTCTAGTGTTAACCTTGGGAGTTTGCTAGACAAAAAGGACATGATGTGCTTTTACTGGTAGTCTGGGGTCTAGATCACACCAAGCACTTGTCTAAATAATAATATAAAGAGGTAATGCATAGAAAAAATTTAGAACAAATAAATTAATAAATAAATACATAAACAATTTTGAATAAAATTAATGACTTCTCATAATGCGAGAATAAAATAATTTCTAAAAACTAATTTACTCTTTCGTTATTTCTTTGGAATCACCATGTGAGATTATTAATCTCCTTAGACACTTAAAAGTTAACTAGTAGAAGCCTTGTGAGATCATAATCTCCTTAGGCTTTGAAAATCAACATATGTTTTCAAAATACAAAAATAAAAATTAAAAATCTTAGGAAATTTTGAATAATTTCTTTCGCATTTCGAATTGCCGTGTGAGATCATTAATTTCCTCAGACACTCGAGAATTAACTAGTAGAGGCCACATGAGATCCTTAGTTTCCTCATGTCTTGAAAGTTAAGATCTATTTTCCAAATACAAAGATGGAGCAATTCCAAAATAAAATACAATAAAAGGTATTTTGCCCATTATTTGTAATAAAAAATATAAGAAACAAATACTTTTCCATTATAATCTCACCTCTATTTTAAAAATAAAATTCTAACCTCAAAAAAATCCAAAACATCTTTTCTCATTATCATTCATTTAAATTTCAAAATGAAGGCTAAAATTCCAAAAATGAACCAAAAATTAAAAAAAAAAAAAAAAAAGAGATAGAACAAAAGGAGCAAGGAAGTGATATCATATTGATTTCACAAATTAAAACACACCATTCAAATTCCAATCTTATTTAGTTTGTGAAAATCTATTCAATTTCAACTATCATGTTCTTTTCACAAAAATATAAAACCACCAACCAACTGTCACATATTTTTGGACGAATTACGTGGACTTTGATTCCTATCTCAGGTACGTAGGCCCTAGGCTTTCATCCCAGATTGTTGTTTTTGTCTACCCTATTTAATGAGTATGCATGTCAATAAAAGAGTAATTGAGATAAATTTAAGGCCATATTATATTTCATTTGACTAGTTTAAGGTAATCGTCCTCATGAACAGGTGTTGTTGGGGTACCTAACACCTTCGTTACACTTAAATGGACTCCCGAACTCATATATGTTTTTGCATACCATTTTGCTTTTTTCTTTTTGCTTTAAATTGATTTTATAAAGTTTTTCGTTAAAAGTTTTAATAGCGACTCCAGTAAATTGATTTTCAAGACTCATTTAGGAATCACTTTAATTTTTTCTTTTTTAGTCTTTTTGCTGAAAGGTTGGTTACGACACCCATTGTAGAGTACAACCCTCACACATAAAACTAAAAAGTGGGCCTCTATTTTAATACTAAAATCTATATAAAAAAAAAACTCGTATAAATGTTAATGAAAGGCTGCATTCTACAGTTTAGGGTTTAGCCTTTATAATTTTTGGGTAAAACATATGGTTACACATATTAAGGATGTTTGCACTGCATTCAAAGACGTCTTGTGCTAGCCATTTGAATTGTTAATTCAATATAATTTTGATAGACATTTTAATTGCTATATAAGGGCAAAATTAGCCATAATGATTGTAACAATTACTATTAGTAGATGTTTGACCACAACTATTAACTAAAAAAAGTTTAACACAAAGAAGCATGAATAATTTAAAATAAGAGGCGTATTTATATCAGATATGTATATAATATGATACTTGATGTGATATACTTGCATAGTGTCAGATGTATATCGAATTTTTTTCTTGGTAGAATACATTCCAAAATATGCTGAAATGACATAAAATCAATGCTGAAATATTTTTATCTTTTTTTAAATAAATTGTGACATTTTTTAAATTATTTTATTTTATTTTTTTCATATTTCAATAAATCTTGAAGTTTTTTTTTTGTTTATTGTATTCATTATCATAATCTTTCTTCTTCACATAAAACATTTAACAAAAGATGGAAAGAGGCACACATAGATACCCGTATCTTAAAAGTGTAAAAATTATCTTATTTCACGTGTCATATGGTGTCATATCCAATTGATGGCGAAGTCAGGACCTTGGAGTTAGTAGGGGCAAATTTTATTTTATTTTTATACTTATTTTTAAAGTTATATTTTAAAGTTACAATTTTTTCTAAAAAAATACACTTTTGGTCCCTCACATATAAAACAATTATTATTTTTGTCCCTCATTTATTGAAATCGCTAAAATAGTTTCTCACTCGTTGAAAAATGTCATACTTAATCCCATACTTTTTTTTTTAGAAAATTACCAAATTTAGTTCTTCTACCAAACTCTGAACCCTAAATCTAAAGAACTAACTTTGGTAACTTTTTAAAAAGTGAGAGATAAAGTGTGATATTTTTCAATGAGTGAAAGATTATTTTAAATATTTCAATAAGTGATGAACTAAAATAGTAATTATGTGATAAGAAAGGGGCCAAAAGTGTATTTTGATTGTTTTATGTTAAAATTTTGAATTAAACTACAATATTATTATTCTATCTTTCTTAATTTTAAAAGTAAATTTAAATTTAAATTAATAGTGTACTAAATATATTACTTTCCATCTCGATATCAACTTCAGTACCTAAATACCTATGAAGACATTTCTATCTAACTACTTACACTAAAAAAAGAAAATCATAATTTAATAACTTCATGACAGTTCAATAAACAATTCTAAAAAGTAATTTGAAGGAAAAAAGTTCTATTTGATGAACTAACTGCCAATTTACAAAAGAATATTTATATAGCACTATAAATGTTACTTTATTTAATAATATTTCATGAATTTTACAATATTTTTAAAAATAATTGTTCAAGACCAAATTAAAATAATATATTGACATATGAACTTAGTTATATTTTACTCACTTATTATAAAATCACTATTTACAAATGTGTATCAAAAGTATACATATATTAAATATAAAATTATACACATAACACATGTATGGATTTAATGAGTTTAAATTAAAATATTAATTAATTAAAAATAATAGGACTTAATCATTTAAATGTATAATTTCATTGAGTTCAAAAATATAAAATATATGGGCAAAAAATTATATCTTCATATTCAATATATTATTGCGTGAGAAGCATATTGTTGCAAACTTGTTCTCTCAACAAGCTTGTGTGCAGCTTGAGCTCTTTTTCACCCATCGCAATAACTAAGTTAGCCTACTTCAGTGAATTAGATTAATTAAGAAAAGAAGAGAGAAAACAAGAGAGAGAACTTTAGAATACTTTGAAGCTTGGATGCTGAGATGATTTACAATTGAGATCCTACTCTTATTTATACACTTCTATTTTTTTAATAGACAATGACGATTAACTTGATCTAATGATAAAGATTTGTCCTCTATTGAAATATCTATAACTTATAATATCCATAAAATATTCACATTTTTTTATTCTATTCTATGTATAAGTATATGTAAATTTCATATTCGAATGCCAAAACAAAAATTACGTGTCAATGTGCACCCATTAGTGCAACGTGGCTTCGCCCGTGTATCAATACTCTTGCCCATATCCATAATTCTTAAATTGGTGGAGACTGGCGAAGTCACCAAGTGTCCCCTTCCATCCAACAAAAATTCCAGCATCTCATGTAGACATTTTATCAAACAGCGGGTAAGTCTCTAGCGATTTTGGACTGAGTTTTGCTATACAATGCATTCTCTGCTGAATAAGCACAGAATTTCAAGAACAACCAGCAAGTGCTATGCATACAAATAATCTACCAATTCCACTAATACTCAACAAATAATCCTGTCAAACAAATTCAAATATATGGCTCTGAACGCAATCAAGGATACTATAATGTGCCAAATGCCCAAATCAATGCGCACGAGGGAGAGTAACCGCGATGGGCGCAGAGCAAAGTGAGGAGGCGGAGGTGGGGGCCGAACCGGAGAGCTTCAAACAGTGGCGCATTGTGAGACGAGATCGCTAGAGAGAGAGACACGAAAAGGACGGAGGGTACGGGGTACTCGCAGGTGCATCGCGAGAAAGTGAGCAGTTTACGGGTTATGACTCTATGTTTTTAATAAAAAAAATTTTCCTTTTTCATACGGGCCGGACCACAAAATGGTCCTTCCGTATGACAGACAAGTCTTTCCCATTTTATTTAATTTTCTTAGCGATTTTATATTATCAAAATATTTTTGAAAAACTGAAATAAATTATTCAAATATGAGATGTTTTAAAAATTAATTATTAATTTTGTATGTAATTTTTTTTTATTTCTTATATTTTTATCTGGAAAGTTCCTTTCTCGTCTTGCTAACCCTCTTAGCTTTTTTTTTTTTTTTTTTTTCTCACGGGATATATTTTGAGCATCAATTGAAACTTAATAATATCCTTGAAACTCAACTCTGGACGTCAAGAAAATTAGAAAACGTAGTTAAAAAAGATCTTTTTTTGGGTAAGATACTTAAAAACGAATTTTACAATGACTGAATTATACAAAACAAAACTTGAATTCTTCGATTTTCAATTTATATCACCTACAGGTTACATTCTTAATGCTGTGAGATTAGACATGGAATAGGAAACTGCTTGTAAATGGAATTAATATTTTTCTGATCTTATGAAAAAGGAAATATCATATGCGTAGATTCTCTCTGAATTAAGTTTCGAAATATTAGTTCATGAATAAGATGCAAGCCTATAAGTTACAGAGGCGTCCCATGTTGAATTGGGTGCTACAGACAGATGCCAGTGACCTTTCTACCCTAAACACAATTCAAAGTTTGAATCTGAACCACTTAAAAGTACAAATACAAGTTAAAATGGTAATGAGCCTGGGCTTCAATGACACTCACCGTTAGAAGATAGAGTACTAAACTGCTATCATACCACTTTACCAGTTTTAGTTTCGGACATTATATTGTAAGCTGTGTTAGTAATATTGCTCCACTGACCTGAATACAATATTTTCACCGTGTGAAGCCACTCACAAACTCACTAAAAAGGCAGCTCATGCCAAGATAGACTTTGGTCACGGTCCACCTGAACCATAAAATGGAAGCAGATCCACGTATTGCTGTTAAGACTGAAGCAATGCACAAACCGCTCAATAGTAACATAGCACATAGAGAAATCTGCTGAACATATTATTATAAGTTACCACTGATGGCCAAGCAAAACGATGATGCATTAAATTTAAATCCCAAAAAATGTATCAATCAATTTATGATTGCTTCAGTGACATTTATTTTTTTGACAAAAAAAATTCAATAGGCAAAATGAACCAAAACTGTGTTGCCAGGATCTTGACGTTTATGACTGAAGACATAATCAAGCAAAATCAAATCTTCAAGATTCAGAACGGGACTTGACAACGAAATTTTGGCGACTTATAGGGTTCATGACCACCGGTGGACCAGCAGTACGAGGCCATGCCTGAAATTTTTTGTCAGTCTCATCATACCACTCCTTACTTGAAACTGTATGGGGGGTAGTGCCTGAAGAACACGATTAGCAGTTACATCAAACTGCTTTAACAGCATCAAAGCAAAATCAAATTCCAAAAGAAAGCACGACTAACCTCCAAATATCTTTGAGTCAGAAACGACAGTATCACACACCCATGCAACTCCAAATGATCCTAGTACAGCAGGAATGATATACTTGGCAGCCATGTCCAAATTGCAAGCTGTAAAAGGAAAAAAAAAATAGCAAAGTCAACTTAAAACTCAAAAGACAAAAACTAAATCAGAGACCTCCCTATCCGATGATTGAAATGATTGGGAATTTTGTAAAATCGAGGACACAGACATTGAAACCCATAAAATTCTAACAACTGGCACATCGAAGGCAATTAGATTCCACCTCTCACAAACAGATCAATAAAGATCTCTTAGACTAAAAAGTAATCACCACATTGGCCTCGCCAAAATCATAATTCCAAACAACTGGTAAGGTAGAGATAATTAGATTAGAACCCACTCACAGACAGATATAAGGGAATCCAAAATGTTGAGCGTTGTTAAATATAAGTCAGATAGAGCTGAGAAATAGGAAGGCAAGCAAGCAACTCCAATATCCTATTTCCAATAAGCATACCTCATGCATTTGTCTCTCATGTATAGGCTAGCAGACCAACTAATAATATCACTTTCTAGTTTCCTTCCCCGAACTACATCGCTTTATTAATAATTTGTAAATTTTAATTCTTCTGTTGATGTGCAAATAAAACACATGCTTCATGCAAGATGCCGCTTCATGAGAGCTTAAGATACCAAATGAGGAGAGGACGAATTCATCTCCTTGCTATGGCATCAAGGTTAACTTTATTCACAGAATCATCGCCATTTTCATGTTTTTGGATACAGTTAGGGATAAAATATCAAGATGAAGAGAATACTTGGTAATGTTTAAAAAAAAATTCCTAAATTTCTTGAAAAAAATTAGAAAGCATTTACCAACATAATTGATTGCATGAAGCATAGAATTACAACAAGAAAGAAAAAACAATCATAAAACAAATTCAGGCACCTTAAATTGTTCTATAATATTTTATTCACACCCAAGGCTCCCGATTTAATTGAGGCTTATACATTTCTGACCCAAAGGTATATTCACGAGAAAATTTTCCGAGAGCTATTTAATATAATCGATCATTTATAGGTAAGTTTACGGTTATCACTGCGATTCCTCCTGCCAACATGAAACAATAAGAAACGAAATTCCATATCATTCGCTGTCATTTTCTCTGATCTTTTCTATGAAATGAAACAGAACTTCATTGTCACGCAACCCAAAAAGTTAACGACCTCGGATTGAAATGAAGCAGAAATTCAATGAGACAAGTGATTAAATCAAGGTAAATAGCAACTGAAATGTTCAAAAGAGAGCATTCAGATGTTCAAGAAAAACGCAAATAGCTTACCTGACGCAAAGCCGGCAGATCTCTAGACTGATTCGTCAATGGTGCAAATGGGACGCAGAAGATTTGAATGAACGCGAGCAAATGGGAGAAGAGGGGACTTATTTACCAACCCCGCAATGGAGTGGGTCGAAGTCTAATGGGGCTTCAATAGCATGTCACTGAGGGTCCACAATCGATCCTAAATGAATTTGGGCCTTCTGAAGAGTAAAGTAAAACCTAAAAAAGGCCCAAGACTGTTTTGCTGAACAAACATGGCCCAAGAAACTCTCCACACATTGCAGGAGGCTTAATTTTGGATTAAATTCAGTATCAAATTAATTAATAAAAATATGAAAAATATATAATTCAATTTAAAATCATATAATTATACATATTCTGTAATATTATTGAAAAATTGTATGCTTGTTTTAATTGGAGAAAATTGTATCAAAGATATAAAGAATTATATATAAATTTTCTCTTTTTATTTTAATAAAATATTATCCTTTTCTACTTAACGATTAACATACAGATTCATAATTTTAATATATAAATTATAAACAAGGGCTCGATCCAAAGTTGTATTAACAGATTTCGGAGGGGAGGAAAGGAGAGACGGAATATATCATATTTCCGATTCTTGAGAAGGAACCATCGCGTTGAGCGGCGAAAAAGAAGATATATAATTATTTTAAAATAAAATTAAAATATTCAGTACACTCATAACTTTAAATGTACAAATGCACTCAATTATAGTGTAGAGATATAATTGTAATATTATTAATTTAAAAATACTAATATTATAATTATATTCATACATTATAGTTGAATGTATTGATATATTTTAAATTGTAAGTCCGTTAAAAATGACACCTTAAATAAATTATTTTTGTATTTTTTTCCTTTTAATAATTATGTTGTATGGTTCTTCTTCAAAATAAAAAATATGTATTTTTTACTCCATGAAAATAAAAAAATGTTATCTACTAGTTTTTACTCCCACAAAAATAAAGTATATTATACTTATTTTGATTAAAATATCTTTATTTTGATTATTTATATAATAGAATATCTATTAAGTATGCACTTGAAATTTAAAATAAAATTATATTTTTAACATAAAATAAATAATATTGAAATAAAAACTTTTAATATATATATATATAATTAATTAATTAATTTTTAATGAAAGTAATCAATATTATTTCTGAGAATATTTTCATCATCCTTTGATGCAAAAAAAAATTGTATATATTTTTATAAAAAGTGATATAATTTGTACAGAATAATCCTTGTTTTTTTTTTTTTCCAAAAAAGACTTTATCCTCATGAATTGGGGAGATGACATTTAGGATTTCTTTTTGGACAAAGCAATGTGTAGTGATCATAAATTTATAATGAAGATGGCGGATGAAAATGCAGATGTTGAATAAGTGAATTGACAAAACTGCTTAACGCAGTCGTGCAGTGTTCTTTTTTATTTTTATTTTTTATATTCATACATATTCATTTTCAATTAAGGTGGAGCTTAAAGTTATCATAAGGACATACTTAAGGTAAAGACATATTTGCTATAGACTATTTAAGTCCAATTAATTGTTATAATCTCAAGTGTAGATCTAAATAAGGGATCAGACTTTCAATAAACATTACTTTCAACACCTTTAATATTCTAGGGCATATTATACCATTTTAGATAGTTGATTCAAAACTCCACACCTAAGCAAAAACTACCAAAAGTGGTTGGATATAATTTTGGATGCAAAATTCATGATTTCCATTGAATTTCAATTATTTTATTATTTTTCTATTTTATGTGTATTTCAATTTTCATTTCATGTTATTCTTCAAAACTTTGTTAAATATTTCTTATAAAAATTCTTTTGAAGACATTTTGTGATCAATTTACTATTAATATTATTTTCAAATTATTCAGAACACTTTTTTCACTCATATTTCTTCTATTTTTCATATACTCCATTCCTTAAATGCAGTTTATTCTATGCCGTCTGCCATTATTTATACCTCATTTCATGTTTACCTCTCGGTGCATAAGAAGTATATTTACTTATAGCTTATAAACTATGCTCCGAAAATACTGGAGGACTGGGAATTTATACGGGACTTAAATATATTAATTATCTACATGGTTTTATGCTATAAGTTGGTTGAGTGACAATTCAAGTAGTCAGTTTGATTTCCAGCATGAAGGAAGAATCCAACAAACAAATACGCAAGTAACTGCGCCAGTAGAAATAATGCTATGATTCCACCAGACAACGACGCTAAAACTTCTTGAAATACAAGTCATAACCTTTTTGCTTTAAAATAGGGGGTGGAAAATGATATACAATTCAGGAAAGTACAGTTTTTTTAAGGTTAAACATGATTCTGTTGAACTACACCTACGCTCTTGAGCTACCACCGTGATCCCTCTCAACATGCTCCACAAGGGACACTGCATCTCGAAATCCTCTACTACACTTGGGACAGACATCTATTGTCACCTTCGCCAGCCCCCTGGATCGGTTGCTGCTCCTTTCGTGAACTTTCTGCACATGATCCACCAAAGCAGTGACTGAGGAAAACTTTGCACCGCACTGAGGGCATTGCTCCACCTCCGCTTGCCCATTTCTGTTACCACTGCCACTGGTCTGTCCCATCCCATCCTTTGCTGTGTGCCAAGCTTGGTTAATTTCATTACCCAATTTTGACATGCTGGCTTCAGCTGAAGCTCGAATGTTTGAAGCCACATTACGAAAGCTCGAAGCCCATTTTGATGAAGATGTAGGTGACGATGAATTTGGCTTTGACTCCTCTTTTCGACTCCTGCTTAATAGACTCATAAATGAAAAACTTGTGTCCAGACTTTTGGGTCCAGGACACTTGTGATCAGGGCCAAACCGATGCTTCAAACAATGATCTACCAAGCAATCCCTACATTTGATTGTGTTTGAGAACACTAAGATATCTCTACATCCAGGGGCAGGGCATTTTTTCTTCTTCACGGCTCTCTCATAATTTGACGGGTCACATTCAGTGTTGACATGATTCTCCCAAGTTATGTTTGGATCTTCATCAGGAATTAGGCGAACTCCTTTTGCACAAAGAGGACATATGACAACAGTGACGTCTAGACTGTCAGCTTTCTGACATTGATGTTTAATATAACTTCTGTGCTCCAAACAGTATACCTGAGAGATATGGCAGATATATAGTTAACTGAAAAGAATTGTAATCCACACAGAGAACTATGATATTAAACATACATAGTGCATGCACAAACACATCCCCAGAAAGCCAACATGCATAATCTCTACTTAAAATAAATCATCTTAATAAGTTGAGAAGAAAAATTGCTACGAAGGATTTCCTCTGTCATAAAACCAAACATGAAAGCTCTCATGACTGCCAAATATCATAATCATATGCTTGCATTTATCATCAGGTAGGCAACAACCTGACAGCACTGTGCTGCAAGGACTCAGCCTAAAAGAAGCATGGACGCAGTTGGTTCTTGTATATTAGAATGCTTCAGTCCATTTCCAGCAAAGGCATTGGATATACAGCCAACCAGATAAATAATGCAAAACTTGGCCCTCCAAATTATAGTTCTATTTACATTATATTTGCAATTTAACCTTTATTAAATACACATAAACCAACAAATTAATTATTATACAAGCAAGTAAGCAACATTAAGACAACATTTTAAACAATAGGAAAGAGAAGGCAACATTAATTGAGAGGACATACACAGTGCCAATGGGTGTTGGTCTTATTTATAACTTAAAACTATGAGATTGGCTGATTGAAAAAAAAAAACGACCGCCAAAAAAATTATATTTTCTTTATAGGAAATCCTTGCCTGAAGTTTCACAAGAAAGACATGGGCCTGTTTATGTTGCGACACAAACTAAACAGACACTGAGAGACATGTGTATGCTAATTGCTAACTATTCAATAGAGTTACTGAGTTTTTAGTAAAAGTAGAATTCCCTCTTCAGTTTTCAGTTTTCACCAACTACGACTGCACATGAATACTAAAGGCAGCAGGACCTATCACCCGAAATTTTCCTTATCAGAGAAACACTGGATATGAAGGACACAGCAAAACCATTAAAGGAAACTACCAAAAAAGAAAATATTTCCAATGAAGAAGCTAACCTATTAAAAGAGGTTATTCAAGGCCAACAGACACTGCACTGACTGCAGGAGCACTTATCTTTGATATTATATAAGCATTAAGAAAAGTAAAATTTATTGCCAAGCACTTGGATTTAGGAAGACATTTGCTAATTGATATGCAAGACAAAAAAGAGGCCAAGCTTCTAAAGAGTGAAATAGAGAATGTAAACTTAGGAGGTGTACAGTCATTCACTGTCATGCAAAATTCAAAGCAATCTGCTTTCAGTGTAACTGTGTAGAAGTTGATAAGTTCCTATTGAGCACTAACACAGAACCAAAGTTCACTCTTGTAAACAAATCCCATGAAAATGATCTTGTTAGACAAATCATCCCACTTAATAGTGAGAAAGATCAAGTGAACTTTTATTTTTTTGAAGAATAAGCTCAAATCGATCTTCAATGTTATACCAACCAATTTCACTACATTCCCATTGGCCAAAAATCTGGAAAATAACACGAAGATAACCAGAAAGACATAATTACGTAACCTAGAAACACAATAAAAAATAAAAAAAAAATGATTCCGCTCCAGCTTAATAGCTACTCTCTTCCATTTTCTTTGCTTTTTGGTTTTTTTTCTTTTTGATGGAAAAGGGAACGATCTCACCACTGCTATAATCCATAAGTTTCGATCGAAATCTAAGTTAGCTAAAATTCCAATAAACAAATTGAAACCAAATCAGAAGCGAGAAAATATGTGAACACCAACCTGTAATGCAGGTTGCATATAGTACAATGACGCAGAAAATTAGGAAAGCAAAGCATATTTTTGTCACCGGAAAAAAGATCAAGCGGGGGAGAAAGAAGTAAAAACCTGATTGCAACGATCGCATGTGAAGGGCAAGAAATCAATCAGCTTGCAATCATCAACAGCACAATGCTTTCCGAGATCTGGGAATTCGGGAGTTCCCATGAAAGAATCAAAATCAGCTGCTACAAAAGAAAGACCAAGAGGAAGACTTGGCAGACAACTTAGAATTGAATTCCGGGACTAAAAAGTAGGGAAGGTGAATTTAGAATCCCGGATTTTCCGACGGGTGTGGAATTGAATGTTCGGGTTTTAGATTTGCGCGTATATAGAAAGTAAAAAGAGAGACATGGAGATGGACGAATAGACGGCAAGGACGGAGTCGGAAGTCGCCGAAGACTCAATCGCTTTATTATTTTTCTTATTTTGTTTCTCAAGAAAATTTTAACTTTACAATTTGGATATGATGCTAATGGCATAATACACCCGACCCAACCTTTGGCGTCCAATGGGATTTAGTTCATGTGTTTTTTTGACGTAAAAATAATTAGAGCTAAATAATAATTTTTATGGTTTAAATTTTTATTGAACAACACCTGCATCTTGTCACTAAAAGAACACTCGCATCTTACAAAATTGTCTATCTTCTTTTAAACAAGTTTAGTAATCACTTGTTATATGTATTGCTATTATTATTTTAAATTTTGCTTAGTCAACAAAATTTTATTATATCAACAGTAATACGAAGTAATTAACATAGTTTTTCATTCACCTTAATAACAACAATAAATATCTAATATAATGCATTTATCATTTAACTTGTTTAAAAAATTATATTCATTTCCTATACTATAAAGATGTTTATAATTATACATAACTTTTATAACAAAAAATGTTTTTTATTTAGTTATTAAAAAAATCAGTGTGCTAATTTGATATGAAATTTAGTAAAACTAATTGTATTAAAATATAAACATAATAAAATGCGAGGTCTGATCAACCAAGCCAAAGCACATTTGCTCCCCTGGTTTCTGACCCAAGTCTACATATCAGAAGAATTCAATTCGTGATGTGATGTTAGACAAAAGAACAGAAGTATAACCAAATCGCAGTTTCCCATCTTGCACCATATGATATTATCAATAAAATAATCATTGAGACATAAAATCGGTATCGCACATGCATTCGTTTGTTATTTCCTAACTTTTTGGGCTACAAAATTTTCAAGGGCTCGAATAGAACTTCTGTGAGAAGGGCTGAGATAGAGTGATGCGAAAGAAATAACTCTCCGTTTATTAAAAATCTAATTAAAAAAGGTACCATGCCCCCAACTTATAATTGTTATAATATCATCAAACAAGGCTGGTGTATTTCAAAGGTTAAAATTCCAATACCTTAACCCTGTCAACAAAAATAAAACAACAAAGCAAAAGAGAAGCAGAAAAGAATAAGAAGATTAAGAACAAAACCAAAAACATATCCAACCCATCAATTCTGAAAGGTCTAAAAATTGAGAGGTGAAATGAATGAGAATACCGTCTTACTCCACTCCTCCCATTAGCCTTTCAATATCCAATAAATAATTAGAAAGCTTAATCAATCCCACCCCACTCATTAAACATCCTCTCAAGCAAGCCCCCAAGATATACCAATAATTTAGATCTGAACCAAGTACATCAAGGACCAAAATATGTATTCGAAACTGGGGAAAAATCCATTCAAGTTAAACTTAACAACATAAAGAAAGGAATATGGTGTTCCTCAAAACGAAAAAGGAAAACAACATTAAATAAGCAGCAAAATATATAATTACTAGTTCCTATCACAGGATTCTCAAAATCCAATGCATCCCATAACATCAAAACTGGCTGCTTTAAGCGTCAACTCTGTCCTCCTCCAGGATTAGTGCCTTTCCCGTAGGTTTAGCCAACAGATCTGTGTACTCTTGGAATGGAGATTTGGTGAAGCGAGTCTCCCTCCAGAAGTCAGGCGTTAGAAATCCGTAGGTTTTCAGCAAACAATCAAAAGTAGCCTGTAGAAAAATACAACGCTGAGGACATATATGGGTAGGTGGCAAAATAACACAAAATCTATGCCTAACCATCCAGTATTGGAATAGCGCTTCCAAGAGTTGTTGAGGCCATATCATAGCATATATGAAACAAAATATTTGTAGCTCTATTGACACTCTTTGCATCTCAATTTATACTGCCAAAACCCAGAGTGGGGTACAGACAACATTGAGAACAGAAACCAAGTATTCTACACACCAGATTTGCAGTATCCCTCCAATATATACAGACTCCAATTAACATCCCCAAACATACAGATAGCATTGCAAGATCTAAATCACCAAATTTGCAATATTCCTCGAATATCCCTCAATAACTTCCCCTACCAACCAAAGTATGTATCAAGACAAAAAATACTGTAAAAACAACGTTATAGGTATTTTATAACCAATTCCAACTCCTCTAGCTTGGCCTTAAATCCAAAAATCAAACCTAAAATTAAGAGGTCCAAACACATCATAATTCGACCTGGTCAACATGAACATGACAATGATGTATAACTCAATTAATCCATGTATAATACTCCGATAACTTACCATGACATGCCATTTCAAATAATATCTTAAACAAGCTCATTATGTAAAATTCATGCAAACCATTTAAACAAAGAATTTGAATAAGTAGATCAAATAATATTTGGAGTAAACCTTGACAAAATTTCCAAGAGTCTTGGTCGACCCTCTTGAAGAAGTGAAGACATCTTCAATTCCTGCGAACTGCAATACCTTCTTCGGCACCCTAGCAGCAACGATTCCAGCACCACGAGGAGCTGGAACCATCCGCACAGTGACTGAACCACACTTACCGGTAACCTTGCACGGGACTGTGTGGGGCTTCCCGATCTTATTACCCCAGTAACCTCTTCTCACAGGGATTACAGAGAGCTTGGCCAATATAATAGCACCACGAATGGCTGTGGCGACCTCCTTGCTACACTTGACGCCGAGTCCCACGTGTCCATTTCCATCGCCGACGACAACGAATGCCTTAAACCGGGTTCTCTGTCCGGCCCTGGTTTGCTTCTGGACCGGCATGATCTTCATGACCTCATCCTTGAGACTGGGACCAACTAAGGTATCGATAATTTGGTACTCCTTGATTGGGAGAGAATGGAGGTAGATCTGTTCAAGGCTGCGGATCCTTCCCTCCTTGACGAGGCGGCCAAGCTTTGTCACAGGAACCCATTTCTCTTCCTCTTCCCTGCGACCTGCGCCTCTGCGGCGGCCACCGCGGCCACGGTCTCCGCGACCACGACCACCGAAGCCACGGCCAAAGCCACCACGATCTCCGCCACGCTCAGCCATAGTTGTCAGTGACAATCAGAAGCGGCTAAGAAAACCCTAGATTACGAGAGGGAAACTCACTGCCGCCAAAAGATAGTGGAAGCCTGAAATGCGATGGAGCCTTTCTTATAACTGGGAGTGGCCGAATGGGGTTGGATGAGATAACCTAGGGTTTTTAGAGCATTGCGACTATGTTTGGTTTGAAAGATTCACTAAACCGGGACAAAGTTTATAGTACTAAGGGCTAAGGTTGTTTGTTCCTGGTGTTGCATCGAAATTTTTTAGAATATTCATTAATTTATAAATAAAATATAATACTAAATATGTAATTTACACACAATTTAAACTATGTAAAGAATTAAAATATAGAATTATAATTTAAAATTCAATTTTCATTTTATTTTTTAAATGAGTGCTAAGTATTAAAAAATTAATTAGCATGAATATGTATTAAAAATAATATATACAATTTATAATTTTTTTAAAAAAATTTATTTTTTTTAATTGTTTATAACTTTACATTAATCTAAAAACAATAAAAAATTATATATATTCATTTTAAAAGATAAATTTTATATGCATGAACATATATCTAATATAAAATAAATAAACACGAAAAGATTGGAGGAAAACAAAATTTTGTAGCATCAAGCTTATCTCAACGGTGTAAAAAACATAAATTGTAGATCAAAATATCAGAAAATGTGGAATAAGGTATTTAAGGACGTAACAATTTATTGGGTATGGTGTCATGTAATAGAACTTATATGCAAATTCTATTTGTTTTTAGGAGTCATATTTAATTGTTATGAAAAATTTTACCTATATTTTAATTATCTCCACAAGTGTAAGGAGCCAAGGCCCATAAAGGATACTCCAAAAGTGAGGCTTTCGGCCCAACAAATATGAACGCTAAACGGGCCAATGCTCCAATAGTTGCAACCTAGGGTATAAGTTGGTCTCAATCCAAAAATAATGGGCATGGGGTGGTCCAAAGGAGAGGCTTTTAGACAACAAACATGAGCAGAACATGGGCCAGTGCTCCAAAAGTTGAGCACAGGGCATAGATTCTCTTTTTTAAAGGGTCTATTCTTTACCGAATAAGAAAACTTTCATGGACCTCTTTGTTTATTTGAGAAGTTTTTGACATTTTTCCTTTTAAAGTTCATATATGTACTGACCCAAAAACGAACAGTCTTAAAACATGTTTAGGGGTTAATTTCAAATTTCACAACAAACATATAATATGTACAGAATTTTTTTTAGAAGCGTTGAGACGTAAAAATATAACTCTATTACGTTTTTATTAAACTTTTTAATAGTAAATTATGTAAAAATTATACTCTCAACAAAATGTGTATGTAGAGGAGAATCAGAGGATGGTGAAGAATGAAGAGGACAACAATTACCTTTCAATCTCATTATTTAAACCCCCAAAACCCCTCCGCCCAACGACCAAAGCTCTGTTTTCGAAGCATAACTCTAAGCCCAAGATTGCATGAGATTAACATTCATATTTATAACGCTAGGACTTGCTAAAAATACAAGTTTTGAATGTCTTTATCTGAACAGTGTTGTTACATTCACAAATATATTCGCAGCAGAACATAATGGTCCATGCTCTGTTTACAGCTCAGGGCCTGCGTTTGAAGGGTCACCATGAAGGGTGTCCCCTGTCTTATTACTCAGTATTCAGGTGTTTCGTACCTATCATAGTTTCTATTGACGAACCAACCAACCCCAGTCACACAGGGCTCATAGCTTTCAAACCATAATAGTAAGAGCTATGGCAAACTCATGGGAAGTTTCAAAACAACAAACAGACAAAATCATGGGAATTAGGTATACCATTCTATGAAAAATAAGTACACATAAAGAAATTTAGAAATATGTTAGTGGTGAATTTGCTTTAAACAATATGTTTAACATGTTTATATACTTTAATTCATTTATTATTTACAGTCCATATGTGATTAAAATTATTCACAAAATCGCCTGAATCTTTAGGGGGTCACAGATTGAACATAACATTAACATGTGACATCAGAAAGGACAAATTGGGAGGAGAAATCAACTACTTTTTGAGAGTGAGGTTCTGACAAGCTACAAGTACCGTTTCAACTTTACTTTTTATTATTAATAATGAGTTAATGGGCAGTCAGACAGCTTTTAGCCTTCATCTATGTTTTTGCACCTCAAAAGCCTCACCTGCTTGAAAAAAAAAAAATTTAGATAATGAAAACAAACAAACAAACATACGTGAAAGTGAAATAATGACACTAAAGAGATCCTAAGCTGCTAGAAAGGCGAAAATAACATCCATACATAACATCCACATCCACTTGTAGCATTAAATAATGACCGCCAGCTAGCTCACTTTGACACTTCCTTTCTGCAGTTAACAGTTCAAGTTGAGAACTTTGTTCTTCACTCTCATTTCCTTCCCTCTTGAGCATAGAATCTCAGGTCATCTTCTTCTTCATCAATGGAAGCGAGGTTGGAGAGCTCGATGCAGCCATTAGTGGAGGCACCAGCAAGAGGAGAAGAGGGGAATCGTTATTCACACAGATCGATAGAGACGCTTGTGGTGGTACTGGCAGTGATCACAATAGTGGGTGTGGTTGCAGGAATAATAGCTCGTCTCTGCGGTGGAAGGCACTTTGGAGGAAATGGAGAGAATGATATTGAAGGTTGGGTTGAGAAGAAGTGTAGAAGTTGCATTGATGGTGGCCTTCCACCACCACCACCACCACCACCTCCTCCTCCGCCGGAAGAAGCAAAGGCAGCACCAGCAGGGGATGGAAATAAGTGAAGAATGTGAGATGCAATATTCTAACACAGACATTAATGCAAGTTAATTGGTAAGTACAGAGGTTGATGAATGTTTTGGGCAATGAGTGAACAGGTGAATACTGTAGTATGTGATAGAAGGGGAAGGGGAAAGTTTAGTTTACACAGCGTTTAACTCAAGTATAGCGTAGCGTAGCACTATGTTAGCTGTAGAACCTAAATCATTCATGTTCTGAGTTTGACAGACTCAACTTCTTGCTGTTATTGGTGTTCAGCTTTACTTCGCCGTTTCCTTCCTTCTCTATAGGGGTTGTTTGGATTGAAGGAAATGGAAAAGAGGGAAAGGATACTGAACATATTCCAGGTGTCTACTTCGCTAGTATGTGTATTGTATCTTCAAACAGAACACATTCCGACATATGTTGTTTTAGTTGCTGTTATTGGAGATTTCAATTCTAATGTGTTTTTTTCATCTTTCTTCTCTATAAGGCGATTGAATTAGCAAAATTAATATTTCTTTCTCTTAGAAAATGCTTGAATTTAAAAAATGAATAAAAAGAAAAAATATATTAAATTTAAAATATAAATTTTTTATCATTTTTTTCCAACTTTTCTATCTTCAAACAGAAGACATTCCAACATATGCAGACGAGAGTGTTTATCAGAATTTCACTATTGAGGGCCATCCCATTCCAGTCAATATTTTTTTATTTTCAGTCCAAATTTCGGCCACTAAATCTCTTATTTTATAGGGCAAAAAAGCGTTAGTGGAGCCAGTTATCATGATTAGGGTCCAAAGCTGAAAAATTACGTTGGGCCCAAGGCATAATTTTTGGCATAGAATCTGAAATATATGCTTAAAGATGGTGCCCACATAACTGCACGAAATTGCAATTTAATTTAACCGTTATAAGTTAAAAACGAAAAAAGAAAAGCTCTCCAAGCCGTTGCTTATAGACCGAAAGCAAAATAATTTTGTGAGCTTTCTTTCAAATATCCGTTGGAATTTTACCGTTGGTATTACTATTCACACCTGCTTTTGAAAAAGGAACCTAGGAACGGGTCACTCAGACTAAAACTTCTGCGTATTTTTGGAAACGAGATAGTATAAGGAAGTTCTTTTTATTAAGCTGCACTTACTCAAATTGGTCTAATTTCTTGATCTTCGTGTATACACTAATAAACAATATGACCCTGTTCATAACATGTGGTTTAGTCGATAAATTAAATTTCTTGTAAGCAATCTTTACCTGCTGCTGCTAGGGACTTAAATTTTACTTAAAGCACTTTTAGTTGGAACAAATATATATGTTTGAACGAGATTCTATATTCTTAAGAATACCCATTATAAAATCGTTAGTAGTTGTACCATAGATTTGATTGGGGTGGATACTAGAAGATAAAAATTCAAGATTGAAATAGGATATTGGGGGTAAGAAGGTAAGCTCAAGATTAGACAAACATCAGACAGAAGAATGAAGGCTTGCAATAACTTAGCTCATAGACATCAGGTACTACACTAGGGAACTTTGTTTAAAAATATAGCATTTGTAAGTTTAAAGAGTTCTCCCACTCAAGAGATTGGTCATTTGGGATAATTTTTTTCTTTTTTTGGATTTGTGCTTGTAATAGTAATGTTTTCATTGAGAGGGATTGGGACATGAAGAAGATGACCTACAGACTAGATTAAAGTGTAGTGAAATCTAATGAATACTCAAAATTGAGTGAAGCAGCCAAAGAGGAATGAGTTATTAATGGACTAGTATGGATAGAACATGAGCCCTCAAAATAGAGTGCATTATTATGAGTCTCATGTTAGGGAGCCTTGCTTAAAAAATGAGGTTTATAAGTTTAAGGGTTTTTTCACTTAACCTAATCTTTTGGGATAAACTTTCCTTTATAACAAACACCAATTTGAAAGTCCACTGTAAATATGATCATTGTATGTACATCTTCATTTCTAACTCTTTTTACTTTACCTATCCCTCCTCTTCCCCTCCTCCATCATCATTTTAATATATATAATACAATTGAAGAGCCTATACTTTATAGGCTATTTAAATTCATTATATTTGATTGAGCAAAGTAAAGATTGTCTTTGCTTTTGGGCGCAAGTGTAATTACTTAACCTTCAAATTGGTAACAGCACACCAGAAAGTTGAACCCTCGTTTCTTTTTGTTTCTCATAGGTTTCTAGCATCCTTGACTTATTGAGCAATATCACAAACCTAATAACTTAACTAATTCATCAGAGACGTCAGTTTGTGTATAAGCTTAAACTTAAGTATGCAGAATACGGTACACAAAATGTATCAGTACTTTAGTTGGTATACTCATTCGTCATTCATCCATCAAATGGCACTAACATTAACAATTCTAAGACAAGCAACCATAATGTGACATTTGAATCTTAGTTTCATGGCTCATTCTCGTGACATTCTATGAAAGGAGGAATCATAGGATCATGTACACTTGCAGCATCAAGCATTCACAAGAGGCAATTACGGCATCTAATATTGATGAGTCATGGAGTGAAGAAGGCAGATCTCACATCTCAATTTGCTAGCGAATACTTTAACTTGCAATATAGAGATTTGGGGGTTCAAAATGGAGAAGGTAACAACAATAAACTTTTAGAATCACGTGTGGCTACTAATGCTGTCCATTTTGGCTTGCCACATCACCCCATATGTAATGGACTCATGGTTGGCATTAACAGCAGGGACCGTAATTCAAAATAATGAAACTATAAAGAGTAATTTGAAAAAAAAAAAATGTGAGGATCAATTTGCACTTTTGGAATAGTTACAAGGAATATTCAATTATTCATATGTAGTTTATAAAACGTAACATGATTAAAGATGCATCTAAGTTTTCTTCATAATATGGTAATCGACTTTCATTTAGGATCTATCTAAAACAACGAAAATGATAAATTATTTACAATTCATAAATATGTAATTCTTCTATTATTATTTTTTAGATAATTGAGAACAAATATGAACTATTAATACACAAACAAACATAGAGTAGAAATTGATTGCATACATTTGAAATGGTATTTGTATGGTACATATATGTATATATATATATATATATATATATATATATGCATGCATGATTTTGCCATTAATTTAGAATGGATTTGAATTGTGAAGAAAATTTTTTTTTTTATTTTTCTTGGAACTCCCTTTTAGTATTTATTCTTATATACTTACTTTGAAGAATTTGTTGGGTTAAATTTTAAATTTAAGATATTTTATATTATCTTAGATAATTTATTTTATGATTTATAATTTAACTAATAATTAGTTGTGATCTTTTACTTAAAATTTACATGCGGTCTTCATATCTTATTAGGGTTAGAGTTTTATCATGAAAGCCTATAAATAAGAGGCTAGACTTAGGGTAAACTCAATTAGTGGAAGAGTGACCAATAAAGAGAATTGTGAGAGGGTTCTTGACTCGGAGAGGGAGACAAAATCTCTAAGTGTTCATCACACATACTGCTCTAAATCAATCAAAAAACACTTCTGACACACTCAATATTGAATCCTTCTTTTCTTGATATTCAGATCATCTTTTAAGGCTACACTATGGCTGAAGGTTTGTTCTTTTCTCTTTGCTGTGTAATTCTTGAATTTGTTTTATTGAATTCAACATTATTTTGTATGACCCAATTTTTCAAAATCTTATTCTTATGTTTCTTGGAATTATTATTTTGCTATAAAGGACAAAGAAGTTACAAGTGTGTGCAATTATATATGTTGAAAAGCCTTGAAACTCTAAGGTACAAAGAATTTTGGATACTAGTTAGACTACAAGGCAGAGTAATAAGTTTAAAATAAGGGAAGTCATGAATGATATTCTGAATGTCTTGCCCAATGGTTTGAAAGGAATGTGAATTTTGAAAATGGCCTAACACCAGCTTTTCCAAATGTTGATGGAAGAAAATCATATAGATTGGTTGAGATGCTACTCCAGAAATAACCTCTTACTGTTGAATCCAGTAAAGGCTAGCTCTGATAGCATCTAACAAAAAAGAATCCTTCAAACTACTAACCTTCTATATGAAGCCCCATCTTCTTACAAGCTTAGTGTTAAATTTAATAGATGGCCTTAGTTTCTCAAAATTTATCTTTACACTTGTTAGTCCATAAGATAAGCATCCATCCTTCATTGGCCCTAAGAATGTTATAATCATTGTTGTCAGAATTTGTCTATAAGTTTAAAATTTTTCTAATGCTTACTTCCAAAATCATTCGATATATCCAGTTAACTGCCTACGAAGCCTCAGTACGCATTCCTTCATAAACCAAATTGTTCCTAAAAAACCAAATCACATATAAAGTAATCAAAATATACTTAGTGCTATATTGTGAACTTGATAGGTTTTCCTTTTGCTGATTGAACCATTGCTCAAGGCATCCAATAATGTATTGATCATGGATGTGATTAACTCTAATAGACAGAGGCGAAGGAAACTATAGGGCTCTTGAAGAAGAGAATTGAATAAAAATGTGATTAAGAGATTTAGTAGCTTCTTGGTAGAAATGACACAGAGAACCTCCAACATGATGTTTCTTAAAAATTTCTCCTACTGGAAGGGCTTTGGAAAGTAAATGCTAGGTAAAGACCAAGATTTTATGCACTAGTTTGATCTTTCATTAGATCAACCATTTCATAAACCTTGAAGGATTTCCTAAAGTCTACACATGGCAAATAGAATTAAAGCCATCCTTTACAGTATAAATGTCATGATTATTTCCTATCCAGATCAAGACACCATTTTGCCTTATTATGGATGTGGGAGTGTTAAGGATTTAATGTGTAGTAGCTCTCTCATAAAAGGTAGAAGCAAGTTGAGTATTCTAACTTTATTATTATGTAGAACAAGGTCTGACACCCTAGTGATACCATAATAGGGACTTGACTGCATCGGCCACTAGACACAGTGGTCAATAGGAATTGAAGAGCCATTACCAACCCTCCATTTTTAAATTTTATGATATAATACCCTGAGACTTTAAAATGCTACACCACATCCATAAATAGCTCAAACTAGGCACTATAATACTTGGCTAGTCCTAATTGTAGTATTTATTTTAACATAGCTCCAAATCAAAGTGCTTTTATTAAAGGTAGGCTTGTTTCAGATAACATTATTCTAGCTTTTGAACTGATGCACCAAATTCAACATGCTAAATGGAAGAAAACTAGATGGTGTGCATTAAAACTTGATATTTCTAAAGCCTTTAATAGCATTTCTTAGAACTTTCTTAGGGCTGTTTTGATCAGAACAAATTTTTTGCTAAACTAGATTCAGCTTATCATACAATGTGTTTACATGGTTGACTATCAAATTTTAACTAATGGTATCACTGACTGCTACTTCTACCATGGAGGCTAAGTTTAATTATATTTTAAAGTGAGCTCATAGAGATTATGATTAAAGAATCTCATCACTGAGCACAAGATTGTGGACTCAATCTCTAAGCCTATCAAGCTATTTTGTGACAACACAGCTGCAGTGTTCTTAGCTAAAAATAATAAAAGTAATAGTCAAAGCAAACACATTGACATAAAGTACTTAGTCTTGAAGGAATGTATCAAAGTTGATCAAGTAGTCATAGAGCACATTTGGACAAAAGAAATGTTAGCTGACCCTTTAACTAAAGGGTTGCATCCAAGGGACTTAGACCATTCTAGTCTAATTGAGGTAAGTGAAGTGATGAATTTCAAATTATATTTTGTTGTCTCAAACTTTGTATACATATTAGGAGATAAAAAAACATTGAAGTTTGAACCTGAATAAACATTTGAAGTTTATTCATAAAGCGTATATAAAATTATATACAACACCAAAGTCTAAAATATGTTACATGTGATACATGGAAGGTAGTACTCATTACTTAGAGGACTTATTACTATGATTCATGTAATATATATTTAGGTGTGTTGTATGATAAAACCATGTTTGGACCAAGTGGGAGAATGCTAGATTAAATTTTAAATTTAATATATTTTATATTATTTTAGAAAATTTAATTTACGATTTATATTTTATCTAATAATTAGTTATGATTTTTTATTTAAAATTTAAATGTGGTCCTCATCTCCTACTATGGTTAGGGTTTTCTCATGATAGCTTATAAATAAGAGGCTAGGCTTATGGTTAACTCACTTGGTGGAAGATTAACCTATAGAGAGAATTCTGAGACGGTTCTAGCTGACAAAGTGAGGCAAACAAAATCCCTAAGTGCCCATTACACATACTGCCCTTCATTGGTCTGAAACACTTCTGACACACTCCATATTGACCTTATTATTTTCTTGGTATTCAAATCCTCTTGTTAGGGCTATGTCATGGCTAGAGGTTTGTTCTTTTCTTTCCGTCGTGTAATTCTTAAAATTGTTTTATTGAGTTTAGCATTATCATGTATGACTCAATTTATTCAAGATCTTATTCTTACGTTTCTCAAAATTATGTAGCATGTCTATATATAATTCCTATAGAGTCCATATATACATGAAAGATATTGTAAAGAGGTGGTATTCATAATTTTGAAACTCCTTTTGAGATCCTTCATTATTATCCTCAACTGTCAAACTTTTATGTAAAGATTTATTTCATAGATATTTACACAAGAGAAAGTATCTAAGCTATTTATATACATATAAAAGCATCATAAAATTGAGAAATATATGTAAATTTGGAGAACTATTTTTGGTCGGCTATACATAAACTAATTGTATCATCCTTGGTGCAACTATAAAATTGGTTGCTCCTATGCAATTAGTATGTGGCACACTTAGGAGAAGATAAGTGATAATAACAAGTCAAAATATGTTAATTGTATGACAACTCAAAATGATTTATTATATTTATATTTTGACTTTGATATTTTTAAATTTTATTTATGACCTAAAAATTTATAAAAAAATTTCATTTTATCTCCTCTACTTTTTATTTTTTAATAATCCCACAAAATATTAGTTTGTAAATTGAAAATAAGAATAAAATTAAAAAGTTGTAGAGTTATTGGAAAAATAAAAAGAAATACAAGGATGAGTTGACAAAGTTATAAACTTATATTTTTCGTGTGGGTTACTAAAGAATAAAAAGATGAGGGAGTAAATTGAAAAATTGAAAAAAAATTTTGGGCTCATAAATAAAATCTATAAATAATGGGTTCAAAACATAAGTATAACAATTTATTTTAAGTTGGTGTACAATTAGGATAATTTAACACGTCATTATCATATATCTTCCTCTTAGTATGTCATATAATGATTATACTAATGCACCTAATTTAATAGTTACACTAAAAAGTTTACTTAAACGTAAGTTTTCTCTAGTGCATACTTAAGTTAAAAAAATAACTTAAACTTGAAAATCATTTTGAAGATTTGTTTTATTACTTTCACAAGTCAAAAGAATTATCCTTGTCCGGTTTATGTACATATCATATGCGATACGTAGTTTTTGGAATAATTGTTATTTTAGAATACATACATAAACCGGTGCATTCAAATTGTAGATTATAGTTATTTTTCGAAGTGTATAAATAATTCTGACAGTGATCTTTCAACAATCTCTATATATACATACAAAAACGCCTCTTAAAGATAGTCATTAGTCATTACGTACTTAAATTGCAGAGAAGAAAACAATGTTAAGGTCAAGGTCACATCTTGAAACTTCTTTAACATTTTTATTTTTATAGCTCAAGAGAAACAAAAACTTGCTACGTCCCGTAAAAAGTAACGCGTATGGGAATCATGGCAGATACAATACAACAACGTTATTAGCTACTAATCAGTCTTATTAGTATGTACAAATACACCAAACGAATCACATATATTATATATCAATCTAGATTTGAATTTCTTCTATGGGCAACGAGGGGAAACGTCTCCTAAGTAAGACAATACAGCACCTTCACATAAAGCTTTGGAAGTCTCTCCTCCTTCACGTTGCAGCTCTATGTTCTGCAACACAATCCCCTCACATGGAAACCTCTGACTGCAACCCAAGCTCACAGCAACATCAGAAACACTCGTTCCTTTTATGTTCTCGTACAACACATTTTTTATCTCAACTGCCGAGTTCTGCGTGCCACACATATTATGAGGCCATCAAGCTCTTTAACTAACAAAAGCTATATATATATATATATGAAGCTAGAGTTGTTAAATAATAACCTCTTCTTTGCATGGATTCTTCTGGTCACAGTAGTTCTGGTCGATTATTATGGGGTTAGCCACATTGTGCATGACAATATTTTGAAATTTGATGTTGCTTGCACTTCCTGAACCTCCCTGCATATGTATGGTAAACCAAACAAAAAGAATTAGATGTAACTGGGTTGTGCAATTTATCCGTATACATGTTAATAATAAATAAATAAAGTTATTCATGGTTCCTTGTAATTTTTATGCACTTGGTTGGAGATTTTCAAAGGTTTTAGAGGAACATAGAAAATCTCAAAATTATTACCGGCCACGTCTTAATTCTAACTCCATTTGTAGTTCCGGAAAGCTTAGCACCATTCACTGTTATTCCTGACACAACTTCCTTGGATCCTGTCTCCCCTAAGCTTCCGATACTGTATCATCAATTAACAAATTTAACTAGATTATTTATCTGGTACATATATATATCTAGTTAAAATTATCAATAATATTAGATCTTGTTAATCAGCTGCATTTACCTGATACCATGGCCTGGTCCACATGTTATACTTGTGGCTACTAAATTCTGGGTTCCACTTTCAATTGATATACAATCATCTCCTGCAAAAAAGTGTTGAAATCCAACGGCAATCAAGAAAAAGAGAAAGGATTTAAAGATTTTACAGTTTTATGATTATTTATAATATTCAGCATACCTGTCGCTATAAGAGAGTTTGAGATTCGAATGTTTTCTGTATTGGTGACATGAATTCCGTCGGTGTTAGGGCTATCCTCAGGTGCGCTCACTGTGACACCAGAAACCTTAACATTTGCGGAGTCCTGGAAATTAACGTGGATTTGTTGCCCATTTTTTATCGTCAAGTTCTCTAGTATCATATTCTCGCACTTAAAAAAAGTAACAGCCTGAAAGCACAGAAGTATTAATGGTCAGTATTTGAATGTAATCAAGTTATATTAATCATATATTTGTGTCCAAGACATTAGATATATTATGACTCATTGTACGTACCGTGGGGGCAATCTTGCAGGGCTGCAAAATTAAGAGAGAAATAGACAAGGAAAATGTCAGCATATATGTTTGACCAACAATATGTACTATGAAACTGATAAATTAACAACGGGGTCCTACGTACGAGATTTGGGTTCTTTTTGCAAGAGTTTTGCCACCATATGTTTCCATTTCCATTGATGGTTCCACCTCCATGGACTGTTAGTTTCTGAACACTCTCAAACATAAGCCAGTGTGGGGTGTCCTGAGAGTAGTCCGATGGGTTCTCTGATGCTTCAAGTGTCCCAGAAATCTGACAATATTAAATTAGTATAATTTAGTGTCGAAGATAAACACTGCTTGAACAGGGAAGTAATTGCATAAGTATAAGCCAGTTTTTGCGTGTAACTAACCTGGATAGCAATGTTAGATTTGCATGGGCCAGAGAATGCGACAGACTTGAGTGGATAATTGTTATTAGGAGGCACCACGAGAATTACAGCTTGTCCAGAAGAACATGCTACTTCCCAAGCCCTCTTAAATGCCTGAAAATACCCCAAACACCCATTAGAGAAATAAAACGTCATTTTTCATGGGTGAATCACCAGATTCACATTGCTATTAGAAAAAGAAAAGCTAACACCACACACGAAAAAGAGTAATTCAATTGAAATTCTTGTAACGTGTATTTGGTAATCTGAAAAAGTACCTCTGTGTCATCGCTTTTACCGTCCCCTTTAGCTCCATAATCATTGACATTAACCTTTTTAACTGAAGGAGAAACGACACCCAACTTGATAAACCTATTTAAGCTCAAAACTTTTGTGCTTTGCTGGATGATCGAGTTTTTGAATGCCCCACCATCATCAGTATTGGAGGGTGAGTCACCAACATGTATATTAAGAGACTCCTCTTGCGAAGTACCATAACAAGCGACAAAAGGAATGATCATGATGATGAAGGATGAAAGGATATGTCTTTGGAGGGCCATTATGACAAAGTTTCGCTTTAATTTGAATTTAAGAGAATAGATTTTGGTCTCTGAATGTTGTTGGGTGAATATGAAGATTGGTATGGAAGTGAGGGGAACGTGAAGAGGGGGTTGAGTATTTATAGAGAAAAGGGAAAAAGGTATGAGGTTTTTGGTTTTGGTGTTCATCTACATGCAATGGGTATTACGGCATGGGAGATATCAGTGGTTGAGACGAAAGAGTCTCTCAGGTCACCCTGTGACTTTTCTTCCATAATACATATACGCTTGTAACGTCCACGAATCTTTCATCTATGTATAACGTAAATGCATGTGTGTATATATATATATATATATATATATATATATGTTCTATGCTATATATACACCTCCAAATTATACTAAAATTAAGTATGTATGTGGAGTAAGCAAAAGAGAAAAAATAGAATTAAGTTTCATGCTTTGTCGTTTGAGTATATGTAACAGGCTGGTGGCCCATCATGCAAATTCTGCAGCAATTTTTAAAAGAGGTTATTTTCTATGGAAATCTTTTACGAGGTCAAGTTTCTTATTGCTAGATTCTTTTAAAATTTATTTAAATTTTCATTATTATCTTATATTCAGATTTCAAAATAATTTGACAACTGAAATCATCATAACGAAATTCTTTTCTGAATTAGTACATTTTGTTTTAATTGATTGGTATCAAAATAAAATATTTCGTTCTTCAATATTCCTTTGACTTGGATTTTGTTATTATTTAATGTATAACCTTTTTGGTCCATCAAATTTAATTAGCTAAGCGAGATTACAATAAGATACAGTTAAAGTTCCCTTCTTCTTACTCCATTTGATAAATCATAATTGATATTTTGTATATATGTCTTTCGATTATTCTCGAATAAGGAAATTTTGCCAAATGTAAAAGGAAATCATTATATATATATATATATACACCCACAAGGACAATCCAAGAGCTCCATTAATTTGCAGCAGACTGATTATACATATACATGAGACTTCTCGTGACATCAAACTGCATATTATGTTCAATATCTGCCCTCTGTTCCTAAGTTGTCACTGCTAAAAAAGTAAGAACACTTAGAAACATTACCACTTTGGACAACATTTTTTCTGCTATCAAACGATTTTAGTGTGTCAAGAACATGCAACTACTTGTGAATCTTAATTAAATAGAGTCTGATATATCGATGCAACCCAGGAGGGGCACATGTCACTCTTAGAGTAGCTCGCTGTTCAACCACGTACCCTGCGAAGCGTGTCAATTAGGGTTTCATTCATGCAGTTTCATCATTGCTAGCGTCATCAAAAAAAAATTTCAGAGTGAAAACTTAAAAAGTTCTGGGTGGATGGGGATGATGGCAATGAAGTACAAGTCATTCCATTTTGTCACTCAGAAATTGAGCAGTAAATTTTTGTGGCCTAAATGATCCCCTAACCCTTGTTAACGTCATGTTGAAATGTTGGACACACCCTCTTCAAATTTCATCTCTCTTTCTGTACACACATAACCCAAGTTTTAATGTTGATCATGGCATGCAAAGCCCACTTTATAGCCATTCATGGAAATATGGGATTAGTGCGGAGAATTAGAACAAGCAATCCATTATGGGAATCTATGACTCATCTATTTGAGCAATAAGGCTTCTCATCCACATGTCAAGAACTCATTGATGCCACGTGGCATTAGAGGGTTCGTGTAGTGGAACTGGAGAGATATGTAAGAAGATGGTTGATTATCAAGTTTTGGATTCTTCCCAAGATATGGAGGAGATGGTTGGTATTGAAACATAAATGCCTTATCATCATTTATTTGGAAACTTGAATTCAATAAAGGTAATGAAAAGTTTAATTAGCTGATCTTTGATATAGAGTTTGACTAAGACATTAAGGACCAATCAATTTGACTGTGCTTGATCATCATTAACGTAATCATGTTGTATTTTACTCCAATTTGAAATCTACAAATTTTGTAAGTCACTTGTACATTTATACATTTGTTGGGGGTAGAAAGGCATACGATGTATACATCGAATATTTCTGAACATCATCTAAAATTGATCGAACAATAGGCTACGTGTCCTAGGATCAAATTAAGAAAAATTTTGATCACACATCGTATTGCAAAATTAAGCACAAATAACTGTCGAAGGGGAAAAAAAACTAATCTGAGAGGAAGATACTTTTTTCAGTAAGGAACATCATCTTAAATCAAAGGCCATACACTGCAGAACATAGATATTGACAATGTATGATTACCGAACCAACTGAAAGAGATAGAATACAAGGAATAGAAGCAACCTGAATGAAACAGTCATTTGTGTCAATTACATGATGATGAACGGATAACTAATGCCATAAATGCTTGCCCTTATCTTCCATAGTGACAAATGGAATGGAGGAGGAGATACAGTCTAGGACTTTTTTTAGGTTCTTGAAAAAAATGTGTTCTCTCTCTCTCTCTCTCTACATATACATATATATATATATATATATATAGTCACCCATGACAAATTATTGGAAAGCCAAGCGCGATGCTTATATCTAACACCAAAAGAAAGAGAAACAAAATAGTTCTCAAAATGATTTCAAAAGCCAAGTTTTTTTTTTTTCTTTTCACATCATTTGCATTGTGCTCAACCCTCCAACAAGACAATTTACATATGTATGTATGATTTGTTTTTCCAAAGTAAATGGAAAATTGATATCATCTTTTTCTTTCTTGAATAGAACCAAAGGGACAAGTAATTGAATGACAGAATTTATTATTTGCTGTTATAATTCATGCATTTATGTTGACTTTTCATATTTTTTAAAATATTCTTTGTCAAGCAACCTAGTTAGGTAAGAGAATAAGATAAATCTATTACTCGTTCTACACAAAATTTAGACCATCAACCTTTAGAAGTTGTTTGTCTTTCTTCATCTATTTCCATTCCTGATTCATATCTCTAAACCCATGCTTTAAAATAGATAACCTTCTAGAAATCACTTACAAAGACTTGCCACCTGGCCAACAGCTTGAAGACACTGATCTACCTCTTATGGACCTATACTAATTATATACCCAAGATCATTCTTGGGGCAAGGTTTTCAAGAGGCTCATTTCTCAAAAGAAACTTCCTATAAAAGAATATGTAAACACTTCCAACCTAAACAGTTATCGACTTCCAACCCCAACTCAAGAACAACCAGTAGATTTTCAAATTCCCCAAGAATTTATCAATCATTGGCTTTAGCAAGGATACACCCATCTTCATATGGGAGTCATTCGTCTCTAACTTACCCTCCATGGAAGAAAAGGACTTCCTACAATAGCCAGGATAGAACTTTTAGATAACACATTCACTGCTTATCAAATTGCTTTGATTGGAATAGTCATAACCTTCCCTCAAGAGTAAGTCCCCTACTTATAACTTATTCTATATTTTGGTCTTGCACTCATTCAAAATTCTAAATTAGTCCTCCATTCAATGCAACATTGATTAAATTAGTTCCTCTGTTAACTAGCCATCCAAAAATAGCCAATGTAAAGGGCTAACTATTAAGGTGGATCATTAGGAATCGAGATGGAAAATATTTAGCCTGATGGATGCCACATCAACAACATGGTCAGCAACCCACCTAACTTTTTCTTTTTAGGTTTGAATAACATCCACCTATGTTAAATTAGAATTAGTGACACTACAACTACAGAGTAACCCTTCCTTCACTTATTGTTTAACCTAAATCATTTAACATGCATAAGCTTACATAGGCGTTGTACTTCCAATATAGATTGTTGACATCAATGGAGGAGAGAGACTTTGTCATCCTTTTAGCCATTCTGCTTGGAGACTATTGACGCTCGAAGAGAATCATCCCTCCTGCTTATAGATTGCTTACATTGGAATAAGAGTGAAGAGAAGCTTCCAAGCACACCAAGGTAAGGGATTTCACTGCAAGTGAGGATAGGTCAAGGCTACTTGTTTTCTATCAGCAACAAAGGCAACATAATTGTATGCACATGGTGAGGCCATTTCTGTTAAGAAAGGGCATTTTCCAAAGAGAACAATAAAAATATTCTTAGTGGGCCCATTTTCTGTTCAAATCCTATTGTATGCACATGGTTGAGTATATCTCAATGAAAGATGCTTTATCGATACATATGGCCCACTTGTGTTGTTTGGTTGTGTTAGACAAAAATATATTCTCCCCATATTATTTTAATGAAAGAATTTTTTTGGTTGTAAATTTTCTTAGGTTAAGTTAAAAGGATACTTGATTAAGACATTTTCCTGGGTTCCCCATATTGAAAAGCACTTGAACGAAATAAATTGTGCTATACTTTTATATCAAACCTTTTGAAAATTTTAATGTTAATGGCCAACAATGCCTATTACTTGTAGGTGAGCTTTATATGGTTTTTTCTAAAAGCTGTATAAATGATTTGCTTGTATAAATTATGTCATAGAAGTTGGAAATCTTAGGCTTCTATTCAACATTAAGCCTGCACTAACCCCATTTTACATAAAGCTTTCTTCCATAAAGATAAATTTTTTCACACTTAGATGTAAGAAAGTGTAATAATACGTACATATTAATAATTGAATTTATCATTATAGATTAATATAATAACACAAAATTTGTTACTTGTACATATTGTGTTTCTGTTTCCTATTCGCTTTAAGTATAGGTGATTTAATTCAATTAATTAATGTGTGATGAGCCATCCACGTGCTATGTGTCTGTAGTTATATATTGCTTCCTAATTCATGAATAATATCTTATTTCCCCTAATTAGAAATCCTTTTTTTTTCTCTCTTCATCATTTCATCAAAAATATTCTATCATATTAGTCAAAATTCTTCTGTCTCTAAAATAAATAAATAAAAAAGAAAAAATTAAAAGACAAGATCTTATAGTATCATAATTCCCTTTTATAAATAGTGTTTTTCATGAATAAATTAAATAATATTGGCATTTAAAGATATGACAACATTAGTCACTGATCCAAAAGACTAAATCTAAAAATTATCACTTTGCTTGAAATGTTTATTCTTCTAAGCATTATGATGTTGTCATAATTTTTTTCTTTTTTCTTCTTGAGCATGTCATAATTTGTTTTCATTCTTAAGTTATTGATCTTAACAAAGTGTTAATATTATGCCTTAAAGATGTTTGAAGAATGTGAGATTGAAGTGGAAAGACTAAGATTGAAGAGTGTGCCAATGGGTACAATAGAAGTGATGATCATGAGAACTGCAATGACAATCAATCAGACAATGACAACAATTACTTGGTTGATTGGTATTTTTAAGATCTTACATTCACACTATTCATTTATGCAAAATTTTCTTTTATTTTGAGGTGAATATAATTATAGTTCCTCTATATGCAATGTGTTTATAGGTACACAGATATTATACTTGTGCAAGATGAGAGGCTAGAACAGACGTGAGCTGTAATTGTCCCTTATGAAATAGATGAGCAATACCATTTAGAAAAACTCCTCAATGACATAGACTCTAAAGAAGAAAGTGAGGGGAAGAAGAAAATCATATGATCATAGTTCAATGAGTGAGTAAGCTTAGGGAACGTTTCATTTAAGCCAGGGATGGAGTTTAGGAATCTATCTATGTTTAAGCAAGTTATGAAGGACTATACTGTTAATTTAGGGGTGAAGGTGAAGTTTGTTAATAATGAAGCTAGAAGTTGTAGAGCTAAGTACGAAGATCTTTGTCCACAACACATACTTTGTTCATGATTGAAGGTTATTAATTCTTTCCAAGTGAAGACCCTAAACAATGAACACATATGTTGCAAGACCCTTAAGACTAAACAAGCAAGCTCCAATTAGTTTGTTGAACATTTAATGCCATTTATGCAGTCTAATGCAAACCCAGAAGGGAAAGATGTTGTCAACTACATCTATAAGACGTTTTGCCTTAGTGTGCCAATAAGGAGGGTCTACAAAGCATGACACAAGGCTAATCTCCTAATGAAGGGCAATGAAAAAGAGCTACCTTAGATATTACTATTTGAAAATTATACAAAGTAATCCTAAGAAAAGGTGTCAACTTAACACTTTTAGAATTGCTTCAAAGCTCCCCTTTATATTTAATCGTCTATACATGTGTCTTCATGCATGTAAGATGGGCTTTCAAGCTGGGCATAAGCTCATGATTGAGTTGGACAGTTGTTTTTTAAAGGGTTACTACAAGGGTTAATTATTGTCAGAAGTTTCCCACAACAGAGAAAATTCATTTTACCTTATAGCAGTAATAGTGGTTGAGTCCGAGAGCAGGGACACATAGGGTTAGTTTATAGAGAGGTTGTTTGAAGATATTAGGCCTACGTGTAATGGTTGTCCATGGTCTTTTTTCATTAACAGTTAAAAGGTAAACCTAACATCCTTTTCTTTGTTTATAAGTTGTAAAATGGTTGTACTTATAGTTGCTTTATTACATGTTCACATGTTATTACCTGTAATTGTGGAGCTTGCACCTGACAATGAACACAGATTTTATATGTACCACATATACAAAAACTATACAAAGCAATTCAAGAGGAAGAAGTTAAAGAACTACCTTTGGAAGTGTGCCAAGGTGACAACAATGTAAGAGTTCATAAGGACTATAGATCACTTGAGGCAATTAAAAGAGAAGGCATTTGTATTATATGAGATTGTGACAATTATTAGCAAAGCAGTCCATTTTAAGATTTCCTTAATTTGACTATTAAACAAAAATGGTCCTTTTGTTTTAATTAGTTTTATTAATGTGCTTTTAGGACTCCAGGCTCAAGTAACTAATTATTGTGGTAAATTGTATAATTACTATATGTTTGCCATTAACTACTATAAATCTTATTTAGTAAGTGCAAATACTTGAACTGCAATTGTGTAAGTCAATTATACTGTAAACTTATAGCAAATTATGCAGCACAAAAATTGCTCCTATTAGAAGCAATCAAGCAGGGTAAATCTAAATGTCATTGGAATATAAAGGATCATAACTTTTTCTCACAATTATGATATAAAAAAATTGGCAAACCATAACTTTTCTTATCATTATGCTTTATTAAAGCATTAAATAATTCCAAACTTCTATAAATGTTAAAGCTCTACCAATTAAGTATATAACATAAAGATATGTGAGCTTATGACCTGGTGGTGGCAAAGCATATATAATAACATGGAAATATAATAACTAATAAAAGCAATTCAATAATAAAGCAAACTCCATGTAAATATAATATAAAAAGATAATAACATCTACAGAGTACTACAACATTTTCATTAATACATGTCATCACATCGTCCTTTATTGTGAACATTGAACCACACAACATACTCATCCACTAAACATTAAGCACAATTTACATATAACTATTAGAAGACCCTAAACTCCTTAAAACACAACATGAATAAAACCATTGAAATTCCATAGACAACATCCATTACCACCACAAGAGACTTTTGAAGCTACACTAAATAATAGTCTTACACCTAACCACCCAATATTATGTCACAACTAAATAAGCATCTTAGTTGTAACTACCTAGCACACTAACATAATACACCTCATTACAACCATCATATATGACATCATTTTCACTTTGAACTTCTCATTCTCATAACTCAAACATCTTTCGTCCACTTATGCGAAGAAGTTGCAGCTTATGCCTTGGTGTAAAAGGGATAGCCCATGAATTACTTGTCAGGTTCTTCTTAGTTGATGAGACTCAAATAAGAGCTCTTAATCCACATTTGCATAATACACCATATGGTTATGGAACAATGTTGAAAAAGATGGAAACTAAAGATACATCATCCCATGAAGATCTTGTAGCCCCAATTGATGCTTTAAGCCTACCCATCTCTTTATGTCTACATTTGCATTTACCAAGATAACCAAAAGGCAACATCAAAATAGTCATAAATGACAAGGCACTAGAATTACAATATATACATACATATATATATATATATATATATATATATATATAGTACAAATCCCCAATAACAAAATGTTACAAAAGTTACAAAATATGGGATCTCGGGCCACGCAAAACAAAGCAGGGCTCACCAGCAAATCTCTAACCTTTACTCTCGAGTCTTGGAGCCTACTTATGGACAGGTAGCATATTAGAAAAACATAATAACACCATTAAAATAAATAAATAATTGTTAAAAAAGCTCTTCCATAATGAACTTAGTGAAAATGAATTTATCCATATCAGGCCTAAAAAACCACACTTATTAGGATTTAACATTGCTATATACTATAAGCTCTCAAGTATGTAGGAGACTTACTAAACCACATTTAAAACCTTAATTTTAATATGAAAAATAGTTGGTTTGGAAACTATATGTGATGGAAGACTAACAAGGACCTAAAACACCAATCATAGCTTCCTAGCCTATGGATTATCATTATTTGTCAGTGGCACACAACTTTTAGGGAAATACACTATTGATCAAGGGCACACAGCCCCAAGGGTAAGCTAACCACATGGTCATGATTCCCAAATTCATGCTACATGATCCCTCTATCCACGTGTGATGGTTGTCACACAACACTGTCAATACTCATGTACTGGTACTCTAATTTAGGCTATAAGTTCTTTCTTTACAATTATTCAACCCCATGCATGATTTCCAATCAATCAAAGGAGATGAACTGAAATCCTTTATAAAAAAAATTCATTGAAATGAAAGATGTTTTATAAGTATAATTGATAATTATAAGGAAAAACAATGGCAACATGAAATTTTAGAGAAATATTTCAAATGAACTATATAATATACATTTGGGAATTCTACTGTTCACCTAGTTGGCAAATAATTCTAGCTATTCCTAGCTTCTCTCCTTACCTTTGGGTAGTACTAACAAAGTAAGTCCCTAAAACATAAAAATGCAAAGTACTATTTAACTTATACTGTAAATCATTAAAGCACCATAACTAAATTCATTATCTTTTCTATTAGCTTAGTCAAAGGTCATTAATTTAGCACTCCTTAAAGAGTAACTTAAAGATTTTATTTGTTATCCTATATACTTAGGGATTGAACAATAAGGTTAACCTTTCTTCCACTAATGCACTCCTACTCTTAACAAGGTCCTCCAAAAGGACATTGTCTTTATAAAATAATTAAAAAGATTTAAATCTTTAATTTTAAGCTTTATAGTTTTTCTTAGGGTTGATTAGAGACCCACTTGACCCTACTAGCCTAGCCTAATCTGGCTAGGTCAAACTAAGAAAAAAAAAGGTCAGGCCAAAGTAAGGGATAATATGATCAAGTAAAGGGTCCTGGTTGGGCCGATCCCGGAGCCAACAATATGGCCATTTTACCTGACCCAGCTTGATTTTAATTATCTATTAAAATATTTTATATATTATAATTAATATAATAATTATATTACTTAATTAATTGTTAAATTTTATTATTAATTAATTAAGTTTTTTGAAATAAAATCTGAAGCCTCTTTTTTCACTGTCACGTTGTGTGCTACTCGTTCTTTTCCCTTGACTCCAAATGTTCTTCCTTCTCTTCCATCAGAACCCTAAACGACTGTCGCCTCACTGTCTGACATGCCATTGCCTTCGACCTTTGCCAGTGACATCTTCTTTTTTGATTGTCTTGGGTGAGTCAATGTTTTGCCATTTTCCTTCTCCCCTTACCCTTCGCCACTCGTCAATGTGTGTGTGATTATGTGTCACTATGCAAATAGCTTTTTCTGGCAGGTTCTTCTATACAAAGAGCTTCCTTCAACCCGGTTCATATTTCTTGATGTTCAATTCTCTGGTGATTTAATTTAGGGCTTGGTTGATTTGTCTACGATGTCTTCGATTGCCCTTTAATTTAGACTAAACTCTGTTTTATCCTCTGAGCATTTATTTTTTGCATCATTAATTAAGATTCTTAACTTTGATGGTGAAGGGTAATTAATATGGATTATTGTCAATTCTCTAATAACCATCTATGTTTTCCCCTGTTACTACTTGCATTTGAGTCACTAGCAAAACTAACTCAAATTGGGAAACTTACTTGCTGTTGTAGATGTAGATGATGATTGATGTAATGTTTCTTATAATGCCTATTGTATGTAGTTAGGTTATATTGTCTATCATTATATCTTTTGGTCTGTAATAGTTGAAGTCCTATACTCCCATTCATGTATGACTTTGGTCATAGTTGTATACTGTTAAGCAATTAGAATGACAATAGGTAGGAATTGAGTTGCTTATGGTTGAAATCATTTTTTTGAATACCCCATTATTAGCTTCTAATCATCTTATATGTTTTCCTTTGTAAAGTAGGTTGTTGCTACACTACTCTATGTTATAAAACAATACACATCTTTTTGTAAATCTTTGAGTTAAAGTTTTTGCTTTATGTGTGAGTAAGTTGTCTTTAAAATATTGATGGCTTCTAAAAGATTAAAAAGAAAAGAAATAAAAATAACTAATATATTAGATGATGATTCCTAAAAGCAACAGTGTTTAAATGTGCATAAATAAAAGCAATTCAATGATTATATAGTGTTTTTAAAACTAAAAGATCCAATAATTATTAAGGCTGTTAAATAATAGAGTTTCTCTATAATTTATGCTCTTTTATTTTTTTTTCTACTCTACTTTCTAGGATAACCTCTATTAACAATGCTTTATGCTCTGTACAAACTAATTAGTATGCTTCTTGCCTTTTTATTATTTGTATTGTTTAATGTAAAAGTTGTATTAATTAGATAGCTGACCCAAACCCAATAAGTGAGCAAATGCAAGGTCCATTCCAAGACAACAATATGCCATCCAACCCAAGCTCTAGTACTTTAAATGTTGGTAAGAGTACCACTGGCACTATTGCTATTGTGGCGGCCTCTGGCTCTGGCTCCACACCTACTACAAATTCTACAATTGTAAGCATAGGTGAAAAGAGAAAAAAACTCCCAAAAGAAATATAATGTCTAGGACCATTTCACGAAACTTCCTTTAAAAGAAACTAGGGGGAATATAAGAGCTACTTGTAATTATTATAGTGCTTCTTATGCTTGTAATTCGAACAAGCATGGTACAAATTCATTAAAGAAACATTTGTTGAGGTGTAAGAGCATCCAAATCGAGCTGAAGAGAGTAAACAATCCATGTTAGCATTTCTTGAACCTTGCAGAGGAGGTCAACCTGATACCTTGGTCCCTCATAGCTATAATGTAAATATTTTTCACAAACCTTAGCGAAGTATGTTATTAATGATGAGGTACCATTTCAATTTATCAAAAAGGATGGGTTTAAGGAACTCTGTTATCAATTGGAACCATGATTTCCAGTTCCATATAGGATTACAGTTGCTAGGGATTGTTATAAGCTTTATCTTGAAGAGGCAAAGAAACTTGAGGATTCCTTTAAGAGGTTTAGATTTCTTGTAAGTATCACCATAGATACTTAGACATCAGTGCAAAATCTGAATTACATTTGTCCCATCGAAAATCACAGAGGTGACACGATAGGAAAGGCAATTGAGGCGTGTCTGTTAGAGTGAGGGATTGATAAGATATTCACTTTGACTTTAGATAATACATCATCAAATGACACACATGTGACTTATATAAAGAAATGACTTCAAAGTTAAGCTAGGTTAATTTGTGAAGGGGATTTCCTACACATGCACTACTATGCATATATTTTGAATTTGGTTGTGAGTGATAGTTTAAAAGAGATGAATAGTTTTATCTTTATTATCCAGAATGCAGTGAGGTATGTCCAATCTTCTCCTGCATAGTAGCAACGATTGAAAAGTTTTGTGGAAAAGAAAAAAATAAAGTCAAACATTTAGGATCAAGCACTTACTACTAGGCTAAAAGCTATAACTGTTAGGCAAGGCATAATTTTATTTCCTTACCAAAGACCTAACATAAGCACCATGTTTCGACTGTGACTTGAACCCACACCTCGACCTCTGCCACGGGACAATTGCTTCCACATACCTTGGCTAACAATCTCCCCCTCAATAATTGCCCTACTAAGAATCAAACATGTGACCTTAGTTCTAATGCTGTCACACTTCAAACTCCTGGAGTGCAACCAACACGAATAACAGGAATAATCTCATTCCTGTAAGCCAACCACTATGTTTTCCTGATTAACTATATTAATATGCAATAACATAAGCTCACGAAAACCTTAATAATAAGCAATTTATCAACCAGATTTCTTGTAGAAATTTTGACAAGGTCTCTTTTATAAATAAGACCTATTGAAATTGCTACAAATATCTGTTAGCCCATTAAAATCTAGAAAAGAGAGCTTAGCTCTCAAATAACCAATAAAACTATAACAAAATAGAGAAATGAGAAATATGCCTGTGGTCATCCATACAAACATATACAATATATACATATTGGCCACTATGCTACACCACTACAAAAGTATGATACCCCAACAAAATAAGGAGTCGTATCCTCTGCAGTACAAGTAGAGTTCTTCTAACCTTCATGCTCTGGAAACTGCTTTGAGTGATTATCTGAAAGTAGATGAAATATAAACGGGTAACATTCCAGTAACATAATCAATACTAATACCTTAACGTGTGCAGTATTCTGTGCAAATTACTTCATAATAAATTCTTATATGTCAAATACTATACCCATTGGCCTAAACCTTTAAAGTGACTGGTATTCTATTAATTAACATATAAGCCCTCACTATAATAAGGCATAAACATGCATTAATTACACAAGAAAAAGGAATTACAACTATACAATATAAAATAACGGTCATTGACTTACTTCCATGGTAATCAAGTCAATCAGGAGTACTCAACCCTTGGAAAAATATATTTATCAGTTAAGCGTCCACATCCCTTAAGGAAACCATATCCTTCGATCAAGGGTATTTAGCCCTTGGGTAATTTAAATCTGATGGTCGTGAGGTATAAGTTCATGCTATTTAATATATCTAATACTCATTTTCAATACAATCCACTTTTTATTGTTTTTACATGAACATCACTTATACTTCATAAGTCATTGAAAGATTAATCAAGTCAAGTAAGCTATGCCCTGTTAATACAAGGACAGTAACTACCAAATTCCTATTATATAATAATATAAATGGTAAACAACATCATGTAGCATATAATACTGTTGGAAGAACTACCGCTTACCTATTTGATGAAGTCTTTTAGTTAACCTTGCCTCATTTCCTTAGTTATGGCTATTCCTCAAGACAAATTCCTATAACACAAAAGTATAAATTCCCTTAATCCACACAATCACCAATACACATTTTATTTAATCTCATTACATTGTCCCTTAGCACATTCATAAATTGGAAGGACTTATTATGGACAACCGAAATATTTACAACTCCTTTACCAACCCATAACATTGGATTAAACACACACCTTATTTAAAAAAGTTGTCTTTCTTTAATTCATATTCTCCTTTCAACATATCATCTTAATAACCAAATTCATGTCTATATCTCTTTGTTTACCACTTACAATTCATGTCTTAGCCTTATGTCATTTTTCTTTGATTCCACCATATGCATTGCTAAGTTCTCACAATTATGACATTTACCAATTCAACCACATCTACTCCTTTTATAATTCTTAATTTGTTCCACTTAAATTAGCCCTGACAACCACAACTCAAATCTTCCAAACACTCCAAATGACCTTATGAAAGGGTATTATAAAATATCATTATGATAACATTTCTTCTTAATAATTCAACCTTTAAAATTAATTACCCACATCAACCAAATCAATTGTAAACTAAATTTCAAGAAAAATTTCAAAATGGTCCTTATAAGCCTTTTAAAGGTTATCTTACACATATAAAAAATTTGAGTCCAAAAATATGGATATATTATGATCAAAATCTAAGAGGAGAGGGTCGAAAATATGATATTAATCAAAACCCCCATGAATAATTGAGAGAAACCTCACCAAATTTCACTCAAACTCCTCTATGGCTGCCAGATATTAAACAGCGGAAATGAAGTTGCTCGCCGGAAAAGTGAAGAACAACGGTCAATCACAGGTTGCCAACTCCGGTCGATGGCACGTGGGCTGGAGATCAAAGCAGAAATGGAGGGGAGGTCGAGAGAAAAGGATGAAAATGCTACTAGAAAAATTAGTCGAGAAGGAAGATAAGGAAATAAGGGCAAAAATGTAATCTCACATTGTTAGGACACGTGGTGCTACTAAAAAAATTCTAAAGGAGTGGGAAGCTCAGACTTGAACCCTTGACATCAAATTTAGGATGCCAAAGCCTTACCATTAATCCAAATGGTTTTGCTTTCATTGTTTTTCCTAAATGGTTTTGCTTCATTTTAAATTTATTCTTTCATTTTTTTTTTTTAAATGGTTTTGCTTCATTTTATCTAAGAATGAAAACAATCATATATAACCAAATTAAATGTCATCCCTAAAAATTTATAAGTGTTACAAATACTAATTGTAGGATCAAGCGCTTACCACTAGGGCAAAAGTTATAGTTGTTATTCAAGGTGCAACTCTAATTCCTTACTAAGGAACTAGCACAAGCACTACGTTTCGACTGTGACTCTGCCCCATACCTGGGCCTCCACCATAGGACAATTGCTACCACACATTTTGGCTAACAGAACAGCCTTCTATGCTTAGATGTTGCAACTAGTTAGAATTCCACATACCTCATGTTACACAGTGCCATTAAATTTCAGAAGGTGTTTAAAAGGAGGAAGATGAGGATAATGCATACATTGCTTATTTTTCTAATGATGCTCCTTGGGTTAGGCCACCAAACACTTTAGATTGGACCAAAGCATAGATTTTTGCAAAGTTTTTAAAGATATTTTACAATACAACCTTGAGGATGTCTAGATCATTGTATATGGCTTCAAATACTTACTTTGATGACATTGTGGACATTCAAGATATGTTATTGTTGAACACTACACATCATGATTCTTTTATAAGAGAGATGGTAAAAAGTATACAAGTTAAGTATGACAAGTACTAAGGAATATAAAAAATTATGAACCCTTTGTTGGTATTTGGGTTAGTATTTTATCCACGATATAACATTGGCTGTGTCTATTCCACTTTTGACGATCTATACTCTGATGATGATGTGTGTGAAGCCATAAATTTTAGGATAAGAGATACATTGAATTGCTTGTATGAACACTAGTTGAAAGGAGTTGTACAAGAGTCATTTGAAACCACCTTAGATAGTGGAACGTTTGATTGTACAACTACAAGCCGCCTATCAAATCATAAGCAATAGTGGGAGGTATTGAAGCAAAGAATAGTTTCCATAAATCATAAATCTAAGTTAGAAAGTTATTTGGAACAAGAATTGGTCGTTAATGTTGCCTCTTTCGAAATTCTTATATGGTCAAAAGAAAATGCTGCAAAGTATAAGGTACTATCCCAGATTACATATGATGTCTTGGTTATACTTGTGTCAACCATGGCTTTTGAGTCTGTATTTAGTACTGATAGGCCTAAGCTTGATGTGTTTAGGAGCTCCTTGTCACCCAAAATGACTCAAGCCCTCATTTGTGCTAAAAATTGGCTCTCCCCCCATGTGTTTTGCTTTAATGGGCATGACTTTAATCAATTTGAGAAGTCTAAAATCATTGCATCAGATAAGCTCTAACTCTATTTTCCCTTGTCAATTTACATCATGTAATCTCTAACTATGTTGTTTAAATTAATGTACATAGATGTATCTAAAGATTTAAGTGTTACAAGTACCTGAGGTGCTATAACTGTTGACTGACATTACATATTTGGTAAAACAACTTTTTTTATAGCTAACTAATCATGTCCATAACATTTAGTTTGGTGTTTAACTGGAATAATGTTTGATGTAGGTTGAAGCTAATGTTTTGTCTATAGATATTTTAAGAGTTGCCATTTTTTTTGCCAAATTAGTTTATCTTTTTCATTTTACTGTCTTATAAACTTTTCCATGAATGACCTTTACTATTATTACATGAATGTCCAGATACTTGCCTAGCAAATGTAATTTAAACATGGCAGTATTTTATTTCCAGTTCTATTTTCATTCTTTTATTCTTTCTTTATTATCTTTTCTTGCATTTATGTTTCCCTTATTGCTTAGAAGGAATAATGGAATTGAAAGTTAAAAAGAGAGATGTGTAGGTTCAAATTTAATAGAACTCTTTATTGTTTATCTAACTGATATCCATGCATAATGTTCCTACTACACTTATTCAAAATGTCATTTAATTCCCTAAAATTCTTCAAGTTATTACTCAAATATAGGTGTTGTTACTAAGAGGTTTTAGCTTGCTTGGTTTGTTAGACATATGATTTTGTACTCTATATTTTAGTCCCATTTTATCATTTATTTTTCTATTAAATGTAAATAACATTGAAGCCTGGTTGGTTTGTTAGACATATGAGTGTGTACTCTACATTTTAGTGTATTTTTCATTCATGTTTCTATTAAATGTAAATAACGTCCCTATAGTTTTAAACCTTACTCTAGGTGGATGGTTGCTGTCATATGTAATTATATATACTTTGCTCGTCTTTTGCAGGTACTTGTTTTTCATACCTCAGTCCTCATTGCATTCATTATTTTTAACAATATATTTGCATTCTAAGTTTATATGTTACTTGATGTTAACCATCCTACCTCCCACACTACTGCATGGATCTTTTGTACTAATCATCTTGTACCATGTTTCTTAAAGATGATCCTGGAATGATTTAGTATGCCATGCTGGAAATAATCCTTGGGATCATCCTCCAATGATTCAAGTGTTGTGTCTTTCTTCAATTGCACATGTAGTCTTTTTCCCTTCTTCTATTATGTTTTCTAGTTAACAATAATATTTATACTAGATGTAAGTGTTCTTGGACACAATTTACCTAGACTTGCTTACATTTCTCATAAGAAGCAATCAGGCTTCCAGCATCACATGAAAGTTGTCTAGAGCTATGAATGCTTTGGTATGTCATGCTCATGTATTTAATAGTAAAACACATTCATATTTATGCCATCTTTTATTATGGATTTTATTTGCCAGCTTAAATTACGAAACTGCATATAAAAAAAAAATTAGAAATTGATGCTAATGTATTTAATAATAAAGCACATTGATATTTAATTGAGTATGATTCCCAAATGTTCTAAGCCTACCTTAAGATGTGACCATATAATTGGTGCATTTTAATTTGAGGAAATCTCCATTGTTTAACAAAGTGTTTAGCATTTTCATAATAACTTGTAGTTTGCCATAATGCATTTGGTTTTTAGGCTACATTTTACCAAGTATTTTTTCCATGTTAGACCTAGCCTAATTGTTCATCAAGTTCACCAGGCTCGAAACTAAAAATATAGCCCCAGCATCCTCTTGGGCCGAGCCTCTAGTTATTTTGAAGCCTGTCCCGAGACTTGTTCACCCCTAGTTTTTTCAATTTACTTAGTAACATCAAGAAATGCATACTAACCTATATATGCCACTTACACGCCTAAAGAAATGAGTCTTCCATTATCTCGCCTTCTATAATCCATGCCATAACACTGTAAAGAAGGAAGTCTTCCACACGTACACACACACACATATAAACATACAAGGACCTATTTTCAAAAACCTAATGTATTTCCTATTACAATTTCATTATACTAAGCCCTACCATGTCCTTGCTCAATTTCTTCTTATTTTCCAAATAACATAATGAGTTGGAATCAATGATTTTATCATAGAAGAAATTACTTTAGCAATTTAACTCTTAAGGATTAACTTCCTCCTTCACTTAAGTCAAGTGCAAGCCAAAAGCCCAAAACCAAGTAGGAATTCAAATTTTTGCCCCCTTCCAAACCCTAGGCACAATGTTAAGCAAATTTTCAAAAATTAACATACAAAATCTCAACTTCAAATTCATATTTCAAAAGGGAAAGGCCAAAATTCTACTGAACAACAAAATCAACATTAAAATTTAAAAAGATCCTAACTAATTTTGCTCCAAATGCCTCACAATCCGCTGCCAACACGAATGAATGGCAGAAGGGGATTTCTTGCCAAAATAACAACAAGCAATGGCCTAAACCTTGCAAAGATAGTCATGCGAATGACGAATAGCAGTGCCGATTGAAATGGCAGAGGAATTGTTACACCCCAAAACCCAAGGGCACTACTAGGGCATAAATAACAAGGAAAACCCCCGATCCTACAAGCTCACACTAGAAAGGAGATAAATTGTATATAAAAATTTAATAACGTAACATATAACATACTATATATTCCCTCTGAATTAACAATGACAATGTATACCAAGCTTAGGTCCTGTATTAATTTCAGCAGAGTCTCCCTTAAAATTAAGACCTTCTAAAATTTCTATAAGTACCTATTAGCCCAACCAATCAAAATAATGGAAAGTTTCGCTCTCAAATATCATTAAAAGAAACAAAATACACTATATGGGATAGGGATACATAGCATGTGGTCATTAAGATGTACAACTAAAGTAATCGAAAGAAGTTCAAATTTTAACTTTAAAACCTAAAAATGTAACTAAAAGAAGGTTGCCCTCGTAGAGCAGTATGAAGCTCACAACTAGAGTCAATAATCACGCCTCAGCTCGTTCAGGTATGTTAGCTCTACTATTTGAGACAATAATATTATTTCCAATATATAACACCATAAAATCAGTATTTAATTAGAAATTCAAATAATAATCAAGTAAAGTAAATAACAAAAATACCAAGAAGGTAAAAGGAGTAAATAACTAATACTATTTTTCTATTTTTTATTTTTAATAATATATTTTTATTTTATTTAAACAAAATTTAATCTATAATTAAATTTTAAAATATCAATTTTTTCAACTTTTAATTATTTTTCATTCGAAATCCTAAATTTTTTCTATTCTATTTTATTTCCTTTTAAATCTTTATTTTTTTCATTTTTTTCTTAAAAAATTATTTTCACTAATAAATTTGGTTTTTAGTTTTTTATAAAAGAAAGACCCAACCTAGCCTGGTCACTAACCACCTCCAATAACCTGGTCAAAATCATTAATAAGCTTGAACCTCTAATAGAACTATTATTAGCTTTCAGTGTCCTAAACTAGTCCTTCCAAAATCATGAAAATAAAATTGGTATGTATGAAATAAGGTGATTTTATATATAATCAACACATAATTTCTCAACTATTTTTCCCACTTTAATACACAATATAGTTATACAAATCATTTTTGGAAACCATTTAATAAGAGAAAACAAAACTGCGTAATTATTAATAATAATGATAATCCTAAAAGTAATCTTGTAAAGAAAAAGGAAATCGCCTAAAGAAGTTGGGTGTGCTATCTGTGCACCTGGATGCTAAACTACCGATTAATCTAATTCTCTTTAACCTTAGTTAATGTTATTATGTAAAGAGGTTCCTACATAAGTATAATTAACAAGAAAGTTAACTTTTAACCATTAAAGGAATTCACATAAATTCCTCCCCCTTGTTCCACATACTATATGTAATAATTATAAAATGAACCATCTTAAAAGTATACAAAATTATCATTAGTTTTCCCCTAATTCCATGGCTTCCTTTCCCTTAACCCCAAAATCATTTCTTTTCATAGGTTAATCCTCTCAAATACTTAATCTTTGGTTACCACCATTCATTTAGAGTTGGGACACAATTTAGTTCAATACATGCATGGCTAAAAGCATATTCCCCACCATAAATATACACATGCAACAACTTAACTTTATCTCCACCAACCTTAACTCCCTGACTTATAGTTTAAAAGTCATTCTTAATCTTCCCTAACAAGCATTTATAACTAGCCTTCCAAAGATTATCAACTCATAAGGAGTTAGGATTCCTACATACATTCAACTATAAATTGAATGTCTTATGTCAATCATTGCTAAATCTCAATCCAATTATTCTCTTAATACAATTTCCATTCTTAAATTTCTAATAATATAATTAGACAACTATTCAATACCAATAGGTTCTTCCAACATAATTTTCCTAAAATTCAAGGAAAATTGAGAAAAATCATCAATATACCTTACATATCAAAACAAAAACTTCTAATTGTTGAAATCACTTTTGCCTTGATGTTAATTGAAGTCCAATGTCCCAAAAATTAGAATTGGTCCCCCAAGAAACTTAATCACACTACCAATTACGAATTTCCAAAATTACCTTAGAATGCTTGATGTAAACTTCAAAATGAGAGAAGAAAAAGGGATGAAAATCCAATTAAGAGTAAAAGGTATAGATCAATTTCAAAAATCACTCACCAATTTATGCTAAATCTAAGTGGAAATTCAAATTATTCCTTTGTTCAAACCCTAACACACTTTAGAACAAATTGGGGTTGAAATCTTAATTTAATCATGAAGAAATCTAGGGAAAGGAAGAAATTAACAAGAGAAGGCAAAGGCACATGGGAATTTTAAATGAACCCTCACCACTTTCAAGCCATTACACCATAGAAATTGCCTGAAACAGCCTCACCAGATTCTTGCTATGTTCTTAGCCAAAACATACCAAAAGAGGTTGTTGGTGATGAAGCATGTATAACAAAGAGGTTCAGCAATGAGATGTAGAAACATTGTTGAGGAGGAGATAGAATGATGTTATATGCATCCAAAAGAGGAAGACACAAAGGAAAAAATGTTTTGTGGGTAATTTTGTCTTTTCATCCCTTCAAATGCCACGTGTCAACCAAAAAAAAAACTTTGAGGAAGGAGAGATTTGAACTTAGAACATGTTGGAAAAGAAGGGTGAGAATCTGCCATTAAACCAACCTCATTTCTCAATATAAATTACCATCATTTAACCAAGGTTGTCAAACTCGCGAGTTTAGGTAAACTCGGAAAGGGGGGTGTAGACTCGTATCATAAACTCGTAACGTAGAATCGTAAAAGTTTACTTTTATTAATAAATGATTATTTAAATATATAATTACATAGTTAAAATACAATATAGAACATGAGATTTATTCAAATACTAATTATATTTAAAATCATTACAAAAAATAAATAGGATTGGATATTAGTGTCAAAAATGGATGGGAGATGATGTTATATATAAAAGTTGCATATTATATACTAAACAAGCTTGTTGATTGAGATGGCAGAGACGCTGGAGCTGACAACGCTGGGACCTGAGTTCAAGATTTGGAGGTGGAGTTTTTGGGAAGTTCAATTTCCTATTGAGGAGACATGTGTCGTGACGTAAAATTACATAGGAAAGAAGGAGCAAAACCCATATTTAGGTCTTTTCTAGACTCGACTTATATTTACACTATTACTATTTTCCTTTTTTTTTTTTTCTATGATTCATTTGTATCCTTTCTCCAACCTCTTCCCAATATATTATTCTAGCTAGGCACAAAATAATTTTCATTCTTAATAGCCTTAACAATTAATTAAATCACACATGCCATATTGCTATAAGTGTTATATAAATGATCTTTGAAGAATCTTAGTTTGATACAGAAACAAGGTCCATGATTTCACTATTTGATGAATCATAAAATTTGGCTGATATATTAGCCTTTTATATGGCTCATCTTTCTAGTCCACCTAGTCACACAGAGTCACTTGTGGAAGAAGTGGAAAATGATGAAGTAGATGTTCATCCACATTATTTTTTTACTGGTGAATACTTTGCATTTACAATAGGATCCTCTAAACCAACAAATAGTACATGGTTTACTTTTGATGATGTAAAACCCAATGAAAGAAAGGATGGGCTAAATGAATTTAGAGCTTGGATTGATCTCCAAATGAAACAATTATTGTAGATATTATTAGAGAATTTGTTTCTTGATTCATTGGCACCCTTCAAGAATGGTTCCAAAGCCTTGGAGAATACTAAAAACTCCAAGTTCTTCAATTTGACAATCCTGCTACCCTTTTGGGTATACTTCACAAAGAATGCATTAGAGATTTTCAGCTCATTGACAAGTAAAAGTGATAAGAATTCTTTGAGATGAAATGTTATTCTTTAAAATGACATGACTTTGAAAAACAACTTCAAAGGATGACAAATCACGATTATCTCCAAAATGGATACAATGACATTAATCTCTGACATGTCTATATCGCCTATTTGACATATGCGTTATAGTCAAAACTAAGTAGTGCAATCCAAGCTCTATATAAGGATATGTATCCAATATCTTTAGGAGAAACTCACAACAAGCGCAACCCTTGTGTTTAGTTGCCAACGTTTAGTTCATTCCATTTAAAGAAAGGAAGGATCTAAACAAAGAATCGTTCTTTCTTTTAGTTGTTGAATGTCTCTTTGATTGATCAATAACTTTCCTTGTTCGCCCTTGATAAGCTTTGTGAAATATAGAAGCAAGAAAAAGTAATTCACAAAATGATTAGCCCAGATTATGCATTTGGCTATTAACATCATGATGCCAACTTGGAATCAAAGTATATTCCCATCCATTTCTAGTCAAGTTCTTTTATTTGAAAATATATTAAAGCCAACAAGGCATACAAACACCAATGAAATATGTGCAAGGTTTCAAAACATCAACACAAAGCCTAAGCCCGCACCTCCAACAATAGAAGACGGCAGGACACAAAGGTTAGGAGTCACATGTGGATTTGATGGTGTAGGCAAATTTATTTTCCAAGTCCATTGTATAATTAATTACTAGTCATATTTTAGGTCAAATGAATAAATAATGTATTTTAATTATACTCCATCATACTTTTTTCTCTTAACATCAATTGCATAGGTTTAAATTTTATAACTTCTTATTTTATTATAACTTATACTACCTAAATTTATTATATACAACTTATGAAATAAGCTCTTAAGACATAATAGAATATGACACAATAATATAGCATAAAATTTTAATAGTGTAAGTATCAGTGTTAAAAGAAAAATGACACGAGATATGATTAATAAACATTTTTTATACAATTAAGTTGGATTAAAACAAAGAGACTTAATTAATAATTAGACGTATGCAGAAAATGTTACTTACATCTTTTTCAAGAAAAATGCATTATCAAAAAATGAAAGCAATATATGTTGGTCCTTTATTTTTAAATATAGTTTTATTTTGGTCATTCACAAATTAAAACTTTTAAAATGATTTTTTACTTTTTAAAATCTAGTGCAAAATATCCTTTTTCTAAGATTCAATTTAGAAGTGGTAGACTAATTTAAGTTAAATTTTAAAAAATAAAAAACTATTTTAAAATTTTTAATTTATGAACACTAAAATAAAACTAAATTTAAAAAAAAAAAAAAAAAAAGGAAGACAAAAATAATACTTTTTTGGTCAACAAACTGTGATTACACGGCAATTACACCAATTACTTAAAACTTATATATGCAAATAAAATTCTTGTCGTTCCAATTTCTAATATCTACATAACATTAGAAAATTTCGTCAAGATTTTAAACGAAAATTTTGAATCTTTTGTTATCACAACAACTATCGTGAGTATATAAAAATTAACTATGCCTATTTAGTTTTATATTTTATTTAATTGCACGTGGTTATTTTAAACACATATAATAACTACTGTAATGACACAAAATCCAAATTCTTAGACGAGCAACTTCATGAGTGACTCTGTTAGCCTTCCTTCTGACCCAAGTGTAAGCAAGTATCTCAAACTCGTTTTTGGTATCAAATACATCCACCAACTATTGGTTAATTTTCCAGTTTCTGCCCTTGCTTTGGCAGACATCAGTGAATTTCTGACGTTATTTGATGCTCAAGTTGGCGGCTATAGGCTCGTAATTTGAAATATTTGGGACTGCTTTCTGACTTTAAAATGCTTATGCCTCAACTTTCTAATTACCCAACCTTTGATAAGGCAAATAGATGGGTTCCTATCAGATCTCAGGATCAGGTAGGTAGAACGGTTTAGCTATAGTACACAGGGAAGTAGCATGTATTACGTTTTGAACCACGAATAATCGATTTTGGGCCAAAGTAGTAACAGTAATACGATGTGTCAGGTATAGCTAGAATCACAATCACATATTCCAATCCCATTATAAAATGATCAAAAAGATAATCAGTTTCTTTTTCTTTTAGATTCCTGCTTTCGTAGAATTGGGATTTGGAAAAGATGTCTCCTTTTATTCTAAAGAAAAACACGGCGATGTTACATCCACATCCCAAGTGCAACAGAGCCTCATTACTCTCCCACTAAAAGCGCTAAACATGTTACAACTTGTCACCTCTCATGACGCCAAAACTCCTATTCATGTCAACCCAACATTTTTCTCTAAAGGCTAAGCATGATGACTCAAACTTGGATCTCAATGGGCCATCTGTACATTTCCTCTGATGCAAGTGGGATGGTGAAGCTCACCAACCCATTGGCTGAGTCATAGTTGAAATCGGTTTCAGTGTCGCCTACAACACACTTCAATGGACGCTGGGAGGAGTACACTCCAACTCTGCCACTTCCTCTTACTCTGAGGGCAATAGTTGCCGTTGCTGATCGGTGAGAACTGAGAGAAGTGGTCAGCTGAGTCTGAACCTCACCATCAAATAGTTGTTGATCTTTGTCACAAGCTTTGTGGATTTCGACCTGCTCAATGGCTCCTCCAGTGTTGAACATGTCCAGTAGCCCTATAGGTGCAAACGAAATACTTGGTGCAATTTTCTGTGAAACAAACAGTATTTGATCAGTTAGTACTGCAAATTATCTTGCAGAGCACAAGACCAAACACCAATCACATATATATACTAACAACGGAGCCTTACCCTGACAGGACAGAAATGGAAAAGTTCATACTCCAGCACTTTCAGTGTTACTGGCAACGAAGCACCTTCTGGTAGCCCAATTACCTCACCTGAAATATGTGGACTGGTTAATTTTTTATAAAGTTTGCGAGGTTTAATAAAAGCATAATGAAGAGTAAGTCACATTTCTAACTTCTACTAGACTCTTAGGACAATTATTCAAGTGATCAATTCACCAATATTCAAAATATTACAACCATTCGATATCCAATTAATAGTACCTGATTTATAGGCATAAACAATAGAGTCGCCATCCCAATCGGCGCCAGCAACTTGAGAGATGAGGTCGACATCAAAGGCGCAAACAGAGCCCGTGAGTGTACCAGGAGATGCATCATGGATACGAGTCTTCTTCTCTATTTTGCACCACCCAGCACCTTGACAGTTAAATACACCAACCACTCCAGAGCATTTGTTCATGTTCCATATTTTGAGCAAGCTGGAAATTGCAATTTCCGTACATGAGCCATCAGTTTATGTCATAAGGAACATGGCTTCTTAATTTTCAGAGATAGAAGTAAACATACCTAGTCCCATCTCTAGCTGGATCAGTAAAGAGAGAATCACGGGTGGGCCTGCCTGGCAATTGAGCACGGAGAACAGATCCATCAGGCAGAACCAGCTTCTTGAGAAGTTCAAAATTGTGGTTGCCTGGCTTATCGCTATAGAAAGAACAATACCCATTAGAAAAGTGCTCATTCATTAATGACCCATTACAAAGATCTGCAATATCACTATACCTGACATAAATTGCACATCCACCAACTGCACGAGCTGCAGCATGGTACTCCGCAGCTGGGTGTAAACTCTGATATAGCAAAGATTCTTTCATCAATATGAGTAGAAGCGATAAGGGAAATCAAGTGAAACCAGAGTATATTGTAGAAAAACAACCACTGTATGTCCCTTAAAGCATGCTAATGCCAGTTTTCATAAATTACAAAGACCTATGAATTCTAAAGAATTTACAAGCCAAACAACCAGATATCAGATAGAAAGGCAGGTGCACTAACTAACTGCAAATGCAGAGTAATTGAGTTCTACTTACATGGAACATATCCCAGTCAGGCTGCATGAATTCTCCAAGGAAGAGTGTGTTGTATGCTACAGATGATATATGAATAGTGTGGGAAGCCGGATCACGTGGGTAAAAGTCGTCAGATGCTCTCACAACAGCAGTCTGCTTGGCACTATAAAGCCCATCAGTATTGTGACACATACACGCAATGCATCCATTATCAGGAAAGTTACGAGCAATAGAGGCCTCAAGGGCCTGATGATAGCTGCGAGTGAGTGCAACTCTGCCACCATGTCCAGCACCAAGGGTCTCGATAATGTTCTGAACATCAACTTTTACTCCATCTACTCCACATGAAGCTAAGTAAGCATGGAGCTCATTGTAGAAATTGAAAACCTTCTTTGGGTGCACTAGGCCTAGGCCATGTACAGCCAAGCTGTCCATGACAATATCTGGTTGGTTTCCTAGTACACCTGGAGACTGCACTGGGTATGCTAAGGCAGTGTCATAATGTTCCATGCCGCTAGCTGCTGGCTTCACACCACCCCAATAACCAGCTAGAGCATGCCATACATAAACATACCTGTGAATCGGGACAGAGAAAAGAAACTTAATTATGCAAGCTACTTATCAAACAATGGTTCTCATATTCTTAGAAATGCAAAACGACTCAAAATTGTAAGAAAGGAAAATGCACCAAAATAAAATATGATAATAGATTTAAGGATCTAAAACCGTACTTCACATTGTGATGTTGCTTTGCTTCATCTACAACATGCTTCAGGCCTGGATTCTGTTCATTGTTCTGTCGATTCTTCTGAAATTTAGTGTTTTCTTTTATACCAGTCAACCTACTAGCAAACCTGCAAGCATCATATTTGACAAAAGATCAATCATGGGAAGAAAAAAACTTCAATCAGATAATTAAGAAGTAATAATATGGTCTTCCAGTACTTGTATGCTTATTGATGATGAAGTTTTTGAATTAAGCACGGCAAACTGTTACTGAATAGAGAGAGAGAGATCTTACTGTGCTCCTTCTTGTACGACACAATCAGCATCCTTTGGTTTACTTTCAATCTGTTGCCAGCCATCATCTATGATGAGGAAGCGTGGTGGGGTGCCACCCTCTGATAGGCTGCAATTATATTAAACGAAGTTTCAGTGTCTGGTTGATATTTAAAATCATCTTAGAAATTTATCACTTCTCCATTATCTTAAGAAAGCTAGAATACTCAAGATAAAATCACTGATTACCTTCGCAGTCCTTCCTCAACCCCCTCGGCAGTGACATCAGTATAGAAAGCATCCCATGTGCACCAGCCAAACCAGTCCAGAAAAGATGGTAACTACACAAAACCAACAAGAATATGTTAAAGATCCATTAGACATTAACTTGACAATTTCGTAAAGCTATTAGCAATACAAAAATGGGAGTTACATACTTTTTTCTTCTCACGATGAACGAATGTTTTCATGTGTTTTTCCAGAGCCCTTGAATGACAAGCAAACAAGGAATCAGTAATCATCAGAATATAAATTCAAATGTCCAGCAAGTAAAAGACAACTAGCTAATGCCCATCAGGAGAGGTAACTAGCGCTTTGCATTGGTTTAGATCAGAGACAAAAAGGAAAAGAGAGACAAATGGAAAATATGCCTCACTTGACAGCTTGGTTAATGACTTCAAAGGGATTAGTCCCAGCATGCATGTAGACCAGTAGAAGACCTTGATTAGTCTCAACAGCATTGTCTCCTGCAAAACCAAACCACACACCAAAAAGAAAAAGGTCGTTTCGGTTCTTTTGGTCCACCCTATTTATAATTTTTCTCCAAAGCTATAAACTCCATTTGTTTGATTCAATTGATTGATAATCATCGAGAGGTTTCTCCAGCCCATTTGTATTCGCTTTAACGACGGCTCCATCCCAAAATTTGGCTGATGTAATGGAACTGATTTACTGTCAGACATAGCACTTAATTATGACTGCATGGCAGATTTTCGTATAGACTACACTACATGTTTTTTTTCGTGGGTAAGAGTTACTCACCACTCTCAAGGCAAATCTCTATCTCATTTTTGTCATTTCCTTGTAGAACAGCGCGGAATGGGCCTTCCAGGAGAGGAAGCAAGACAGTGTAGATGGTCGAAGAATTCTCCTGCATAGCAGCTCCGCCATCTTTGCTCTCAATCAGCATGAATTGGGTCTCCAAAGGGATATCCCTCCCACAAGTTCCCATTCTCTGAGTCATCCACCATAACTTGAACCGGAAACAACACGTGAACCGGAGACCCCTGTTTTTAGAATCGATGAAAAATTAATTTACAAGATGATTGCAACCTTAACAAGAAGCAAGAGCCAAGTCAATAGTCCAACTATAAAACAAGTTCAAACGAATGAGGAAAATTATAACTGTAAATAAAGTAAGTTTGTTTAGCATAACGCAAAATTCATAATTCAGCTGCAGCAACATGTCGATCCGTTGTAAGAGTGTATCACCAAGTTTAATTTGCTGCTGTCAAGTTTTCTATGACCACTTTATACAGACATCCATAGAAAGTATAGTAAACAATTTTAACAAATAGACTTCAATAACTTCATAATTCAAGTTTAAAGTGAGTGAATATAGATTTAAAGGCATTCAGGGAATGAACCTTAGGTAGATGAAAATGTGGAACACCAAAACCGTTAAAATAATTTTGTTTGTACTGCCTAAATTAAACATTCAAGTTCCATAGATGAAGTTAGAGCAATTTAATTAGTAACATGACAAGAGAATATCATAATTACAAATAACCTACAAATTTAACACCAATTTCTAACTCAAGCTGTAAATCCTACAAATTTAGAATTCAATTGCAAAGTTGTAATACTTTAATGTTCGGAGGAACTTACTCTAAGACGCCCATGGGGAAGACATGGAGACTTTTACTGTGGGAAGCCATGGCACCAACAAATGCACCATCAACAAGGCCCACCCCAGATCCTGGGGTCAGTATAATGTTGTCTGGTACTCCAGTAAGTAAGGTCTTCCCATGGACAACCAGGTTCCCATCGTTAACGGAGATATTAGGTGTGATCGTCATCTTTGAACACTTGAGTACTGTATCATCACACATACCAAACACTGAGCGTAAGGGGAAATACAGACACACAAAATTTCACTATGGTAGAAACTGCAGGCACAAGGATTACAAAATTTGATGCTCGAAGAATCCAAAAATGTTAAACTAAACTAAATACAAAATATACACCAACGCTGGCAGAAGAAAACGAAGAAAAAAGAAATGCCGCTCGGGGAATGTTGCAAAACAGTAAAATTCAAAATTGTAAGAGAGTTATGTGATAAAGACCTAGGGACTTATAACGCTTGCGAAAGCTTATGTGCACGTTAGTGTGATTGCGATGTGGCACCCATGAAGGAAGATTCCACGCTGAGGGCTGTATCGATGTAATTCCTAGTATCGTTACCTACTCAAATTAAGGAATTAAGGGAAAAGATGAAATACTAAAATACGTCCGCTATTGTTATTGGTACATATTAACAGATATATTAAAAATCTCTCTTTGTTCGCATTAACAGTGTAGAATTTTCAACTTCAACAACGCAAACCCCACCATGCTTCTTTCCGGGAGAGGAAGAAATATTGTTCGTTCTTGTCGAAAGGATTTATCGCTGATTTTCGCAACAGAAAGAAAATCTGATTTCATGTCAACATTGAAAGTTTCAGGAGTTTAAATGAAAATACCAAAAGATGATTAACATTACCCAAAAAAAACAAAGGATAGTCCAGTAATTCAAAAGAGCAAGGGTGGACCATCCTACTGCGCTGGCTTTAGCAGTAGGCACGAACCAATTTTTGTCTTATGCGAAATGAGTAATATAGAGGTTAAATTCAAACAAAACCTGACAAGAAGGAAAAAATGAAGTCGCAAATAGTTTTTAGAATGACCAGATGCATGAAGCGAGAGATCACAAAACAGCTCAGTCTCCATGATTGAGACGCGACCATGTTGTTTTCTTCTTTTTCTCTTTTGCACCTTTAAAGAGAAAAATAGTTGCAAAAACGAAGATATGAAGTACAGAGATATGAAGGCAAGTATTCTGGAAATGAGAAAATCTGGGACAGCCAAGTAGCTTTTCGGAGATAAGAGAGGCAAACCGTCACCGAAGTCAAATTTAAGAAGTCGAATAATCACCGACACGAGAGGTCTAATGCCTCGAAATTCGTTACTAGGAATAAAAAACAGTGGTCATAATTAACAACACCTTCTGAGGCTAAACACTTAGAAATCAGAGTATCCCTGGACCACAAAAACCAGATTCTGGTCACGAAATTTCACATTTCAAAGCATGCAAGATCAGAATCCACAAAAATTCACCGTACTAAAACGGTGAACCACCTAAATACCCAAAATTGAAGATACCTCCGCCGGGATTTTCAAGTTGATCATAAAATGAATCTTCAAACACACAGAGGCAGAGCTCAAACAAGTAAAAGCCAAGAGTATTCAAGTGCTGGCCACCACAACTCACCGGTATCCGCCGCCGGAACGAAGTGTTCGGAGGTAGCTCCGAGGAATCACAGAGAAATTAAAGAAGAAATAGAAGCGAGCTAGTGCGATTCAGAAACAGGGAAACACAAAAAAATCAACAAACAACTCAGCAAGCGAAGTGCATTCTAAGAAGGAATGCTCCTCCTATAAAAGGAAGAAGTCACGAAGCAACGCTCAGATCAAATGGCTCAGGATGCTCGCAAATTATGGTACTGGGATGAGCTGTGAAAAGAGCGGGGACGGGGTTTTATACCACGTCCGGTGTTAAAGCTCGAGCATGTTCCAAACCTTGGGTATATCCAGATTCTGACACGTGGCAGATACGGTCCGAACAGATTATGAAAGCATTATTTGACGATGAAGAACCATAGGAAGATATTTTGCGCAGCAGAGAGAATAAACAATATGGGCATCATGCGAAGAGTCCGGACGTAGAAGTATCACGTGAATTCGAGTGGGAAAATACAGAGTAGTAACATGGCTTTTTCTTTTCTTTCACGAATCAACCAACGACGACCAGTAATTCTATAGATTGAGAAATTAAAATAAAATAATTAAATTAAGAAATAATCAAATGAATTTATTAAATTAAATTCCAAGGGGCGGCTTGATATTTTTCAAATAAACTATTTATTTAATATCAATGATTAGTCTTTGATTGATCTAAACTAATAAAATTAAACGGAATTTCAGAAATATAAGGTGTATGATTTCGTTTTGTGAATAAAATAATACTTTGGTAGTTAGTTAATTAGTCCTATTTAACACTGATAAATTGAGTCACAACTTCCAAGGTTTACCCCATTAGGAGGGAAATGGCATAAGGTGACATGGAACTAGTGGCTACTCAACCAACGAACTTGAACCGACAATGTTGGGTCTGAACTCTGAATCAGCATGCTTTCATAGTCCAAATTGTTTGTTTCTGATTGGTTTTTTGTTATGATTTTGTTCAGATTCGCCAGGTTCATGCATTGAACTCCCAAAGGGTATGATTACTCGATTGTACGGTGTTTGATGCACATTAAAGTAGTGCTGAGTTTCTTGAAAGACGAATATTTTTCACGTTATCACAAAATACGAAGGAATGATAACTCAGCATCGCCTTAAAGGCATATCAACATTTTGTTCTAAGTTGATTCATAGAGTGTTTCAAGAAGCATAACAGGCGATGATGATTTAAGAAGGGTTGATAAATATAACCTTGAAAGGTTTGAATAAATAAAGATTTGAGTAAATATTGTTTTATATAATATTATGAAATTACATCTATAAAGATTTGAGAAATTTCTTATAAATGAAGTTTGAAATCTTTTATCATGATAACACCAAAAGATATCCTCCTACTCATTTAAGCTTTAATTGCGAATCTAGTTCCCACTCAAATTTTGACTTGACATTAATCATAAAGTTGTCTCATGCGAAATCTCATCGGTATTTTAGGTAAATTCCACTAAAGTTTGAAATCAAATTAATGAGTTATAGTTATCATCAATCACTAATAAGAGAAAATTACCTTATTGATGGAGACATTGTTTTCAAGTCTGTGTTTCACCTCGTTGAATTTTGGACACTATTGACGTCAGAAGCGAAAAAGAAACTTGGTCGGAAAGGACAAACCAAACTACCTTGGAAGTGCCTACATATTGGCTTAAGATTAAAAATTACATCTTAATTATCACGTAATTTTCAATTTTGCTCCGATACGGGAAATTTAAACTCAGATCAGCGGAAAGGCGGTTAGTTGAGAATTTGTCCTGTCAGCAAAGGGCCCCACAAAACAAGAAAGTAGGGTCTAACCACGAATGGGATCCACGTCGGATAATGTATACTACTACCTCAGCAACGTATTGCCTTTTTTTGAACCAAAAAAAAATTAACTATTTCTAATATGCTTATATGATATTATGTGATAATTGATTTGACATATTATTTTTAATAAAATTATTTATTTAATAATTTTTAATTTTTTTTAAATAATTTTATTAGAATTTATACACTAATTTAATTATTATATAAATATATTAGGATTAACTATTATTTTTTTATTTTTGCCAAGGTGAGCCCTTGACACATAGGACTGATGATGGTAGGTATTATTTCCGTTTCCAAATTCTTAGTTTAATAGAATAATATTTGTGAAAATATAAAGTTATGTTTAATTATAATAAATTATTAAATAAAAATTTAATAGTTTAAATTTATAAATATAAATATAATTCTATATAATTATATTAATTTAATATAAATTTTTATTTATAATATATTATAATTAAATGTAACTTTATGATCTGTCAAAGCAAAAAGATATCCAAATTGATTTAAAACACTCAAAAATTTATTTGAATTTGTTACATAAATATTTTTGTTTGATTGAATATTAAATGTTTTAAAAATATTTGTTTGTATAAAAATTATTTTTATATTAGATAAATTGTATTGATAATAAAACTTAATTTTTAAATGACAGCTTTCAAATACAGATTATGATCATATAAGTTTAACTAAAATCAAGTTTAAAAATATACTGATTCAAAATTACGCTTACACAACTCCAATAGAAAGACGCGCTTACATCTTCACCTTTTGTGCATTAATTAAGCCATGTTTTGCTTTCGTTAGCGTTTTAATATATGCTTGTCGTTTTGTTTAACAATAACCTATGCCGGCTAGTCAATTAATCCTAGACTATCTGCAATTTTAACAATCAATTAAAAAATCTCGTATCCTAATCAGAAACGCATATACTTCATAATATTCTTTATGTTGAAATTTCCTTCCCACTTTTCAGTCCTTTAATTTCACTTCCGGTATGTTTACACACGTGCAAATACAGATGATTATTTTTTTTTATGACTTTAGTGAGAATTTCTCAAATCAAGGTAAAATCAGTTTTTCTCCCCCTAAAACAATAGGAACAGAGAAATGCTCTTTGTCACATGAAATTATTTAATTAACTTAGTGTGTTTATATATTTGTATGAGAGAGGGAGAGAGCAAAATATTTGATTTCTATAATAAAAAATATGAACAATAATGGATCCAAAAAAAAAAGAGACAGAAGCTAAAAGAATTATGCAAATGAAAAAACATATAAAAAATAAAAAAAAATTATGCAGAGGAATTATTAAAATACAGTAGAGAAAGAGTGAAGAAGGGAGGAGCCTCATATTATTCATGGATGGGACAAAGTATGGTGTATGAATTTGGTATTATATTGTTTAAGGCTTCAGTTATTTGAAAGATGATTAATTATATGTGAAAAATAAATAAAAAAATAAATTTCGTACATATTTTTAATTTTTAATTTTTTTCATATTCTATATTTTTTGAAAAATTTTTAGGCCAAAATCTAAATATCCTCACTCCTTATTTACAAAGTGAAAAAGAATTACATACTGAAAATTTTACCTCTATTTGCACTTCATGAATGTTACGCAATAAAAACTTAATTGATTAATTAAGGAAATTAGTACAAGGTTTTTGTCCTTCCTATGGAAGTTTTCTCCCTATTGTGATACTAAGCCATATAATTACTCAATTCCTATTTCTTTAATTTTCCAAATACGATATCGAAATTTGAGAGAGCCAGAGACGTAATGTCATTCTCTTCTTCTTTTCATTTTCCAATTTAGTTTCTCATTACATTGATGTTAATTAGCTGCACATGCAGGTGCATCCCGTAGCAGTAAAGGTATAAGATTTATCCATTTTTAAATTATTCATTTATTTATATTTAAGATAAGTTTTATAAAGTTTTTGTAATTGTTAGCGAGTATTCTAAAAATACGGCACGGAACTAGTTAGCTCATTTTTTTCATTTCAGTTTGACGCAAAAGGCAACGAAACTAATTTTGGCCACCTTAAGCAAACAGATGCATAAATAAATAATTTTCTTTTCAATAATTAGAGCTTTTCTTGAAGGATAATCAATCTTCCTTCAACCCCATCAACTTGAGTTAAAATTTCAAGCTTAGAATCCTAAGCAACTTCTTTTAATGCGGTTTATTGGAACAAGTTTTAGCCATTTTCTTAAAGTTACCCATTTTTTTCTCTAAAAAGTATTATTTTAATTTTAAAAAATTTCAATAATTACGTTGCACGATTGATACATTTAGGGGAAGCCAATGTTGACTTGTTTAACACATAAATACCGACATAGAAAAATATAATATAAAAATGCTCATGATTGCATCAAGTTGAGAGATGCCTTTGACTAATTTGCATAAAATGGGGAATATGTCTCGTTTTTAAATCACCAGAGGAAAATACACACACACTAAGACGCCAATTCTTTTACGTATTTACTGTTCACTTTTATATGTAATTATAACATGAAAAATATTTTTCATATTATAAGACAACGTTGTGAATGTAATAAATTTATGCAAGACAAGCAAACTTTATAAAAGAGGGAGAAGATTGAGGGCACACAGGACATTTTGAAGCTTTGGGGTAGTTTGCGTGTATGAATTGAATTTAGAATTTTTGAAAAGCTTGAGACAATCATATCTGAGAGAGCCATGGATATTCTTCCACGTCACTACCATCTTAGTCAGCCTCTGACCAAGTGCCATGTCCCTCTCTGACACTTGCCATTTTATATAGAATAGTATTTTATATTGACGAGAAAAAAATGAGAAAATATTATTTTGATTATTATTTTTTAATTTAATTTTATTTTATTTTTTATGAATTGAAAATCTTGAAATTGTTTATTATTTTTTCATTTAATTTCATTTTAGTCATTTACAAATTAAAAATCTTAAAATAATTCTTCACTTTTGGATTTAGAAAATTTTTTTATATAGAATAGTATTTTATATTGATGAGAAAAAATGAGAAAAATACCAATTTGATTATTCAATTTTTAATTTTATTTTATTTTGATTTTTCATGAATTGAAATTTTTGAAATAATTATTTACTTTTGGATTTAGTTCTATTTTAATTATCTACAAATTAAAAATATTAAAATGGTCCTCTACTTTTCAATATCTTATTCAAATTAGCTCCTCATCCACTTTGCCATAGGTATATTATTTGCTTAGTTGTTATTTAAGAAACAATTACTTTTGATTAGATCTTAAAAAATAAATAATTATTTTAAAATTTTCAAGTAATAAAATATTAAAATAAAACTAAGTTAACAGAAGACCAATACAATATTTAAAAAATAATAATAAACAATAAAATATGAAGAATAGACTAAATATTATTAGAAAATATATTATGATTATTTTTTTCAAAATAATGTAATATTTATAAAAATTAAATTAGAAAAACTATATGACGTATTTAAAATCACCTCAATACCTGATATTTAAAAGTATTGACATATTAAAGGGTATCAAAATGGAAAATCTAAATGAAAAAGACGGATTCTAGTATGACGCTACGTTTTGTGCCATATTGTAAAAAGAGAGAAGGTGAAAAGATGTTAGAATCTTTTACAAAGTTACAAGTGTAATGTTGCCCATAGTAACACCGCAATATAATGCTTTGCCTTAATGATTGTTGTTTATGTGGCACCAATTCTAACGAAGGATTAGTCTTTCCAGCTGGCAGATGTGTCACCAAATATTTTTTTCTGCGATTAATAAATTATCACATGAACATTATTTTATATCAAAATACGTTCCATTGAGCGGTAAAGAGTTCAACGTGAGTAAGATTTTGGGTTTAATTTTTATTTTATATATAAAATATATAATATTAAAATAATTACTTTTAATATTAAATCTGACAATACATAATTTTGAATTAGTTAATTCTATATTTGTAATAATTGAATCAGATACTAGAGAAATAATATAAAAAAAAATACAAACAATATTCAGCATTGTTATTATCAATTTCTGGGGGATGTGTTTCAAGTCCTGATATTAATTACAGTTTTTTTTGTTTCAGTAAACTTTATTTAACCATAGTTATGTAGTATACTAGGATTTTATTGGGTGAATTGTGCATGATTATGTAAAAAGAAAATAAAATTTTAGTAAAACTATAATTGTAAATAGATTTAATTTAAATTATGAAAATTCATGCTTGCCCTTTGAAAGCTAAATTGATATTATTTTACTGGTTGAGTACTATATATAAGCTTGCACTTCTGAACATACCATTCAGTTTCAACATTAATGATAGTTTCCCTCATGCTCCGTTTGTTTTGGAAATGAAAATTGTTTGTCCGTCTTGTTCTAAACAATTTTCAAAATTTCAAACAGATGAATTTCTTTTTTCACCTTTTCAATGATTGAAATAAATTCTTAAAAAGGTATGCCAAATTTTTTTTTTATTATTTAACTAGTATATATATATATATACATATATATACACACACACATAAAAACATCGATTTTTAAAGTGTGAAGTCTGAAAATTACTTTTAAAATTTAAATAAAAGAGTGATACATTCTCTCTTTTTATCAAAATTAAATTTTATCCCAATACATGTGTCGTTTCTTTTCAAGTTTGGTATTGCCAAATTTCTTTACTGCCCTTACTTTCTTGTAACCCAAATAAAAGAAAATTTTCTCGCAAAACAAATAGTAGTAAAAGGTTGCAATAAAATTATGTTTGAGGTAAATTTTTAAAAATTTAAATAATTAAAAGTTGCAATAAAATTATGTTTGAGGTAAATTCTTTTAAAAATTTAAATAATTTTTTCCTACAAAAGCGAAGCTCCCATAATTTAGAGGTATACATGAAAACAAGTGGCAAGGGAGCCATTCATATATTAATCATCGTATAAATCATATAAATGACCATGATAATGACCAAAATTATTCAGAGGGATTCAGATCTCCATAATGTCATCTTCCTGTCAGAGGGTCGTCTATAAATCATATAAATTTCCATGATAATGACAAAAAAAAAAAAGATAAAATAATTCTGTCTCGTATGATTAAAATCAAAGTTTGATTACAAAGAGAAGCAACATTATGGTAATTCATACTCTTCTTCAACTACAAAATTATTCAGAAGTTACTATCATAGACTTCATCAATTCGTTTGTTTTTCCAACCTCTTGAAGATCACTTTCAAACAGCAAAGCAAATGGATAATTTAATAAAGATGAAAATGACCACATTACATTTACAGCCCCATCGCTATCACTGAGATCAGAGCATCACGTCAGTTCGAGCCAGGTGGGCACTGCCTTTCTAATCCGTCGCATTCTGTGCCAATGATTGTTCAATCCATCAAGGAACTTGTACGATCTCATACATATTTAGAGGATTGCGATGAATGGTAAATTTAAGGTCTTATGGGATAACATGACTCAATAATTGAGTTTTGATTATGACTCAACGCTATTAATATTATACATTACGTGTTTCAATAATTCATGTCACAGTAGTCACTCATCAGTTAGATCGATGATTAAGTTCGTACTTTGTAGCTAAAAGCATAAACCAATTCAAGAAAGCTACATGATGGACAGGTTATACAAGTATCAGATTTGATATGAACTGCTTTTTTCCATGAGGTGTTGCCAGGTTTCTTCCTCGGTTTAAGAAGAAAGCTGCCATGAAATACAGTCAGAAAGTATGCTTGTTCACTTTATACATTGGTCGAGTTTTGTGCCTTGCCTCTTTTTTTTTTTTTTTTTTTTTTCTTTTTTTTACTATTGAACACTGAAGCTCTGTTCCATTCCGGATGGCTTTTCTTATGTACACTAAAGTGTGGCATGTTAGGTCCATTTTGTGGTTTTTCTCTTTGGTTACGTAAGAAGTCCATTACCTGGGAAAAAGATTAGGGACGGCAAAAAGATTCTCAATTATTAATCTCACCGCAATCTGCCTGAGAAGAGTACTAATTACGCAAGTCAAATGTCAACTCATTGATTGTTGTCTTGCGCTATGTACTAGACCCGACCCAACAAAACTTAATTTAAAATTACTACAAGTATTGTGGTATTTTATCCGACCCAACAAAATTTGATTTAAAATTGAATTAAATTATACTTTATTATTTTTAAAAAATTATTTTTTATAAATTTATTAAAATTATGAAAAGAGGAAAGAATTGGTTCATAACAAATTAAGTATTCTATGTTAACAAAAAATAGCATATGTTAAACAAAAACCAAAAAGCGACTTATCTTCGAAAAAAAAAAGGTAAATGAAAAAAACGGCCTATGCCTCTACTCTACTTTGACCCAAGGCCCAACTCAACCCTGTACTGTCTGAGAGGACTGGTATTTTAGCCTAATTTAAAAATAACAAGGCTCAACCTGATATAACCGATTTAATTGGATCTGGTAAGATTATGTACATCCCTAGTACTTGGAACACTGGTTGTGTAGGTTTTCTTGCAGAAAAAAAAATGGCAGACAAAGCTCCCTTAATAATGCAAGATAATTCAGATAGAATTATGACAATAAGACAGACATATTTACAGCCAAAATCACAAATTGACCAATCCTCCACTCACTCCTTTCCCTGATGCCGCCTCCAACAACCAAAATAAACGTAACCAATCCAAATATGAGATCACAGCTTGGGCCAATATCCTATTTTACGCTAAACAAGGATTCCCCAAAACATTATAAATAAAATCAAAGGAGAAAAGAATTACAATGAGAAGTAAAAATAATAATAATAATAATAATGTGGGGAAAGACTTCATCTTTTGTCATTCCACAACGTTTCAAGTTTCTAGAGTCATCTAAGGTCATTGTTTGCCGTTGGCTCGTTACTTACTTGCAAGGATCCGTCCTTCATCAATTTCAGACTGAGACTAGTAAACCTCTCTCGAGAATACTGCCTTGATGCCTTCCTCCAATCTGTGCCAGCCTTCATCATTGCAGCAAATTCCTCATAACTTATTCTTCCATCCTGCAAATTCACCAGACAAGGTTAAAGAGGTCAGTACTTGTATATATCGAATCAAAATCCAAATTTAGAACACCACGCAACCCAAGTGTAATCCAAAAGAAAGAAAATTGACTAAAATGTCCAGGTTTACGCACACAGGCAGGAGTCAAGCGTGCAGGCAAAAATGTTGTCTGTGATTTTTTAATATAACCATAAGCATTTACAATAATAATAATTGTGCTTATGACAACTAGGTTTACAGAGTAACACAAAACTATCATTAACTTTAATAATAATTATCATGCTTGCTCATCACAGATAGGGTCAGCTGATATTATTAAGCAACTGACCAGATGGACAAGACTGCAAAATTAGTTTTCAATTCTAAAAACCACCATAAGAGGAAAAAAAAAAAAAAAGATGATATATCCAAGTAGTCAAAATAGACTGACCTTATCTGTGTCCACATCATGAATAATTGCATTAATGACTTCTTCGTTGTTTGTATCAACTTCATCAGCTAAGGCATCACGTAACTCTTCAATCTCTATATACCCACTTTGGTTCTGATCAAAGAATTGGAAGGCTTTTCGAAGGTGCTCATCGTTGCCCATCTTTCTCAGATGAACAGAGATGGCTACAAATTCTCCATAATCTAAGTATCCATCTTTATCTGTATCGCCCTGCAAAAGCAGCTCCAAAAGATTAGAAGTTGAAGACAATCTTTCATTGGTATATAGCTTATAAGTAAACAATTAGAACGTTCTTTAAAGGAAGAGAGGAAATGACACTAGGTGAATTAACATGTCTGTCTGTGCTTGTGGCTATTCACTAGTTCCAACAAAGGACTTAAAACACCTGTTTATGTTGGCGAAGGAAGTAATCATAGGGTAGGAAAAAAGAAGAAAGAAGAGAGACCTCAAATGTCACAGAAGTATAAATTACAGCACCTTTGACTTTTAAACCTACAAAGCCTACAACAACAAAATTGGAGAAAGCATCCAGTAATACTCACTGCTTCCATGAGAATTTGAACGTCAGCATCAGAAATTTGATGGCCTAGTTTATGCAACCCTACTCGTAGCTCCTCAAGGTTAATCTTGCCTTTATTGCCTGTATCCATTAGCTGGAATCCCTCTTTTATTCCAGCAACTTCTTCTACTGACAAATGCTCAGCAATCACCTGTTCACATGGAATTCCACCAAATAAAAAATATCAATTGTTTATGAATTGTTGCAATCATATGTATAAATACCTAGGCGACAACACCCTAATAGATATCCAAAAAGTTTTGCGGGCATTACCCTCAGAGCTCTTTTCTTAAGCTTGTTCATTACAGAGAATTGCTTGAGCCTTGCCTTGACAGTTTCTCCTAATGAAACATTAGGAGCTTTCTTTGCATTCTGTAACCATGGATGATCTGCATTTGATAACCAAGCAACATTAGTCCTGGTGTTTCAATTTCTTTGAATTTTTTAAAATCTTGTCAGTTTGTGGAGCAGAAATTCCATATAATCTATGTTTTTCTTTATATACTAAAGCTTTCTATATGAACTGCATATTACCTAACACTTCCTGTGCAGAAAGCCGACGTTTTGGGTCAGGATCAAGCATCTTCTTAACAAGGTCTTTTGCATTGTCAGAAACTTTTGGCCATGGGTCCCTTCTAAAATCAATAACAGATCGTATAATTGCTTGTGCAACTCCCTGCTCAGTTTCTGCGTTTTAAGAGAAAATTTACACATGTCAGCAGTGAGGGAAAAATGCATCATATTAGCAAGAAAAAACATGTCTATTAGATGAATTCCTTCAAACAGGACAAAAGCAACTCTAAATTTATTGTAGCTAAAAAAACTGACGACCAATTCAATCCAATGGACAATTACTTATTACTCTGCAGCCATTGACAGTAATGTAGTTAATGATCTCAGCATCTTTTGCTCAGACGACAAACCATTACTCAACTCAATGCTGATGAGTCCCAGACTAATAATCAACATAAAAGTGTAAGCCAGACTTGACCAAGCATTAATCAACTCTATGCTCTGATGAATCACAGGTCAATAATCGATATGAAAGTACAACCAAGACATAGCATCAGCTCCAGTCTTTACTGCCATGGTACAGGTGGATGCCATGAACAAGATAAATAAATTTATTAATTAAGAAACAAACAAACTACACTTTCTTGGCCGTACTTAAGTCATTCAGAAGACAAGCATCTTTTTCTCTTCCAACAAAATATATATATATATATATATATATATAAAATATTATAATAAATTTCTTGTAATAGATTAGTTAAAATTGAATCCTCAGCTATTTAAGACTGTCACAAGAGCAGAAAAACAACATCCACAGGATATAACTAACCCGCCCAAAACGGTGGGACACCACAAAGTAGGATGTAGAGAATTACACCAGCACTCCATATGTCTACTTCCGGGCCATAATATCGTTTCAGTACCTCAGGAGCCATGTAATATGGACTTCCAACTATCTCATTAAATTTTTCACCTGCAGAAAATGGAAAGCATCAGCTAATGCAACAAGGACGGAGGCAGCTGATGGGTAAAAGTCAAGGAACAAAGTAGAGAAATTCAATTGCTAGCCAATGGCATTACCAGGTTTAAAGAAAACGGACAGTCCAAAATCAATAGCCTTCAGAGGTGCTGTTTCCTTCTTGTTTCCAAACAAAAAGTTCTCGGGTTTGAGATCCCGATGCATCACACCATGTTTGTGGCACATCTGAAACATAGTAAAATAAAAATCACTCGGGACCAAATTTCAAAGTTTAGAATGATACACAACTGTAAGATTCAAAGCGCATTTTGGGCAAAACAGCAAATTATGACCACAGGTCTCACACTAACTGCCTTTAACTTCAAATGTTTGGATGAATAAGCTGTTGAACACACAAATCTTGTAATAACTAAGGTAAGGAGCACGATGCATTAAAAATATGTTATTTTAATGATTTAATTTGTTTGCAAAAGTTTTGATAAGTGAATTTCAAAGAAGAGCCGTTTACCAGTACATGGCATCTGTAGTATGCAGTTATACAACCACATAATGATCATAGTGTACCCGCCCAGACAGGAGGAGAAAATTTATATACAAAGAACCCAACGAAAAATGTACAAATGTATAGTTTTCATAATCACTTTTCCATCAGTATGCCCAAGCAATCAGTTGATTATATATAATTACCGCTGGGGTAAAAGGTACTACTCCATTTTCAGTAAGATTGGAATCTTGCAAAGCATCATTTAAAGGTTATTTCTACATTTGTAAAATCACGAGACAGAAACATATCGTATAATTTCTTCCACTTTAAAACAACCCCCAGAAAAAACCAAAATTGTTGTATAAATTTCATATCCACAAGCAGATCTAAGAAACGGCCCAAAACCAAGCATAGAAACTTCTCACAATTCCTAACCTGCACAACTTCGACGATCGTCCGTGTGACAACAGCGGCGGCGCGTTCTGTGTAGTGCCCACGTGAAACGATCCTATCGAATAATTCTCCTCCTTCGCACAACTCCATCACAAGATGGACAGCATTGTCGTCCTCATAGGTGTCCTTTAAGGTCACAATATTTGGGTGCTTTGGCAAATGCTTCATGATCTCAACCTCCCTCCTCACGTCCTCGATATCAACGGCTGTTCTCAGCTTCTTCTTCGATATCGATTTGCAAGCGAAAACTTCACCTGTCTCTCTATCGGTGCACAGGTAGGTTATACCGAATTCTCCCCTTCCAAGCTCGCGACCCAGCTCGTATCTGAGCTCGATTTCGCGACCCGTCGGATCGCTCAATACGGAGAGCTTGCTTCCACCGTTGCCACGGTAGTTAACGTCGTCGCTCGCAAATGGGTTTTCCTTCTTCTTCTTCCCCTTCTTCGTCTCACGAGGGGCCGACGGAGTTACACAACAGTTACCCATAATTCAGGAGGCCTCAATTTTAATGAATTTGAATTTTCAATCTCTCAGAGATATCAATCCTGAGAAGCACGAAAGGATTAGAGCCAAATAGAGGTCAAATGCATTCAAATCTGACCTCTACGAGCGAATTAACAGATGGGTGATCACAACTCAGGATCTGCCTTTACCCTTATTATATCCTAGAAATCTTCGAAAAAAAAAAAACTAATAATTACATTAAAAACAATAACGTTAGGGAAATCTCCAAGAAAGACTTGGTTTTCCCAAATGGGCACACAGAAAATTGAAGAAAAAGTTAGAATTCCAAGAGAGAAAGACAAATCTGTAATGCTCAGAGATGTGAAGACGAGTGACAGATGATTTAAGGAGGAAAGGAAGGGTTTTGGAAATGGAAATGAGAAATTCAGCGCGTGAGCCACCAAAGAGGAAAGGGAAGAGAAGGTCAAATTGTTTCCAGGAGACTTCGTCTTCCCTCTTAACCCTCTTTTCTGTCTCTCTCTCAATTTATTTTCTTCCTCTAACTTTAGATTTTCTCTCTATCTCTAAGAAATGCAATTTAATAAGAAGCTGTTTTCCCATATTTGTTCAAATCCAAATCACGCTTCAACGATTTAAAGCTTCCCAATGTCACATGAGATAATTGCAGGTTGTTCGTCCCATTAAGTCCCTTGCGTAATTACATTAATACCCTTTGAAAAGGTTATTCAACGACCAAGTACAGCGTTGCAGCGGGCCATTATTATCATACTTCTAAAACTATGATTTTGCTTTGATGTTCTCTTTCTTTATTTCCTTCGCTCTAAAGAAGAAAAACAAAATGCACTTACCGCCAAATAAATCTTGGATAAGTTCTCATGTTAATCGAATTTCCCTTTTTAACAACTTTCATATGTGATTATGTGACATGATTTTCACTTCAGTTTCGTGGAAGAAGAGAATGATATGAAAGAAATGATCTTGAGCATTCATGAAATGACATTGAAATGTATATATGACATTGTGAGTTGTGAGATTTCTTTCCATGTAGTTGAAGGTTATTTTATATATTTTCACCATTTTTATGTTGGTGGAAATGATTTTATGAAGTTTAAAAGTGAAAAATAAGAATAAGAAAGTAGTGGACAATATTTTCAAAGTGCAGGTAATACTTTTTTTAAGGCATAATTCACCCTCACTTGTTTTTATTTTTTAAGGTGTAAGTTGTGTTAATCAATAAACTTTTTGTAACATATAATGAAGACTTTTGAGTATATATTATATTCTCAATACTCAAACTAAGATAATAATAATTTTTATAATATGATAATTTGACTTTTTTTTTACATGTATTTAAAGACAAAGACAACAAATTTAAAATTGTTATATAATTTTGTTTTTATGTGTCTAAAATAGAGTAATAGTGAGGGGTTTATATAAATCATAAAGAGATGCTTCTTAAAGTAATAACTGGTCAATTAAAAGTTACAGTAATATATTAGTTCATGAATTAATATAATTAAAATAATTTTTTTATGAAAAATTATATCTTTTTAGTATATAAGATTTCTTTAAAACAATACATTTTTTCACAAAATAATGTTTACTACACATTTATATTGATGTCTTTATAAACAAAAAAGACACAATCCTAGTATTTTTTAATGTTGTAACTCTTTACACAACCTTTCATATAAATTTATAAATTTATACAACAATATAACTTATCAAAACATATATTTTCATTTTAAAAATATTCCAACATTTTATTGTATTTTTCAGATTTAAATTTGTATTTATTATCCAAATCATGTATCTAAACACTTTTTTTTTTTCCACAAAGGTGTCCTAGTAATTGATCTAATCCTATATTTTGATCCTCATTGTCCATGTATAGTATTTGCTAGATTCATCAATCTGAAATACTTATCACTGCAATTGTAATCTCGGTGATTTAAAGGTATAACATTTATTTAGAAATCTGTTCTTTCTCAAGTTTTTAGAATAATTATGAACTTTATAAAGAGAGTTATCATTTGCAAACTTGGTTGTCACATTTCTAGAAGCCTTCCATTTTTCTTTTTCTTTTTTGGGTATAATTACTTTAGATTCATCTATATTAATTGTTAAATTGACTGTAGCTAAACTAAAAGCAAAGTGTGATTTTTTTTTTATTATTATTTTCATGAATTTTCTTTAATTGCTGTGTCTAATGTTTTCCCTTTTGATTTGTTATAGCGTCTTGATCATGCAAAGCTGAAGTAGCCTAGGTTTTATTGAACCAGCCAAGGCCAAATGATAGCTTTCTATAAATAGAAAATAGTACATTTGTTTCCATTAATATTTATGGAATTTAACATATTCCTAAATTTTTTTTTTTAAGACAGCAAAAGACAATGACATTATTGAATGCATAACAAACACGCACACGGTCTCTCTCGTGATATTTGTAGATAAAATAATACATTTTCTGGATAGAAGTTCATTGTTTCTGTTTCAAACTTTCTATTGTCAACCTTCAAAATATATCAATCTCTGAAAGTTGATAAACTTCTAATCTCGTTATGTTGTTACACTGTTCAATTAATAGTATTTAATTAATCTGCTGGTAATTCTCATAATATGATAATAATAAGTAATAATATTATTATCTAGTCAAATAGTTAATTTTTTTTATGATAGTAATTTTTATTTTTTTTAAATTGAAATACACATTAATATGCACCAGCCGATTAGTGCTGAAACTTGGTGAGTGTAATCTTGTTAAATTTTATGCATTAGTCAATTTTTTTAATGTATATTTTGGTTGACTTGTTTGGTCAACCTGGATTTTGTTTTTGATTATTTTTAAATTGATTTAATGATGAAAAGATTAATAATCATGAATAGAAGATGAGAGTAATATAATGATGCCACCTTTGAACACTTCAATGAAAAATGTAGGGAAAAAAATATTATATTAATATTGTTTTAGAAATTGAATTGTATTGAACCATAATAAATTTATGGATCTAGAAGAAAACTTACAAATTAAAAGTGGACTTTTTCCAAATTTAATTTATAAAATAAACTACTACACTGCTCCTTGAAACATACCATTACCATCATGTAGTCATTCAAAATTTACTGCTGTCAATTTAGTTTTAATCAAGGTCAATACTATAGTGATGTATTTTTTAAAATATTATGACTAAAATAATAGTAAAAAAATTTTAATTTATAATTTAAATATAAATAGGGAATGGGATGGGAGGGAGACATATGGGGTCAAACTGTGGAAGTAAAGGTGCGTATGATCCCTATAGTAAGGGAATTCTTGCAATTTTTGGATAATTAAAGATATAGACTTCTGGTATCAAATTTTTAAATAATCTACAATTGTTAAATAAAATATTTTAAAATTATTTTATTTAATTTTTAAATTTTAATTATAAACTATCATATATTGTAGTTATTTTAAAATAAATTATTGGATCTTACTGCAGAAAAAAAATATGCAAGAGATTTAGATTCATGCATGACCCACTGTCTCATTTTAATATTGACTATTTTTTTTTTTTAAATTCTATTGGCTTCAAGCTACTTTATATTGATTGCATTTAATTTAATCGTCTATAATTTTGAAATATATGTAATATAAAATACCTAAAAATAAACATATTTAATAACAAAACTTAATTAAACACAACAATAAAAAATAGGTCAATTTCAAATCTTAAATATTTCACTAAAAAAATGGGACAATTTGACAAGTCAATGTCAGCTAGCTAAACAAAAGTTAAAGTAAAAGGTTTTATGTAAAAAAATTAATTTAGTGTATTAATTTTAAAAAATAATATTATAAAATTTTATACACTAAATTAATTATTACAGGAACAAAATCAATGTTTTTTAAAGATTTCACACGCATTGTTGCTTTAGAATTGAGAGAGTAAAATTACTAGATTAGGGTTTGGTCAATAGATAAAATAAGAGGCAAAAGAAAAAGCAAAATAGCAGCTTTACAGGCAGGAACAGATCCGGCAAAAGGGTATTTTGGAGAAAGCAAGATTTTCAGTTTTTTTTTTTATAGAAATAAGAAGGAAAGTGGCATCAAAAGCAACGCCTCCAAATTTAATTGGAGAATGAATGATGACCGGCGACCGGTCAAACTCTGACCCTTAAGAAACTATTCATTGGTCCCTTTCACACTATCACTTTGTGCATTCATCATTGTAACTAACTTCATGTACAATTTACTATTTTTTTTTTAATCAAAGTCTAATTCAGATCATATTCAAAATGTTACCTTTGAAATTCTTTGGAATGCTCTTATATTTAGTTTTTAATATGTTTACCCATACTAAATATTTTAGGTTAAAAAATAAAACAACCTAAAGATTAAAAAATAAATGGATTAGTAATATTTAAGCCGTTCAAATGTTTTATTTATACATATTTACATGTGCTAAAATCCACTTAAAAATACTAACAAAAACTCTACAATTTATTGTTTAAAAATGTTGTCAACATAAATTAGAAAAATATTTCAGTACTAGAAATTAAGAATTTGCACGCTCTTGTTTAATAATATAATATTCTAATCAAATTAAAAAAATGCTATTATATATATATATATATATATATATATTAAAAAATACAACTAGACAAAATTATTTAATATCAGTAATGTTCTTAATCATATATTCAGGCAATATATATTTACACGCACTTATTTTCTATTGATGTACCTATCACCAAAATGCTATTATATTTATAAACAATTAATATGATTGAAAGGAGTTTTATAAGAAAAAATAGTGTCCTTTCTTTTAACTTAGATGTAATTTTTTTTAAAAGAATAGAATGAATTACACAGGTTTTTTTTAGGAATTTTGTTGACGTTATATAAACATCTCTTTTATTGTTAAATATAAATGCATCTTTTTTAATTTAAAAAGTTACGTTATATTTTATGTCAATTTTCAATTTGTTTAACTAAAACATCTTCCACTGACATATATATTTTTTATTTTGGGAGGTATTTTAATTAAAAAAATAAAAATTAGACTAAAATATTTATTCTAAAAATAGAAGAGATATATGTGTAGTTTCAACAAACTTCATGAAATGTTTAAGTAATTTATTCTAAAAAATATTTTTAAATAATAAAATTATATCAGAATGCGCTACACTTTAGTTCAATTTTAAATTTTTTAACTAAAATATCCTCTATTAATTTAAATACATTTTTATCTAAAATATTCTTTTATATATATATATATATATATAAAATTTTTTTTCATGGGCATTTTAAAAATAAAAGAGAATTCGTTGTAATTTCAACAAAATTTGAGTAGTTTATTTTATTTAAAAAATATTATCACGATAAAATTTAAATGCCCTAAATTAGTATAAGAAATATATATATTCTTACAAACGTTTGAAGAGGAAACTAAACCGAATTTTCACATGAAAAGGGATAATCTTTTGTGCTAGGGACATGTGAATTGAGTAAAAAGGGACAACAACATATCTACCCATCTATGCGTTGCTTCATTAAAAGAAGGGATCCCGTTCTCTTTTGAGGTCGGTACCTGCAAAAATAACTGCCTTCACCGAAGTGTGATTAATCAACTTCTGGGTTTTCTAAAAGAGCCCAATATTTTATGACAAAAAACGAGAGGGTTTTGTTGAATGGTAGTTCGGTCATAAAGGATGAAGCATGATTTTTTGGGCATTGTTTTTTTCTTTATTAATAATTATTGTTTAGTTCGTTTTGGTTATAAGATTTGTACAAATAGAAGATTAAGTTCTTATTAGGCCTTAGGGCTTAGCCGAACGAATGAGTACTTAGGTTCATGCACTTTCTCAATGATTAGTTAGATTATTGTGCTTCTATTGTGCCTGGTCAAAAATGGCATACATACAATTAATTGTTGACCGCAAGTTATGAATAATTTAATTTTAGAAACTTTCTGAAGTATATAACATTCCACTTAGCTGGAACTTTATCTAATAACTGAGTACTGAGTATCTTATTTGGACATCTCATTCTTTAAGTTTACCAACAGAGGCGAGGAAGACTATTCCTTTTTATGTAACATCTTTTTTTTTTTTCTTTTTTTTTTAAGAAAAAAAAAGTGTGAATTGGTCATACATAAGAGGATATATTTATGTAGGACCCAATTTTTCCCTTTTTTTTTAATGGACTCGGACCACATTACATATAAAAACTCTTCTGTGGGTTAGTGACGGCTTTTACATATCCAAGAGTACCATATTTAAATTGTGTTGACTAAGGTGTATATAATGGAAACTTCTCACCAGCAACATAAAAAACAACAGTCAAACTTGCAGCGGTAGGCGTTGAATTTCATCAAATTTGGACCATTTCATGATACAAATCCGAGCTAGAATCTCTCTGTAGCCACTAAAGATTCCCTCTTGTTTGCTTTTACATATATATTACCCAAACAGCATGACTATTGTACTTAAATATTTACTCACATGCTAAGAAATATTTTGAGATATGAGGGCAGTAAGAATTTTGTCTGTCACTGTAATTTGCTTCATTTTCACATAGCAATACTATCACACGAAAAAATAAAATGTCTACCAGCAAGATATACCAACCAACATTCAAAAAGAGAAAAGGCCTCGTCATTCAGTCTCGTATATTCTGCAATATGTTCGGAAAAACAGCATAATATTATTTCAGCTAATGAGGATTCTATTCAGACTCATTCAAGTGATTAACAATCTTGGACTGCATTAAAAATCATCCCAGACATATGACTTCCAGGCACTTGTCTGGTATCACAGTTCGCCAACTATCATTTCATAAACAATGCATCTTCTAACTTTCCTACATCACCAACCATCATTTCATAAACAATGCATCTTCTGACTTTCCTACAGCTGTATAGGAGTCCCTTTATAAAGTAAACAAAAATTCAGTACCCCTTTGACCCTCTAAATTGAACCCTGAACAATTGCTGTAAAGAAAACGGCTAAACGCCTGCCCCTATATATTTTACAGCAGGTGAGAATAATTTATGTGGCATTACATGGACTAGTAAGTGACCTGACTCTTTACAAGCACCAATAACATTAATGGGTTATGCAGCAAAGCAATGATGCCCGTGACAAAACGTCTGCAAGTTGCTGGTTCACAGCACAAGTCTACCTCGTTTTCTTTGCAAGTTTAGCATTCTTGCACATTCGAATACTTTGGGGAGTGACCTCTACTAGCTCATCTTCTTGGATGTATTCGATGCAGTCATCCAGACTATAATCCAACGGTGTATCAAGAACCACTGCATATGGGTAAGCGTAGATTAAAAATTACACAATTCATAGCTTACAACTATATAGATTAGTGAAGTTGCAATTCACAACACAAGTCTACTTTGTTGATTAATACTGGACTTACAAAAGTAACTGCAATTCTCATAGAATTTTGTCAGCCTAGGACTAAAAATAATTATTCTTCTGAAAAGCCCTCTTCAGAAGCTATGCTACGATAAGCCCAGAATAACTAGATAAGTATAAAAACTAATAATATTTTGCATACGCTAGAACTGTGTATGAAAACAATAATTCAACCAAAAAAAATTAAATTACATGCCTCCAAAAATATCTTATGGAATTAAATTCATATACAATTTATTATATCTTTGCTATATTGTTATCTAATCAAAACATGACAAGTATTTGATTAATTAATAATAATGTATAATTTAATTCAAAAAATGATACAATTATTTACAATAATTATACACGTGCCATGATATAATTGGAAACTCAAACACTTGTCATGTTTTAATTGAAAAACAGTATAGCAAAGATATAAAGAACTGTATATAAATTTTTTCCTATCTCATGAAGGCTTGCTACAATTAGAATTTTTTGTCAATTCATGTCCTTCTTAAAGGAGCTCTATAATAGTATGCAGCAAAGTAGCTAATAATAAGCTAGTGGTTGTTAAAGAGATTTTAGCTCTCACAGCACTAACAGTCATATAGACATGAAAAGAATATATCATGTGAAGTCAGTAGATCGACACTGCTTTGATGAACTAGCAATCACATCAGAACACCTTATGTGGATTTGTGTAATTCATATGGATAAAACATTGCAACTTGCAATAGAGCTCTTCTCACCTGTTTGTTCCTTGTTGGAACGTACGTTTGTTGCAGCTTTTTTCTTGCAAACATTTAAGGCCAAATCCCCAGGTCGCTGATGGATCCCAACAATTTGACCTTTGTAAACATCCACTCCAGGACCAATAAACATCTGTCCTCTCTCCTGTGAACTAGCAAGTGCATAAGATGTACTTGTTCCATCCTCAAAAGCAACCTGAAAATCAATAATGTCTCCATAATTAATATATGGAGGAGACATTGGCATCCTGGAGTGTGATGCTATAATAAAGCTGCTGTCAACTGTTCTCATGATCAGAAGGAGATCTCAAAGCAAGGCCTCAGCAGTATGGGTAATATATTCAAACTTTGCAATATGAAGTTAAGAATGGCAATAAAGAAGTTACCAGTGAACCTTGATCCCGAGTACTGATGTCTCCAGCCCAAGGTCCATAGCTATCAAAAATAGTGTTGAGAATTGCTGTTCCTCGGGAAGCTGTTAAAATGGAATTCCGCAATCCAAGAAGGCCACGGGTTGGGATCTTATATTTGAGTATGGTAGTTCCTTCCGATCTAGGGAAAAAATAAATAAGTAATCAGAAAGACTGTTATATCAATATAGGTGCGGCCGTGCAGATTAAAAAGGTGGGAGGGGGGGGGGGGAGGAAAGTGTCCTCACTATCCTCTGGTCTTTTGTGGGCAAGAGTATAGCAAGTTACCAACATTAACAAAACGACCACTATAATTGGGAACAGGAAGCAATTAATCATTCACAGTATTACCTATATAGAGTCAATTCATATCCCAAATCACACCTTTACTAACTCCCCCTGTTAAACCCTCACTCTCTGTTATTATGCAATAATGCACGTTCACATAGGGCATGTGTTAAAAACCCAAAAAAAAAAAAAAAAGCCTTGCCCGGTTAAGTACATCATAATCAATATAGGAAGATAAAAAACAATCTACTCACCCAACTCCTTCCATATCAAACATTTGCCCTCGTCTCTTGCCCAGGAGTTCAACAACAGCCCCCATGTGTTCCTCCGGTACCTCCACAGTGGCAATCTGCAACCATGATATATATATATATATATATATATAATGAGCAAGATAATAACTACTCTGGTAAAAAATGGGTACCTTCAAATCATTTATTTCAGAACAGAGACAGTTTCAGTGCTTTCTAGTGAAAAAAAAATGGTTCAAGACTTCCAAGTCACACACTCAGGTATTGGGAAAAAATTGAAATGAGAGTTCCAATATGTTGAAAGACTATTATACTACTTCATCGTAAATTGTTTGTCCAATAAAGATTGCTGGTTCTCAAGGTAAAATGTAATCAAATGAAATAGGAGCCTAAGGGAAATAATAATTTGGAAGATACAAATGACAAGGCCATCACATTTTCCAGGATTCTTCATATGTCTTTTAGGCATATTTTCACAGAAATTTGGTCCATTTATTTAGATATTAGCATGGGAACGTTCAGCTTCAGAGTCTCCCACTGAACCTGTACTAAAACAACAACAAAAATTCCAAGAAACAAGCATGTCGGTACAAAAGGGAAAATACCAGATTTCCAAATCTATGTCAATTAAGGCTATACAGGTTTCAAAATCTATACAAGACTACAAGTCATACTTATGCTACCTCCTATGACTATATATATCTTTACAAAAAAGTAAAACTTGCTAGAGAAGTCACCTCATACGGTTCTAGCAGTTGGTCATTTACTTTCTTGTTGATAACTTTGGGAGGCCCTACCATGAATTCATATCCTTCTCTTCGCCTGCAGATGCCATATTATTACTTACTAGAAGTAAGTGCAGAAGAAATTAAAGAGAAACAAACATTCATACTTACATATTTTCTATGAGTATGGTTATATGCAATGTACCACGGCCACTGACAATAAACGTATCTGCTGTTTCACCATCTTCAACTCTCATGGCCAAATTTCGCTCAAGTTCACGATAGAGCCTATCCCTTAAATTCCTACTAGTAACATACTTTCCCTAGAAAATTACAAGGAAACTATAGTTAGTAGAGCCAAACCAACAGAAGATACTATCTGTTACCTAACTGTGAAAGCAGAACTTCCAATACTGCCAAGCTAGATGGACCTAATAACAATTATAGTGCCAAAAAGGCAGCATCAGGACATCCTTATAGAATTGGATGTAGATCAAGATTGTCCTAGATAACAGCCACATAATGTTAATCAATAGACATACCTCCCGACCAACAAACGATGAAGTGTTTATGGAGAAAGACATTTTCACTGTTGGTTCTTCCACCTTGATGGATGGCAGTGGCTTCCCGGATACTTTGTCAGCAATAGTTTCCCCAATCTAAATAAAGAATTGGGACAGTTGAAAAGGTCAACATGTATATAACAAGATGAATTCTATCCTAAACCATCCAACATTACCTGTATATCAGCAATTCCACAAACAGCACATATATCACCAGCCTCCACACTTTCTGCAGGGACCCTACTGAATTTTTCATACACAAAAAGCTCACTAATTCTCCCGTATCTACATGAATCTTCAGTAGTACATACCTGGATAAAAGAAATCTATGATTCCATTTCTAAAGAAATCAATGATCATGCAAATTTTAATTAGGGCCTCACTAATCGCAAATGTCTCCAAAAAATAAAAATAAAAATAAACACATTTACAGAGTATAAGTGATTGAAAGTGAGAATCATTTCATCACCTGGTATTGTAAACAAAAGGTGGAAAGTGAAGTATGGCATGGGGCAATTTAGAAATAGGAAAACATAAAGAAAAGAAAAAGGAATACTCTCACCTTGACATCCATGCCCCTTTGTAAAACTCCAGCTTGCAAACGCCCAATTGCTATACGCCCTTTATGCTCATCATACTCAATATTTGTAGCCTGGTTGTAAATAGCAAATACACAAAGTGTAAGACTTGGGATTAGATCTTTAGAATAAACAGATACATGAACAAATCTGCATTATAATAGTTATTAACTAAGTTTATTCTGTATTATGAAGTATGTTTACTAGTTACTGATCTTCATAGAAAAAATTCGCTCTGCATGCTCAAATATTAAAAATTAACAGTGGAAAGATATTCCTATTCATTCAGCTGGATAGAATGAACTGGGATGATTCACAATGAACATAGAAAGTTAAAATACATTATATGACTCCACATTTAATAATTTCATATCTGAATATGGCCAAGTCATATTTTTACAGCTTTTGCCTTTTTGATAGTGGCAAAAGAGACATGATATGCCTTGAGATGGTTATGGAAAGATCAGAAAAAGACAAGCCATTACTAATTGGTCCATTTTTCAACAATATGGCATCATGGAGCTCAAAACAGGAAATAATGATTTGACAAATAGCTCTTTTTTCAAAAATGAAAAAGATACACAAAAGTGGTGTAACAATCACTAACAAGCATTTGCAGTGCACCATCTTTGTCAATATGTGGTCCAGGGATACATCTGATTATGGCTTCAAACAATGGACCAAGATCTTCTGCCAAATTTTCAGGAGACAGTCCTGCCTGTCCCTTTATGCCACTAGCATATATCACCTGGAAGTCACACTGCGTGCATAAAAGGCAAAAATTTTCATATTATTATTGACAGAATCTGGAGACTATTGTGACTAGATAAATGAAAGAGGGTATTTGACAAATGACAAGTGACAAAATCCCAACCCTAGAATGGAATGTAAGAGTTTAAAATGTTTCTTCCATCACATCATATTTGGTAGAGAATTATTTGTGTGGCCTTGAGGGTTTCAACAAATGGTTTTTTTTAGAGGGGTTTGCCATGTGGATTTACAAAGGGATTGAAATGCTCTTCCAAGCAAATGTGTTTTTTGTTTGATATGGGAGGACATTTGTCCTTGGTTTTTGTACTGCTTGTCTCATCGATAAATAATTTTTCTATGAAAAATAAAAAAAATGCCAATCTAATTTCTGTGGTCTGGGAAAGTCAAACTACCATTATTTTAAGTTAGGTCACCAAAATACCTGTTCATCTGTTGCATTTAGTTCAAGAAAGAGTTCAAAAGTGGAATTGATAACAAAGTCGGGACGAGCAGAAGGTCTATCAATTTTATTGACAACAACAACAACTGCATGCCCAAACTCTAGAGCCTTCTTTAAAACAAATCTTGTCTGTGGCATTGGGCCTTCAACAGAGTCTACCTACAGAAGTAGAGAGCTCATACATAAAAGTCAGATGGTCCTACATAGTACAAGATGTCACATTTCATTGAAAAGAACCAAGCAATTATATTAGAGAGAAAGCATAACACCTCTTTTAATAGAGGAAACCAGTCTATAAATCTCCCATAAAATAAGGATAAATTTATATAGTGTGATTGCTTAAATAGAAAAAAAAGGTGAAGAATTCATTCATTCCTTCCATTTAGAAATTCAAACCAATATTGACCATAAGGCTGCATGTCAAGACAAGTAAAGAGAGAATGAATATTTTGCACATGGAACATTGGGCGAAATTCCCCTACAAATGCTGCAGTTCCTTTAACTAATACAGCTTCTTGAAATTGAAAACCATGAGTATCTGGGATATACTTGAACCAGTACCTACCACCCACACTATATATAAGGGTAAGAAAAGCACAGTGAAAACCATTATTTACAGGTAACTAACATAACAAGTAGCTAGGAACCAGTAAATGTCAGTATCAATTATTATGATCAACCATAGAATGATAGAAAATAATTGATCTTCAAGGAAATAGAAAGATAAGAGTACCACTAAGAGGATTCCTTCCACCATATTCAGGATCCGCTCCACTTCACCTCCGAAGTCAGAGTGACCTGGTGTATCTATTATATTAATCTTGGTATCCTTATAGGTGACAGATGTATTTTTACTTAATATTGTGATTCCTCTTTCACGCTCCAAATCATTCGAGTCCATTATTCTTTCCTGTACAAATTGATTGTCGCGAAATACCTGCACAAGAGATCAACATAAACAAACCAATGACAATATCATCAATCGTCACTCTTTTCAGACAGAATGGAGGAAAGTAAGATATGAAGAATAAATTATCTGAATTTTCTGTGGAAGCTTTATATAACAGTTGAAAACATCTTAAGCTTCCACCAGATCATATTTATTTTACATTCACCATAAATATAGAAATTAGTTTTAAAGATTACTTTTCAAGTCTATTTGCATCATCTCAAGTTTAAAAACCGTGTCAGAGAATAGCAAACCCAGACATTTGAAAAATGAAGACTGTTTAGTAAAACTTAGCATTTAATTAGGATCTTAGATCCCATGTCAGTGCCTATGGAACATATGAAACTTGTAGATGTGTATGCTTAGTCCCAAAGATGTTGGTTGTTATGTTTATTAGTTACAAGAACATAGGCTGTGTCTTCTCATTACATATTCTCAATTGCATATGTGTGGCACACGTGGCAAGTGCTTTTGTAATAGATGGAACTTGTATATGTGTATGCTTCACCATTAAGATGTTGGAGAAAGCATTCACGTAAATAGATATTTCTGGTGTTACCTTTGTTTGTTTGAGCATCGCATCAACTAAAGTTGTTTTTCCATGATCAACATGAGCTACAATTGCTATGTTTCTTATGTCTCTTCTTCTCATCAACTGTTTATTCTTCTCTAAGATGGGAAGAAAGAACGTATTAAAAATCTAGAAACATACGTATAATAGTGGCAGAAATATAGACAAGAGCACAATATTTAACTTCGTGAGAGACACAGGTGAAAAAACCGTGATGGTAAGTTCAAACATCCAATCTTGCGAGGATGAATCTTAAATGTATGCAGCATGTACAATGTGAACAGAGAGATATTAGATAGAACATTATATCCGGAACCCTCTCCCCCCCCCCCCCCCCCCCCCCCGGGGGGAAGAAGAAAACCGGAAAGTCGAAAAACAAAGAGAAGACAATAATGTAAGATATGCAGATAACATCTGGGTTCCATTTCAGTTCATCAGTCCCAACTAATTTATACATGGGTGTATCAAGACCCCTCTATTCCTTTCAATTTCAGGATAAGGTTCCTTTTCCTCATTAGCGTCCATCACTTTAATAAAAACACAATTCCAACAATAATTACTAACGAAAAAACGTATGCCACTAGCAAGGAATCAATATTTCGAGCTAATACACATCACTTTAGCGAGACAAACATAACATCAAATTCAAAGCTTAAAAAGATAAACCAAAAGATAGTGAATTACCAGTTTTGGGTTCTGTAGCTTCAGAAACGGAGCATTTAATTGGCCTATAAGTAGAGTTCCTGGAAACAAGTTGCAGAGGCAATTTGGTGGGTGTTGAGGAAGAAAAAGGAAGGCGAACTAGTTGGTTAGCAAACTGCGGAGGGGAAGAGGTCCTCCGAAGGCTGGCAGGATTAGCCATAGAGAATGAGAAGGAAACACTGTGCATATTGAGTGCCATTTCCATATCTCTCTCACTCTCCTGCAGAAAAAAAAAAAGTCCAGAGAGGGAGAGAGCGGATTTGAGAAATGAGGCTGCAATTGTTGAGGATTGGAACTTCCGAAGCGACTAATAAATTATGATACTTCAATTTTCGTGGCACAGGATACCGTGCGGCTCAATGCGTTTCCTCTTCCCTCCCTCCATGAAATGGACGGCTTAGGTTACTCCACGTCTTGTACAGGGTCGACCAGATGGGGTGGGTCCCTGTTCATAGCCACTTGTAATACCTTTGGCTGAATTGTGAGAAAGTATATGCTTTATTCTTAATATATTTGAATGCGAACAGATTTATGAAGTAAAATGGATTATATTTTACAAGTTATTTATTTTACAAAACCTGCTCAGTCACGTTGAGACCATTATAGTGTGTGAAAATTCATAAGATTTTTTTTTAAAGCCATTGAAAAAGTTATGAGAATCTAAAGAGGAAGTTGGTGTAAGATGTTATAAAAGGGTTTGAGATATCCATCGGAGCTAATATAAGTTCTAAGAATAAGTATAAATCCTTACAAAAGAAGGCATACATTCAATTACAGTTAAAACTTGAACCTTTGACTTCTAGGTGATATAGTCCTACGTAACTAGTTAGTCTTTATTTTCCTTCTTTTGGATTTTTGTTCTGTTGTCTCACAAAAAAGAAAACTTTAAATATGTTACTATTTAACGTCAACTTTTATAGACACAATGCCACTGTAATATTTTTACCTGCATGAACATAGCCTGCCTACCTCTGTTTCCTATACCATAGTCCGTAGTCCGGACTACTGATCCGCTGGAAGAGCCCAATTGTAATCGTCTTAAATGTGTCGACGTATTTTGTTTTATCCCGTAAGGAAGCGTCAGTGCAATGGTTGAGGGACTGTTCCAAACAAATTTTCCCGCCTCCCTACTTCCTCCTTCTCCGTCTCCTTTACACGTTTCACTTCCTCCGAAACCAAAAGTGCCCGTTAATGGCTTCATTTCCACCTGTTATAAGGACATACGGTCACAAAATCTCAAGCTTGAGACAGCCCAGCATCTCGAACTCTCTGCTACTTCAATTTGTGAACCGTACTTTACTCCGCAAGACTGGCCTCGGCTCATTCAAGTCTCGATTGAGTCAAAAGATTTAATGCTGGCTCAGGCAATACATGGGTCTTTAATTAAATCTAATTGTGAAGATGACCTGTTTGTAGATAACAATCTTGTAAATGTTTACTCAAAATTCAATAAAATGGCTGATGCACAGCGGGTGTTTGATGGAATGCTTGTTAGGAATATAATTTCTTGGACTACTCTGATGAAGGGGTATTTGAAGAATGGTGATTGCGAATCTGTTTTCCATATTGGACGTGATATGCATAAGCTTGGAGAGAAGTTCAGTGAGCACACTTGCTCAGTGATCCTACAGACATGTAAATCCCCTGAAGCTCATATTCATGGGGAGCAAGTTCATGCTTTTATTATAAAAAATGGGCTTGAGGAGAATGTTGTTGTGGCCACCTCTTTGATCTCTATGTACTCAAGAAGCGGCCACTTGGATAATGCAGAAAAAGTGTTCGATGACATATCTGTTAAAGATGTACAGTGCATAAATTATATGATTCTGGAATATGGCAAGGCAGGGTTGGGACACAAGGCATTTCAGGCCTTTGTGGATTTGCTGAACGCTGGATTGAACCCAAATGATTATACATTTACAAATACGATCAGTTCCTGTGATTCAATCATAAGACTCTATGAAGGGAAGCAACTTCACGGGCTAGCTGTGAAATACGGTTTGATAAATGAAACACCTCTTGGAAATGCACTAATTACAATGTATGGGCAACATGGGATGGTCAAGGAGGCTGACAGAATATTTGTTGAACTGGATGAGAAGTCTTTAATCTCCTGGTCTGCAATTATGTCAGCGTTTGTCAAGAACGGCTATGCTCAGAAAGCCCTTGTATTATTCTTAGATATACTTGAGATTAGTGTGTATGTTGACTCTGGTCTCCTCTGTATTATACTGGATGGATGTTCAGAATGCAATAATTTGGAATCTGGGCTTCAAATCCATGGACTTACAGTCAAGCTTGGTCATGCCTCTGATGTAAACATTGGGACTGCTTTGATAGATCTGTATGCTAAATGCAGATGCTTTCAGTCTGCAAGAGTGGTTTTTGACAGGCTCCCAAGTAAAACCGTTGCTTCATTTAATGCAATTTTAGTTGGATATTTAAATTCAAATATAAAAAATGATGAAGAAGATCCTATGGTCTTTTTAAGCAATTTGAGACTCAACGGCATGAAACCAGATTGGGTAACTTATTCGCGGCTCCTTAGTTTATATGCTGATCAAGCTTGCTTAGTTGCTGGGAAGAGTCTTCATGCTTACACCATTAAGATGGGAGTTGAAGCTGAGTCTGTTGTAGGTAATGCTGTGATTACCATGTATGCTAAATGTGGTAGCATTCAGGATGCTTATCAAATGTTCAGTGGTATGAACCGTGATTGTGTGACCTGGAACGCTGTTATATCTGCATATTCCCTTCAAGGTGATGGAAACAAAGCTCTTCTTCTATTTGAGCATATGAAGGAAGAAGGATTTCCTCCTGATGAGATCACACTATTGGCTGTTCTTCAAGCATGCAGTTATTCAGGTTTATGGGAAAATGGGTTATGCTTATTGAATGAAATGGAACCCAAGTATGGGATTAAGCCAGTGATTGAGCACTTTGCTTGCGTGGTTGATCTTTTAGGACGAGCAGGAAAACTATCCAAAGCAATGGATATTATCAGGAAAAGCCCATTTGCAGACTCACCATTGCTTTGGAGGACTTTAGTGAACACCTGTAAACTATGTGGTGATTTACAACTTGGCATGTCTGCTTCAAAAAAATTACTTGATTTGGCACCCAATGACGCTTCCTCTTACATACTCGTTTCAAATATGTATGCCGAAGGCGGAATGTTAGAAGAGGCTGCAAAGGTGAGAACAGCCATGAATGACTTGAAGCTAACTAAGGAAACAGGTTCCAGCTGGATTGAGATAGACAATGAGGTTCACTATTTTATTGCGAGTGACAGAAACCACCCAGAAAGCAGAGAAATTTATGCAAATCTGGATCTGTTGAGAGATGACATTTGCGATCACAGTTATAATCTCCAGTTGCTTTCAGATTTCTTATAACATAATTAACATCATTAGAGTTGCTTTAGTTTATCAACACTATTTCAACATTATTCTTGTGGCTGTGGGGGGATTTGCAATTTAATTGCTCATTCCTGATAGTTTATTTCAAGGACTTGGAACGTTGAGACTATAGTTTCACTTGAAAGGAGTTGTGAATACCATTACTACCCTTCGTAATATTCATTTTAACTGACTGGCTGAAGTTTTTGAGTTAGAAACCGGTGTAGCATCTGGAATTTTGTGCTGTAATCACAACTAGAGAGCCCTAGGTCTTAAAAATATCAAGCAAGCATATAAAAATCTATTATTAAAAAAAAAAAAAAAAAACCGTGAGGTCGAAGCAAGATAAATGGCAAATAATACACTTTTGACAAGGAATCTGCCAAGTTACTGTATAAGCAGCCACAATCACATCAGATATTGCTTGACAGAGAACTCCATTACGCTACCTCTTTAAATGTCAGTGTCCCAGTGACAAAAGCACGAGATAAAATCCTATTTGTTCACATAAAGGCATACCCTGAATGCACGATACGAGAGATAGAAACTTGATGAGCCTAGTCTTCCTTATTTTAAGACAAAGGTTGCCCCAGGGGATGGATGATTTCAACGATCCATATCTTCAATATTCCTTTTCTTAACGAATTTACCAGAGCAAGACACTGTATGTAGCATATGTTATGTTGAAAATGTGTCTCATGTCCACATCCATCTTAATCAAGATAAATGCGGCACTGGTGATTCACGCTCGAAATCCTTAAATGCACAAGAAAACGAAACACCCCCGCACTGTTTTTAACTCTAGTTCTTGTATTTAGATTGGAGGGGTGAAATTTTGCTAGTAGCAGTGCTTGCATAATCACAAAAGCATGTGCAAACACAGAAAATAAGTTGAAAATCACTTATGGTTGCTTTCTCTCACTTGTCAGATGTCTAATCTTTTCATTGATGAACTCATTGATTATTGCTTCAGAATTTGGACTTAAAGATGCTTGGAATAAAACGTGAATATTCTGCTCTTCTTCCCCATTATTTTCAGGTATATGTTAAGCATGGCGATCACTATATTGATCTGCAAAATATTTTCCCACTAAGCTAAACAATGTTTTCTTTCTCACGAGATGAGCTTTAAGAGTTAAGAATTGGTTAGGCAGCGTTGGGCCCGTTTGGCAAGCCATAATCTCATAATTTGGAAAACATCAGCACTAAAGTGTAGTTGAGGACAGTTAGGTGTGAGCAATAACAAGTAGTGGGTGCCAACTATATAAAGATAACAATATATTAATGTACAAAACCCAAAAACGTCTACCACACACTGTAATCACTAATCAAATCCCTCAAACTTTATGTATCCATATCATAACCTTTCTCCGTTTTTTTTTCTTTTCCGCTATAATGCTGTTCAGTGCAAGCCCTCTTGTAAACCCGTATAGTTAGGAGGAAAAGGGGCTCTCATAGACTATGCCATTGGCTTATACAATATATATATTGTTCGTCTAAAAATTTGACTAATATGGGGTTTGAAATGATAAGATAATGCAGAGCTTAGAAGAAGGATCTTTTGGCAGGAGCTCTTCCAACAGCTCTCATAAGGTTGGCAATCTCAAGCACCCTCGCTACTTTAGTTCCCCTTTTAGCCTCTGCTGATGCCTTCCTCTCCTCTGCTTTCCTATGAGCTTTAGCTATCTCGTTTTGCATTTTCTCCAATGCTCTTGCTCTTTTCTCCTCCAGCTTCCTCTGCACAACGTGCAAGAACTTTTTTTATATACATGATGGCCAAAATTGTCATCACATTGACCATTTAATACGGGTTGAAATTAACATTAAGATTAGTGATAAAATAGTTGCGAAACTTTCTGTAACCATGATACAAGAACATATGATGAAGATTAAAATCATAAGGCTTGATGCTAACATATGTCCGCCTGTTTCTGAAGTCACTGCAAAAGAAATAGCTTCAATTATAGGCAATGAATGCTGACCAAAGGACCTATATATCAACTAAGGGTTTAAATGAGAAAAAGAAATAGCAGAAAAGTACTTGTAGATAAATGATGATTTAGCCCTAAACGCCGCCTATTCGAAGTAAACAAATGGGAAATACTGAAAAGAGATCTTAGTCCTAATTCAACTTTCAAGATAACATAATTCCCGTGAGGTCCTCACTTCATTTTCAAACTTTGATTTAAATCTGTGATATAATATGATTAACATAAAGCCCTTGGTATTTGTACACAATATTTAGAATATCCAAGGAGCACAGTTGTGGGAAAAGAAATTTTTTCCCTCCTTTTGATGAGAATATATCTTTCGACGATTCAACGGAATAATAATGGAAGTATGGAACAATCATCAGAGCACTAACGAACTTGTAGACTTTTTATTCTTTTTACCTTTCAGCTTGTTCATGAATCATGAACTGATGACATCAATGATCAATTCTATTCTTCAGAATAATCACAAAGTCAAAGAAGCACTATCATCGGAAAATTCAAACCATCTAATCATGATCATCAACCCACTAATTACATTACCACAAATTACTGAAGTAACAGGCTTAGAAACACCAAACCAATATGTGGAATTTTTAGTGCAGTTTCAAGTATCTTATATGATACGCCCTATGTTTTTAAATATGGGTTATAAGTTAATTAACACCAAATCGTACCTCGACTTTCTTCATCCATGAAGAAGCTTTCTGAACCTGCTCGCTCTCCCATCCATTGATCACAGCGTCTTCTCGTTTGAACCTGTTATTGATCTTCGCAACCTTCGCATTCTGCCACGCCGATATCTTCGCCTCCACCTCCTCCTTCTTCACCCTCTGCACCGACACTTCACTCTGCCCACTCCCGCCTCCCGAAGTAGCCGCAGCCGCCTCTGCTGACGACGACGACGCACCCGCCATTCCTCCTCTCCTCGGAGACGGAACCGGGTGCAAGGGGTTGTTATCGGGAACGATGGCCAACGGATTCGTCTCTTCCATCAAATCGTCTTCTCCAATTCTGCCCAAATTGTTCCCTCCTTCATTGTCATGGCCATCAACCGGGCTGCCATTGTTGTGATCAATACTGGACCCTGCAAGAACCAGAGCGCTGAATTCCCTACTCATGCTTGTGAAATTCTCGCTTGAAGCTCCTTCAGACAAGGACGACGATGGGCGGCTCTGTGAATCCCAAGCTTCTCTGCGACGGGCACGATTGTTGGTGGGTGGAGGGTGAGGTGGGGTTAAGGCGTGGATTTCTCTGATGTGTTCATCATCGTGGTCGTTGTTGTCTGGTTCATGGCTGGTGGAAGCTCTTTGATCGTTTAACATAGCAAGGTTTAAGAGGAGGATATGCAGAATAGTGGAAGAACAGAGTACAGTGAATAAGAGACGAAGTCAAGGGGTTCTTGCAGCATAGTAGTAGCGTATGTGTGTGCTTTTCTTGGGATCTTAACCAATGGAATGAAGAGAAATATAAACCACACACGTTCCAGTGTGGAGACTGCACGACTCCCAAGGGATTGAAAATCCCACAGCTCCTAAAGCAGCTTTAAGAAGAAAAACTTTAATGGCGATTTCATCCGTAAAATACCCAGAAATTCTTAATTATCATCATATTAATTACATAAATATTAAATTATTATTATTATTATTAGGAGTTATTAATTCTGAAATATTTTTATATTTAATAATTTTTGTGATATAATTGAAATATATGGTGTATGAAATTCATATTATCATGACTCTTAATTTTGTTCTTTTATATTAGTTTGTTTTATAAAATTAATTCACTCTGGTTTATCTTAAGGGACTAAATTGATGTAGATTAATTTATTTAAAAAATCTAATAACTGAGATGTAAATGGGACCGGATAACATTATCTTTTATAATATTTATTTGCTTGCTAGGCACCTTTCCTTTTATGTATTGATATTATTGTGCAGCAAATTTGATTTACTTTTTATTCATGACGGCTCCCCACCCCCCCTCCCCTCTCAAAATGAGAAAATTTACTTTTTGGATGAAATGAACTGATAAATAAAACATTTCAAAATTTGTTTAAATTATCCAAAAATTTATTTTTGTTAATCTTTTATAGTAAAGGTCAATAATAACATGAATTTGTATTTTTAAATAAGTTAAAAATATAGCATTTTCACTACACTCCATTTTATATCATCTCTTAATTCTTAAACTTCTTTAATATAGCTTAAGTTCTAGTGGTTTTCCTTGATAAAATATTGTGATGGGTTTTAATTTTTAAATATATACACGACAAGCGATTGATAGTTCAATAATCAATACACATGTATTTATGGCCTCTGTCACCTTATGACATTGGCATCTTCAACTTGGAAAATATACTCTATTCTATAAGCATTTCGCTTTCAAAAACAAATAGTGAAAGTGATTTTTCTATTTAAGCTTTTGTTTCAGTTTAATGTTCAAGAAGGATGTTCATTTAATGCCTATGCTTTGTTCTTTTTTATTCGTTCTATGATATTTATCATTAAATTTTGTTTCTTCATTAGATTTTTCTTAAGTATTTTTAAGATTTTAAATAAAAGAAATACGTACAGGTATTAAGCCATATACATGTAGAGTATACAATCGGTTATACAAGTAATTAATTTGACATAAGAATAAATTATCATCTTGATTTTTATTTTCTCCCCGTATATTATTAACACGCAAAACCTTCTGTGTAGAATACCAATCTATTTTTAACTTTAATTTATGATACTTAATTTTTTTTTCATATATTTATTTCATACGCTATCCGAAGTGTCCAAGGCAAGTATACATATAACTACTAAAAATAACTAAGAATATAAAATACCACTATATTAAATTATCTCTAATTTCATGAAATAATACACAACTAACTAACACTACATTTGCAATAATTATACGAAACCTGGGGGGCATAATAGCAAAGCCATTCTTATGTTTTTCTTTTCTTTTCCTTTTTCCTTAATCTCTTATTTATTAGTGTCGGCCAGAAGAATCGTGAGGAGATGACCACACGTGTCATGCGCTGATAATCATATGCAAGTGGATCCTCTGCACGTGGCAAAAATCTATTCGTAGGGCCCACTGTAGGAAGCTACGTATGTTTCATTCATGCAACTGTTGACGTCACGCATTTCCAATTGCGCCACGTGTGCGGTTCCACTTGCATTTGCTTATTAGGCCTTCAGTGAGCCCACGTTCCACATTATAAGACAGATAGTAACAGTGGCTTTTTCCTTAAAATAAAAGAAAGATCTTACCCGAACACAAATCGTAAAACCCTTTTATCTGGAAAGGAAGTGCAGTGTGATTTGCGAGATGCGTTAATTTTAATGATTAAGAAAGGACTATAAATGATTTATGCGTGCAGTTACCCATTAGAAGGCTGACACGTGGAGATCCTCTAGTGTTTAAATAAGACGTTTTTATTTTGGGTATTAAAAAATAAGTGGTAGCTATCTTTTTGATGCAATTGGAGTGGAAAAAAGATAAGGGAAAACAGTGACGTGGGTCATCCCACTACATAACAGACAAACTTAGGTAAAGACTTCAAAGGAACTTGAGTGTGTTGAAACTTGAATGTGACACAGGATGGTTCCCAGAAGAAAATTAAGAAAAAAAACATTTTAATCCCCATTTTTTTCATTGAAATATATTTGATTTTTTAAAGATTATAAAATATTAAAAATTTAATTTTGACAAATTTTTTTATTTTAAATTAATTTAGTTATTCAAAAATAAACCAATATTTAAAATATTTTTTATAATTAAAAATATATATTAATTTAGTCCTCTCCTAGATAAAATTTGTTATACTCTAGCCATTTTGAGAATTTTACATTTCTAAAAAATCAAATTAATTTTAGAACCAAAAGTAAATGATCAGAATTATATATTTTTGAATATATATATATATATATATATATGAGGCCAAATAAATTGTATTATTTCAGTAGAGAAAATAAATTGAATAATTTTGGCTCCTCATTTCATGTGTTTTAAAATCAACTTAACTTTTTAAAGACAAAAATTATTTAAAATATTTCTATAAAATAAAAACGTCAACTAATTTAGTCTCTTCATCTCCTAAAAAAAACTTTTTATATCCTAAACAGGTTATAAAATATATTGAATAATTGTAACTTTTAATATAAAAAATTAATATGTGAGGCCAAATAAATTGTATTATTTATAATGAAAGAAAAATATATTGAATAATTTATATAATTTAAAGTTATTAAATTATTTTAATATTAAATTAATTGAAATCGACTTATGCAATGTTCCTGTGAAAGAAAATGTCTCTAAATCATGATGTAAGTTCATTCTTGAAAATATCCCGGTTTGATGAGGCTTGTTGGGTTGGAGATGGTGGTGGATGAAATGGACCCCTTTTCATTTGATAAGAAAAATAAGGAAATGATAATAAAAAAAAGGGTTGGATGTCTGGGAGGATGGGTGACATATAGAGATTAGGTTGCATCTTAAAAAAAAGAAATAAAAAGAATGGAGAAGATGAGTCATAGGGATGTGAAGATTGGCCAGTAAATAGGGGGAGAGACAAAAGATGATGGAAAAGGCACATTGGCAGAGCAATCTGAATTTGTCTCATTGTCGTATTGCCTCTCCTTTCTATTCTTGCTTTGCGGTTTGCCCACCTAACGCGTATCACTTCGTCTTCTTGTTCTTTGTCAGCTTCCTTCAACATTTTAGATTGAAATTCACAAAATATTCTTCAATTTTGAATTATATATAAGTAATTCATTTAACAGTATATTTTTTAAATTTTATAGATAATTCGTTGCTAGTAAATGCGTTAATTTACTAACAAACATATCATTAAATAAATCTTTTAAACTTAGTAAAATTTTATAATATTACAATTACATTTTTACATTATTATAAATGATATACATGTACATTTAAAAGTATGAGTGCATAAAAAATAACATAGTTAAATTTTATTTTTTATAAAGAGAAATATAAAATTAGTTCATACTTATATATTGTGTGGCAATTTGATATCTTATAATTACAAATTAATCATGATAAATTAGTTATTCACGAATATAATTTTGTACAAAATTATTTTTTTTTTCATTTAGATCAATAAGAGATTGAGTTTGTATTAAAATTAGTCCATACTTTTATATTTTTTGGCAATTTGATCTCTTATAATTACAAATTAATCGTGACAAATTAATTATTTACAAATATAATTTTATACAAAAATTAGTTTTTTTCGTTTAAATCAATAAGAGTTTAATTTTTTATTAAAAAAATTTTAACAAATTAATTTATTACAATTAATTTGTGAATGATTAAATTATTATAAAGTATAAAAATAAACCATCAATTTAATACTTCTCTCAAAACAACAAAAAAATAAACGGAAAGCCAAAGAGTGAATCCTATGAATATTTTCACTTCTTTTATGTCGTATTGTCTCACTGCACATTGTAGTTGAAAAAAACCATGGTAATTAGTGAGTCATTACTTACAAATAATAACAGGATTAATTAAGTACAATATTTTAAAATTTATCAAATTGGTCAATAAATTATTTCATTTATTTATTTTTTAAATTTTAATTAATAAAAAAATAATATTCTTAATTAACAGTCTTATTATAAGTTATTTTTGCATTCACGGTTCGCCTGATAGAAAAATTAGCATAAAGTAGGTATATTAATTTTAAAAATTAACTCGTACATATGCTATATGTTAAAAATTAAAACTAAACGCATGTAATAATTAAGAGACGAAATTCTTAATTTAATGAAAAAGAAATCACAAAACCCATTCTATTTACAAAAGGCCCATTTACAGGCCCAACCTTATTTGGGCTTTCTAATTTCGTGATCTCACTTGGGATAAGTCATTTGCCATATGCTTAACCACATCAACAAAGTTTTAAACTTTAAAAGTGATTAGTTTTGATTTAATGATACGATACTCATATAATTTGTAATTAATATTAAATTTAACCATTTATGTATACAATTTTTTTCGTTGCCTTTTGGATGGAAAAATGAGTTGAACTTAATAAAAGGTTAATATTGGATTCATGCAATGTGCTAAAGTTCAATAACTTTATGAAAGATGTTTTCACTTATATTGTAATGGTACAAAATGACTAAAAGTTGAAGTTTGTTGGGTCTTTTATACCTAACATTAGAACCACTTCCACTTTGGAAAAGGAAGCTTATTGGTGAACGAAATGGAAAAGTGCCATAACAAAATAATTGACTATTCTAAGAAGAAAATGCAAACACTTTCCTCTTTTTTTAAAAAAATAAAATCTAGAAACACTAACCTTGATTTTTTTTTTTTTAATTCAAAGATACCCATTAATTATAATTTTGAAATTTCAGATCATTCGATCTCGCTATTGTTTATGTTGTTAATTAAAATTTTATTTCAGACTTTTTTTCACTAGTCACATCACATGTTTTCGAATGTGTGCAACAAAATTTCACGAAAATGTTTACTTTAAATTAATTTAATTGCATACTAATATTTTAAAATCGTTCGAGAGTATGGAATTTGAATTGCGAACAAGTATGAGCGTATTACATGATGAAAGTGTTTGAAATAACATTTCAGTCAAATTTCTGACTAATTTAAATTTTGAAAAGTGGTTACGCAATAAAATGCTTTTATTTTTTAATCGAAAAAAATATTTACATTTTTCTATTATTATTATTATAGTTGACATACAAGATATTTCCAGAATTTGTTCCGTCGGAGCCACCCCCACTTTTTCAACAATAGTTTGTTTTAGCCATAAATAAATAAATAAATAAATTATGAATGATAATTTGTTCTAATTTTAATTGGTTTATTGGTAAGTCAAACATATTGACTGAGAATATTGTTACGTGGCATTGAAAACTATAGGTTGGCTTCTAGACTTTGCCGACTTACGTGCAAACCAAGCAGCAATTTTGACTGATTCTTTTTTTTTTTTTTTTTAAGTGCTTCGCTTTAGACTCAAAAACTGTATAACCAACTTTGGTCAATGAACACATGGAAAATTACTGGGAAATACAGCTTCGTAGAGTATTGTGGTTATACATTTTTTCTACCGGTTTTCATGTATTCAGTTGGCCTAACCAATCTGGGAATTAGATCAAATCAAAATAAAGAGAATTTGCAGATTTATAGAGTTGTTCGGGTCACATTACAAGATCCTGCTCAATATTATATTTTAATTTTTTAAAATTTATTTTATTTTATTTATAATAACTTTTATTTAAATTTAATTTCTAAAACATTAATTCTTTGCTAGTTTTAATTACTTTTTTTTCTCTAAATTTTAATTCCATTTTCATATATTTCTAATGTAATTTTTTTATTTTTCTTTAAAAATTTATTTTTATAAAATAATATATAAATTTAGCCCAATTTCAATAAGATTCAACCTGACATAGTCACTTATAAAATCAAATTAAGTCAAATTTTAAATTTTACAAAAACACAACCTAGCCTCACTTTTTTCTACCGGGATTATTAAGTTTATATTTAGCTTTTTCTATTTGTTTTATAGGTTGAAAGCTGTTCTTTACCTTGAACAATTAATAAAATAATATTTTTCAAAAAGTAATATATAAATTTGACCCAACCTTAATAAAATTCGAGTTTCACCCAATCACTTATAAAATCAAATTAAACCAAATCATAAATCTTGCAAAAACACAATCTAACCTCACCCGTGTTTACTTTTAAATTTTTTAACCAGGGGATTATTAAGTTTATATTTAGCTTTTTCTGTTTGTTTTAAAGGTTGTAAGTTGTTCTTTACCTCGAACAATTAAATGTGAGTGAATTAATAAGAGTTTAAAACAAGAAACTTTTTTTTTTTAAAAAAAAAACTAGAGTATTGTCCTTGATACCGTACTTATTAGTGGTTCAAATAAAGTTAAATAGTTTAAATACTTGTAATTATTTTCTTCACATTTTATCTCCGCTGTTATATCTCTTTATCATTTTAAAATGGCAAAAAATATCTCTAAATTTGTTTTTATATATTAATTGTAATAAGGTCAAAATTTTAAAAGTTACGATAATGGATCCGAGTAAGAATCGAATTCATATAATTCAATATCTTTTATTTTAGTCCATATATTACCTTTTTTTTGGGTAAAAATTTAAGATCCTTTAACATATCATACTTGATATATTTTACTTACAATTTTATTATAATGAGAGTGCTTCCTTGCACATTTTTAAAAAAAAAATTAATATTTTCTTTAAATAATTTACTATCATTTCTCTAAGTCGTACAACTTTTTGATTATATATATATATATATATATATATATATATATATATATATATATCTATCTTAATTAATTATATTTCATTTCTTCCCACATCTTAAGCTTCTAGTTTTTTATTAACTATAACTTTGATTAGCATTTAAAGTCGAATCTTTCATGGCAATTTATGTCAGATTAGAAATTTAAAGATATTAGCATGACATGATACCCGATACCTCATTTTTATATATAAAAAATTATATTTGCAGTTAAAATAAATAAAAAAGTCAGTTTTTGTCCATTCTAATAATTGTCATTCCTATCATTTAAGTATAGATAATTAGAGAAACTAAATATGTTTATCTCTTTGAACTATAATTTAAACATAATGTTGATAAACAAATTTTAAATTTAATACTTTGTTCTTTTAAATTATTATAACAACTGAAAGTATTACATATTAATTAAATATCATATATACATATAATTAATCATATTATAATATATAAGAGAGAACTTGGAGAAACTGGTAGAGACATAAAGTATATAGACACTAGTTTTAATTTATATATATTATATTTAAAAAATGCATATACCAAAACTGTAACTAGGCTAAAAAAAAAGGAATTGTAAGTAGATTTTCCTATATATTAATTTTTATCTTCATGAAATTATATATGTGCGTGTGGTTGGAGGGTTGTTATCTTTTCACTAGTGTTGTAGAGATTAACGACATTTTATATTTGTGTTTGTACTAAAATATTTTTATTTGTTCACTAAATAAAAAATAATAATAGAAGAGTTTTAAATCATTTCTTTTATAAAAAGCATAATTAGTAAAAAATATTAATTTTTTTTTCCTTGTGCCATAAAATATATCATCATAAATAAGTATATATTTTTAGTAAAAATGTAAAAAAAAATTATTATATATATACACATATACACACCTACATACACGAAAATTGTCAATCACCACAACATACACACGCGCCACATGTAAGGATAGTCATTTTTACGAAAGTGAATTTAGAAACTGAGAATGAAATCACTATTCACGTGTTAAAGGTGAATAGCATTAATTGCATTTAAGTTTTTGAATTATAAGACCATATTTGGTTGGTGGAAAAAATAGGAAAGAAAATGGTAATGAATTTGGGAATGAAAATGGATTTTGAGAGAATAAAATGTTAAGTGTATGTATTAAGTTTAGTATGATATTAAAAAATTGAGTGGAAATAAGAATGAAGATAAATCAAATTATCAAAATATCTTTATTTAAAAAGATAAAATATTAGTTAATTAAAAAAACTTAATTATTATTTTTAAAACTTATTCAAAATTAATTGTTATTACAAAAATTAAGGGACAATTTTGTTAAAAACCATTCATTCTATTGAAAAGCATCACAATCCTACTATCCAACTAGCTAATCCACATTTCACATTTGTGGGAAACTGACTAGAAAGGGAATCCATTCTGTTGGCAAAAATCATACCAAATATGAATTCGGTTCCCATTTTCTCTCATTTCCTTCAACTCCCTCAAATTTCAATAAAATAGCATTCGTAAGTTTTAATAATTATTTATTTCAAATTATTATTTTTTTATTCATTTCAAATCTTTAATTTGTTTCTGTTAAAAATTTCTTTTCATTAATAAATTTTTTTATAAAATAAAAAATTTAAAGCATAATATATGGATATGCCAACCTTGCACGGTTATTTATTTAAAAAATCAGTTAATTCTAATATATTTATATCATAATTAATTTGGTGTATAAATTTTAATAAAATTATTAAAAAATAAAAAATTATTAAAATTAATATATCAAGTTAGTTATTATATGAGTGTATCAAAATCAGTTAATATTTTTTTTTTCATTTGTCAACCCAATACCGAGCTAGACTGCATCCCAAATTAAAAAAAAAACAAACTTGTGAAAAAACGAGTCAAATCTCGAATCGTGCAAAAACTAACGCGAGTCAGGTTCACCGTAATTCCAATTAAGAAATCAGAAAAAACCGAATTCATATTAATCAGGAAAAGTAAAATTTATTTTCTTTTATTTAAAAAAAAAAAAAACCTTCCGTGACTTATATATGTTAACTCTTTCCAAAATATTAGAAAGAACAAATTGAAGCTTCAAAGGAGCGCTTGAGAAAACGAAAGCCGGTCTTCCAGGTTCGTGAATCAAACGCCACCAAAAGCCTTCCTTCATTCCCCTTTCTTTCTCTTAGTGCCTTCAAATATGAAAATTCTCCTCAGATTTTCCCGTAACTTCATCTACCGCTGTCTTAGTTCTCTGTATCCCAAGTTTGTTTTTATTTGAGCGCTCTACGGAAATTTAAGTTTGTAAAGAGGAGGAGAGACACACCACCACCCTTACAAATATACTGACCAAGCTTGTTCTTTCTGCAAAGAACTCGCTGCTATTACTGAGGTATATCATGAACATTGGTCTCAATCTCTTTAATGCTTCAGCTTGTTGGCCACCATCGTCATGTTCATGTTCTGTTCAGATTTCATGGACTTTGGGTTTTTGTTTTCGTTTGCTTTTAATTTTTTTTCGTTGTATCGCCAAGTTTCTTTTTTTAAAAGATTGATTTTTATTCCGAGCCGTTCTCATTTGTGTTTTTAGAATTATCCTCTGAAAATTCATACGATATGGGATCAGAGTTATTGAGTTAAATTTGAATTTGGTGAACTCTTGACGTTTATCTCTCTGGGTTTTTTATTGTGTTGGGACCGTCTAATGGTTGATGGAATCTGAGTTTGTCTCTATATAAAATATCGTTCGGTTTCTTCCTTTGGCGTTCTTTTGGAAGTCACACTCAGTAATGTCTTCTATTTCAATTGAATTTATAGCAGATCCTTAATCAGCTCTGTTCGTGCCACTTGGTTAGGTTAAAATCTAGACTGCACGCCCAGATTTCTCTATGGTAAGACCTATGGAATGCCGCTAGCTTATGATATTCGTTTCTGGATCAAACTAATCTTGCCTTGATGAATCTAATCGCTCTTTAATTTTTATTGTTAGGGTGAAGCTCCGGCAATCTGTGTCGATGACCGGCAGAACGGACATCCTAATGGCTTAGGTTTAAAAAATGGAACTCGCAAAACAAGAACTATAATTGGCGATAAAACGGTACGTTCATCTCTTACTGTTCTACGTATCAATATGTACCCAATATATCATCTGCCTAAATGAAAAACCCGATCTCCATTTATTTAACAGTACGTCATTGTTGGAGCTGATGATGAGAGTTTTTCCATTGAAGTTCAAATTTTTGACTCTAGTCTTGGAGAATGGTCAGTTTAAGTTTGTTAGCTTCATTTGGCTGCTTCTATCTGGCTTTTGTTGCTAATTTTTCATATCAAGGTGCAGGGTTTATCCCACTGTGCTGGGCACCAAACCTATGTCATGTAAAGGCCATTCAGCTGTGCTTTTGAAAGACCGAATACTAATTCTTAAGAAGGGTTCTAAGCCAGACGATCACAGTTGGTTTCTAGAGGTTGGTGTTTTGGAGCTTAAACCTCATGATAAATCTCTATTAATTCATGTGAATTCTTAAGCAATATAATATTACTATAATTGGATAATGGATATTTAATTATTATTATTTGTAAAACATTTGCAGGTGGACACCCAATATGTTAGACAGCAGAAAGAAATTTTGAAGACTGAGGTAGTTGCATGGAGTAAGGGTGTGATAGGCAATCCCGTGAAGCCTCTTGTTATTAGTGGTCCTTCTGGAGTAGGTAAAGGAACACTGATATCAATGCTCATGAAGGAATTCCCCTCTATGTTTGGTTTTTCGGTCAGCCACACCACCCGTGCCCCAAGAGGTATGGAGAAAGATGGGGTCCATTACCATTTTACAGAGAAGAGTGTTATGGAGAAAGAGATCACAGACGGCAAGTTTCTTGAGTTCGCTTCTGTTCATGGCAATCTCTATGGGACCAGTGTTGAGGCTGTTGAGCTCGTGGCAGATGCAGGGAAAGTACGTCTCTTATACTTTAGTGATTTTGTATTAGATTTAATTTGAAACTTAGGTTTATTGGAAATTGAACATGTCTATACTCCTCAGTTTATCCAAATCAATTTTTCCAAAGAAGCCTCAAAGGAATCTTTATCTGTTCCTATTCAATCAAGGTTGTTAATTAATAAGGTGTTGATTGAGCTTCTCTCGGTAATTGACTGATTTATATAGACACTTATAAGATCTGAAATGCGTGGCTAAATCTCATGTTGTGTTGTCTTTGTTCCGTGGATATTACATCTGAATGAAAATTATGATTCAAATTAATGGAATAAAATCTTCTGCTAGAGTATTCCGGGTGCCATATCATTGCAACCTGATGAGCATTGCCTTCTTCATAGGTATTATTTTGGAATTCTTCAACATGAGATAGTGATATCATTTTTTATTTTGATTCAGAGATGTATTCTAGATATAGATGTTCAAGGGGCAAGATCCGTGAGGGCTAGTTCCCTTGATGCCATATTCATATTTATTTGTCCCCCATCAATGGTGGAGCTGGAGAAGCGCCTCCGCGAAAGGTGAACCTCATAACAGTTCTTTTTTATTTTTAAATCTTTTCAAATCATCCAGAATGTTGGCCTGAACCTCAGTGTTTTGTACAGGGGAACAGAGACAGAAGAACAGATCCTGAAGCGACTACGAAATGCTGAGGTGGAGATTGAGCAAGGGAGGTCATCACGCCTATTTGATTTCATCTTATATAATGATAATCTGGAGGAGTGTTATGAGAGACTCAAGGTAACTCTCCCACCGCCCATACACATATTTACCACTCCGAGAGGTTTTAACAGTTAAATTATCCTGATTATAATATCGATTTATATAGGAACTATTGGGACTAGACGCCACAGTCACTGCTCGAACTAAGTCAGGTAACAGTTCCCCTAAGTATGTCATTCTGATCTTTTACATTTTCTTTATTCAAGCAGTTAAATTCATGTGTTTAAACTGTCAATTCAGTACCAAGAGAGGTTAATCTACCAACAGATCATTCGGTGTTGAAGGTTGATGACAAAATCATCATAAACTGCATCTCTGCAGGGCAAGAAAAGGAATCAAGGAACTTGTAAGCATGCTTAACGCATTAATAATGCAACCAAAAATGAGATTCTCTGTACTGATTTTAATACTTGGCTGAGCAGGATCATGTTAGATGTTTCATCACTCAAAGGGGGTGCACCTGGACGGACAAGAGGGCTAAATTTCCATGCTATGGACTCGTTTTCAGGTAGTTTGAGTGGAATGGATCAGCTCAGCTAACAGTTGATGAACCTGGCATGCTATTACTAACTTGGTTTCTTAATTCATGTATTTGATAATTTGATTTAATTGGGACACGTGATAAGGCTCTGGAGTCAGTCTAAGTTGTTTCTTTTTTCTATTTACGTTCTTTAATTGTTAAGGCAATTGACCTGAATCATAGCACAGTCATTATTTCCTACTCGGGCAACATGAACAAGAGATGGTTTGTTATTTGCGGCTGATAGTGTATTTTTATTGACGACGATGACATAATATAATTGCAGGGTGTCGGATTTTCCTGAATTTGTACTGATTTTTGTATATTAAACACATTTGTGGTTGCTTAAGAGTCCACAGTCAAAATGTAGAGAATAATTTCACATATTTCTCCATAATTTTTTTTTTCACTTTAAATGGCAATGGTGTTATTTTGATGAATAATTGCATTCAAGATCCACACTTGACAGCTTAACCCCCCAGTGTCTATTTAAATTGCAAGGTTTAAAACAAGAACAAAAAAGAAAATTTTGAATAATATTTTGTTTTTGAAAGAGAGCATTCAAACTAGGCATGAAAACTTGTTAAGATGGTGTTTACATTCCCCTTGTTTCTCACTGTGATGTACAAATTTTTTTCTATCTCATTCTCATTCTTCACAAGAATGCAATAGTCTCCATACATGTAAAATCTTACTAAAATTATTAAAAATTTTCAAAAAGTCAACTAAAAAGTCAACCTTATTTTTTACATTAAATTGGAATGTTAATAACTCTAACATAACAAAACCCCGTAAAACCTTGAATATGATCTCCATTGTTGCAAGAATACTCACAAACAAAAATTGGCATCTCTGAGAGAGCAATGGAGAAAGATGGTTAATGCAGTTATCAGTTGGGAAGCAACGAGGAGAAGTCATGTCACATGGACCAGCTAATTGCCTTAGCAGATGAGGTTGGGAATGATGGGTCTCATCCTCAACTCTGATAGTATATATATATATATATATATATAATTTCATTTTTTTGTATTTAGAGTTGAGACGGAGTGGGTTGGTCTATCAGTGGGGCATCGATGCCAAGTATTATGGCTTCTTGGTACTTGAAGAATATCTGACAATCCTTGTAATATTGAAAGTGGAGATTTAATTTAATATATTAAAAACTAAAACAAAATGAAAGTTGGAAGTGCATAACAAATGAGGTTATTTTTAAGAACAAAAAAGAGGTTGAAATTTTGATTTGTGTGCAGAAACAGAGATGACGAACTTATTCAAACTGTTACGGGTTATTATAAAAGTGTTTTGTCTCCTTATCTTATAAAGATCATAGTTTTCAAACATGCATTTTAATAGATATCATCTGAATTTCAACCTTCATAAATTATTAAAACTTATTCATAGATTCTTGTATTTGTCATTTACTCTAATGACGCAAATGCTTATTTTCAAGAAAGATCTTATTATATAATATGGTGGGTTTGAGATAATCCATTCTTGTATTGTAAGAAAAAGATTGATACCCAAAAAGAAATGAAGTATAAGATATCACTGTGTCTCTTTTTATCACAGTATAATTAGAAAGTAAATATAGAGAATCCAAATTAATATATACAGGAAGTTTCTACCCGAATATTTTTCTTCCAGAGTGAAGTTGCCACTTGCCGTCCTGCTTGCTAATTATGGGGAGTGAGGGACCCAGAAAGACTGAAAAGAGCCTCACGAGAGCAGATGGGGTGGCTCAAATGTCCATCTCTACATTTTTCTCTTTCTGGGGGGACTCATATGGTGGGTTCCACTCACATGCTAGTGTTAGGGTGTCAAGACGGTACACAGACAAATCGAATTTGAATTCTTGTAGCCTTTCGTGCCCAATTGATTGATAAAAATAAAGCATTCAATAGATCAACCTGAAAAGAAAAGAAAAAAAGTATCAACTAATAATGTATCAATTCATGTACTTATGTTCACTATAGGAAGCAGTGGATAATGCTTTGGCTCACTCCTTGTCTTAAGTCTTAACATGCTCTGAAATTGGAAACTTACTTTTGGGAAGTTGAAATAACGTTGTCGTTGGCTAAACTTTCGCACAGCGGTTCGTTTGGGAGGCAAAGAAACTGTGATTTGTTCGTCTGACAGACTTAATTAAAGTGAGCCTGCCTGAATTCCCTACTGTACATTAAGCCTAACTGATAAAAAAAATTTAACCAAAAAATGTTACTGTACAGCATGTGACCTTCATTTAGGATTAGGAGAAACTTAGAACTCGTCAATTGTCACACTCAAAACAGGGCTGTGTTTCTCTGCCCTTGAAGATTTAACTGTAGAATGTAACTTTTCTTGAAAACTTATCTATATAATTTTTTTTATAATTTCAGTACTAAAATTGAGACCCACATTTATTTTTGTGAAAGAACTCTACTCTAAACTGGAATTTTCCACTATAGTGGATCTAGCCCTTCAAAACACTCCAGAATATTAGAAAGGATAACTATTATAAATGAGAACAGTAAACACTAGGTAATGCTAAAAGCAACTGTCAAACAAGTTTACCTACCTCTAATTTCTATTTATTTTCTTCCCTTCATCTTATCTAATGGTATAAAATACAAATTGTTGAGAAAATTAACAAAAATTATTTTTTTCTATAGGACTTTAAAGAAGCGAAGACAAAAAAGAAGTTTAGCTTATTAACATGTGTCTTAGTACTTTACCATGCTCTTTATCGAGCTACCTTCGCACCAATCAACAAGGACTACAGAAGGATTCAACTAGTTATAATTTGCTGAGTCCATTCCACCAAAAAGGTAGCGTCCTCTTTTAACTATTCATACATTCCCCACAGTTTATTACTTCCTTTGTACAAACCCCAACAACAGCACACAAGGATTAACGAAAATGAAAATTAGAGACAAGAAAGCCAAGCCAAGAATGACTTGCCCCATGACCATAACAGTATAACATGTGAAGTTGACATGGCTCTGTCTCCTCAGTCGGGTCAATGCATGCCATTATCTTTGCCTCTCGCAGTTTACTATGATGCACTTCATACAGCATCCTAAGATGATGAGATATGGTTGAAACTTAATGTTACTCAAGAATGTGAAAAGCACGTCAGAATACCATATGAACACTAACATCAAGACCTCAGAACTGTTGGAGAAGAACCTTAATTCCCCACGAAGGATTCGTCTGATTATTTTATGGTCAGCGCCCTGCGAACCCCAGAGAAGTCTCCTTGGTTTCCTCTGTCGCCTGAGCGAGGTTGATAGCCAGACAGCTCAAATCCCTGAAAGTGTGAGTAGTGCTCGTTACCAATGGAACTGCAATGCATGTCAGGTTGGCGGGGATTCATGATTTGTGGGGAACCAGAAGTTGAATCAGCAATGGCAGATAAGTTGGGAGATACAGCTTTGTGGTCAGTGCTAACAGTATTCTTGTTGTTGGTTGCTGTGTTTGCAGCAGTATTATCAGGTTTCTTTGTTGTCAGAAAACGGCCTCCACACCCTCTTGCTCTTCTTATGGCATGCAAATGCCGAGATTCATGAAGATAAGGCTGCAGATTAAGATAAAGTGACCATGCATTAAATTAGCGGAGTGAGAATCCTAAATATTCTTGCTGTAATAATCATAGCCTAGGATTCCCTTCAACAAGCTTACGGACCATGTCATTTGATAAAAGAAGAGTGTCTTTTGCATATACATATATGTTAAATAGCCCAGCATTGAAATTTGGGATCAAAAAGAATAGACAACAATTGACGGACATGCAACAACTGTGCCATCCAACCAATCAGACAACCACCATAGTCCTACACTACAGCAGAGACTGCCTTCAATCTCTTATCATAGTAGTGAAACGAATGCAAAAGAAAAATGCCCAAAAGGTGATCCACACATTTAAAGCTAACTAGCCAAGGTTAAATGTTTAGCAAGATATATAGGCTCCAGGATAGAGCAGCAGATTAACTTTGATATAATGTAGCCAATTCCAGGATTTCATATTGTCAATAATTGCAGAAACAAAAGATCACGGGGCTGATGATACCAAACAGAATGCTGAAGAGACTGCCATACTCCCTGTTCCTACATTACTTTTATTTCATATTAATTAATTTATATGAATCTATTTAATTAAGTAAAACGTTACAGTAATTAATGTTTGAGTTAATTATTCAAAGGAGATACCTGGTTAAGAGAAGACGCCAATTAAGAAGTGCTTTCTTTTCTTTGAAAAATACCTAGAAGTTGCCTTTACCAGTTAAGAAGAGGCGCCTCCACTAGTTAAGAAGAGTTGCCTCTGCTTACTGCAGATGTTTCTTATCGCATTTTTTTTTTCTTTTGAGCTTAATGTGTGATATTGACATAGTTATATGCATCCCATGCAGAGGAGAATAGGAAAATACAAAATTAACAACTCAAATAAGATCAAATATTGTTAGAAATGATCAAGTACCTTCCTCACTTTTATCAGCTTTTTTTCCAGCTCAGCCTTGGCACGTGATTGCCTACGCCTCAAAATTCCATGGTATTGCTTGGCATTAACATATACAGGTTCCTCTTCCATTTCCAGTGGTAACACCAGTCTAGAAGAGTGCCCTCCAAAACTATGAGAATGTACCTAAAGTAATCCCAACTAAAACTCATACAGCCAGAAAATAACATGAATCTTAAGCAACACAGACACAATCAAGCTGTCACATACATTTAAGAGAAAATGGTCAGCATGGTGCTTATAAACAAATTTCTTTCCAATTAAAACTATTATCAACTGAGATGTGCAAGGCATTAAATATAAATTGCTACCTCCACGTATGAAAGTCATGTTAATCATTGAATGAAAGTCATGCATAACCAAACATGCAGGTTGCATACTTCTACTTGTAGCATAACTTACTTATCTATAAGAATGTTACAAGATTATCCCTACAGTTTTATTAATAACTACTTTCTTCGTTCTCTTCATTAAATTTATCCCCAGAATAATTTTACAACAAAATAAATTATCACACACAAGTCTTATAATTTACACCTAGAGAATTCGACATGTGATGAATCATTTTTTTCACCTGACAAACATGGAAATGAACATTAAGAGAAGAACACAATTAAAGAACCAATTGACAAGTGCCATGACAACAATGAACAAACAAATAAGAGGCTACATAGTTCATACCAAAGGTTGATGTCCATAGGTCGGGATTGCTCCCCCATAATGTGGATCTGAATAAGGGTAAGATGCACATGCCTGCAAAGATATGGAATTCAGATTCCAGAACATTACTTTGCAAGAACTAGATATAGAGTCCAACCCCCAACATACTAAAAGAAAACTGGTAAAATCTCAATTTTAAGTCTGCTTTTTGATAAGGCTTCAATACTTGAAAGTGAAGAACTTTGAGTTCAGAGTATGTTATAGTACGAGCTAAAACACAGTCAAACAAACTAAAATGGGAGGGAGCGGATATGTGAGTGTGTGTGAGAGAGAGAATTCACTATTGAGTGGCCAACAAGCTCCATCTGTGTAGGTGGCGCAAGAAATTCATTTACTGTTGAAGGCATACTAGGGACAGCAAATTGCTTTTGTTGAGGTTCTTCATACATTTCTCCACCTGCTAGCGCAAGCAATGTCTTTAGCAGACAATATATAACTATTCTATGAAGCATGTATAACTCCATAATAATAGTTCATGCTCAAAACAATATGCCTATAAGAATATCGCTAAAAGTCAAACAATAAAACATCATAAGTGAAATAAGTTTCCAATTAAAGTCAATAAGAGGTCGCAACTTCATAAGATACCTGCTTTAATGATTCAAATAAACCCCAACTTGGTTGGGGAATAATGCTTAGATTTTCAAGGTAAATTTCATTTCTTTTAAGCTATTATGGGCCAAGATAGTCTTTGTGGCTTCTTTTTGGTGCTCTTTCCATGGTTTACTTAATAGAGGCCCTTTATCAAATACGCGGGTGGGATTGGAGAGCTCTTTTATCAGTGACTCTCTAGAATTTCATTGTTTTCTTTCTTATTCTTGTTGTTTAGGAGGATAGCTAATTCCTCTTTTTTCTAATCTTTGTCTCTTCTTTATAATAAAAATTTCTCCAAAGAGAAGAAACAAACAGTGGATCTGAATGAGTAGGCTCTTTTCATAAACTTGAGTGTGAATGTGTGACCTATTGTAAATCTAAATAGAATTAAAAAACATGGAACCTTTTGCTTAAATCTCCAATAACTTTACTCTTCATACTTAAAAGGTCATTTGTGAAGTATATATGCACAAACAAATTTAATCACCAGAAGTGAAGACTGGCAAAACCTAAAAGAGCATGGCAAATTCTCGAGCCAGATCAGACAAGCTCATAGCCTTAAATTTTTTTTGCTAGATTTTTACTACAACACAATCTCCCATTTTCTTTGAGGCCAACTATGTAAAATACCATAAAATTAATTAAACCCAGTCAAGAAGGCGCTATATATATATATACCAAAAAAAAATTCCTACTCCCTCGCTTAAAATGATAAAAATACAAGAAACTGAGCAAAGATGGTTAAATGACTATAGATTTGCACTAAGGTTCCAACAGATTGCCTGCTGATTAGTATATCATATTAGGATTTAGTAATAAGAGAACCAAGAGAACAGAGGAAAGTGCCTTTCTCTTTTGTAGCCTCCTTCCCTTCAGCCAGCACAGTCTTAGGTTGTGAATTACTGGTGTGGTTCCCAAAACTACCATCCAAATATTGTGGCACAAAGGAATTCATTTTGGCTTCACCTGCTATATTTTTAGAGAAGGCATCGTGCCCTATGTTGTGCCACCAAGCTTCAGAACAGCTCGTATATAGTTTATTGCTGCGCATATCTGATTCAGATTGGTTTGCAGAGTGCAATTTCTGTTGCATGCTTCGATATAATTCTTCGGTATCCCTCAATTCGCTGCTCACCTTTGGAGGCACAAACAATAATCAGCGTGCAGGGACTAATTGCTCGCAAAGGCAAATAATAATTTGAATCTAAATAACCACAACAGATGCAACAAATCCATAGTGATTGCTTAAAATGGAAAATTTCATATAAAACTTATAATTTCTTCCCAGTAAAATCTCGTTTAAAGAATAATAAATTACATGCCCCAAAATTAACTTCCTTTTTTCTAACAAACACAATTATGTTGAAACTGTAGCTATAAAACATGAACTTGAAATTTAATTATAAATAGCACCACCATGAAATTTAAATAGCCTGCTCTAGCTTGAGGGAGAGAAGCTAATGCAATCCTATAATTATAATCAAAAGCAACCCATGTAAGACCCAACTAATGTGCTAAACAAATAGGAGCACTTTAGGGTCTTGATAGCCGCCATTATCATCATCATATACAGTCCACTGAGAGTCATGCATGCATGCATTTTCCATAATTAGAAAGTCGAATCACCAATAAATTACGGGTTCTTCTGAATCTTTATAAAATCAAGGGTTAACTAAAAGGGGAAAAGACAAATTAATACCAAAATTGAACGTGGAGAAAGAGACCAGAGTCCAACAAGATCGTATCTCTAATATTTAACTTTATCAAGCAACGAAAATTCAGTAAGCCAAATAACTCAAAAGCAAAAACCCAATTCAGGATCATTCGTGATCTTACTATTTAACAGCATAAGCTAATCAAATAATTAAATCAATGTGAAGAGGAAAAAAATGCATGGCCAAAAGAGTAGAGAAGGCGTAGAAATGTCGAAAAACTCAGTCGCTTACTGTTTATGGGCGAGTGAGGGGTCGACACTGAAATTCCCGTATGTAATATTTTGCAGAGTATGGGAATTGATTCAATTATATGGAGAAAGGGACGCTGTATAGCAGCCCAAGAAGGTGTAGTAGACACTGGGACTGTAGAGGATGATGAAACAGATGGATTTTTTTGTCCTTTTTGCGAATTTTTAAAATACGAGAATGCTAATCAATATTTTTGGAAGCTACAGGTCACTTGAATGTCGTTTTCTTACGATGTTGAGTGGACGAGGTAATACCGTGAGTTAACGGCCAAAGCCGGTCCTGGTCCTCCATTCACAATGACCAGAATGCCTACGGAATATGCTTTGCATTCCACAGAACCTCCAGTGTTGAGCAAGGGTAAAATCGTCAAACGAAAGAACCATACGCCTAACGCTCCAGCTGCTAGCCACGCCACTAGGATGCTTTTTTGGAGATCCGTACGTCAAGGCATTACAATATGATTATATGCGTATAATAAAAAGAATATTTAAATGAGAAAATACCATATACATAATAAATACGAGTAGGGTTACTATATATAATTCTTTCCCCAGACTCAAAAATAATTCTTCGTCTGATAAAACCTTTAATGTTGAATTCAAACAAATTTTAAGAAATAAATTGAAGCCTGACATTAAGGGTTCAATAGAAAAATCGAAACTTGAATTTCTTATTCATTGAAGTATGAATTTAAAAAAAGTATATATATATATATAATATTATACTCATCCACTACGCATATTTATCTCTTCCAATAAAAACGATTTGGTCTTTTAATATTTATAATATCAATTTTACCTCATTTTAATTTCACTTTTTATTAGACGCATAGTAATCCTTCTGCTTAAAGCTCCCGTTTTGTGGCTAGCAGGCTAGCAGCCAAAAGCTCCAGCTTTGGTAAAAAAAAAAAAAAAAAAAAAAGGGGGAAAACGGTAACGCTAAAGCATAGCATCGTACGGCTTTCCGTAATCAATAATAATATTATACAAATTTAATAAAATTTCTTTTGGAAAAAGAAAGTGTAAGCATGTGGTGACAAAACAGAATTTGGACGCCCGCCAACAACGTGTCCGTCTATCTGTCCACAACAAAAGGTAGTGGTGGGGCCCCCAAAGCACCAGCAGTAGCCACGTGGTCCTGATCTTGGTTTCCATTGACGGCGATGTAACGGCGTTTGGGCGTGGGGCTGTCGCGACATTTGGCAACATAAAACATGAAGGGGGGAAGGGGAGGAGTTCAGCGGGAGGTACACGACACGCACGTATCTCGTGATGGCGATGGGTAACGTTAGACACGTGTCGGAAGACAGATACCTAAATAGTAGGGGGGCCTCGAATGCCATTCACGTGTCCTCGAAGGTAAGTGGCGTTGGACAGCTCACCCTTGCTGCCGTCATCAGATGCTCACGCTGGCGGAATTATTCATCTTTGTATTATTAGCGTAGTTGAAATGATGTTTGGATGGATGGTAATCTAGCGAAGAATATAATAGTGAAATCAAAATAAGATAAAATTTGTTATGTTATTATAATATGAAGTATATTTGTATATTTAATTATAACGTAAAAATATTGTAATATTGTTATAATTATGTTTATATATTATAATTAAATATATTAATATATTTAAAATTATAAGTGTACTAGAGATGGTATTTTAAAATAAATATATATTTAAAAATTATTTTAGAATAAAATAAAATAATAAATAAGAGATTTTAAAATTTTTTTATTATTTTAAAATTTATTTTTATTATTGTTCTAAATTAGAGGTCAATAATTAAATAAAATAGTCTAATAGTATAATTATTATAATATTTTTTATTGAAAAAACTATATCGATTCTGCCTAGAAAAAATTATATTAATAAAAGTAATATTGTAAAACTAATATAAAAGCCATTTAATTTTATTCATGACTATCCTCTCACTTTTTATTTAATTTTTAAATAACAAAATGACACATATTCTATTATTTTATTTTATATTTCTTCACTCTTTTTTATTATTAATTATTTTGTTATATTTTCTTTGAAGCTCCTATGGCGTAAAAGATTGGATTTATATGTAATTTTTTAAATATTTTAAAGTTATTTTTAATTAATAATATGTAGTTTAATTTAAAAATTATACAATTATATGTAATAATCATACATGTGTCATCATACAATTAAGAAGTTATATATTTTTAATTTAAAAAAATAAAAAAATAATAAATAATTGTATATATATTCTTTTTAAAATATGTCTCTAAATCTTTAAAATTAGTAATTGGCTCTTTTATTTTTTACCATTTCGTTAAATTGGTTCTTCCTTTTTTCTTCTTTAACTTATCAATGTTCCTCTCTCTCTCTCTCTCTCTCTCTCTCTCTCTCTCTCTCTCTCTCTCTCTCTCTCTCTCTCTCTCTATATATATATATATATATATTAAAATATGAACTTCAAAATGGAAGTGATAACTATAATTTTACATTTTTTTAACATAGTTGAAAGAATGCCGAAAGAAGTCTGAATATTTGAATGTTTTGTAAATAGTACTCCCAATTTTTTAAATTAATAATTATGTTCTTATTTTATTTAGTTTAGTTATCGATGTTAATTTATTTTTCACATCTTACATATTGATGTCTTGAGATTGAGAATAAATACGAGAATTTGCTATCAAAAGAATATAAGTATGTTAATATCAGTAGAAGAATTTATTTGTTGAAATGTAAGAGTTTGGATAATTAGTTACCAGTTTTGAGAATTCAATGATTATTTGTAAACCATCTAAAGTTTAACGAGATGTTTTGTATTTCTTTTGTAAAAAAAGTTTATATTGATCTGATTATTTATATTTTATGACTAAAAAATTTTATTCACAATTTATGATTTTATTTAGCGAAGATTTAAAACAAAATACAAATTCTTTAACCGCAAAGCAATTAAATCACACCACAATATCTAAATGATAGAAATACTGAGTATTGAACTTCTCATGGTATCAATCTCGAAGAATAAGCTACCAGATTGGTCATCGAAAAAAAAGAACTTCATCAATTTATTTATTGAAAATTATTGCAGCTGATTAAATATTTAAGAAATTTAGTCATAACTGAGTTAATAAAAAACTAAAATGATTTTTTAAAACGAAATTAAACAAAATTAATAATAAAATATTTTAAAATAATAAATTGATATCATTAAAATTCATAAATAATTAATATATAATGTGTTTGATTTGTCGTTTAAATTACTCAAAATTTATTTACGCAGGCAGCCTTGTTTTACATTTTGTCTTGAGTTGTTTAATGTTAATTTTTTTAAAGCACTTTTATTCTTAAATTTTCTTTTACACAAAAATTAAAATATTATTTTAGCATTGGATAAAAACAGGAGAACTCACTTCTGTTATAATTATATATCCCCCTGTTGAATTATTATTTAAAATACTGTGAATTAATATTAATTTATTATTAGTTCAATTTATTAGGTTAATCAATTAATTTAGCAACTAATTATTGATATAAATCAAGAATAAATTGGATTTAAATTAATTGAGGATAATTACCCAAAAGCTTATTAAGTAAAGATGCCAATTGAGAGCCCAAATCTTGTCAATAGGTCTCCTATAAAATTGCTAACTAAGAGGATAAGAGGAAGATTTGTTATAAGCCAATTTATAAATTATAATATCCAATTTTAAATCTAGAATCTAAGTAATTGAGGAAGAAGAGAGTTATCATTTAAAATAAAAAAATATTTAATTTATTAAAATAACCTGTTCTCTGAACGTGCATTAACTTCCCAACTTTGAAGACTCACGATTTTTTTTTTCTTATTTAAAGTCATCTTTCTCATTTACTCTATACATGAAAAAGAAAAGGTTTTGAGTAAAGTATGTTATTATCTCTACAAACAAATTATGGCTACTTTACGTGCTTCAGCAAGTAAGTTTTATTCCCATTACTATACTTAATGATTTACTTATTTGTATCTCTCAATACTATATGGAATAATTGTTGACAATTGATATCAGACAATCTCCTTTCCTTGACATTTAATGCATGAAATAATTATATATTGTTACTCGTGTGTTAATTTTGTTATCTTAATATGGAATCTTTAAATTTTCTATCAAATTAATTAGCTTTCATTAGTCTTCACAATCAAGAGAACCCAATTATTTATTGAATGGAATTCACTTAACCATGAAAGGTTTGTTTGAAAATTCATTAGGGCTTTTGTTAATCATGAAATTTCATATAACATGATGTTAAAAATCATGCTTAAAACACAAACCAAAACTCAGCCTCCAATAACATAAGAAACCAAAGTATTGTTGGGCTAAGAATACTCCAAACTCGTGGTTTTGGACAAAATTGGTATAGGAGTTTTGTTGGTCTAATGATTTCAAGTAGAATGATGTATAATATTGGCCAAAACTCAAACAAATTCTTGGACTTCTTCAACTTGGAAAAAGTCCTAATTTTTTTTTATCCTAAAATACTCACTAATAAATGTGTTTTACATAAAATTGACAAAAGGATTTTGTATATCAAAGATTTCTAGCAAAATGTTGCTCAAAAAACTTTAGAAATCTCGTTAAAATGTTAGGTCATAAGCTAGAGCAAAAACCGGGTCAAACGACCCACTACAAGACTTGCCAGAGGAGGTTAGGGATGATGACTTGGCGTGTGGTAGCAAAGACCACTCACGGGTAATGTGCATATGGCTCACGTGCAAGGGTCTTTGCTCACTTTTTACAATTTGCTTTCACACGCCATCTCTTTTTCTTTTTGGGTGAATTTTTCAGAACTTTTTTAAACCTAGAAGTATGAGATTTAAATTTTCTTAAAAATTTAATGTAAACTTAATGTTTTAACATGAAAAAATTTTTGACATCAAATATGCATTGTAAATAGTAGCATATGTTGCTCACTCTATCTGATTATGCTCATGTAAATTAAAATAAATTTATTTGCATTATTAGCATATTTGTTTGGTAATAATTAATGTTGTAAATAATATATAATGAATATTCAATTAGACACCAACACACACAAGCACAAATGTATGTCTTGATCATCATTGATGTGCCATATGAGATCCAATGCCTCTATAGGTACTCTCTTTTTGAATTTCTTGTCATGTGAGGTCTAACGCCTTCATAGACACGTCTTTCAAACATTTATGTTTTTCGTAACATTAATGTTGTTGTGTGAGACCAACGTCTTTAGGAGTACTTAATGATTCACCAGTAGGGGCATGTGAGATCCCACAATTTCATAGACATATCCTAATACTGGTTGCATGCATTTAAAAATAAACTTGGGGTTTCAACAGCCCATATTCGACTATGCGTATTAATCTAAAAAATAAAGTTAGGCTTTAAGGGCCCATGTCTAATCAATACTTTTATAAAAATAAATAAATTTTAAATAATCAAATAAATACCAAAGTCTTTCTTGAAATGATTTTTAATAAAACATTAAGTTCAACCTTTCTATGTTTTTCCAGAGTCCATTTTGTTAATAATAAAAGATTAAAAAACAAATTTTCACTTTTTTTCATAGATTTTTTAATGGAAATATCAATAAATCATTGTTTCAAAATAAAAAAAATTCAAATGAGATGAGCAAAGAAGTAAGATTTAAACGATTTTGTAAACTAAAACATATAAACCAATTTCCATATCGTTATATTTATGAAAATTGGCTCAATTTTAAAAAAATTCAAATGACACGAGTAAAGAAGTAAGATTTATACACACACATAAACGTATTAACATGCCTTTCTATATGAACTATATGGATTTCGATCCCTTTTAAAGGGTACATAGGCCCTTTACTCTCATCTTAGGTTAAGTTTGCCCATTGTAAATATCCATCTTTTTGTTTCATTTTATTTTGTTTTCACTTTTATTCTCACACGTGTTTAAAATGTGTGATTTCAAATAAATGTAGGCAATTTTAAATAAATTAAAGGCCTTTTATTTCACTTGACATTTAGGGTAACCGTCTTCACATACAGGTGTCATGGAGAGCCTAACACCTTCTTTATACTCATATAGACTCTTAAACCCAAATCTAATTACATAGATCACCCTTTCATTTTATTTGGTTTTTTTTATAATTTTTCTTTTAAAAATTTTGGTTGCAACTCTAGTTAATTGATTCATAAAATTCATACCATTTTTTTTTTTTTGCCCCAATGTTAGTTATGACATGTACCCCATTAAAAAAGTGTTACAGCAGTGTGTGTCTCCACTTCCTTGTAGGTTCTTTTTTTTTTTTTTTTTGTCATTTTCTCCACTTTCTATCACTAACATTTTGCACCTTCCACCATTTTCATGTTGTGCCCAAGTATGTGTGTGTTGTGTAGGCTGAAGTGCTTGTTATAATGTGTGGTCCTTACCTTATTTTCATTTCTTCATGAGTGTATCTTTATCATTCACTATCTTCTTTCTTTTGCTTTTCGAATGAGTAGGTGTATGTATTTTGGTGAGTGGTCCCGGCTCTCTCATCCCTCCACATATTCTATTCTTTGATATATCCTTATCCTTAGCCTCATGAAATGCTCTTTCCCTTATATTCACGTGTTAATAATTTTTTATTTCTTTTTTTTAAAATCATTATTTTCCTTTGCTAATCCCTTTTCTTAAAAAAAAATAAAAATAAAAAGTGGTTATCTTACCTTGATTTGAGATTTAATTTAAATTCTTATTTAGATTTTTCTTTTTTATTTTTTATGAAAGGATAAATTTTGCCTTTTTAAAAAAAAAAAAATTATATGAGGGATTTTGTTTCTTCTTTATTTTTTATTTAAAAAAAACTATTTATTTTTATTTTCTTCATTTAATTTTACTTTTTCCTTTTGTCTTTTTTATTTCTCTTCATAAAATAAGGTGCTTACAGTTATCCCTCTTTACTTGTTTCCTATATTGAAAATAACAAAAAAAAAACCTTGTTTTTGATATTTTCACTTAAGGAAAAAGAAAAAATAAACACCTTATTTTAATCAAAGTAAACAAGATACAACACTTTAAAAGTGCCTAAATCAACAAAATGAGTTTTATCTTTCTTTTTGGCCTTTGAAGTGAGTGCCTGTCATTGCAGGACTTTTAAGGGTGCTAGTCGTTAATGGGATTTGAGGTGCCTGCTGAAACTGAGTTTTGAGTTCTAGCCAGAACTGGGCTTTAAGTGCCTACCATTATAGGGCTTTGAAAGTGCCAGCTAGAATTAGGTTTCGGGTTCCTACCATTACAAGGCTTTGAAAGGTGCCTGCCGAAATAGGGTTTTGGCATGCTTGCCATTACAAGGATTTGGATGCCAACTAAAACTGGGCTTTACAAAGCTTTAAGGTGTTCGTCGAAACTGGGCTTTGAGGGTACCAGCCAAAATTGGGCTTTGGGGTGCCTGTTATTGTAGGGCTTTGTGGGTGTCAGTTGAAACTGGGCTTTGGGTGTGCCAGCCAAAACTGGTTTTTAAGGTGCCTGCCATTATAAGGTTTTGAGGGTGCCAGTTGGAATTAGGTTTTGGAGGTGCTTGTCATTTCAAGGCTTTGAGGGATTATGAGATGGGATAATGATCCCTTGACAGCATGTGCTTAATTATGTAAACTATCTACACATGTAGGATATAAGATGCATGTAAAATGTTGGGAAGTAAAGTGCATGTAGACTACTGGATGCAAGATTTTTGGAATTTTTTATGAAGTGCAGGGCTTGCTCTATGCTATGCATGGATATGTGTAAGTACCATGATACTTATAGAGCCTAATCATGTGAAAGTGTAAAGATTTTGTTTTTTACTTGGGGGAGTCATTTTTTCTTAGTTTAAGCCTTTAGAGAAAAAGGCAAATTATGTACAAGTATTTTTGTGAGATTAGAAAACTATTTCTTTAGGATATTTCCTTTATTTTTTAAAAATGTGATTTTTTTAAGGAAATGGATTACCCCATTTTAACATATCCCATCTAATCATATTCTTGGTGTTTGTTGTCCTTAGCTGAGTTGTTTGACCAATCTTGTAATCTAAATAGACTAATGTTGTGCTTATGATATTAATCATTGACTTTTGTTATTCTATTATTAGAATTTTGTAAAATGACACCCATCTTTACATTTAGGTGATCTCTTTGTCTGTTTCCCACACAGTGAGGCTTTAAAGGTTATTTGAAAGCTAAAAGGGGATTCCTAGATATATCACCTTATATACCTGTTTGGTTAATCATCAATCCTCATACATAATTTTGTTTCATACAAAGCATAAGTAAAGTACTTAACTTGTGAATATGAATATGATGCATACTAGAATGGAAGAGAAATTACTGAATGAATAATCCCATGGAATAAGAATGAGAGCACAATACTTTCTTAAGTACATGAATGACAAGTGATATGAAGACATTTTAAAGAACTAAATATAAGCAGTTCTTTTACAAGAAATCCTCTACTTTGGTCCAATGTAGTCCTATTGAGTGATTTGCCTTATTGTTAAAGATATGCATTTTATAAATCTAAGTTAAAGTGTCCCTCTACCCATTCTAGAATATTTCATTACTTCTTTGTTTCCTAACGATGAGGAGAGTTATATGTTCAAACTCGATCCAAATTCATTTTCTGGATTTTATCCAGATTTCAGCCCATGACATCTTCCATGTGACCTTCTATATATGTCAATATTAAAGCACCTTCTAAGAAAGCAAGCTTGATGATATAAGGTCCTTCATATGTTAAAGCTCATTTGCCTCATTCATCTTCTTGATTCAATAAGATCTTTTTAAGGACTAGGTCACTAACCTTAAATTCTCTTGGGTAGAGCTTTTTATTGAAAGCTCTCGCCATCCTTTTTTAATAAAATTGCTTATAATACCTGATTATGAGCTGTTTCTTTCCAATCATATTTAACTGTTTGTATTAGGTTTTTATCCAATCATTCTCTTCTAAATATGCTTTAATCATCACCTTTAAAGAGGGAATTTCCACTTTAATAGGGGTAACAACCTTCATCCCATAGAGTAAAGAGTACAAGGTTGCTTTAATCTGACCAATGCCTTCTGAGTGACACTGGCCAATGAGGTGGCTTCAACCTACTTTGTGAAATAATCAATGGCTACAAGTATAAATCGAAGCCCATTTAACGCTTTAGGGATGATTGGCCCAATTACATTAATCCCTCACATTGAAAATGGCCAAAGAGCCACTAAATTGTGAAGTAGGATTAAAGAATCATTGATCTTGTATGAATAAATTTGGAATTTATAACATTTTCTCATATAGTCAATGTAGTTTTTTTTTCATTGTCATCCAAAAATACATAAATCTTTGAATTTACTTAGCCATTGTGTGACCATTTACATGTGTCCCACATATTCTTTCATACACTTCTACCATGATCCTCCCTACTTCTCTTTAATCAATGCATCGTAACAATATGCTATCATAACCCTTCTTGTACATGACATTATTGCTTATAAAGAAATTCATGGTCAAGTACCTAATAGTCTTGTTATCATTCTCAGTGGCCTTGGCTAGATATACTCCACCTTTAATGTACAAATTTATGTCATGGAACCATGGATGTCCATCTAAATCTTCTTTTATATTCAAGCAATATGCTGGTGCACCTCGTGTCTCAATTTGGATTCGTTGAACTCAAAATCCACACTTAAGATGAATCATTACTGCAAATGTGGCTAGAGAATCTGCAAACTTATTTTTATCTTGATTCATATAATGAAAATTAATCTCCTCAAATTGTTTGATTAACTGCGTTAAGAATTCTTGATAAGGCACTAACATCGAATCTTTAGTTTGCCATTCTCCTTTTGCTTGGTAAATTATAAGAGCAAAATCACCAAAGACTTCCAGGTTCTTTTTACCTAAAGAGATAATAGCTTAAAGTCCATTGACATAGGCTTCATATTTAGCTATATTATTTGTGCAGTCAAATTCCAATTTGATGGCCACTGGGAATTGTTTCTTTTCTAATGGCATCATTACTGCTCTTATACTATTTCTTTGTGCATTGATTGCACCATCGAAATACATCTTCCACTTCTTTTCTTCATCTTCCTCACCATCCTCATATTCTTCTATAACAAAGATATCTTTCATCAGAGAAATGAAAGTTTAATAGGTAATATTCCTCCAGAGGATTCTCTGCCAGATGATCAGTTACGACATTCCCTTTAATTGACTTTCAAGTTATGTACTTCATGTCATATTTGAACAAAACTACTTGCCACTTTGAAACCCTTACAGTAACATGCAGGCTTTCAGAGAGATATTTGATTAGATCCATTTTGGAAATTAACCAAGTAGTGTGGTAAAACATACACTGTCTTAACCTTTTAGCTTTCCATATTAACCCATAACATGTCTTTTTTATCATTGAGTAACTCCTTTCACAATCATCAAACTTTTTGCTTAAGTAATAGATTGCTTATTCCCTTTTTCATTGAATTATTATCTTGGCCTAATATAGCTCCCATTAAATCAGGCAAAATTGTTATATAAAAAATCAAATGTCTTCCTTACTCCAAGGGGAATTAAATTGGTTAATTTAGTAAGTGTTCCTTTATCTTATCGAAAGCTAGCTGGTAATCATCATTTTATCTACCTATATTGTTTTTCCTTCACATCTTAAAGATCAATTGACAGGTTACATCAAGTTAGCAATAAATCTTACTATATAGTTTAGTCGACCTCGGAAACTACAAACTTCTTTCTTTATTCAAGGTGGCAACATCTTTCGAATTGCTATTTTGGGTTTATCTCTATTCCCTTTAAGCTTACAATGAAATCCATTAAATTCCTAAATGTGGTCGTAGAAACATACTTATTAAGATTTAACCTGAGTTTAAAGTTGTGTAGCCTTTTAAACATTTTTCTGAGAATTACCATATGGTTGTCTTCTTCAATTGATTTAGCTACCATATCATCGACACAAAATTCAATCTTCTTAGGCATCATGTCATGGAAGAGCGCTATCATGACCCTTTGACAAGTTGCCCTGACATTCTTCAACCTAAACGACATCACCTAGTAACAATAAGTCCCCTATTGGGTAATGAAAGTAGTTTTCTCCTTATCTTCCGCATGCATAGGAATTTAATTGTATCTTGAATAGCCATCCTTGAATGAGTACTAATGATTTCGTGTTGTATTGTCAATTGAGACATCAATGTATGGAAAAGGGAAATCATCCTTTAGCATGCTTTGTTTAAATCCCTATAATCAACACACATTTGAACTCATCCATCTTTCTTAAGAATAGGAATAATGTTTGCTACCTATTAGGGATACTCAGCCATCTAAAGAAAGTATGCATCTAATTGCTCTATTACCTCCTATCTCTAATGACATCTTAACATTCATCCTTCTTAATTTTTGCTTTTATGCTCAATGTTCGGATATAATAGGATCATGTGAGAAGCTATTTTAAGGTTATGTGCAGGTATATCTTGATAAGACTACACAAAGACATTGAAGTATTCCTTAAAAAATTCAATCATTTGATCTCTCTTCAGATTATCTACAATTTTAAGCTCTTTCTTATTCTCTTTTCCATGTTCATTATTTCAATTTTCTTCTCATGCAGATATATTCCATTTTCAACTAATTCAAGCATTCTTGAAAGAGCTTGTGTTAACTTTTCACTATCATATTCACAATCATGCATATCAATAGCAACAAGTAATTCATTCAATGGGATCTCAAGAACCACTGCATTGGACAAGAGTTCCAAGGAATTCCATTTCCTAGAGGTAACAAGAAATTAAAAATGAATAGAATAATGAGGAGTAAACAATTTGAAAGTAGCAAACAGGAACTTCATTCACGTAAAGTATTAGAGTTTATATGAAACATTGCCCTTTTCATTATAACGAGAAACTATTTAAAAATTTTGAGCTAGTCCAAAAGAAAACAAACAACATAGACAAGATAGTTACTCTAAAGGGATAACATCTGAAATCTCTTCAATATCCCAGTTGACCAAAGCTTTTTCAGATTTATCAATTGAGATCCATACGTCAATGCCTTGCATCTTTTCATTATCAATTGTGAAGATATTTTGCTGATCAATCACTCTTGCAAAGGCCAGGAGTGTTCCTCAAGTGTGTAGGATATCCTGTTGCTTTGTCTCTTTTCCATCCTTTAGGCTCATCTTTTCTTTCATCTACTCCACAGTGAAGGCTTATGTCATAGCCTTTGACGAATTTGGATTCCTCAGCAAGTCAACAATGGATTTAACACCCTACAGTTATGCTTTCAATCCTTTTCCATATCTATATCCACTTTTCTTTATAATTGTTGCCACGACAACATTCACATCTCTTCCTTAACTTTACGGTTTCTCAACTCAAGACTTTGAAATGATGTTTCCTTAACCTGATTACCTGCTTCAATAAGGATTGAGCTAGGCCTACTTATCATAATTTCTTCCTCTCCTTTGATAGTAACAATTCTCCTACTATCAATGAACTTGACATTTTAATAAAGATAGATGGCACAACCCTAGCTAAGTAAATCCAAGTTCTTTCCAATAACATAGTATAAGCTAGATCTATATCCATAACTTGAAAGTCAACATTGAATAGATTAGGGCCAATTTTTAGTAGAAGGTTGATGGTGCCTAGTACCTCCATTCTATAGCCGTCAAAAAATCTAACCACCATATCATAAATCTCAATGCTTAATGCATCTATTAAAAGTTGTTCCAAAATAGTGAGAGGTTGAGCATTACGAGCTAAACCACCATCAATTAAAACTCTTGCTATTATAAACCTGTGGTATTTCAGGATGATATGTAAAGCTTTCGTTTAACGCACAGAAGACATAGCAATTTCTTCTTTAGAGAATGCAATGACAGATAAGGACTTGACAATGTTCATTACACTTGCCACTCTTTCATCTGTTATATTAGGCTGCACATATGCTTCATTCAAAACCTTTTGCAAGGTCTTTCGATGCACTTCAAAACTAAGAATTAATGACAAGATCGAGATTCTTGCAATGGTCTTATTTAATTATTCCACATCGTTTATAATTTGCAAGAATTCCCTATCCATGGCTTCTGTGCTAGCATTCCCTGAACTTTTCTCACAAACCTCTTTTGCTTTTACAATTCTCTTACCATCAATCAGTGAATACACTCTTTCACTTTGAGTGACTCCTCCCACATCAACCACATTTGAAATTGACTCATCTTTTGTTTTGGTGACTATACTAGGCTTACAAGCCACTCTATTAATTTGCCATATCTCCAAGGAGCTGCTTGATTGCTTTTATACGAAAAAGAAGCTGACATGTTTATACTTAGCATAGGTTATCTCTGAGTAAGTATATAAGGTGGGGCTGAGGCATATGGAGTTTTGTTAAAGATCAAGGATTCTTTTTTTGCTTATTCCCACCAAACTTGTTAATTTATAACAAGTTCTACTCTTTAAATTCCAATTATACACGCTTTCACTTTTGTTCTCCCCATAAGTATGATCCTAAACACCATCATCCTCTTGATTTCTTGCTTAAATTGTAGGCATTCTTCGATAACATACCTCATCACTCCTTGATAATACTCACAAAATTTAAACTTGCTGCCCTTTAATGCTTCAATTAAGGTATTTTTTGGAAACTCTAAAATGTATCCAACATTTCTAATATGGGTGTATAACACCTCCATTGAAATTTTTATACCAATTGGGTCCTTAGAAAAGTTGACATATTCTTCAATAGCCCCTACTTGTCTCTCATAATTCGAGAGCAGATTAGTGGTGATGGTGGAATTTTATCCTACTTTGAGATGGACGAGATTTGCATCTATCAAATTAAGCATATTTCTTTTAAATGTAGTGCAATCCTTAATTGAATTCCAAATATGCCCATATGATATTCACAAGTAACATTCATATTATACCGAACAAGATATGGTGGCAGAAGATATTTGCAATACCACAGGCCTATGAGTTGTGCTTCTTGAAGGTTTTAGTATAATTCAGTAATTGTTGAACTAAAATTAGGTTAGAGGTGGTTATCTATTGGATATGTGGACCTTTGTCATCCACCTTACTAGTTAAAGGTCTCCTGATTTACTTTGACCTTGGTTTCCACCTTTCAATTAATAACAAACCTCTTGTTATGATAAAACTAGTCATGATGATTGAACGTAGTTCACCTCTCCTTCTTTTTTCATTTGATTGAGGTTTTATTTATAATTTCCATCATTTTAAGTAGTTATTCTTTCCCCAATCCTAATCAAATCAGTGAAATCATTAACATGTGTTCCCATCATCATACCATAGAATAAATAAGGTAATGAGTGAACAAAATAAGAGCAAAATTTTAAGTCTATTATTGAAGGTTGAACTTATGATACAACCATTCTCCATCTTTAGGTATACTCTTTAAATGACTTTATTGATTTCTTTCTCATGTCTTTTACCAATTCCCTAGTTGAAGCATTTTGGAAGTTAAACTTATATTATCTTGTAAAAATCTCTACAAGGTCCTTCTATTTGCGAAGCTCTGATTGATCTAACTGCATATACCACTGCAAGGCTAATCTAGACAAGCTTTCAGGTAAAAACTTAATGAGAAAATTCTCATTCTTATACCAAATTGACATCTTGATGCAATAAGATTTTAAGTGATACACTATAAACCATAAACACTAAACTCTAAAATCAGCAAACTTGTCAAATCTGGTTCCTTGAACTTTTTGGGTATAAAAATTTCTATAGTTAAATAAAGTTCCTCTAGATCAAGGGATCCTTAGGTCACAAGTCCACATAACATGCATAGTTAATCCTTTACTGTTAACAATTTTTCCTTTCTCACCTCTTTATCGGCTTTATTTACTCCTTTAACCTTGGCTAAATCCTATTTGAACATCAGTATGGCTCTTTTTGGCAAACACTGCTTTTTTTAGCTTTATCATTTCAGAAATCTACTTCTCTGTGATTGTTATATGGGTGTCTAGCATTGCTATATCACTCTTGCCCTTGGGATTTTTGTCAGATTGATACTATTATACTATCTTGCTCTTTCTTAAATATTAAAGACTTTAGAGGGCTGCTTAGTCTGATTAGGTGGTTTCTTTCTTGGAAGCGCACTTTTGTTTCCTTTGTTCACACTTTTCTCTGTTTCATAAAAAGAAAGCTAAAATGAAATAAGTTATTTAAAGTAATGTTGATTAGTCTGTTGATTTATCAAGGGGGTTGCTTTGGCATAATGATTATTGGCACAATTGGACCTTATAACTTCTGAAGGGATTATAAAATCCACATAAAGGATTAAAGTTAAAAAAAACAAATACAAAAGAGAATTAATATCCCTACATGATTGGCATCATGAGGATCGAGAATGAATATAAGCATATAGAAATTTCATTTAATCAGCTGTAAACAGACTAAATCTTTCATATATAAATTGCTACATAGCTCATCAATACAATATTTAAACAATTATGAAATCCTTCATATCATCATAAATATGAGTACATAATGTGAAAAAATCAAATATGGTTGGAAGTGTCTTCAATGGTTTGATCATACCAATTGCCTATTAGATGCATAAGTTAATTTTAGTATTATATGGTTGGTTAGGTGTACTAACCCCTAAAGCAATCCATCCATTGCTCCAGCTTTGTTGATCGTTCTGCATAGCGAGCTTCCAAGTCTTTGGCATTTTAACATGTTGATCAAGTTGTTCTACTATGTTTTGAATAATTGTAGCTTTATCATTCCTAACACTTGCCAACTCATTCATTTTGCTTTCAAGTTGCTAGGTGAGCATTATGATTTCTTGTTAAAGTTCGTTATAGGAAGCATAGTGTTGAGCTTGTCGTTCAAGAGCTTCTTTCTCAGTGAAAATCCTCATCATCTTAGCTCTATTGAGCAGTTCACACCTTTAGGCCTCCTCAACCGTTTGCTTAAGCTTCGTGTTTTCTACCTTCAACTTACAAACTTCAGCATTCACTTCTTTCTTTCTTTGTTTCATAGCTCTGATGAACTCTTCTTGCACACTGACACATTCTCTTTGCAATTGTACCAACTCTTTAGGGCATTTTTCTTTTTTCTCTTCTAAGTCTTTCACCTATGATTTCTTATCCTCAATAAATTTGGCCAACTGCTCCTCAATTTCCTTTAGATTATTACTTAACAAAGGACTATGAGGTTCCTGATGGAGGATTAGCTTATTTACATTATTCCTTGAGGCAACAACTTGTTTAACCAATTCAAGCCTTCCTTTGTATGAGTACATATTTACGAAGCAACCTGATGGATTTGTAGAATCAGGGAAAGAATATCTTATCTATAAGTTGAATAGGCCCATTTATGGACTAAAGCAAGCTTCGAGGCAATGGTATCTGAAGTTTGATGAGGTGATCACTTCGTTTGGATCCATTAAGAATATCACATATTAGTGCATTTATCAGAAATTTGAATGGAGCAACTTGGTAATTCATATGTTATAATTACCATTTTGATATGAAAGATCTAAGTGAAGTCTCCTTTATTCTTGGAATTCAGACTCATCATGATAAATTGCATGACATTTTTGGTTTGTTTCAAGCAACTTAATTGATTGAGTACTAAAAAAGATCAACATACATTCTTGCACCCCTTGTGTTGCACTAAAGGTTGTTAAAATCACAATGTCTTCAAAATGATGATGAAAGGTCTGTAATGGAAAAAGTTTCATACGCATCTACAATTGGCAATTTTATGTATGCTCGAGTATGAACATGTTTAGACATTGCTTTTGCAATCAATGTGCTTGGTAAGTACGAGAGTGATCCTGGCTTGGAAGGCTACAAAGAAAGTCATCAGGTACCTTCAGGGTACAATACATTATATGTTAACTTTCAATAAGTCTGATTCATTGGACATTGTAGGATATTCATATTCATACTCTGCATTATACATTGACGATCATAAATACACTTTAGGATGCATCTCTATGATGTTTGGAGGAGCTATTTTGTGGAAAAGTTCTCAACAACCAATCATAATTACCTCAACTATGGAAGCAGAATATATCGCTTGTTATGAGGCTACATGCCATATAATTGAGGAAACTAATATTTAACATGTATTTTGTTAATTCTATATCATGACCTCTTATCATATGTTATGATAGTTCGTCTGCTGTCTGTTTTTCTCAAAACCATAGGAACTCTAATCACACAAAGCACTTTGATGTCAAGTTTTTGTTTGTTAGAGAAAAGATTATTGAATTTCAAACTTGTTTGGTTCACATTTATAGTGAACATATACTTACGGATCATTAATCGAAGGCTTACCTATGGGAGTATTCAAAAATCATGTATCTTATATAAGTGTTGTTAAATTTTGATGTAGTATTAATTTAATAGGAGTTTGAGGTGGGTTTTAAAGGACTTTTGGGTTATAAAATGACATATTGAATATTAATTTTAAGATCCATTATATTCAGATAATGATTTTGCATTATAATTATAATTATATCATTTGTTTCCCTATCAGATTTAATGATATTTTGTCATTTTATTTCTAAACTTTGTATGATTTCATATATATTTTGGTTGCTTAATTTTAATTAATATTTGTTTAATTAATTATTCTAATAATATATTCATGCTATCCATGTGGAAGATTATTGGATTATTTTTTAAAATATTGTGGATTGATGTTAATTGATTATTAGTTAAATTTAATGGGTTAATCAATTAATTAAGTAACTAATTTTTGACATAAACCAAGAACGGATTAGATCTAAGTTAATTGTGGGTAATCAGTGATAGGTTATATTACTTACAAATCCATTAAGTATAGGGTCAAACCTATAACTCAAATTTTGTTGGTAGTTATTCTATTAAATTGCTTACTAAGAGGACAAGAGAAGGATTTGTTATAAGCCAATTTATAAATTATAATGTCTAATTTTAAATCTAGAATTTGAGTAATTAAGGAAGTTAGAGTTATCATTTAAAAAAAATAAATATTTTATTTATTAAAATAACTATGTTCTTTGAACATGCATTAACTATCAAATTTTGGGGACTTATGATAAATTTTTTTTTCTATTTAAAGTCTTCTCTCTCATTTATTGTATACATAAAAAAAAAAAAAAAAAACTTTGAACAAAGCATGTTGTTTACTTGACTTATCAATTATGACTGCTTTGGATACTTCATTTCATAAGTGTTATTCTCTTTACTATACTTGATGATTTACTTGTTTGTATCTTCCACTATTGTATGGCAATGTTGTTAACACTCTGTTTTAACTAAAATTAAATTACAAGTTTTATTAATTTAAAATCAAATTTATATAATTTTAATTAAAAATAAATAAATATATATATATATATATATATATATAATGAATACTCATTCGAAATAATTAATATGTGTAACATTATTTATAAATATATTTATGATGCAAAAATTAAGAGTTATATCATAGAGTCAGAAAATGTTTTTTTGCTCATTCCTTCACGCAAAACTGAGAAGATAAGTCTCTGAGACTTACGTAACTCGTACTGACCGAAAAACAACGTTGTGATAATTTTATGCCCAAAATAACTTGATTGAAGCCGTTGTCCTTTGTATCAGCTTCTCAAGAAAACCGTTAGCCTTGTGCTATTCCATTAAAAGGCCCATTTAGCCCATAACTTATCCACAGAACGACCATATCACATTATTGTCGTTCAGAAACCAAAACGATATCCAATTATTGGCTTCATAGACTGATCAAATTTCAGAGCCATTTTATTGCATGTTTTTAATTTTTTTAAATTCATAAGTAATATCTCGTGACAGCAGAAACTGTTATTCAACTGTACATGAAAAGGAGAGATTTGGAGTTTCTTGGTGCCAAATTAGAAATTTGAAAAACAAAGATAGTGACTTTATTTTTATTTATTTATTTAGTGAAAAAGAAAAAGAAAATAAACAAAATATCTAAAAATTAATCTAGGAATTCAAATTTTGCTTGATTGTTCAAGTAATGACTTGAGTACAAAATGGATTCTTTACATTTTTGTTTTATAAATATTGAAGAGAAAGCGTGTCCAACACAAAAATTGAAAGTATATATACAATTTATTTTTTAATCTTTATTTTCTACTCTATCTTTTTTTTTTTTTAATTTTACAAAAAAAATTTCTAATTTTTTATTTTGAGGATGGAAGTTTGACTCGAAGAAGAAGAGGAAATAGAGGAATGTATTGTCCAAGAGATTAAGCCATATTAACAAGTAGTGTACACCCACGTGTTACCTTCTTTAATTTTCATAATAATATTGAGAAAATTATTATTTTAGTTTCTCACATTTTAACTCATGATAATTTGGTCCTCCATAAATTTAGAGTGACAAAATGATATATTATAAATTCATCAATAAATCAAACAAGTCTCTTTATCATCTTCTTATTAATAAAATATTAAGATTGATTATTTTCAACTAGCGTGAAGGTTAGATATATATGTGAGATAAATTTTTTTTATACTATCACTAGCACCTCACCAAGTGTAAAATGTTTTTAGAGATTTTTTTTATTAAATTTGTATCATATTCACTGCTTCTTCTTATAACTTCAATCAAAAAAATTCTTAAAATAATTCACACTTAGTGAATTATCCCACATGTATTTGGCCTCCACGACGGCAAAAATAATTTATCTTAATGTATTTTTAACCAAAAATAATAATAAAAATACTTGTTTGGTTTGTGGATAAATTCTTGAAAACCATTTTATTATTTTAAATTTAAGAAAGACTAAATTATCACTAAATTAGGACATGAAGATCAAAATAATAGTTTCCTCATATAATATTAGCAAACAGTGACTAAATACTTGTTTAACAGTTATTTGGAGAAAAGCAATGTTAGACAAAAAACAAAATTTGAGAAAACTCCACGCCGACACCGTAGATATAGAGCTATGATTTCCTTCCAGGGGGGGTTAAATTAATAGTAGGAATTAAGATTTTCACGAGGAATTGGAGATTCCCCTTACGTGCGTCCATAGAATAAAACTTTAAAAAAACATAAACACCTTCATCGGATTCTCCTTATCCATGTGCCTCTGCTCTCTATCCCTTCTTGTGTGTTTCCTTTTCCAGGACACTCTCACTCTCATCCTCTAATTATTAACCCAAACAAAAACCTCACCTCAATATATATATATATATATATATATATATATATAAGTATGTATGTATGTATGTATCCATGTTTCAGTTTTCTCTCTTTAATTACGTACGAAGCTATATATACATATATATCTATCTTTGGATTCTCCTATTTGCAGGTGCAGATGCTGTACTTTTTTGGATTTCTATTCCTTTTGGGGTGGCGTGAAAGATAAGTGTGGCTATGATAATGATAGCCACCTTCTTAATATTGCATTTTGATATTTGTAAGTGATGCAACTTTAATGCTGCAAAGTAGACTGGGCTCTTCAGATCAGTACTTCCAATATATATAGACGTTGGGATCGATATATATGTGAGCTATAAAGAAGAGTATGTAGCAGATAAAAGATTAGTGCATTTGATCAGTGTCAATGACAAAAGGAAGAAGCATATATGTGATTAAAGCAGCAGAAGGAATATTCAAAAGCTCATTCATTCATTCCCTCGTTCAAAAGTTGCTCCCTTTTTCTTCTCTCTGAAAAGTTCGATTCATTTGACAAGTTTTTGGATTACTTTAATTTAACCTTTTAAGGAATATGAAAAATGATATTATATTCGTCAAGCTTCTGAATATTGGATTTATAATTCATTGACATCCCAGGAGGTCAAAATTAATTACATAGTGCAAGATTGTCTTTCCTAATTATGATAGAGAAGAAGTTTCATGCTTTGCATCTAAGCTTCATAATTATAATATAGCACCATTAAACCAAAGAGAAAATCGATCAAACCAAGAGAAAACGAGTAAAAAAAAAAAATCAAACAGTTAAAGTTTGCACCTCTCTGCACTCACTATAATTACTCACTACAATTATGTAATCGTAGACAAATTATAAACTAAACTAAGCTAAACTGAACTGAACTGAACTGGAAAGTACATGTAGAACAGTAGTATATACTTCAAGCTGATACATTTCTATGAGAAGAAAAAAATAACTCAATATCTGGGGAAGCAAAAAATACTATTGGGGATCTATTGGATGAGCAGTTTTGCATTACCCTTCTCTTCTTTGGAGCAGGTGGACACGATAATAGCTCTGGTATTCTGAACCTCTTAGCCTTTGGTGTAGAACACCCACTTGAACATATATCTTCCTCATTATGATCCTCCTCCTCCTTCTTCTTCATATTATTACTTGCAGAAGCAGCTTCTTGGGCAGTGCTTGAAGATGAAGTATCATACCCACAAGGCCTCGCCATAACTGGTTCTTGCTTCTTCTTTCTCTGCTCAGCCTTCTTCCATTTGATGGCTTGAGTTTTCGCAGAAGATGGCGGCATCTTAAGAACTAGGAAACTCAACAAAAGGATTAGTTGAAAGTCTTGGTTTGCAGCAAGATAATCTGATTCTGATGCTTCAAGTGGATTTTCATGCCAGAAATCTAAACGAGAGAGGTTGAAAAGTTTCTGGTGTATCACGTAAATCCAAAAAGAAAACACGCTAGAGCAACAACTGCTACCACTATAGGTACGAGATTAAAATTTATTCTAAGTGCTTTCTACCAAATCCTGATAAGAAAGAAACCTCTGTGGGAACTCACCTTTTTGCTCCAGGTTATATAAGCTTACCCTACTTATTGAATAAATTATATATAAAGCAAACAAGAGCGATAGAGAGAGAGAAAAGGAAACAAGGAGTAGGAGGAGAGAGAGAAGTAGGGAAAAGAAAGACGACCCTTCCTTTTTACCATGTAGCCTTTTCAAGTTGAAGATCAAATCAAAGAAGAGGTGAAGGGTATGTTTAGTTAGATCTTTCGAACCAAATTAAGAAACTAGGTCATTAGAAAAGAGTGATAGTTTTATATTTTTAGAAACCCTATATTAACTATTAAAAAATATAAATTATATTTTATTCATTTTCATATATTTACTACTATAGTCATACTCATATTACAAAATTGAATTAACTTGTTCAAAAACTATTATTTATTAAATATCTTATATTTTGAGTAACAAAATTGTCACTCCTGAGTGAAGTTATCACCTTGAAATTGTTACTATGAATACAATTTAATATTATCACTAATGATAACATCTATTAATTATATTCTATCAATGCCTTCGTTGGTCAAAACAGTATTGATTTCGCAAAATCAGGGACCCTTTGGCACCCTGTTCTTGTCTATATTCAGCAATAATAGATATCACGTATCTTAATGCTGAAAGTTGTGATCTTTGTTCTATCTTTAATTTGCATACACTGCTACAAATCTAATTTTTCTAATACATTTTACAAGTAGAAGACAAATTACCTAATTAATGTACTACCGTATTAATTATTATATATTCTTCCAATCATATGTCATTAGTGTGTCATTATAAACCTTTTGCACTGTATTGCATTGTATATTGAGAAATAGTGAGATAAGAGGAGTGAAAATGTGCATGAATATAGATCTATTTTTTCACTCGTCACTTCTTTTTTTCCCTTTTTTGTTGTTTGCTTTATCTCTGTGTAATTATATATAGTGCAACTGATTTAGATGATTATAGAGTTATCTCTCATTGATGCATTAGTTGATAAAGTGTTTTGGCATGGCGTGAAAGAAATTTTTTTAATATAGAAAATTTTGATAAGGAAGATTTAAAAAATACATATGTGCTATATAATTAATCATAACTAATCTGCGTTAAGCCTAATTTTGGTGGCCTACCCTTGCTATGTTTTTATTACGTACATTTCTTGTGTTAGTCGTTTGCTCACTAATATAAGTACCTACAGGAAGTAACACTTTCAGAGTAATTATCATATATTTCTAGGAACATTATATATTTTTTTGTTTATGAAATAATTAGTTATTAAATATTACTAAATATAAAAAAAATCATATTTTTAATAAATTTATTACTATAATTAAATTTACTAATTACTAAAATTAAAATTTTATAATAAAATATCATTTAATATATAATTATTGATTGTATCATAACTGAAAAATATAGTGCCTCCAATAACGTATTATGATGGTTCACACTTTTTTTTTTAAAATATTAAAAGAGAGAAGGAAACATAGATAGAACTTCCAAAATCAGAGGAAAGAAATTGAATCAATCTCAAACGAATATAACCTCTAAGATTTTATTTCAATTTTCAACTGAATTTTTTTTTTGTTCAACGTATATAGGTTTATATTTTATCAATTTTCAATCGATGAGTCATTGTTTATAGGTATTAATACACTTATAATTTTAAATATATTAGTACATTCAATTATAATTTGTAATAAATTTTAAATAAGATTTTTAAAATATTTGTAATAAGTTTTAAATAAAAAATATGTTGTCCTCAAAATTATTTTGACAATCAATAAACATTTATCTATTTTTTTAATATTGAAGAAACATATAATTTGATAATTGGCGCTTAATAACATAGCACAAGACGAGAGTTGCTCCTGGGTCTCGCGGAAGGAAATTTTATAAAAGAGAGTTCAAAACTATTATTATCGCCCACCGTGGGGCTCGAACCCACGACCACAAGGTTAAGAGCCTTGCGCTCTACCGACTGAGCTAGACGGGCATATTTAACCATGGATAATAAATAATGTTTCTAATAATATAGTTTGGGCACTTTCCTTCTTATCTTCTGTACGTGAGTAACAACCAGTTGACCTAGGCCTACCAATTCAACAAACTTTGTAGTCCCATGGGGACATAAAACTATCCAACCTAATTCTCCTCTTTAGGAAAACCCATTGCATCAGATATTTTGATACATAGGCAAGCTTGGCCATCCAAAATTATTGCAAATACAGCTTCCACGTGGGCAACATTTCAGCCACTAGTTTTCCTTTGATTTTCTTTTTCTCCATAGGAACCAAAACATCTCCCTTCACACTTTTCTTGGTCCTGAAGCAGAAATGAGTAGATACACATTTAGCTAAGGAGTACGGAAATACGATACGATATTAAATCCTATACATGGATATTAAAATTTTTTTTATATAATATATTTTAAAAAGCATCAAAATAACATTAAATTAATTTTTTAATTATCATTTTATTAGTTATGATATTATTTTATTATTTTATTTTCTTATTTTAACATCTTTTTTTATTATATTTCATATAATATTTTTTTTATTATTAATTTTATTTATTAATATATATATATATATATATATATACATAAATAAACTTGTACCTGTATTTTAAATTTTTTAAAATTGACATATCTCATATACCATATTATATGATATCTGATATTAGAACCGTTTCGATACTTCATAAATATCTAGTAAACAAGGGCTTGAGTAGTCTTTTTCATGGGAAAAAAACAAAAAATCTTTTGTCTTCACATCCTACCAGCACCACACATTAACTCAGTATTTGAATAATTTACGTATTAGCGTCGCTGTAAATATAGTGAATCTCTCACATAACCAGCACTTCTCATATGCAATTGTCGCCGCTTAGCATAATGTGCGCAGAGATACTTATGCAAGTGGCATCGATGAAACTGAAATAGCAACACCGGAGAGGATACACAAGCTTCCTCTGCTGCTCGTCCAGTCCCTTGCTTGTAGAATGCACCCACAAAATTGAAATTGAACATTGAACTTCTATTTGGCCTACTTGGACCTGGAAATAACAATAAGCAATACACATAACAAGATGACAACAATCAATCTGCAGAATGTGCTCAAATAGACAGATTTGGATTAAAGCAAATGCCGCAGAAACATCAAGGTGTTCACGGTTCAGTTTACAGTCACTGCCCCATATAAGGTTAAGGGGCAAAAAATAATGGGCATGGCTACTTCCATTTGTCATCTAAATGTTAGTCCTACACCTAGAGCTAGTATACACATTAAATTAAAGGAAAATCTACAGTAAATGACCATAAGCTTCAACAAGTTTAGCAGACATCTATGCTTCTGACTGTGGACCATAATTTTGAGTATCATCTTCCATCAACGGCCTCTGGACAGCAAATGGAGGTGGTGGTAGATCAACACTCAATGTACCATCTAGTACTCTTGCTACCTCCCCCATTGAAGGCCTCCTATGTTCATCCATTTGAAGGCACCAGAATGCTATTCTTAATGCACGTTGTAGCTCCTCTGAATCGATTCCATCACCAATTCTTTTATCAACCACATTGTTAGATCGACCTTCCATCAATTCTTTATATGCCCACTCACAAAGATCCTCACCGTCTTGACACCCAGATAACAAAGTCAGTACCAACTTGCCAAAATCCTCTACATCTTTCTCAGCAGAAAAACCGCAATATGATGCCTCACCGTTTACTCTTGCAAACCCAAATTCAGTTACCTTGGCCTCTAAGTTTTCATCCAGTATGACATTTGTACACTTCAGATTGCCATGGCTAACAAAGTCCCTACACTCAGTGTGCAAATAGCAAATGGCCTTTGCCACACTCGAGCATATCTCAATTCTCTTTCTCCAAGTTAGCCTCCTGCAAAGAGGTGAGTCACGCAAGAACTTATCAAGAGAACCATTCTTGACATATTCGTACACCAAGAATCTGTGATTGAATTCACAACAATAGCCCTCCAGCTTCACAAGGTTCTTGTGATGGATGCTCCCTATCTTCATAACAGCACTCCGGAACTTCCTTTCTTCTATTCTTGCATTTAGGTTTTTGACTGCAACCAAGTGATTGTTTCGTAGCATGCCCTTGAACATATTTGGCCCGATTTGGTTCTTGAAATCCCCAGCGAGGCTCCTTATCTCTGGGTAGGGAAACACAATCAAACCATTTGAGTTGGGGCATGTAAAGGCTAACGCAACTTCATTCCTAGTGGTGTTTCTTCTTCTGCAGAAATAGAAACCAATTCCCAACTGAACGATAGCAAAGAAGAAAAAAGTGGCAGAGGCTGCTCCTATCAGACAAGGAACACATAGTCTTGGAGGCTGTTTAGGAGGAGGCGAATTAATAAGACTAGGATTCACAGCTAATGGACCTGAACATCTCTTAACAAAAGATATTGAGGTTATAGATGGATCTGCATAGCCAGCAACATACTCAGTTTTCTTTATTGAGCACTGTGGACTTCCATTATTGGAAAAGGTTGCAACTGTACATTGTGTGTCATTCAGGCACAACTGTTCACATTGCTGAATACTACTGTTGGTAACTGAATCTTCAGCTGGGTAAATTCCATAGAAAAATGTGTTTTCATATGTAAGCATATTGGTGCCAGATTCACATGCCTCCTTGTATGGAACCAAACATTTGTTAAGCTCAGCTACATCAAATGGGCATCTGCAATCAGCAGTACCTGAAGCAGTTAAGACGCAGATTCCATGTTGACCACAGGTTGCAAAGACCTTGCACTGATTCTCAACAGCTTGCCAGACTGATCTCCATGACTGCAAAGTTTCTATCCATGAATATATGCGCAGATTGCCATCCAAATCAAGCCTAAGAAACCGATAATTCACAGAGTCATTGTGGTCATCACTGAACACTGACCAAACAGGTTTTGAACTTTGGTCCCGAAGTTGCAGGGCTCCATTGGAGGTAAGAAAAGCACTAAGATTTGCTATAGAAGGGCTATCACTTGTCCAATAGATAATATTACTTTCCCACCGAAGTTGTATCTGTCCTGAGGCATTCATGTAAAGACTGTAATAACTGGATGTGGTTTTCTTGCTTGCAGCTCGAAGTATATGATCCACAGATAAGCTTTGCCCTGGAAGAAGTGTATCAGATGGATAATCAAAACTCTGCCAAATAACATGTTCTTCTTTGTCTAATAGCACAAGATTGCCATTATCATGAATTGCAGCTGAAACTACAGATTGATTGGCGGTTTCACTCGTCCATACAAGGACTTCCTGTAATGAATCAAAGAGGACTAGTTCTCCTTCCGGGGTGAGTTGGAAATAGGACCTGTTACCCACAGTGACTTGAGCTCCAGCAACCCAGACCACAGTTTGTTGGCTAAATGGTATGGACTTTGAATTGAAACGAATGCCAATACTGTACTGGTTGGGTTGATCTGAAATGTTAGAAAAACCTAATGCAAAATCACCATTGGTGGAGACCCAACAATCATTGTCAGCCACAGAAAGTTTTGAACTCAATGGAATTTCAGCAGTGAAAACCAAATGTAGCAAGAAGCCAATGAAGATACATAGCAAGAATGGTGGTCTAATCAGACACGCCTCCAGTTCAAGCATGTCTAAATACGCTCAGAGAAGCAAAATTTGTGATATTGTGATGAATTCTATTCCCTAAAGTGTCATTTACCCGTAAGAGTTTTATTTTTATAACATCACAGAAGGGATAAGGTAACACAGAGGTTATTCTCAAGCCGTAAGTGTTTTTGGTGGTGCAATGGTAAGAGCTCAAAGACACAATTTAGAGGACAAATTTGAAGGGTTTTGGCACAATTGTTCAAAAAGAACCAATGAGTAAGAAAATAAACAAATTTGGTGGCAACTAAACTGAAAGGACAGTCAACATCTTAGAAATTCAAGAAGCCATCACAGACTGCTACAATGAACACCAGAAAACGAAAGTTATGCCCACAAAAATTTAACATGGGAGCGCCATAACTTACACAAAGTACCTTGAATTTGGGCAGGGAGATAGGAGATTCCGAAGTACAAGCCCCCTCTTTTTTTCTTTGTTAAATAACAGGGAGAGATGAATTTGAGTACTGTACAAATTAGAACTTTAGGCAAAAAGGGGACCCATATTAGACGAATGAGGATCACAATTTTGAAAATGCAATCATTTTTTAGGGTTCAAAGAGCCATGACAGTGATACATCAGCAGAGTAGCCTTGAATTTCGCTGATTAACTTGGATAACAAGGAGTAAAAGAGATACCACAAAAACAATGAAAAGGATAAACCGATAAAGCCGACGTTCAACAATGAATACTTTGAATGGCACGAAATTATTGAAAGCTGAAAAGACTTAGCTTAGCATTTTTGAGTAAAAGAGAAAGATCTGAACAAATCAACGAGAAAGGAAAGCTGGCGCTCGGAACCGGGGAATTTCAAACTTCAATGCACCAAATCTCGGGGTCCCAGCTGAAATTTTCTTGCTTTTTCCTCGGGAAAGTTTGCAGTACCTAACTATCCTGAAAAGGGAGAGAACTACAGAGAGTACTTGCAAAGAGAGAAATAAAAATTGTACCTTCTAATTAACTGACTGCATGGAAAGTAGAAACTGAAGATAAAGAGACAGAAAAAAGGGGATGTTGTTGGAGATGTTAGATACTAGTGGGTTTAGATTTGGACTAAGAATGTATGAGTGAGAACAAGAACAGGATTAAACAGATATTTGGGCAAATGGGGTTGCAGAGATATGAAGTTAGGAGGCAATGTCACCGGAAAAACCAAAAATGGTGGTTAAGTTGCCGGAGAAGAGGAAGTGGTAGTGAGGAGACTGGGAACTCAGAACGCCTGAATGCGCGGCAGTGACAGTAGTGTATGAAAGCAAGGCGCTGGCTGGAGGAATGGGTTTAATCTACACTTCTACAGTAACGAGCTCATTTTGTCATTGGTAAATTACGTTAATCTTTGTCTTTAAAATTCACCAAAATTATATTTTATACATACATACATACATATATACATACATACATATATATATATATAATACAAATTTTTTATAATAGTCATTTTTATTAATAAAAATTATTTTTTAATACATAAATTATTATTTTAATCTTATTACATTATAATTAATTAAATTAATTTTTAAATTTAACAAAATATTATTATTTTATTTATAACATAAAAATATTTGATAAAAAGTTACAAAAACTATTTTAAATGACAAATAATAAGTGGAAAAGTGAGATTTTTTCCATATATAAATATCAAGAGAAATGATTTTTTTAAATAAAAAGTATCATTTGTTGTTTAATCAATTATAATATAATTTACTCTATTAGTGCAAGTTGACATAGGTAGAAGAAATTTGTGTCCTTTTATCATTGTCTCTTGGGTTTAAAAGATTAATCACCTATCAATAAAACATTAATATAATTTATTCTTGTCATTTTAAAGGTTTAGGTATTTTTCAATAAAAATAAATTAAAAGGCAAAATTTCAGAAAAATTTATGTTACGATTAGAATGTAAAATTCAAATTAACTTTATTAAAAAAAACTTAAATCAACTGATTACCATCAAACATTGCGTGAACTGGATGGTATATCTCATGTTTATTAAAAAAAAAAAAATTAATCAAAGATTCCACCTTTTTATGCAACATTTTTATGGGGACAAAATGCTTTCCAAAAAATGAAAAGTAGACATTATTTTTTTTATTAGAAAGTACTCAATTACCCATTGTGGAAAATAATATGCTTTTGTATCTATGTAAACGTGGCGACATCCATGATTTCCTTTCGTTGAAAAAGATTTATATGATTGATATGGAACATAGTGATATGATATATATATATATATATATATATATACTTATTTATTTATTTATTTGTACTCTTAATTAGTTTAAACTAACTCATTAAGGTCGTAAAAACTAAAATTTTACGATAATTTAAAAGTTAACTCTTATATGTGTCAAATTAATTAAAAATGAAATCCTTACATTTTTTTCTTTTTAAATTACTCCCTTTTGTCTCAAGAATTATTCAAATTAAATATATTTTTGTATTTAACAGTTTATATTTTTCTCTTGAAATAAAAATGGTTATTTTTAATTTAAAATAAAATAAATTTGTAATTTTAACTCACAATAGATAATATTCAAATAAAATAAAATATATTTTTATTCAGTTAATTAATATTATGCTTAAGAGTATTTTGATTATATTTTACTTTAGCAGATTTAAATATTTCATAACCAAAAAGTTATATGATTTTTAACAATTTTCAAAAGAAAAATGCTTTTTTTGGTGCTAACTAGCTTTTGCAATTCTCTAATGAAAAAAATGGTTTTTACACTTCTGTAATTTCTATGAAGATACAAATCCAACTTACTCAAATAGCAAGCAAGTTTAAACTTAATGTTAAAAAGTTTAAGGAATAAAATGATATGGAATAAAATAGTTAATGTGTAAAAAATTAATATTTAAATTTCATTAAATAAAACAAAATGACAAAAAGGAGATTTCAAAACTAAAACATTATCATCCAAAACTTTATTTTATTTGTCACTCAAAGTTAAAGAGCTTGGTATAAAATAAAATGGTTAAGCGGTACAATTATCATATCATCTTTATTGGTTAAAACTTTATTATAATAATATTATAAAAATAATTTATAAGTCATTTTATTTAATTAATAATTATTATTCTTATAACTCCTAAAATAATGAAATAACATAATTTGTTATTTTGCTTCTTATCACTTTACTTTATTTCATTATTAGCCACTCAATTTTATTATCTTCTAATTTTCCAAACATACCCATGTCTTCAACAAAACACAAATAAAAATTTGAATGAAACCGAATTAACCAAGCCTAACTTGCATTGATTGGGTTATAAACAAATCTTCTAAGTTGAGTAAATAAAACTTCAGTCATTTAACTTAATTAAATGAACTAAACTAAGTTAATGAATTATAATAGATAATCTCTCCTAGTTTATATTCACTAGACCAGACCCAAAGGTGGCAGGCATCATTGGAGAACGTGGAGAAGGAACATGAGCTCCCCACAGAGGAGATGCTTTGCTATACAGTTCATTTCTGCTGGATCATAATAGGCCTTACATAGATATGTGAGATAAAGAATCTTTTGCTGTATAGTCCACCGTTTATACAACGATGATCATTAGATTAGGGTGAGCTTCACAATTTTTGGGATTTACTTTATCTAATAATCTTCGCTACACAACCAAGTAAGCTGTACAGCAAAAGACGTGCTCTCTAATATCTTCTCGTTTGCTTTTTTCTCTCCCTTCTTTCTGTTTTTTTAATTTATTTTTCTAACTTATTTAATTTTTCTCACTTAACATATATATAAATGCATAAGACAATCATCCCTATAATTTAAATCTTAACAAGAATAAATATTATAAATTATAATATGATAATGAATAGAAAAAAAACAAACAAACGTCTGTAAATGCTGCTCATAATTGAATTCCTTCAACGTGAAGGCACCACTGGAAGTGAGTCGGGGATGATCTGATCATGAGCTTCATATCATTAGCTCTCTAAATTTCTTTCTTTCTAAAAGGACTTAAAAAAAAAAAAAATAGCGAAGTTGGATGAATAGCTACATATCTCCTTCTCCTCTACGTCCATCAATCATACGATTTTCAATGTTTAATCTTATTAGTACTGCAGGAATCTCACGCTAATGATTCTTTACGATGATATATATTTAATTATACCCTTTTTTTAATGAAGAAATCATGACAAGTGCTATAAGAAAAATTATTCTTCGTTTCTTAAAAAATATTTAAATAATGTAATTTTTTTTCAAGGAAGTACATTATTACTAAAGTAAAATAATGCATCAGAATAACCTCTATTATATAAAATATAATCATACTTATTTTGACTGAAATATATTTATATTTATTATTTATGTTATAATTTATATAAATAATTATTTTTTAAATTTACACTATATTAAATTATATCATTTTCAACACAAAAACAAGTCTAATATTAAAATAAAATTTATAAAATTATATTCATTAATAACGTATACCCATAATAAAAAAATTAGCATACTTTATTTTGGAGACATTTTAGTTATTTTCTTTCTATACAAAAATTTTAGAACACATTATTATAATAATAAAAGAATTGCATTATTTAAACATCTTCAACAAAGAAAAAAACTATTTATCCAGTGTTATACTTGTATAATCGCATTACAGTTTTTAAAGGCTTGAGCATATATTATAAACTTCCATAATTTAGGGTAGCCTAAATGGTATATATAAACAAAAAAGTATTGGAACAACTTAAACAGATCTATCACTTTAAGAATCTATGTTTATTTCAACTATATATTAAATAAAAATCCCACCCCTAGCGTTAGGGATGCACGGGGGATAGTTTGCAGAATGCGTTGTACTCCTTGTCCCATACTCTTTTTCTTTATCCCTTAAAAAGCATCTTTTGCACAGCTCAATATATATATACTGTAATATATTAATATATATATATATATATATATATATATATTACAATATGAGAGGCTGATGGATGCTCTCAAACCCTAGCTGTCACTGCCAGAACAGGAGGTTCAATTTCAAAGTCAATCTTTGAATGATGAATCAAAAGGAAGTAAAGGTCAAGTTAAAAGTAAACAAGGAGATATATATAATCTTGAAAGGTAGCTACAAGATTCTCTTTATATATATATATATATATATATATATATATATATATATATATATATATATATATATATGTATCTTCTTGCTTTTCATCAAAAGAATCAAACATTTTAAATTATACGTGTGGGGTGCATGCAAACAGTTATAAAGTACCCTACGTAGTTTTGCCCTTCCTCGAATCCTCCATCACATATATATTAATCAAGTATCGAGAACCCACACTAATAAAATCCCCCCACATGACTGTCTTTTTGAAATGGGAATATTACAATCAGATAAAAGTTTGAGATGACGTGTTATTTATTTATTAATATAATTATCATCATTAAGTGGTGGATTAACGTTTGCTGTAGAGGATATGGATTAATAATTACTTGCAGTCCTTTTCTTGAATGGAACAAGGTAATGGGCCCTCTTCCTACCTCTTTAGTCTTTGATTAGCTCAACAGCTCAGCCCGTGATTCTTGTTCTTGTTTTGTATCAAAGTTTTCTGATCGTTTATTCGATGATAAATTTCGTATCTAATTATATTAGGTATAAAAGCACTCTCGTGATGGGCGGGTTAGGTGAATATCTGAAAAACGGATCCAATATTATACAATATAATGTGTTGTGCAATATACACTATTGAATCAAAATATGAAACTCATTTTAATTTAATGACCTACGTTGTATAATATACCTATTGTACAATATGTAATCTAAGCTCCTAAATATATATGTATGGAAAATTAGTCATACAATTTTCTTATTTTAACAACCTAGTGCTTCTGTGTTTTTTTTTTTTTTTTGAAGTTATTACCTTTTAGAAAATGTTTTATTAAAGATATATTTTAAAGTACTTAATGCAATTAAGATTTTAATTCAAGGTGTTCTTCAAAAAAATGACACCCAACCAAATTGTTAAAGAAGTGATGTGCTGTGTCCTTACAATTACAAGGGTAGGTAACCACCTTTTAGATCATCGATATATATCCTAATTAATTATTCTAACGAAGATGTGCATTTTGCATGTGGTATATATATTATTGGAAAAGTTTATATATACATACGGACTTTTTTTTTATGAAACTTTAATTTTATATATATATATATATATATATATATATGGTTAATTACTTAAGTATTATAATGTGTTCAGTGGAAAACATCACGATGGACAAGACCAATTGGACCAACTAAATGTAGAGTGAGAATCAATGTTATTAAAATTTCAAAAATATTCTTATTTCTTTAAGCACGATCTAATATAAGTGATTTGGGTCGTTATGGTTTATACATTAATTTAACGGATAATCACATTGAAAGTGGTTGGCAGTCGGCAGATGCCACTTTTTCACGCTTAAGGTTGAGGCCACATGGGTTAAAGAAAAACAAGGGAAGACTTACTTCTTCAAAATCCATACACTCCATCCATATCTTTTGAAATTAAAAAAAAAAAAAATTAAGATTTCCTATCATTAAAGTCAAAATACGGATGCCCTTTTTAAATTTTTAAATTTTTAATTTTTATACATAATTTTATTTTCTATTCTTGATTTAATTTTTTAATTTATAACAACTGCTTTTTTTTTTAAATTGTAAAAATTTATCTCTTTTTATTTAAATATTTGATTTATAAACTTTCTTTTGTTTAAAATCAAATCATAGAAATGTGATTTTTTGGATATAGAAAAATAGACATTATAGAGAAATATGTGTGAATGTTGTTCTTTCCCAAAATGAGAAGGCGGTAAAGGTTAAATAATGTAGAGACTTTATAATTATTCAGATATATACCATACTTGTTTATATTGTTTATATGAACATTTTCCTTCGAGGATAATAAAAATAGTCCAATAATAAAACTCTTTTACGTTATGTCTTCTGTGTTACCCTACGATACAATTAATGCGAAATCCCTTGGTCCTACACAACTACAATAATAATTATAACTTCAGATTCTGTGGATTTCCTTACATACCACAATTATTCTTCACTGAGATTTGAGTTGGTCCGCGCCGATTTTTCTTTCCAGTAATTAGTACAGAAAATGCGCCCACGTACGGATTGTCCTGCAAATTCTTGAAATTATTCCATACGTAATCATAAGAAATCATTCATGTTTTAGCCCCGGAAAATCATATAACTTTTAATTTAATATTTTAAATATGAAAATTTTAATGTAGTTTCTCTTTAATATTGTTTTTTGTTTTTAAACAAAGTTATGGTGAGTTAATAAATTTATTAGTTGATATGATATTAAGGTCACTTCATGATGATCTTTGATCACTAGCCTGAATTCCATAAATAATATTGTTTTGTCCAGTTTTAAGTAATTATGAATTTTGGATTAATGGGTTAGTTATCAATTTGTAAAATTAGACAAAATGACATTATATCTAGAAGTTTACTACAAAAAAAATATGCATTTTCTGACTTTTTTTTATTTTTTTTGGCGGTTTTAATTCTTAAAAAATGCATTTTTGGCAGCTCGTAAATTATTGGTAATTCTGGCGTCACTATCTAACAGATATTTTTCAACGACTAGAAAGGTGTTGAAAAACATTTAATGACCGTATTATGGTGATTAACCAACTATCAGAAAATAAATGATATTTTATGGGAGTTTTTAAACTATTAGAAAATGTCATTTTCATGGGGTTTTTTTTAATAGCCCAAAAATATTTTCTTTTTTAGATTTTTCCAATCTTATTATAGTTTTGGAAATTTTTTAGCCTGTCTATAATGGATAAAAACATAACTACATACAAATTTTGCACAATTTCATTTATCATTAAATTAAACATCATGTATATTCATTAAAGTATACCAATCCATATGTATGACATAAATGCTATTACTAAGGAAGTTGAATCCGTTCATAATCTACCTAAAGGACCTCATAACGTCTACAATATACCAAAGCATTGTTGTGAGTTATTTACATAGTTTTCAAAACTCAAGAGACCTCGAAACTTCTACAATTAGTTTACAAACTCAAAAGGCATATGCTAGTTAGCCTTGTGAAGCATCATGTGCATGACTTGAAGAAGAAGGATGTCGTTTAGGCACATTTCCCAAAAAGGAAAAAAGAAATTTTATAATTAAAATTGAATATAACAATATAAAGTGGCATCATTAAATTATATATATGAAAACAATGAAAAGCAATGGAAAGATGTAGGGGACATAAATGTGTTTTGATGTAAACGTGCAAAAGAAATATGTATCAAACCAAATATATCAAAACAATTAATATCCTAGTAAACTAGGTGTTGTACACTCCCAAAAACACCAAATTTTGTCATTTCTTAGTTTCTTTTTACAACTGAGACCATGATTCAAAAATCTCTTCTTTTCATCCATGACCATCAATATTAGGCATATTAGGAGTCAATTTAATGCTTGCTCGAATGGTTAACCTAAATAGTTGAGAAGAGGTAGGGCCAAATCTTAAGCCTTGAACCCTGGCTAGGTGTGCTGGGCATAACACACTTGTACCAAAGACTCTTATTGTTTAACTACTTAAGATGATTTTTGTGATATTTTACCGCTTGAAATATCATCTTACAAACACAACAATTAAATGAAATAATTGACTAAACAAAAAAGGTACAAGCATAATGTTAAGCACTTGAAACTTATACATATAGTCATAGCTTTATCATTCACATAAAATTCACCCTTCTTCTTATGTGACTTAATAGATAGGGCTCATTCGCTTTTCGGTGCTCCATTAGTACTTTCCTAATATATATCAAGGAATACAAACAATCACGACTAGGCACAACTTGTAGTGAATGAAAAGAGATGACCACTCAATGTGAGAAAGTCTCACTTATTGTAAGAAAATCTTGATGTTTCAAGTCCCCATGTCAGGTTACTCCTTAGTGCATGATTTCTACTATTCCATGCACATGGTTTTCATATGAAACATCCACTACCTCATTTCTCCTCCATTGCAAGGCAACATTTGGTTTCCCTAATCATTTCTTCCTCGTTCTCAAATTAGGCATGCTCATTTCAACAACGACGTCACTACATCTTTCCCATTAGATCTATTTAGTCTTATTCCTTTTACTTAGTTCATTTCTCCATTCTTGTCCCCTTCATTGTAGCATCCTTATTTCCCTACTCAACCTACTGGACTTTATTCTTTTCTTAGCGTCCATTGTTATTCTTACCCCTTGATTTACCTTAGTTATCTAGGGCAAAAGGAACACAAAATATTTCCACTCTATGGCAAAGGGACAGTCAAGCTCTAAAGCAATTCCTAGACTAAAGAATAAGGATGACCTTTAAACTAAGAACTACATCTCAAACCACTTTTATAAGACCAACAGGGAATCAACTAATAATATTGAAATCACTAGGATGCTTAACAAAGTCGAGATTCCTAAAATAAGTCAATTTCATGCTCTTTCTCTCTTAGAAGACCAATAATGAGGAGAATGAAATTCCCCATGAGTTGACTCATTTAGTCATTGAGTGTGTAACCACTGTCAATTATAGAATACCCTCTATAGGCCAAACGCTGCTACCATTTATTTAAATAGAGGTCTTCTCCAAGTTGACCCCTAATCCCCTTTCCTTTACATCTTATGCTGATATGTCCTTTCTTGCATGATTCAGGATTATGAGATGAGGAAGGCTTAGAAGGGCATCAAGATAGGTAGAATCACTTATCCAATTTCCTATCTTATGTATGCTGACGATATAATATCCTTCTTTGAAGCCAACAGAGAAACCTACTCCATTGTCAAATATACTTTATATCAATGTTTTTATATGACTGGTCTTTTCATCAACAAGAACAAGTCTTCTCTAATTTTCAGCCTCAACACCCCAAGGCTTTTTAATAAGTTTCTCTCTAAGACACTTCAGGTTAGTTATCATCCCAACATGGATCGCTATCTAGGTCTTCTTATAAATGGTAAATGATACTATTAAAAAATTTACAAATCCATAGTGGATAAAATAGACTAGAGGATTTAAACCTAAAAAGATTCCTTGTTGTCTTAGGAAGGCAGTCTCACTCTTATCAGATCTTCCCTCAATTCTAGAATCACCTATGAGCTCTCATGCATACATCTTCCTAAAAAATACTACAATCAAATTGATCTAAATACAGCTAACCTTTTTTGGGGCTTTAAGGATCAAAAACTCAAAATGCATCTAGCTGGTTGGGATTCCTTAAACCTCCCTGTTAAAAAGGGAGGGCTCGGTCTCAGAAGCGCTCACTTTTTCAATCTTGCTCTACTGGCTAAACAATCTTAGAGAATCTTTAAAGCCCAACTGAATGGTTCTTTTCCATCTATTTTAGCTAAAAAATGATGTAGTCTAGTTACAGGACTTTTCTAAAGAGATTCAATGCCTCTGGATCTAGATGGAAATTTAGAAAGGCCAATATCTAATCTCTATTAAATTGCAATGAAGGGTAGCTTCGGGGCATTAACATCCCTCTTGATAATCTCCTTTGGTGGAAATCTAAACCCAACAGCAATTTGGGTAACCTTAAGGTGATTGATCTCCTTAATGTTCACATAACTAAATAGGACCAAAACAAAATTAACTAATATTATGAGTACAACTAGAAATGCCAGATACTTAATATGTCAATTTCTTGCACTGGTATTCCTAATCAACTAGTTTGGATTGGAAACTGCAATGGCGACTATTCAGTCAATGATGGATACTCCATTTAAAGTGTCAGCACTACCTTAGTGAATAGTGTCAATCATTGGAAAGCCATATAGAGAATCAAGCTTCCATTCAAGGTCTTCATTTTCACCTCAAAACTTATCTCAAAGTGATTCTAATTAGAGAAATCCTCCAAAAACATCATCTTCAAATTCAAAATCATTGTCCTTTATGTGGGGAAGCTCAGGAATCCATTGATCATATTTTTATTTCATGTCCTTTCTCAAGGGCAATCTGCTTTGCCTCTTTTTTGGGCATCTAAAAGGATAGGATTTACACACAAAATTCGATCCACTCACTATAATCACAGCTCTTTTAGGATTAGATTAACGTAAGGCTTTTGTAGGAGATGACTTGCGTCATGCTATCAGCTTTTTGCATTATCTGAAATACCAGGAATTGATCTTTTCATGTAGGTCTCAAACATAACCCACTTAGTGTGCTATGTGAAATCAAAAGACTTACTTTGGCTTCTCATCTAGCGTGGACTTTAACAACCAAAAAGAAGCAGGATAATTGCATTCACAACTTACCCTCGTGCATTCCTTCAACACACACTAAGGAAGGTTAGAAACTCATCACTTGGTGCAAGAGGCATTATAGGAATAAATACTTGTCTTACACCTACTCCTTCATCACCTTGGATGGCGCCCATGTCAGAACTTGGTTATGGGAAAATAGCGAAAATAGAGTTAAAGATATGCTTCTTAGTCTAGAATTAGGCACATCCTACATTGGATAAGCTATTGTGACCAATGGCCTCTGCTAACTAATACATAATTGTACCTCATTTTCGACAACTAAAAGGAAGCCAACAAATTTTAGCGAAACATTAAGCATCGCACAGTAGTGATCAAGGAAGATATAGTCAAGCCACTAGGGAATTTCAAGATATTCCAAATCGGTTATCTTCCAATGGAGGTTGAGGTAAGTTGGAAGCAGCTCTTTCGAAGACATGAAGCTCACCTTCAGGAGTTTTTACAATTACCTTAACTAACCTTTGTTTCTCTCTTGTCCCTTGTCCAAAAAACAAATTAAGGAAACAATGTTATTTGTAGAACAATTTATCATCCAAACATGAAAATATTTATTCATTATCTTATGTCTTTTCATTGCAAAACTCTTAGATCCTACAATACAATGTAAGGAGTTACAAGTTTCTTATTATTTACAATATTTCTTTCACACATTTTCTAATATTGAAATAAATAAACTCTGATTATCATTTCCAATATTTACAAATTTCTTTTTTTTTTTTTTTCTTTTGCAATTTTTGCAAACTAACTAATCAATATTAAAAAGTATAAAAAAGTTTTCAATCTACCATTGTGGCTGGACGCAAACAGTGATCTACAAAAGCAGTCCACATATCTTATGGAATTCATGTAGAATGATTCAAAATGTTTCCTCTCTTGTATGCTTAACTTTATAATATTGTCTGAACAAGTAAGACATATAATCTCTCAAATGTTTGTTTTCCAAGACTTCCAATAATTTAAAACCTATCAATTCTAGCTCGTTGACATCAACAAGTATAAACTATTATTTGACGATGACGTACGTAGGCTTTCATATACACAATACTAGCATGTTGTTAAGTGATCATAACTTTGCCTTATCAGAAATTATTTTAATAAAAAGGATTGGGAAATTAAATTATCTTTGAATCATGAAATTAAGAGAACAATAATTTTTAAAATACATATTTTTTCCTTAAAGCTACAAGAATTGTTCGAAATACAAAATCAAGAAATTATAAAACAATCATTCAAGAAATAACAGATCCTCTTATGTCACCCGAAACAAGCACCATGCCTAGGTTCTTTTCACATTTGCATGGTATTCAATATTCGTCTTTTAGAATTAATGAGTTCTTTCTTCTTTTTCCTTTTTTTTTTCTCTTGAGTTTAATGTTTTAGATCAAAAAACTAATTGGCCATTAACAAAAAAAACTCAAAATTTGATAAGCTTTAGTAATACAAATCGAAGTTCAAAATTAAGCCGGCGATTAAATCGGAAACATGCGTTGTAAAACCTACACATTTTCCTATTTTAGGAAGGATGTTGGTGTAGTCCTCTCCAGAGGTAAAGTTTCTCTTGAAAAAGGATTTATACGCATTTACTTATATTTTTCTTATGTTGTTATTTAATTAAAAATATTTAATTTTTATATGTATAGTTACTGTAAATAATTATTTTATTATTAAATTAAATTATAATTAATTAAACACTTATCATATTATAATTAGAAAACAACATATAAAAATATTAACAACTCAAGTCTAATGTTTTTTCTAATTAGTCACTGACATAATTGTCTATGACTTAGAGATTTTATAATTGCCTTCTGCATTTCCCGTTTGTTCTTTTGTTTGTCTCTCATGACATTTTGATTTTGCTAACGGACGAGCCCAAAATCAAATAAATCACCAGGATTTTGAGATTGGACTGGTCTCCCTCATCTGTTGGGCCTCAGTATAAATTACGGCCCATATTTCCGGCCCATTTATCATTCCTTCCCTCGTTGTTGATGTCCATAATGAAGATCTTAGCAATGACCAAATCATAATAATAATTGAACATCTTACCCGAATTGTAATTTGGTCCTATAAACTAAGAACTTTGAAACCATTCATCGCTTATTTACCCCAAAAAAAAGTATGAAACTGATCTCTATTTTTATATTTTATGACAATATAATTTATTATAAATTATTTGTATTAAATCAATACATCACAATTTTTATTTTGTACAAAATTAATCATTATTTATCTAACCAACTTATTAGTTAAAAAATAATGAATGATTAAATCAACACAAAATAAGAATAATTAAAAATTAAATTATTATAAAACATAAAAATAAGAGACCAAATTAATATTTTTTCCCATATTCATTTTATCACGTGAAATCTCACGACAACATCAATAATAATAATAATAATAAATATTATTGAATTAAAACAATTTATTTGTCAGTTGACTGTTGACCCCTTCTAAGGAACATAATATTAAAGTTCTATTTATTGTAAATAAATACATGAAGAACTCCCAATAACACGTAGCCAACAGTTTAATGATGTGACATTTATAATTGTCTTGTATTAGTCCATGCATGCACCATGTTAACAATTCGCATTTGTAATTGAGCTATATATTATCTGAAGAACTAAACCCTGGTAATATAATCATGTAAAAATAATAGAAATATTCAATAGAATGATAGGAGTAATTTTGACAAAATATTGATGATTCTTGATGAGAATGTTTGAAAAATAGAAAAATATTTTAAAAAATATTTATGATGCTTTAATAACAGAGAAATCCAATATACTTGAATTCAAGTTTCACCATTTCTTCAATTCCAACTCATCAAGCTTCTGTCTCTTATGTAACTCTACAAAAAATTTAAAAAATAAAAAAATAAATAAATAATAAAGAGAGTGATTCTGGTAACAGCGACGTCTTACGTGGCTACAACACTCTAGAATTGACGTCGCTATCTCTTATCTCATATCTCATCTAATTAAGGAGCTTATTTATTTTTTCAATGGCACAATGTGACATGTCGTCTTCTTTGGTTCATTCTTTTCTATTCTTTGTGCATTTATTTATGGTCAATTCTTCATGTTTGGCCCTTTCAGTGAAACCTCACTCTCCTCTTTCCAAACACACAAAACCTTATACTGTATGCAACAATAATTATAGTTTTAATTCTGATTCAAGTAACAGCATGCGCAATTATTCCCATAATTAATAAATACGGCAATAATTTTTTTTTTTCATAGAATTTTGAATTCTAAATAAGTGGGCCCATGACGTTTGTCTCCTTCTGATAGTGACTCCATGACCACATAAAATGAGAAATTTTATGTTCTATATTCATTGAAGTAGGTCATCACATTTTGGTCCACAAATTGGACTACCCATTGTTTATTTGATTTCTACCAATCCCACAAACTCTTTTATACATATATATATATATATATATATATAGAGGAAACTAACTAATCAACTGTGAAACTCAATATTAAGAGTAACCATTTTAATATTGTACTTTTTATACAAAACATACAAATCAAACTTAAAACTTTATTTAAGAGACATGGAGTTTATTTAAATCTCACAAACTCTCTCATTTAAACTAGTTGATCATACATTTAAAATATTATATCAAAATTGTCTATGTTTTTTAAGAAATAGTAGTAAAATACTTTAATTTTTTAAAGTAGAATACTTGCCCCCAAATATTATTTTTTAAATATAAATTAGTTATTTTATTCTTAGAATGATTTAGTTTTCATTATTTTCTTAATTTAATATTTTAAAGATAGAGCTTCCCAATTAAGTAAGCCTGATTAATATACATGTATCTAAATACCTCCAGCTCCTAAAATAACATCGATTTTGTATCAAATTTAGATTTCAGCATGTTAGAAAGTCAAAATTTCTCTGTTAAGGAGGATTAATTTTATTTTAAAAAATGTTTAAGAGCAAAATGAATAGGCATTGTTTTCTTATGATGAAACTAAAATAGAGATAATATATATATATATATATATATATATCTATATAATATTGCTAGATTCAAGAGTCTAAGGTTTAGGAGCGAACTATTCTTTTGCCTAAAGGGAGTTCAATATTATACTCAAACTATTTAGTATGACTTAGGTTAATGATATATATACTATTAAGATAAAATTACCATTTTGTTATTCATAGTTTAACTTAGTGATAATTTGGTCATTTACAAATTTGTAATGATAAAATAATTCATTAGTAATTTATTAATAGATCAAACAAGTTATTCTATCATATTTCCATTAAAAAAATGATGAAATAAACTTTTTTATACTAACATTATTCTTACAACATTGTCAATAACTCACTAAGTGTAAATTATTTTTAAGGTTTTTTCAATTGAAGTTAAAAGAATAAGTTGTAAATTTGAGACATGTTACACTTGATAAAGTATTAATGATAGTGAAAAAACTTATATCAAATGTACATTTATTTTTTATGTCAATAAAAAATAATTTACATTAACATTTTTTTAATGAAAAGATAATAAAATAATTTGTTTGATTTTTTAACAAATTTTTAAAAGGCTATTTTGATTAAAAGGCTAAATGGTTACTAATTTAAAACTTAAAAAACGTAATTTTACCAATCTAATAATGGGCTTGGTAATTAAATAAGAATAAAACTTTATTTGTCCTTTATCCTTAGAATCAAACAAGGATGCCTTCGTCTTCAGAATGGTAGCCGTCAGTGCAAGGAGATGACAACAAGTGTCCATAAAAGAGTGGGGAGGTCCCACTTTAATCTCAAAGAATGGGACCCATCGTAGCCGTCCAAATTTCCACGTCATATTCTATCTACATTATAAAAGTCCACTTCACCTTCCCCACTTGCCTACGTCCAAATCTAACTCACAATCTTGTCACTAAAATATACAATTTAAAATGAATATAATCAGTGCGAGATATTCGTAATTTTGATCAAAGTGGGATTGGCACTTATACCTTTTCATATGGTTCTTAATCAAAATGGTATATTTTTTATGTAGCTTTTGATTCCCAATTTTACACCCTTTGGCCCATTTTCATAGACAAATATTGGATTGAAAAAATGTTTAATCTTGGTGCACTTAATTTTGACTACACCAAGAATCCATTTAGTTGTTAGAATTTATACAATAGTAATGATAATGAGAATAAGAATAAAAGTGAAAGTGAAAATGAAAATATTAAAATATTGTTTGGTTAAAAATAAATAAAAATGAATATGTTTATTTGAAATCAATTAGGTAGTGTACATATTTTATCATATTATCTCTTATCATAGAAAAAAGGTAAACATATATTCAAATTATTAATTAATAATATAATTACATATATATATATATATAAATATAATTAATAATATAATAATTTTAATAATTAATATAATAATATATATATTTAATAAATAATAAAAAAATAAAAAATAATAATTTAATAATAAATTAAGGTTTTAATATATTATTGAGATATTTTTGTCCATAAATTATTATAAGTATAGACTTTTTGTCAAACATATTTTCATTTTCAATAAACTAATCTCATTTCATAACTTTATTTAGAGAGAGAGAGCTCTGCCTTATATGAAGAATAGTATATTCCATATAGAATGGGAATAAAGACTCAATCTGTTAACCAAACATAAAAATAAGAGTGTTTTTCATTTCAATTCCTATTCCATCATTTTGATTTTGGCAACCAAATGGACTTCAAGTTATTATGTAAGAACATAATTGTAATATTATTTTTTGTTAATATTGTTATAATTATATCTCTACATTATAAATAAGTATACTAATATACTTAAAATTGTGAATTCACCAAATATCACACCTTAATCTTATTAATATGTCCCATTTTTTAAATTCAATTTCTAATGCATGCAAGCGAATTGAGTGAGGAGGGAGTGATAGAAAAACGATTAAATAAAAAACTGGTGTGCCTGGAATTATTTTATAATGTTAATACATCTGATAATATATTTTGGAGGTGATTCAAAAAATAATATTTAAGTCCATGAATAATATTCACCTGACAGCTTTGAATTATTATTTAGTTTTGTTTTCTGTATCATACTATTCATTCTCGAAATCAGATAATCTCGTGTGAACATATCTTTATTTCAATTTGGATATTATAAATTGTGAAAATACATGGGGCTATGAGATCAAAAATAAAAATATGTGTGGACTTACTTCTTTTTTATTTTTCTCATTTTTTTTATTTATCTCTCTTTTATTTTAAAGATACCTTATAAATTTTATATTTTTCATTAATGACATCATTGTTTGGCATTAAAAAAAAAGTGATAAATAGCAGACAATAGTGGCAAAACATTATAGAAGTTGGACATTTTAGAACATAAAAAGGATTCCAATTAAATTGCATGAAACTTGTAAAATTTGTTGAAAAGCCAAGCTTAAATTGAATAAATGAGTTAGACTTTAACTTTGGATCCAAGTGAGATTTATTTTAAATTTATTGTCTTAGTTTGAGTATAAATATCTAGATTTGAGCCTAAATTCTTGAGTCAACATTTTTCACGTTTCAAATTTTGAATTGGAGCTTATTCAACCTAGATTTTAAAATTGTTTTTTGTCTAATTTCGTGTCCCAAATTTATCACGTCATAAAAAATTATCAGTTTTACATAAATGGATAAGCCAGTATTGATCCCAAATTAGCTCACATTGAATATTTGATTCGAGATTAACATAATTTGGTCTAAATTTGACTCACTCTTGACTTAAGTGCGTCTTATGATAGCTTTTGATGGCAATATTGACTTGCTATGGGTAATATTGACAATAACAAATTAATAGCAGTAAGTTAAATATAAAAAATATAAATATTTTTGTGATTTTAAAAAATCATGAAATTTAATTATTATATCATTCAAAGAAAAATGAAATAAAATCATTTTTTAACAAAATAAATATATAAAAAAATTTTATGTCATAACATTTTTTTCTTAAAAAACATTTCTTTAAAAATAAATGGAGTAAAGACATGATTCAATTAGTGAAAGGTACTTGAATTGTTTGCAACATTTTTAATCAAAGCAAATTAAAACAAAAAGCATATAATACACATGTGAAATATACCCATCTAAGTGTGTGTTTGGATTAGTATTGGGTGAATGTGATTTTGAATGACCCTGATTTTTAAAATTAATGTTGATTAAATATAATTTTGCATGATGATAATTTATATTTAAACATGTGTGTTTAAAAATTAATGTTATTTATATACTTTTTTCAACACAAAAATAATTATTTTTATATTGTATATATGGAGGTTTTGAATGACAAATTAATATTTAAAAAAATCAAATGTCAGACAAAATAATAATATTTATAAGACAAATATTCATTTAAACGTATAAATACATATTTAAACTTCTCAAACACTAAAATAAAACACTATAACTCTCCTATCAACAAGAATTGTTAGAGAGAAGGAATTGTTAATTATTCTTTAAGCACACATAATGATTGAAACTCAAGAGCCAACTTTCTTAACTCAATGAAGCATAGTTTAAGATAGTAATTAATACTTCTAACAGAATTATAATTAAGATGAGTGATTTCGAAATTGGTTTCAGAATAAAGAAACTCACCAAACACTTAACACTTAAAATTAAGTCGAATTCACATCATAATCGAATCCCTTGAAAGGGCTTTTTACCATTCTTCCTTTGGTGCTAAATAATATTTAATTTAGAGATAAATAAATAAATAAATTGTGAAGCAGCAACTTATATTTGCAGTATGCCAAGCAGTTAGGTGACCACCTAACAAAGCCTCTTTCCTAAGTCATTTAAGAAGCAGTTTATGTCCTCAACTTCCTCGAAGTTGTGAAATGACATGAATGGAGAAATATAGTAGAAAGAAATATCATGTAATTTCAAATATAATAAATTATATAAAATTATTCTTAAATTTAGCTAAAAGTACGCAGATTTTTTATTTTAAAATAAATATGTGCTTCTGAATTAAAAAATTTAACTTATACTTTAGCTCAATATAAATATTTGTAATGAACATAGCCTCAATTATGAATTTTGAAAGATAACAAAATGAATATAAATTTTAAATTGAAATGATGTGTAGAGTAAATTTTTATTCTAAAAGAATTTTGAGGATATTTGGAAAATGAAAAGATTTTGTATAATTCAGTGTGTATATACATTGTAATTATTGTATGTTGAATTAATGAAATTTCCAAACTTAATCGTGGTCAAAAGTGAGTTTGTATGGTTGATTTATGTTTTAAAATTTTATTTGAAAAATAAATTTTGTGATTAATATAATTTATTCAATGCAAAATAAATTTTTTAATTTTATGTAAATAAAATTTGGAGGAAAAAATAATTTTAAAAAATCAAATACTAAATCAAATATAACTATCGGTAAGACAAGTTTTCCTTTTTGACAAGCAATTAGAATTTTAAGTTTGTCAAACAAAAAATAAAATATATTATTATCATTTAAAATATGCCAGAAGCAAAGAAAATTGATATATTCATAATTACAATTAAAATTATTTATGTACATGCTCCAAGCTTTGCAATTAAAGAAACAGCGATTTCACTGCATGGATTAATTTGAAATGAGTAGGGCCTGAAATCCAGGTCCGTGTCTTCGTACAATTTGAATCTCTCTCATTGGCGGACTCCACACCTCATTTAAATCCACTTTAGTCTTCCATCCTAAAGGTAGACTCACTTCGACCCTATACTTCAACCACGCGCGGACCTACGTCTAGTGGCCACCCGCTTCATCCTTATCCTTATTGTAATAAGATTACTTTTAAAAATTATACTTATTTGCAAAAATTACACGCACATTATAATATTATTATGAAATTATATGTTATCGTATTTTAATTAAAAATATCATAATAAAAATATAAAAAATTATATATAAAATTTTTCTTTGCTATATTCGGGCATTGATGTACTAAAAATATAAAAAAAAAAAACATCAATATTAACTTTTATCTTTAAAATTTATAATTGACTAAAATTATATTTTTATGGTTTATAAATGAAAGATTTTTAATTTAGTCTCTAGTGTAATTATATTTTTAATTTAATATTTTACATATGATTATTTTTAAAATTTAATTTGTTACGAATAAAATTAATATTCAATAATATTTTTTTTCAATATGTTAATTTTAAAAATAGAAAAATACTATTGATTACATTTTTATTATTGAAAGATTGAATTAAAAAAATTATGAAAGATTAAATTAAAAAATATTTTATATGAGAATGATTATTAAATTGAAAAAAATAATTTTATAAAAGACTAAATTAAGAAGCACCCTAAAATTCTACTCTAATTTTCAAACTTTAATTTGATTTTAATGTTTTCAAAAATACGTAAGCTTAAGTAATATTTTTCTAGGACTGAAACGTAAGGAGTGTTTAACGTGTTGAGTTCGATTTTACTCTTTTTTTTTCCTATTCTCATGGTATTGTCTTTTGTTTATTATGAAAAATTATTTTATCTAGTACTAAATTAATAACAATAAAATTTTAGATGAATACTAAATTTATCATATTTAAATTTTAAAGACAATATTATCTTTTCAGGACTAATATAATTTTTATGAAAAAGTGAAATTTATTGAATTGAATTTATCTTAATTGTTGTCGGGACAACACTTAGCTTTCGACCTTCCGAACTGATTAGAATGCACTTGTGACTTTTTAAATTCCTACCATAATTATTGCAAGTCATTAAAAAAAATTGACACAAATAACAAAATTCTTTATGTCCATTCGGTGATAAACATGGGCTAGTGTAAAAAAAAAGGGAGCATCGTTTTAAAATCTATAAAAATATTATTCTATATTGACAAAAAAATTTAAAAAATATTTTATTATATATTAGTAGTTACTCTCTACAAGTCAAAGATTTCTTAATTAACTAAAAACTATTATAACAAGACAAGCCAATAATATCGCGCCAGGTCATACGATACGGATGCTGTCTCGAGAAATCGGGGGCACTAGATCCGTGCTTTGTAAAAATTTAACTTGCATTGTATGTAAGGTTAATTTGGGTTGAATTTCCAGAGAATTCGATCCAACTATTGGGGTTAAATTATTACCGGAGCGTTTTGTCGCACTCGTATCAAGAATAACCACGTCAGACCAGAGAAAGGCGAACTCGTATGAAAGTACCTTTTTGCCCCTGAGCTTTTCAAGAATTGATGATCGAGTCCCTGTGTGTAGCGAGGAAGCGTGATACGATTGGCCAATAAAAAAGGCACAAGGTGCTGCGGAAGAATAATCAAAGGCGTAACTCTCAGTGCGTCTCGCTTTATTTATTTATTTCTTTTATGAGTCACTCCCTTTTATTGTATTGGCGATTAATTCAATAAAAAGAAATTACGATTTTCTTCTGAGCTTCAATGCGAAAGAGCATAGGGAATGGAGAAAGAAGAAGTGTTCTCGCGATATTATCTTGCTAGTTTCTCTTCCAAATCTTCTCGGAATCCAAACAGTCTTAGTTCGAAGCTCTTTTTAGCGGCTTCACTCTCCGTTGAGATCTAACTACTCTGGTTGACTATGGATTTTCATTTGCTTTCTCTGCAATTCCAGAGCTGGTAAGGTTCACTTCGACCAAAGCTTGTGAGCTTAGATCATTTCAAGTTCTGTTTTTAAATCTATTTTTGGCGTAATGATGGTTTGATGGTGAAAGGAAACTGTCTTGGCTTGATTTTCTTACTGTGTTTTGGTCATCTATTTTTGATTTAGAGTTATCTGGAAGTCATTGACGGTAAATTTTTTATTCTTTTTTACCTTGTTTATGCTTTTTTTTTTTTTTTCTTGCTTTCCAAAGGCGATGTTTCTTTTTGCTGGAATGTAAATTGGACTCGCGTTTTCTCTTCGATTATTTATGCATATATACGAGGTATTGTGTATGGAAATGAGTGCGAATAACGTGCTTAAAGTTGGTCGTTGCTTGATCTCGAACTTTTTTGGCGAAGTTGTTCCATGCAGTTTACTGTGTCCTTGACTGTTTGATTTACTTGTCCCTGGGTTGATGAATGATTTCTCTCGTTCTAAAGTTTTTAAAGTCCATTATATTATCTTTTTAGTTACTGGGGCCCGTTTTATAATTTGCTCATATGCTGTTTGGTCTCTGGTTATTGTGAATGAAAGCAAAAGATGGTTTGTTATCAGAAGAAGCTGATAATTTTATATTTGCTCGTTTATTCTCTTTTGCTGAAAGGCAGCAAATTTTACATAGAGCAATAGGAGACATAAGATACCTTCTATGTCCAATTTTATGCATCTACTTGCCTGCTGTATCAATTTGCTACATCATGTCATACAGTGGCACATTTAATTGTTGCTTATGGGATGGACGTTTATGCTTATATCTGGCCTTGGCATTTTTGCATTTGAATGCTTCATCATTATTCCTTTTGTTTCATTAAATAAGTCTTTCATCCCTTTGATTCCTCGCTTAAATGGATTTGTGTTTCTATCCCCTCAGCTCAATCTCAAGCAAATAAAAGGTTATGCTGTGGATTGGGGCGTTTGAATTCAACACAGTCTCCAATCACTTTCTTCTATTTCGTTAAGCTCCACTTATCCTAGAAACTGCAAAATGAATCACTTGACTATTGAGACTGAAGATTCTTTTGCAAGCTTGCTTGAGCTTGCAGCTAATAATGATATTGAGGGTTTTCAACGATTGATTGAGCGTGATCCATCCTGTGTTGATGAGGTTGGACTATGGTATGGTCGTGGAAAGGGTTCAAAGCTGATGGTCAATGAGCAGAGAACGCCGTTAATGGTTGCTGCTACTTATGGTAGCATTGGTGTCATGAAACTGATTCTATCACTGTCTGATGCTAACATTAATCGTGCTTGTGGCCTTGACAAGAGCACTGCCCTTCATTGTGCGGCATCAGGTGGGGCTGCCAATGCTGTTGATGTTGTAAAACTGCTCTTATCAGCAGGTGCTGACCCAAATTCTGTTGATGCCAATGGTCACCGGCCAATTGATGTTATTGTTGTTCCTCCCAAGCTTGATCATGTTAAAAAAAGTCTTGAAGAACTTCTTCAAACTGATGGCTCCATGGCAGGGTTTAAACTTAGGGTTATCACAACTACATCAAATGCAGATTATCCACCTTTATCAGCTTCACCGGAGAACGAGTCTCCATCTTCTGCACCAGATATCCAATTGAAGTCAAAGTCAAATGATGCCCCTGTTTCTTCTGCATCAGAGAAGAAAGAATATCCTTTTGACCCATCTCTTCCAGACATCAAGAACATCATATATTCAACTGATGAATTCCGAATGTATTCTTTCAAGGTTCGACCCTGTTCACGTGCTTATTCCCATGATTGGACTGAGTGCCCTTTTGTCCATCCTGGGGAGAATGCCCGAAGAAGGGACCCAAGAAAGTTCCATTATAGTTGTGTACCCTGTCCTGATTTTCGGAAAGGAGCTTGCCGACGTGGTGATATGTGTGAATATGCACATGGGGTTTTTGAGTGCTGGCTACATCCAGCCCAATATCGAACCCGGCTTTGCAAGGATGGGACAAATTGCTCTAGAAGAGTATGCTTCTTTGCCCATACTACAGAGGAGCTTCGCCCATTATATGTTTCAACTGGGTCTGCTGTTCCCTCCCCTCGCTCAAGCACATCTGCCATGGATTTTGCTGCAGCTATGAGCCTGTTGCCTGGCTCCCCATCCTCAATGTCTGTCATCTCTCCTTCGCCATTCACTCCGCCTATGTCTCCATCTGCCAATGGCATATCACACTCTGCTGTTGCTTGGCCACAACCCAATGTCCCATCTTTGCATTTGCCTGGAAGTAATCTTCATTCCAGTCATTTGAGATCATCACAAAATGCTAGAGATATTCCATTGGAAGACTTCGATTTGTTGCCAGATTATGAAGTTCAGCAACAGCAGCTCCTTAATGAGTTGTCTTGTCTGTCTCAACAACCTATGAATTCTAATGCCATAAATCGCTCAGTTCGTATCAAGACCTTGACCCCTTCAAACCTTGATGATCTTATTTCTGCTGAGAACTCTTCCCCTCGATTTGCTGATCCAGCATTGGCCTCAGCTGTTTACTCCCCAACACACAAATCAGCTGTCCTTAATCAGTTTCAGCAGCAGCAAAGCTTGCTATCACCTGTGAATACAAAATTTCCTTCGAAGAATGTTGACCATCCCTTGCTGCAGGCCTCTTTTGGGGTTCAGACATCAGGAAGGATGTCTCCACGCAATGTGGAACCTATTTCACCAATGAGTTCCAGAATTTCTATGCTAGCTCAACGTGAGAAGCAGCAACAATTTCGTAGCCTTAGCTCTCGGGAACTTGGCTCCAGCTCTGCTACTGCTGTTGCTGGGTCCTCAATCAATTCTTGGTCAAAATGGGGGTCTCCCAATGGTAAGTTGGATTGGACTGTCAGTAGGGATGAATTGGGTAATTTCCGTAGAACATCTTCATTTGAGCGTGGGAACAATGGTGAGGAGCCTGATTTATCATGGGTGCAGTCTCTTGTTAAAGAATCTCCAACTGAGATTAAAGAATCGGCAACAACTGTCCCAGGTGCTGCTGTGGCTGGATCCTCCAGCGACGGATCAAATATGAGCACCCAAATTGAGTCTGTTGATCATGCTGTATTGGGAGCATGGCTTGAGCAAATGCAGCTTGATCATCTTGTGGCTCAGCAAAACTGAAATGAGTTTTGCTGACCCTGAGGTAGATGACCTAAAGGTTTCAGTAAATAATATATTTGTTCTTTTTGAAATTTTGTTGATGGTGTTGGAAGAAGGTAAACAATAACAAAGAAAGCAAGCAGGAAGAAAAGAAGTCACTCTGAGGAAATTCTTTTTCAAATTTATTGTTACAGAGGTAACTTATAAGACTCAGAAAACCACTGGGAGGCAATCAGACAACTGATCCCTGTGTAGGTTTTTTTGGCTGCCGATCTTATTAAGTTCACATTCCTGTCATTTTTTCCTTACTTTATGAGCAGTGTTCTATTAAATCGAAGCCCCATTTCTAGATCATAAGTTTGATCCATATTTTCCTTTATTCCTAAATATTTTGGGGATAGAAAACGAATGAGTAGAGTCATAGGAATTAGGCGGGTTGAGACTCCATATTGGTCCAGTTTTTGGGATGAAAAATACAGTATGTTGCATATTATAAATTCTCATATAGTGTATGTAATCAATAATTGTGGATGCCAAGGGAGTGGGTAAATTAGGAATATCTCAAGACTGATCCTTTGTTTATGTAAACATTTAATTAAAGTTTATTGATATATTATTCTGATACTTTAGTTTCTTCATTCCATTGGCACATTGGTATAATTTTTGCCTTAGTGGACAGTGCATAGCGTAAGTACATGTGCTATTGTGGATTTGATACCGTGGACGTGAAATGTGAATGGATTCAAAAGCTTTTTATATCATTAATTCCACTCTTAATATAATATATTATCTGACACCTTGTTTCCTATTTAATATCTGGGACTTGTAAGAAGATGACGATGGAATTGCTGATTAAGTCCCTTCCTATTCTTGCTCTATTCGCACGTGGGCATCAACTATCAAAGATAAACAGCGCTTTAGCCACTTGACGAAATCCTTTGTTGTACTGGAAGTGATAGATGATTAAAAGGTTTCAATAAGAATCCTTCAACGTGACTCGTGTCACTAGTAACATAGAAATCGCAAGTGATAAAAGGAGGTTAAAAACAAAAGGAAAGAAAAGTAGTGAGAAAATAAGGAGCTCCATTACCAGCTTCAGTGCTAAATAATTGGTTCCTGGAAGTATTATTTCATTGCTGTCACTTTCTATGGCACTTTTGACAACTCTTAGTGAGGTGTCATTATAAATTATGTATAAGTTGCCCCAAATCAATGGCAATGGTAAAGTTTGGAAAAATTCCCTGAATCTTACTATCTCAAGGGAAATTACTTGCCCGACAATTATGACCTTCCCTTTAGTGATTCATATTTCACTTTCTTGATTTATTCTCGCGTTTGCCTTACTTTTGCAGAAGGGGTGAGAACAATATATAATTCAATAGTCTGTGCTCTCCTTTTAGGAATATTTTTATTCTCACTCTCTGTAATATAGCCACAAAGTAAAAGTCTTCCATATTTCTCGATAGGGATAAGGAATTTCCCATTGTTTTGTCCTGTCCTGTACTTCGCTTCTCGGACAATGTAAAATGTCGATTATTATTGTCTGTTCATGATAAGCTTTGGTGCCTTTGTTACTATTTTTTAGCGACGAAACAATTTCGCTACCATAAATAAGGAAAGTCAGTACTTTTATGTGGGCTTATCACTGGGATATCTAGTGCCATTTTCTATCTCTGTTATTCAGATTCAATGTTCGAAAGAATAAATGAATGCGATATCTTAGATTGTTGCTGTTTTATTTTCGAGGGTTGCAGAGTTGATGAGTTGTTTGGTATCATATGGGAGGAAGGGAAGAAAATGAAATAATACAAGAGTAAGAAAAAGAATGAGAAAAAACTAAAGTAAAATAGAGGAGCTATCACTTTATTTGGTATTATATAATAGAAAGGAAGAGACTTTTCTCTTTTCTTATTTGACTTACTAACAAAAATAAATGTAAATAAAATATTAAATCACTTTTTTTTGTTGGAGTAAATATATTTACCATGAATATAATTTATCTTATTTTTATTCGTTTATATTAATATAACTATACATTTCATTTATCTTATTGTTTATATTATTTATTTTAATTTTCTTGAAACCTCGGTTATTGAGAGCCATTTAAGTCTTCTCTTTATGTTGTTATTTCTAAAATCTCTTTGTTACAATATTCTCCATTTCTGTCGCCCAGAAAATATTTGAAACGTTCACTAAATTTTGAGTAAAATAAAGATAAACTGAATTTGTACGAAAACTGCCATTCACTATCCTTCTAAGAAGCGAAGTGCCTCTGCTTTTAGCTTTGCTGAAAACATTTACGGTTAAAGTTGGAATGTAAAAACTGATTTTTTTAAAATAAATATTTGTCACTTTCCATTCACTCCTAGTCTTTCCATTTTTGAAAGGATTACATTTTGATGTAATCCCAAAGATTTACGAACCCTCTCAATCTTTTCTCTATTTATCCATACCAAATAGAGGAAAGTGTGCAACCTTTTATTATTTCTCTTTTTTTTCTCTTCCCAACCCTTCATACCAAACAATGCATTCATTCTTCAACACTAAATCAAACTTAACAACTCAACTTTTACTTTCATGGCTTCAATTCTTTTGCAAGGAAGTAGCAACAAATGATTTTTTTTCCTCTAGCAAGATATAACAAATAATACAGGGAAGAAAGAATATGAAACTAAATAACCCTTGGGAAAGAGTAGCCCCTACAAAGGAAGAGTAATTCGGCACTTAAATGATATGGCTATTTACTTCATTTTGTTCACTGCTGTGCAATGTAAGAATGGTTTAATAATTGCACGGTTCTAAGAGAGTATTGCAGAATTTTCTTTAAGGATGCTCCATGGTCCTGTTTCAGACCCTATCCTGGAAATTAACGTTCAAAAATGTCAATATGCATTATACCAGTTTACTAAGTTTGCAATTTTCTTTCATTTTGATACTGATTGAAAAGAGAAAGCATGAATGCCAAAAAAGTGAGACTATTTCTTCTAGATTTCTTAACAACTAATCCCTGGAAGCAATAAACATTACAGAATACCTAAAGAAGTTACCTCCAAAAGCCAGCGAATGCACGGAGGCTCATATAAATGGACAAAGCAATCCAGATACCAGCAAAGCCATGACTTGAGGATAACGTATATAAGCAAAATATGCTCAGTATTGCTACCATAATCTGGGAGAAATAGCAAACTAATTAGCCATAAGAAAGGGAAACATGCATGCAGGAGAATGAGGAGAAAAGATAAATGTGTTTCACTGGTTCATCAGTAAATGGAAGTTGAAACTTTCATAAATATTATTCTTTTCTTCCTAATGTCTAAACCAAAGAAATGTAAGATAGAAAATATATGTGAGCTAGTTGCTCTGATTCACAAAGGAAGGATTTTCCAGATATACCATGGAGTAAGCACAGTATGTAAAATCTGAAGCTCCATAGTTGACACCATCAAAAACAAATGCCAGAGCATTAATGGGCTGAGTTACTGCAACATACTAGTCAACCAGAACAGAGAAAGCAAAAATCAGCTTTTCTAATTTGGTAACCTACATACAAGAAAATGAAATTATTCTTACTTTATAACCATTGGGATGTATTACCGGAATGCCAATGTTTATAAGCTGCTGAACATTGATGTTGTCTGTAAATAATCTAGAAGCAAAAGGCAGTAGAGTAAACACAAGGAAGGAGAGCACCAGCCCCAGTATTAAACCCAGCTGCATAGTTAAACCAAACAAAGAACTAAGAGCATAAATAGCCAATAATATAATAAAAAGTTATAACTTGAAGTACCTGCAACACGCGGGAAGCAGATGTCATGACCTTCTTGTAATCTTTTCTTGCAAACGCACTTGCAAGAATGGCCTGAAAAGAGTCTGTCACTATGGATTTGAATTCTTATAGGAACTCCTCTTAAGTTATTGAGTCAACAGAAATAGCAAGATAAATTCTACCACATTAAAAGTAAATGTGCAGAATTCAAGAACAGAGTAGCTAAGACAGAAATAAAAAAGAATTAAAAGCAGAAAAAAACACAGCAAAGATGAAGAAGAACCAGGACACCTCTCTAACTTTCGAGAGGCTAGAGCCTATCACCACACTCCTATTAGATTTTCCTCACAGATCACCCCTAAATAATCCCCTGCTAATCAACTTCTCACTCCTTCAGATCACACCATCCGTCCTCTTGGTCAGTTATTCCCTCATAATTGTCATTCTTGACTCTCTAAAAGTAAGGCTTGATGCCACTAATTGAATCTCATCTCACAGACCTCTTTCACTTCTTCTCTTGTTTTTTTTGTTTTTTTTTTCTTCCTGTTATAGGTTTTAGTCACATTAGGCAAGGTCTCATCAAATTCTCAATGGCACATGCTTTTGAGATTGATTTACAGAGAGGGAAGTTGAAATGAGAATGATTATAGATATCATGCATCCATCAGACTCTGTAAGTTATCATAATGTTCTTTGCCAAACATCAACCATTGCAGGTTTTTGGCAATTCAATGGTTTGCCTTCTCTTCGTATTTATTTCAAAGTAAATTTGTCATGTCTATATTTCTTTATGGTGAATGACTTTCCCTTATATTTATCTCAAAGTACACTAGCCATAGGTTTATGGTTTTATTTGAATAAACAAGACCTTCATGACTATTAGCAATGATTGGTTTTGGAATGCAAGGTAACTAATAAATCTGAAGTGAATTATTTGTTAAGTCTTCTCCATATTGGCTGCTTGATTAGTTATGCTTAGCATATATGGTATAAAGCCATAGATGTATTTGAAGCAGTTCCTTCTGTATTGTACCTTTAATTTTAAGAAAGGAGGAGGTTGAAAGCTTATATTTAATTCTGAGATCTACATTTCAGTGTCACTTTTTAGTTTGTAGTACAATATCTGTGTCTGAAAATAAAAAACAATGTTTATTTGGCAAACTTAGGATGCAAAAATAGATTGGCACAATAACTATTATCACATGGAGAGTTTATTTCTTACTTGTCCAGCAACAGCTAACCCATCAGCAAGCAAGGAAGTGGCCATCCAAATTTGTAAGCAGATTTGAAAAGCACCCATGGCAGTTGATCCTTGCCTTGCTGCAAGGGATGCAGCGAAGGTCACACAGAATGTCACCGCACTAACTCTCACCAATAACAGAAATCCTACAACCAAATAAAGAAAACGTGTTATACAGTTAGAGATTATTCCAAGAGAATGTATCAAACAAATTTCAAGTCCAAGTCTAAAAGAAATGTCACTTTGCATACAGAATAAAATAGCAATTGTATGAAGCCCACATTAGCGATGATGTTAAGGCAGAAAAATAAGAAATGAAAGGGGTATTGATCAGAAGGTCAGAAAGGCCAATGTTTATCTTGACAAATAAGACTCAACGGTGGTGATAGGAGGGGCAACTAGACTCAATTTAGTTTGACAAATCAGGACCACTGAATTTTGTGAACTTGGAAAAATGGAAGAACAGTATGAAATATCTGGTTAAGGTTATGAAACACGCCAAAACTTTAGTTTAACTCATTTCAAACAAAGCTAGAGCTAACTATTCAAATAGAATTGACTTTTTTACATGAGAATTGTGAAATAACCTGTGCTCATGCAGAAGTAAGCTTTTAAGGAAGTAGAAATAAGGTGCAAGTTTTTAGCTCACATATGTTCTAAATAAGATATTCATATGCATTTTATGCATTGGAAATAAAGATTGGAACTGACATGTAGACATAGCCTTGATATAATGCAACTTCAGCATGCAGCTGCGTATCAATTAGATTAATTTTCTGTAGGGAAGACTTCTTGTATTAATTCTTTTTAATAGAATCTGAAGTTTAGAGAAGTTTAACTAATGTCAATACAAAGGTTATACTTGTTTATTTATCTAATTTTGGTATCTTGAAATATCCCTCAATATGGCTTGAAAGTCTCCTGCAGTCTATACAGTCACATATTTAAAGCCGTCCATGTCATGGATCTCCTGTATTTAGGCAGAGGCAGAATGAAGAGAGAGAGAGAGAGTATGTATGGGTCCACTCACATTCTGGCAAAGCAGAGATAGAAATTAAAACCTTTTTTTAGAATCTTCTCAAATTGAAAGTCTTTGACACTTGGAGGCAGAAGATCAACTTGTTTCATTAAACTCCACAATAGTATTACAGAAATCATGTACCTATAAATTTACAACCCAAGTGACTGAAATGAGTAACATTAGTTAAAAGAAGAAAAAAACTCTCAATCAGACATCCCAAGTGTATTTAAAAAGATGAAACTACAAGGTGAACTTACTGAGAGGTTACGTGGGCAATGGCTGCACCCCTGATTCCCAACTTGAGTATGAAAATTAATATTGGGTCTAAAATGATATTTGCTACATCTCCCACAACTGCGGTCAAAGACAAATTACAGCATGAAAGAAGTGTAGACTTCATTTTTCACTTGCAAGTAAAGTTAGCCATTACTCAGTCAACAATATCTGAATCTCATCGAAGAAGCTTAAATAACAAAATTGGAAACAATATAAACATACAAATATTTATGCATCCCATAGCATTCGTTTTACTAGATGGAAGAAAAATTTCCTCTTATTCACAGTAATTATATAATATTTGAAGAGACTAAGAAAAACTCAAAAATTATACACCAATCTGCAAGAGTCACACTGTTAGCTACTGTTGATCTGGTATCATTGTAATGAAAGTTGAATAAAAAGTGTATCAATGGAAAGAAAGGAATGCTGTACTTGTAGCATACAGAGGAGTTTTTGCATCTTTAGTTCCCCGGAAAATCCCTTGCATGGCCATAGAAAGAATAACAGCCGGTGTACCAAATGACCTCAATGTCAAGTATTGTTGTGCTGGTTTTAATATGGGAGAAGTCTATATTGAAACAAAATATATAAATAGGAGTCAATGTAAACACAACATTATCGATTGAACTGATTAAACAAGATAAAAATTTAAACACAAAATAAAGCAGCAACACAGTCACATGCTACAAAAGTGAAATTGGTTAATCCAATTTATCCTATCTAATTCTAACTATTCCAAATCAATGTTTGAGAGGAATAACTAAAAACATACATATGTACAACTTTTGAAGCATCAACAACTGCACCAGGTCCAATAAATATCAAGAAAAGGCGCATCAATCATTCAGCACCACATTATGTTTGTTTATTCTTTCAAAATGATAATAAACTACAGAAATATGTCTGATTTTTGCAAAATTTCTAACTTGCAATTCAAGAGACCTGATTATGAAGATAAAGGCAAGACAATGTACGAATATCTGCAGTCATGGTTGTCTTTAGGATTTCAGAAGGTTTCCTCATTGTATTGGAAAAAAGGAAAAACAAAATAAGTATATCTAAAATATAGCCAAAAATCAAAACAACTAATTCATATTTTGTAATAAAAATATAATTGTTAAATGAATTTAAAGGAGAATTCAATAAACCAACCTTCAAACAATGATTTGATCAGTCCACGTGACAATGAAAATAAATTAGCATTCTAATTAACTTCCATTTTGTACATAATTCCAACAGCATAATCAGGAGAGAGGACTCACAGAATCAACCCCCATATAGTTCAAGAGCGGTTTAGCAGCAAAAATGATGAATAGAGCTTGCAGTATCCCAAGCATACCGCCTATAACTATAGACGATGAAGCTGAAGGAATATAAATTCTGTGATGCTCATGTTTAGCCACTCTCTCAGTGTTTGCTGATGATGAGCTGCATGTAGACTCTAGCTCAAATCCAATGAAAGGGAAAAAAAAAAAAAAAATTCATAACATGTTCATGGTTACAAACAAATTCAGGATAGTTTACAGCTCAAAGGAAAAACATCTAGGAAGTTCTCTACAGATACAAGTATTATACTTCAACAGCTCAGTACTTTGAATATAAGTACAGATATAAGAAAGCAAAGAATATATAAAAAGGGAATTATACCAGCTTGTACTTCTACATTCAATTTAATTTCCTCATTCACAGAAGATTCCCAGTGCAGCAATTCTTCTTCTATGGCATGAGTTTCTGTCTTCTCAGCAGTATCTTCCTCAGCAACCAAAGAGGTTGTAACACTGACAAGTGGAATTATCACTATTTTTGACACTTGATTGAAAATGGCAATTGAAATTCCCGCAGCAGCAAGCTCCACAGGACCTATAATATAATGATTTGTGATATATAATCAGATGCAATTCAACTTAAATTGATAAAAAGTGGACAAAAGTTTATGACAGAGGACTTGTCACAGCATATAGAAAGTATATCTAAGAGTAACAGAAACTAGTCACCATTGCGCCATCCCTTTGCTCATAAACAATTTGGAAATAGATTCCCGTGTAAATCCACCAGAAGATTTTTAATTTTTTTTTTGGAAAAAATCTCCACTAATTTTAACATTTCCTTGGCAGCTGGTCGCAATCATTAGTTTAGTCCATGGCTAAAACTGAGGTTTAAACATAGTGTTTTGTGGCCAACATCATGGTAGCATACATTATACATATTATCATAATAAAGTCAATACGTCAGACACATAGCATTACTCAGGAAGTATCAACAACTATTTCTTCATTAAATATATTATAAGGTGAATGCATCTATCAATATAATTTCTAGAGAAGTTCAAAAGAAAAAGTAGAACAAACCTATGTGGCCAATGAATGCAGTGTCTATCAGAGAAGCAATAGGATCTGCTGCTAAAGCCAGGGTGGTAGGAAGTGACATATGCATTATTTCCAGTCCTAGGTCATCTCTTCTAAGAGCATTCCTGACACGACCCGTGTAAACATTGTGCATTAGATATTGGCAAGGGACAGAAAAAGTCAACCAAGTTACACCTAAATCATAAAATGATTATAAGATGCTTGAATGCAGATTTAAAAAATATAATAATTTGAGCCTCAGATATAACTGAAGAAATATGATTCAACCGAGTTTCTTTCTTTCTTTTCATTTTTTGGTTTCAAAAAAGATCATGAAAGGTTAGCTAGGTATAAAATTCAAGTTTTTGCTTAGGTAAAACAGGAAGTGGGAAAATAACAGTAACACTAGCAGCAAGTTCTCAGATTAAAAGAAGTACAAAGAGACATTCTACCAGAAAAATGCATGGAAGATTCTACTGATATTAGATATTTGACATCCACTAAATATGCAAGCGTAATTTATATGTTGTACCTTATGCCCGCAAATAGCATTAGAAAGGGCATCTTTCCTGCCCTTGGTTCAACAGCTAAAGAGCAGAGGAACTTTGGCTATAACTTCAACAGATAAAGTGCAGAAGAACTTTGGACATGGCTGGAATATGTGCAATGCTATTTTTTATTGTATACTGCCTCTCTAGTATTCAGTAGCTGATGATCTGCATGCCAGACAACTACAAAACTTATTCAGATAGAAAAGTCTCAAAGACCAAACACCACATGAGCTATGAAGAATTGGTTAACCACCAATTTGACGTGAAATATGAACGACAAAACTAGGTCCTCAAGGAGGGGAAATTGAAGGGCTTCACACTTCACAGAAAGTCATTTATTAGTAAACCTATGGAAGAAGCGTCCTGAAGAAGGAGGTAACGGACAAATCATACATTTTGGGAGAAAAAAAATTATCAATATAAAGAAAGCAGTTCGAAACTTTCTGACACCAGAGAGGCAAATCGTGCAGAAAAACCTCCCTCAGTCTTGGTTAACCCCATGTAGTATTGCATTAGAGATTCTTGAGCCTACAAGAAATAGGTAGATGCAGTGACTGGGAGACCCCACTTTTTTAACTTAAATAAGAGAAAAATAACCACGGAAAAGAAAATAAAATATTTGTAAATTGGACTTCAAAACTTGAGGCGTGAACCAAAATTAAGATTAAAATATCTTTTGAGTTAAGTACACGTTTAATTTTTCAGAGTATTTTGTGATAATTTAATTTTTTATAAATTAATAGTAATAAATTAAATTTATATAAAATTAATTTTTTATAAATTTAAATATGTATAAAATTAGTTTATTTATTTTATTAATAAAAAATTAATTTTGCATAAAAAAATTTTAAATGACTAATTTGTCATAATTATTTATAAGGGACTGAATTGTCTCATAGTGTAAAAGCAAAGAATCAATTTGATACTTCTCTTAATATTTTTTTGTTTTTCATTTATCACAAAATTATTATTTTGGTTATTTATTTATTAAATATTTAAAATAATCTTCACCTTTTGATGAATATTATATTTGGTTCTTATTTTTTATAAAAATACTATATTTAGTTTATTAAATTTAAAATTTAAAATTTAGTAGAAAGATTAAATATAATAACTTTTTAAAATATAAAAAATTAAATATGACATTATTTAATTAGTAAAAATTTATTTTAAATATTTTAATAAATTTTTCTCAAAATTAATAGTCCAAGCCGAAGAGATATAATAATATATCTCTGACACCACATAGGCAAATTCTGCGAAAAGCCTCCCCAAGATCCTCTGCCCCCAAGTTGTGGATGACCCCAGATGTACTATGATTAATGAATATACAATTTGTCTCTCTTTCTTAAGAAGAAAGGAAAGGAAAAAGGCGAAAATACAAATGCCCTGCGTAAGACAATCTAGCAGTCTGTCAAATTGTTCAAATGGAATTTTTTTTTTAATATAGGTAATTCTTTCTCCCTTTACTGAGAGATTCAAATTCCATGCACTTTATTTTTGTTTTGAAAAATTATATTCTCCATTTCTCAAAATCAAAAAGACACAATGCATTAATTTTCTTTTTTTTTTTTTTGCAACAAGACATAAGTTACATTACACTTATTTTAACCAAAATATTCTTAGAAATATTACTTATATAATTGGTTTCCCAAAGATACTCAAATTGCACATCGCTCCCCTATTTTGAAAAAAAAAACATATGTAAAGTCCCCCAAAACCAAAAATGATTACAATATCGTCAAAGATATTATTGATATATTTTATTGGAAACAATACTTTATTAAAAATGTATTTTTGCTAATTTTTACTTTATTTTTATTTTTCATTGAAAACTATAAATTTTTTAATTTATTATTAGATTTACAGCAACACTTATATTTATAAATATATATATTTAATGAATATATTATTGTCGAAATCAAATATTATCAATTCTTATCTTTTAAATGGTTGCTTTTAATTAAATTTTTTTTGTTGGTTCATATTATTTATTTTAATAGTGTGTTTTGCAATTCTCTTAATTTAGATAAAGGACTATTTATATGGTTAAAACAATATAATTGTATTTTATCTTCTGTTACAAGGAAGGTAAGTGTAGCACATATTTTGCCTGTAAGGGAACGGTAGTGTAATTTGACAATTTTTCAAGAGAGAAATGAATAATTTACCTTATATAATATAATAAGTATAAAAATGTATTCAACTAATATAAAATAATCATTTTTTTTTTACATTTTAAATAATTTAAATTCAATATTTTCAACAGAAAATAAATAACATTAATTAGTAAGCTGTTTTAAGAAATTCTAGTGATTTATAATTTTAATAAGAGAAATTAATATTGTCTTTGAAGGTTTTTTTGGTAATTTTTAAATTTCAAAAAGAATTTGTGTAATTTAAGTTTCCTTATGTATCATTTTTTCAACATAAGAAAAATCCAACGTAAGAATTAAATCTGATTATAAATTAAAAAATTTGTTCAACTTGATAAAGTTAGCTTGAAAAGATAAAGTTTGAATTGAAAAAAACCTAATTAAAAAAGTTCATTTTGTAAAATGAATAGATTCATTTTTAGAAGTCTCCAAGATTAAAAAGTCCAAATAAACATTTTTTAATAAAAAATAATAATTTAAAAGAACTACTTAGTATAATATAACATGTTAGTGAGAAAATAAAAGTAAAACTCCTTATTTAAAAATTTTATGTTAATATAATAATTCATTTATACTTACAAATTTTCTCCATATAAACATAAAAGTAATGATAATAATTAACTATGTTATTTATTTTGAGTTTTACATAATAAATTGACTTGATAATGATTTAAAAAAATTTAATTGGTTTGATCCAAAAAAATATGATTAAAAATCTAAATAAAAAAGTCCAATTAAAAAAGAACTCAGAATTTTTTTAAAATTCAAATTCAAATTCAAATTCAATTTTTAAAAACTTTACCCAACAATTAAGTCTAGCTAGAATGTAAAAAATCTTGCAATGTGACGATAAAAGAGATTACTTATCACACTAATCATCTAACGAAGATGAACTCTTACTAAACTATTTCCTAAATAAAATTTATACAAAACTTTGAATTAATGTTAGAGATTAACAATAAATAACTTAATCCGAATAAAATTATTCCAATACGTGCAAACTGGAAACAGAATAAACGACTATTTATTTTAAATACTTGAATGAAAGTTGCGGGGCTTCAGCGATATTATCCCAAGTCCAAAAAGCAAGCGATATGTAATTCTCCGTATTTATGAAAAAATTTATAGATCTAACGGCTGATATGAGAAAATGAACAAATTTAATGACATTTAATAATAAGAAATTGGATTTAACAACTTTTAGTTATTGTAGAATTTAAAATTTGACTCATAATTAAATAAACTAGCGATTCATCAAAGCAAATCTAGCTTCTAAAATTGGTTTTGTCGCTACATTATTGCTTCAGAACCGCCTCTTTATTAATTTCTTCTACTCAAATTTTACTACCTTGTCGTTCCATTTAGCAGTAAAGTGTAAACAAACAAATTCATTTTGCGTTGTGGCTCAAGAATCAAGAGCGTCTAGGTTCAGACGCGAGATGGATTGCCTGCATTTTTTAGAATTTCAATTGCAAATAAAGTTGATAAAATTTAGATTATTGAATAAAAATTTAATAATTTAAATTTTATAAAATTAATAAAAACTATTTAATATTTGTTTAAATTTAAACTATTAAATAAAAATTTGATAACTCAAATTTCAAATACGTAAAATATAAATACAGATCATCCAAATCCATTCAAACGCCATAATGGGTGAAACTGCAGATGCTATATCACCTCCTAATGCTGTGCAATTTGCTACCTTGACGGTTAACTCATCCCTTTTTGGGAGTAGATTGACGTGTAAGCCATTCGCAGCTGTTCAATGACTACAAAATGGCAATCTTTTTACACGTTAGAGAAGCAACAGTGTAGCAAGGATTAAATCAACGATAATAAGTCTTAAAAGTTACCACACTTCTATACGTGACTAGTTGGTGGCAATGGGAACGAAGACTAGTATATTCTGGTTGACAAGGAGCCGTTGTGGAACACAATCTAAAGGGTGAAGAATGTTACAAAGGCGAATATTGAGAAGAAAGAATCATCTATTTAGGTTGTAATGATTATTTGGTTCCCGCTCCCATATATAGATGTTCACAGTAGTAGTCTAATGTCGTCACCTTAATCACCAATAATCTCCACAAGAGCATTTTCCATCCTCGAACGTGTGGAACCGGTTGTTATCCCTCACAATGATTACCCTTCCAGTGCATTTGCTAATAAACTTGATTGCAGTGTGGCAATCACCACATACACGCAAATTCTTCATTACTCTGATGGGTCGTTCAGAAGGGAAGGTAATGAGGCCAAATGCTATGGCTAGTCTTTCGCTGTGATACCTGATTGTCTGATTCTTCTCTTCACCATCCACTTCTTTCAACACAAAAGATGTGTCTGCCACATAACCAGCTTTCTCCATTTCTTCCCCTAACTCCTCCAACTTCTTATATATTTCTATGGTTTTCGCATGAGACCTATCCCCGGCAGCGAATGTGTGAATTCTATTTCCCTCTTCCACCCAGCTCAAACCAGTTTCCTTCTTCATTCCTTTGTCCCTCAGCATCTTCCTTGCTTTTGCTGCTTCTTCCCATCTTCCAGCAGCAGCATAAGCATTAGATAGCAGGACATGAAGACCTGAGCTTACAGGACCTAACTCAAAAACTCTATCAGCAACATAGGATGCCAATTCAGTGTTCCCATGTATTCTACACCCTGTCAATAATGCTCCCCAAACAAATTCTGTTGGTTCCATGGGCATTTCTCTAACTATCTGGACCGCATCCTGCAGTTTTCCAGCACGACCTAGCAAATCCACCATGGAGGCATAATGTGGGGCCCCTGGTTCAATACCATAATCTTTCATCAGCTGAAAGTAATATTGGCCTCTCTCTACTAATCCTGCATGGCTGCAAGCATAAAGTATGCATAAGAATGTGATGAAATTGGGCCTCATCCCAACATTTTCCATCTGTTCGAACAGCTCAAAAGTTTTTTTCGTGTGCGCATGCTGAGCACATGCTATCAGCATTGCATTCCACATACCAAGGTTTTTTACGGTTATCTCATAAAAAACCCGATAAGCCCCTTCAACAACTCCACACTTAGAGTACAGCGATATCAAAGAACTACCCACGAAGCTTGAAGAATCAAAACTTATCTTGAAGCACAGTCCATGTATTTGCTTCCCCAATTCAAGCAAAGTTGAGCAGCCACAAACCCGTAAAACACTTGACAATGTAAAATCATTCACATCCACATCTTTGACCAGTGCTTGCTTAAATAGCCTGAGAGCTTCCTCATCCACACCCATTTGAGTATACCCATATATCATCCCGCTCCAAGAAACCACATTCTTTTCCGGCATTTGATCAAACATTTTCCGGGCAAGTCTTATCTCTCCACACTTAGCATACATATCAACAATTGAACTCCCAACAAATACATCAAAGTCATAACCAGTCTTCACGGCAAGACAGTGCACAGACTCTCCAACATCACACTTAGATAAAATCGCACACGACTTAGTCGCACTGGGGAATATATGGTCGTCAGGCCTAACCCCACTATGAAGCATTCGACGAAAGAATTCAAGAGCAAGTAAAGGAAGCTCATTTTGGGCAAATGAAGATATAACAGAGCTCCAAGTGGTGCCTGACTTATGCGGTGCCTCTTCAAAAACTTTGTGGGCAAAGAGGGGAAGTTGCGATTTTGAATAGAGGTTGATAAGATGGTGGGATATGAGAGGGATGGTTTGGATGCCTGCTTTGATAATGTGGGCATGGGCCTGGAGTCCTTTAGGAACAGACCTTGAGCGAGTTAGAGAAAGTAGGAGTTCGCAAATGTTCCTGTAATTCTGCTCGAAGCTATAAAGGTTTAGAGGGTTTTGAGGAGGTTTTGGCAAAGAGACAGTCGTTGGAGGCGTTGTTCTGAAGCAGTTGGTTAGGGTTTTCTCCTCAAGTGGGTTTTGGTGAATTCGGTGATGAAGCATCAGAGGATGACATGGATAAACGCTCGGATATACGCGGTCCTTATATAGTTTATATATATAGATATATATATATATATAAATTTTTATTAAATGATAATTATGATGAGAGGGAAAAAATAGATTAAATGAATATTTTGATTTCATAATTTTATTCAAAATTTAAAATCATTATTTTTTAACTCAAAACATCAGAAAAATATCCCTTAACTCTTATTTCATCTATTGAGTAATTTAAATTGTTAAATTCATCAACTTAATTACAATTAAAATGATTTTTTTATTAGTTATAGAATAAGATATTTTTTAATCAATTGCTGCATTTATCAAAGACTGAAGGTTAATATAATTATAGTTGTGCTATAATTATCGAATCTGTTATTTATTTTAGCCTCTTTCTTATAATTTTTGTATGAAGATTTAAGTTTTAGAGGTTGAAAAAAATAAAAATAAAGAACTGACGAAGTCTTAAGCCATAAGAAATATTATTTTAGCACAGTGAATTGATAAATTTTAAAATTAAAAAATAAATAAAGAATATTTTAATACGTTTTTAATTTAAATAATTAATTAAGGTTTTTTATTTGGGGGTTATTGCTTGCTGGTCAAGGAATGTGAAAAAAAAAAAAAAAGGAAAAAACACGCAGTTTGTAAAGGTCTGAATCCACTTCCACATGCTTCCGTTGGAAGCAGGATCGCCAAAGCCCTACTGAACGAAGCTGCCCGTGTAAATGGAAGGAGGTAGGGAAGAGTTGCTCTGGAAATCGGAGCCGGAGGCGGAATCTATCGTCTCTGTGACACTCGCGCGTGCCATGAGTGCCCTGCTCAGTGCTCGCCCCAAAAAGCTCCAGGACGCTATTTTCCGCCTCTCTTCACTGCCCCAAAGACCGTCAATCGGTACATTTTTCAGACGCTCATAGTTTGGCACTGTTAATTCACCAGATGCATTGTTCTTACTTCACTGATTTTCATTCTTTCAGGTTCTTTGGAGGACTCGCTATGGTTCTTGCACAAGTATGTAAGAGACGCTGCGGAGAAGGAGGATTCGTTCGATCGAGTTCTCGTTCCTATGATCGAAAATGTATTCAATTTCCGCTATGTTTTAGATTAAAATTGTCTTTCGCTTTAAATTTTTCATCTTTAGAGTTTCACACAGCTTTGCTATGTGGGTCATATATGATTGCACTCATAGTTATGAGTTATATTCTGTATATGGATGCTAGTCATTGAAGTCCAAAGACTCTAAGCATGGTGGCCAAGCTATGATATTGATAAACTGGCTCTTTCAAGATGAGTTACTTTTCGAACCAGTGACAAAAGGTCTTGCTGGCATCATAACAAGGAAGAACGATCGTTATTTATTGTTTGGATGGTGTATACTTGTGCGAGCTCTTGTGGAATACGAGAATTCTAATAATCAATCTACTTTTAGTGGTCAGTTGTTATTTTTCGTATTGATATATATATGGAGCAGAAAATTGCTTTAAAACGTCAAAGGGAAGCCTTTTTCCTTCCTTTATATTTTTCGGCTAATAATTAATATGGGCTTCTCCGTGTTGGAGACTAATGGATTTTTGGCTGGCAGGAATAAGGGAAAGGTACGACGGGTTACTAAAGATACTGTCCACCGGCCTGCCACATCTGGCCGATATTGTTTGTAAAGGAAGGTATTATCACGTCTAATGAGTCTCTATGGTATTCATTGACATTTTAAAAAATTAGTATAACTGGGAGGAATCAAGGAAATGTTATTTAGTGGTTGATTTTGTGCATATGCAAACCATGATATATTTACTTTTCTTGCATCACACATCTAAAACTTAATAAATTTACTTTTTCCTTCCCCTTCCCCTCCCTTTTTATAAAAATATTGCTTGAAATCAGTGCATTTTAGCCTCTCATAAGTTCTACCTGGCTATGAACCTTGAACACAGGGGACTACAATCTTGAGTTTAATCATAAAGCAGTATTCTGGTAGGAGATTACATCTTGTTGACTAGAAACACTTAATAAGCTATTGATGTGGTGTTATAATATTCCTAATTTTACTTCGCTGATTCCTCCATAGATCTACTGTTTGTTCTTGTCAAATGCTGCCCTCTATTTTTTCAATGACACCAATTCTCTATCTCTTCAATAATGCCAAGTTTTTCAACTTTCTATGTCTGCCTCTTGTCCCCTTTTCTGGGGGATTCTCTTCTCATTCTTGATTCTTCTATTATTCCATTTATTTTTGTTATCTGATCATCGGTTTCTGCAGCACTTTGCAGGATGGGTTTGAGTTGCCATCTCGCCTTGGAGTGTCTGCTGCTGATTGTTTTTTGACCCTTACTGAAGCATTAACAAAAATGGCTGAGTTTCGACATAACAAGTTGAAATCAAACACAAAAGCAACAAGTCAGACAATTACTTTAGTACCATCTACTTCTGACAAGAAAGTGAAACAAGCTTGTAAATCGTCAACGATGTCAAAGACTGAAAGTGATTATATTTTGTGGCATCATTTAGATGGCATCATTAGTTTGGTGCAGAGGCTCTTTGCTGTATGTCACTTTGAACTCTCATCTAATCTTGTGTTTTACAGGAGACATATTTTCTATTTGCTTGGCTTTCAGCTTAGTTTAATACCGTTAGTGGAATCTCTCTCCTGCAGTGTCGAGTATTCATGATTTTTAAGTATGATTTTTGAAGAGGAAAATTATTTTGAGAGAGTGAACAGTTGAAAGCTAGCAAATTATTCAACTAAACATTACGGTGAAAAGACCTTTAGAAAATGAGGTGTGGCAGCATTTTCTGTCATTGTATGTGGCATACGAAGTCCTGTTCTTAGGGTTGAAGTTACTTTCAGATGTTGTAATTGGATATATAATGCCATTTAGATATGCCTTTTGAATAAGTGAAATTTAGATAAATGATATTTTGTTTTTTTTCTCCCCGTTCTTGATCTTGTGGACTACTGATACTGATATTCAATTACTGCAGATTTTGTAATGGATGTTGTTCTATTTCTGTTTGTGGAATTTAAGAGAGGTCTTGGACTTCTGAATTGAATTCTAAATTAGCAATTGCTTCAACATGTATTTGTCTAATTTACTTTCTTGAAACTGAAGGTGTACACAGTTGAAGCAGTAACCTATTTTTGTTGTCTTCTGTTGAACTCATTTTATCCTCCTCTTTAACCACACATTGTAGTGGAGCAAAAAAAGTCGATTTTTACATGCCAAAGGGTTGGAGCAATTGCTTAAATGGTTGGAAGATATAAAAAATCATTATGGTTTCTCACAATATGAGGCAGGTTCTGCTCCCTGTGATTGCTTTATACTTATTTTTTATGTTTAATTCGTCACCTGATATTCAAAGAATTATGGTTTTCTTGCTCTACTATTAAAGACAGATTCTAATGTCCTCAAGACTGGAGACTTGCTACTCTCTTCTTGCTGGAAGCATTATAGCAGGCTATTATACTTGGAAGACCAAACGTTTACTCATCATTACAAGGAACTTTTGGATCAGTACCTTTCCGGAATTCAGGTTATATGCTCTAGATGTTAGCTTTATTTATGTTTTGGAAGTACTTTGAAGTTTGAAGCTGTAACTTTGCTGCCCAATTTACATCAAATTCAAATAACAAAGTATTGCTGTTTGATGTTTGTGAAGGGATTATTTTTGTCAATGATTTCATCATTGTTTGCAAAAGAGAAAACATTTTCACTTCAAGTCATATTGTTAAAATATGGGGTTCATTGATCTCTTATATTATAGAGTGTGCATCTGGTGAGGGGTATTCTGTAGATTTAGGGTATATGGTCACTGATATTGGCAATTGCTAGATTTATTGTTTTGAGTTGATTAGAAATATATTGATTATTGCAAATATAATATTTGAAATGCTAACTCATTATCTCATGCAATGCATTTGATGGAGTTGTTTAGTTGCTGATATCTGAAAATCATGCAGTATTATATGGACAGTCATACTAGTGGGCATGCTGACAAGAAAGATGGCGAAGTGGAAACCTGCAGGTTTTTCTTGAATTGCTTATGCCTTCTACTGGGACGTCTAGATGGCAAGAGATTTGAAGGCACAGTGTTAGAATGCGGGATGGATATATCACGCGTTCTTGTACCACAGGTATCTAGACTAAAGGTCCTGTAGAAGTTGAGTTGCAGATTATTGGTAAACAAGGCAACTATCCAGCTGTATAATCTGGCAAATGTTTCTGTATATACTTTTCAGGCGTCAAAATTTGTACCTGATCTAGAATAATTACAAGGATGTCAATTTAGTAAATAACCTGCTATAGCTTAGGAGAATTATTATTTTTTCTTTGTACCACAGTATTGCTAGTTCTCCTATGAAACACTGTTTGGCTGCTAATATGGTTTAATTGTGCGAATCCTTGAATAATCCTACATTCAAATATGTTAATTCTAGATAGCTGGCAAAGATATTTCTGGCATGATGCTCTGAACTTCTTTAGATAGTGTTCTGATTTAAAAGGTTGCCATGCTGCCATTTGAAAAAAGAATCCTATACACAACTTAATGAATTGTGATACAGTTATTCTAGGGAGTATGTCTATGTTCACTGGGAGTGGTGGCTACTCTTCATTGATGATATGGATGTTGTGCCATTTGTTATCATGCAATTGAGACAGTTACTAATGTTCTCATGTTAGAGCTTAGTTGAAGCTTAATATGTCACTATATCAATATTTACATCTCTCTCTCTCTCTCTCTGTGTTTCTGTAGCTAACTTGTGCTGATGAAGATGTTATAGATGGGGTGGTTTCAATATTCAAGGCTATCATTTTGAAGCCAAATTACTCAACTGGAAACACATTGATGGACAGTAGACAGGTGGATGCTGTAATGCCTTTTCTGCTTCACCTTCTAGATGAGCAGGATGGGACAACTAGAGCTGTGGTTACACTCATAGCAGAATACTGCTCAATGTACTCAGTCCATTCTTTTCCCTTTTGATACTGTGGAAGATAACTCTCTAAATCAATGAGCTATTATTCAAATTTAGTAAATTTACTACTCATATGCATTATGATCCACCAGGGGCAAAGATGACAGGTGCCTTAAAGAAGTTCTAAAGCGCCTTGCTTCTGGAAAACCTTCACAAAGAAGAAATGCTATTGATGTTATATCAGAAGTGATTCACATATCAGCAGATTCACAGAAGTTCTCTCTTCATTCTTCTTGGTCTGATTGCACTTGCAGCTATAATAAAATTTCAAGTTGTTTGTATTTCAATCTGTTCATGTGACTATTTCAGGCAAGATGTAGCCAACAGATTGCTAGAGCGGCTTGGAGATGATGATCCTGTGATTCGTGAGCAGGTGTCTAAATTACTTCCAGCAATAGGTTAGTCATAAACCTGAATGGTGTGGATGCACACACATACACATATAAACACGTGTGAGTGCATTCTTATAAAGAGAGAAGGGGGGAGCGGCAAAGAGAGAAAGAGAGACTTTGGCTGTGAAAGTAGCAATCCTCCGTCCTTCTGGTGTGTTTGGGTTGGGAGATGTTATATAACAGGGTCACAGTGTTAATTTTCTGCACCAAATAGCTTAGCATATTTGTTGGAATTGTTTCTTTATTTTTGTCTAGCTTTCATTCTTCTCTTTCCTATTTTTTCTCTTGCTAGCACAAATATGTAACTATATGAGCGATAGAGAGAGAGGGGGAGAGAGGGCCTAGAGCAGTGAAAATAGCAATTCTATGACCTTATGGCCACATAGTTTGCTTGGGTTGGGAAATATCATTTAACAGGGTGCCAATGTGATCTTCTGCACCAAATGGCTTAGGCTTTATATATTGGTTCTTGATATTTGTCCACTTCTTCTCCGTTGTCCTATTATTTTCTCTTTCTAATGTTTCATGGATTCTGATTAACGTTGTTGATCTCTCATTGTGCTCCACTGCTCCCCTCAATGCACTTTTAATTTTCACATGTTGATATATCATGCTTTCTTTTAGTATGTGATCCCTCGCCACATTATGATTTCTGTTAATTTTTGTATCAGTGTGTCACAGAACTATATGATTTGGCATGTATCATTACCTAAATTTAATAATCTTATTCATGATTTTTCTTTCTCAATGGTTTTATTATATGAGTAGTAGCACTTACGAGTTGCTGAATTTCTTACCCTTGCAGACCCTTTATTGCACTTGCCTACACTGGTTGGTCTTGTCTACTCTCCAAATGAAAGTGTACAATCATCTGCTAGTGATGCGCTTATTGGGGTCCTCAAATGTCACAACCAGAAAAATGATGTCCTATTTCTGCTGCTAGACTGCCTTAGGTATTCTTTTACACTCTTCTCCTCCCCTCCCCCTATTTTCAACTGGGCCTTTCAAATAACAGAACTCAACTTATGAAACAAAAAACTTCATGTTTTAGTGCTGGAGTCCATCAGTTTAATGAATCCAGTAGCATGTTATATTTACAGCTTTTCTAATTTGAAGTTTTAACTCCTCATCCTTACAGCAACATCCACAAAAGCGTAGATCTTCCGGAGACCACTGATAATAGAGGTGGATTTCCCCCCCTTCTCTTTGGCATCACAGGTTGAATGATTAATCATGAGCTGGTTCCGTTGATGTCAATGTAGATGTTAGGTCAACATTGCTTCACTCTGCTGTAAAACTAAAGTAGTTTCAGGCCATTTATGCTTTTAGTATTAACTAAAACTGAAGTTTATTGTAGTCGTTGAAGTGGAGGAACCAAAATGTTGACAGATTGATTTGGCATTATGTGTGATCATTGTAATCCATCATTCAGATTGATGATAATATTATACTCTCAAGTTGTGTATTGGTGGCTGTTAATCCTTACTTGTATATATAAATTGTGCATGCATTTTTCTGAAACTTTGTAGCTATAAATTTTGAGCAATAGATCCAAGTTAAGCACTTTATATTTCTTTCATTCTTGTTGGTTAGGATTGCTGCATCTATTCTCATGCTTTTCTCTTTGGTCTCAGGATCAAAGTTGGATACAGACCATGTACTTAAGCTGACTCCACAGTGGTCTAAAAGTGTAAGATTGATTATAAAATTACAAATATGGCTGTATAGTGGTTATGTCAAAGCATTTTCTAACATTAATATGCAATATAGGAGCATGATCAAGAAATAGGCGACTGATATTTGACTTCTCTAGGAATTTTCTTTTGCTATCAGCATGTCTCTCATGTGCAAGCATGCACAGACTTTTATAACTGCACATAGCATATGGATGCTCTAAACATTTTTTGGCTCTCAAAACATTGTTGCTAGAGTCCTATAAAGTATAATAAACTCACTTTAGGAAAAGTTGAGGTTTGGGTTTGATACTCATTTTGGTTTGCAATTGTTTTGCTATCTTGTGTTTATATTTTATTGACTTCTAGATCTGCACTGGTGGCCTGGCCATGATATGGAAGTTTACAATTTTAATATAGTTTGCTTCTTTGCAATGAATTGATCATAATATTCGCTGCATATGTAGTTGTTTTGGAATGTCTTGCTTTTTTAAATTGTAGATTTTCTCGGTTGATAAAATTTTTCCAATAAATGTACCTTCAGATGTAAATAATTCAATTAGCGACATGTATTCTAATATTTAATTATAATGTACAACAGGTTCAAGACTGGAACCTCTTGATTGGACCATTGATAGACAAGATGTTTGCAGATCCCTCGAATGCAATTATTGTCAGATTCTTGAGTTATATAAGTGAATACTTGGCCAATGCTACTGATTTAGTCTTGCATCAGGTCCTGTTGAATGTGAGAGGACAGAAGGAGTGAGTATACATACTAATAATGCTACTAATTCCTTGTCTAGGGATCAGTAATGTTACCTTACATCCTTATTCTTTTAACCAAATATTTTACCTGTTGTATTTTCCCCTTATCGATAATTATGAATTTAAACGCATGATCTTTAGCATCAGATGGCTATCAGTTTAACTGAATCATAAGTTGATACACTAATCAGACTTTGACTTAAACATGTCATGTTATACTTCTTAAGCCTACTACTGATAGAAAAGCTTGGTGTGCTCTTCATTGAATGAGCGATTGAATGTTTGATGACTTAGAAGAACCTGGAATAAATGCTGGGAAGAGTACATTTAAGAGAACTATAGTTTAATATTCTATTATCAATTTGTTTGTGAGTATTGCATATTCTGGAGGCAGAGGGGGCGAGGGCTACAAATTTGTTCTATATTGGCTCATTCGTTTCAGTGATGTTATTTCATTCAAGCTTTACTATATGTTCTATATATATAATTCTAGTTTTAGTGTATCAGAGGATTTATGATAGTGAAGTGACATGGAATGCACAAATGGAAGGTGTGGAAGTTTGTTCGTGATGGGGTCACCCATCAGAGTTAGTCAACTCTTCCATTTAAGACTTATTTTAGATGACTAAAGGAGGGACAGGACATTAGATAACCAGTGGGCCAACGCAAGGTATGAAAGTTTATAGCCGAAAAGGTGAGGCACGAAAGAGAAAGGAAATTGACAGTGGGTGACCCAATGATCAATAAATGGGTAGCAGTAGTGCGAAGTTTTTTTGGGTGGTGAGGGATTTTTCTAAGGATCAGTTTTTGGGCTCTAGACTGAGAAGAAGAGAACTGGCCTCTCGAAAGCCAGCATAATCCCATTGGGTTTCTGAATGTTTTGTGATTTCTTTTGTAATCTGTAACTGTTGGGATTGTTAGGCTAATCACTGGGTTTTGGCTGATATCAACCTTAAGTCTTGATGTTGAGTTGATATGGTGTATGTCTTTGATTTTAATACAAAACCCAAGTATTTTCAAATAATTTTTGTTGCCATTTATTGAATGTGTGCAGAAGTGAGTTCATGATCCTAACGAATTGGTATTAGACTAATACAATCTAATCAGGGGATGGTTAATACCAAGATGGAGGGACGTGTTGATAGTCTAGATTAGAGTGTGACAGACTTGAAGGAAAATGTGGGGAATTTGAATAAGGAAATGGGTACTATGAAGGAGTGGCTATTAGAGATGAAAGAAGCTTTGGCGAGAGGAATAGTATAGGAACCGAGTCACCCTTTTAAAGCTGTAACCAGAACCAAAACCAACACATGCCACCTCTAGAGGTGGGTATGGACGGAAGCACCACGAATAAGAAGGAGGAGAGTGTAGGATCAAGCCACACCTGGGCTTCTGCCACGGGACCATTGCTATTACACACTTTGGCTAACAGAGAGGACCCAATAGAGTGGTTATTTAGGGCATAATATGGGTTTTACACAGAGCGTTATTTCCAGGTGACTGGAATGACCAATGGAGAAAAACTAGAAGCAAGCATGGTGTATTTGGAGGGCGAAGCTTTAAACTAGATACAATGGATGGAAACAAGGTGCCTTATTATCAGTTCGTCAGATTTCAGGCAAGAGCTCATACGAAGATTTCATCACTCTTAGTTGGGGGATGGATATGAAATATTGAATACTAATGGTCCTAAAGTAGGAAGAGACAGTCATGGAATATAGGGAGCAGTTTGAACTAGTTTTAGCTCTGCTAATGGACGTCCCTGACAAGGTTCTTATGGGAGCCTTCAAGAACAGATTGAAGGAGGAGATTGGAGTGGAGATATAAATGATGAATTGTGAGACACTTCACGATCTGATGGAGATGGTGCTGTGTGTTGAAGAAAGGAATACAATACTAGAAAAAATCAAAGAAAATTGGGTCAGCAGGTTCCAGAAGATCTATACTAGGCCCCAGTGGAGGAGTACTTGATCTAACTTCTTTAGAGTGACCAATAGGTTTGATGTAACTTAGCCTGCTAACTCTTATAACCTTAACCCACAAAAACCCAACAAGGCAAAAATAGGGGACTCCAAAATGAATAGCAATAGTACTGCAAATTCATTCACCAAACATGAAGCTTTAGTTAAGCGATTGTTGGGCATCGAGTTAGCGTGTAGAAGGGAACAAGGACTTTGCTTTAGGTGCGACAAGATATATGGGCCAAATCACAAATACAAAAACAAGCCGTTGCAAACTCTAATATTGGAAGGAAGATCGAAAAGCACAGTGTGGAGGTTGACCAGTAGGAATCACAGGAAGAAGTTGTACACAAGAAGAAGAAAAGGACGAGAGAGAATGCCATGGAGTTGTCTCGTAATTCCATTGTGGGCATCAATGACAACCACAAGATCAAATTAATGGGAAACTTGAATAGGGAAGAAGTCTTGTTGTTGATCAACAGTGGAGCCTCCTATAATTTAATTTCATTGGCCTTAGTGAAAAGACTCAAACTACTAGTACGCCAAGTGGCCGAGTACCAGGTTTCAGTTGAGAATGGGTACAAAGTTAAGGGGAACCAACATTGCCAACACCTTATGTTGGAGTTGCAAGGGATTATTGTCACTTAAACATTTTTCTATTTGAATTGAATGGAATGAATGCAGTATTGAGGATTGAATGGTTGAAAGGTTGGGCGAGGTGAAGGTTAATTAGGGGAGGTTAACCATGGGGATTGGGGCAGGGGACACGGTGAAGTGCTTACAAGGGGATTCACCCTTTCCAATGCACTAATCTCATTTAAATTAGTCATTTGTTCCTTAAGGAAAGGAGGGAAGGGGTATATGATGAAGTTTGGAGAGACAACAAAAGAAGATAAGAAGGGGATGGACATACCTCTTGAAATTAAGAGGTTGCTAGATCAGTATCCTATGGTGTGTGAAGGACCAGAAAGCTTACCTCTTTTCCAATCAAAGGATCAGTTCATCATTGTCAAAATGGGAAAACTACCCCCAAACACCTGACCATATAAATACCCTTATTCCAATCAAAGAATGGTAAATGAAATGTTGGTTGGTGGAATTATTCGACCTAGTAAAAGCCCTTAAGTCCTGTGCTTGTAGTGAAGAAGAATGGAAGTTGGAGGTTTTTTGTGGATTATCGCATACTAAACAAAATCATTATTCTGAATAAATATCTAATTCCAGCAGTTGACGAGTTGCTAGATGAATTGAAGGGAGCCTCCATTTTTTCAAAGTTGGATTTAAAATTCAAGTACCATCAAATTTGGATTAAGGCTGGGGATGAACATAAAACTGTGCTCCTGATACATGAGGGGCACTACGTGTTTTTGGTAATGCATTTTGAATTGACCAACGCTCCTTCAACCTTCCAATCCGTAATGAATGATGTGTTTTTGGAGCATCCGCACAAATTTATGCTAGTTCTTTTCTGATGATATAATTATCTATAGTCCAAACCTTTCCATTCACATGGGTCATTTGCAGGCTATTTTGGAGTTGTTGAAGGCAAACTAGTTAGTGGTCAACTTGAAGAAGTGTGCCTTTGCGCAAACCAAAGTGAAGTATCTTGGCCATATCATTTCCATTGAGGGTGTGCAGGTAGATCCTTCTAAGGTTGAAAGCAATGACCCCCAAGAATGTGAAATCATTGAGAGGTTTTTTAGGCTTAACGGGGAATTACCAGCTATTAATCAGAAATTATGGGAAGATAGCCTCATCTCTCACGGATCTTCTCAAAAAAGATGCTTTCCAATGGTCACCCAAGGCAATATAGGCTTTTGAAAAGTATAAAACAGCCACGACTTCTCTATCCATGCTAGCAATGTCGGATTTTACCTAACCCTTTGAGTTAGAGACATATGCTTCGGGGTCAGGAGTGCGAGCTATTCTGATGCAGCAAGGAAGACCCATAGCTTTCTACAGCCAAAAGCTATCCAACATGGCTAGTCAGTGTTCCTTTTATGGAAGGGAGCTGATGGCTATAGTGATGGCAGTGAAAAAGTAGAGACAATACTTGTAGGGTCTCAAATTCACCATAAAAACTTATCAAAAGGCACTAAAGTATTTGCTGGAACAAAGGATTATATAGGAAAATCAGCAAAAGTGGATCACCAAGTTGATGGGTTTCAAGTTTGAAATATTTTACAAGCCGAGAAAAGAGAATGGAGTTGCTGATGCGCTTTCTAAATAGGAAAAGTCAATGGAGCTGAGATCCTTCTCACTATGGCAATATAGCGAGTTATAATAATGGGAAAAAGAAGTTCAATCTGATCCTAAACTGTTTGGTATATTTCAGTAGCTTATTACTAGTAAAGAGGGTCTTGAAGGTTACAGCCTTGGTAAGGGGTGCTTGTTGTACAAAGGAAAGCTGGTTTTGCTCTAGAAATGCCTCAAAATTTTGACATTGATGACTGAATTCCATCTTCTCCTATGGGTGGACATTCCGGTTACCTAAGGACCTACAAAAGGCTAGCCAATGTGGTCTATTGGGAAGGAATGGAACGGGATATACCGCTTTTAGTCGCCCAAAGTGATGTGTGCCAAAAAAGCAAGTACCAAGCTCTTTCACCAGTGGGGCTATTGTGACCTCTCCTCATATTAAAACAATTATGGGAGGACATCAGCGTAGATTTCATCACTGGCTTTCCAAAGTCTCAGAGATTTGACACCATCCTAGTGATTGTGGACCGGCTCACTAAATATGCCCATTTCCTTCCTCTGGCACACCCCTTCACAGCCAAGGAAGTGGCTGAAGTATTTATTTCTAACATAGTAAAGTTGCATGGATTTCCTAGAAGCAGATAGAGATAGGGTGTTTATTAGCCAGCTTTGGAAGGAATTATTCAAATATGCGAGCACCAACCTATGCTACAGATGGGCAAACTGAAGTTGTAAACAAGGGATTAGAAACTTATCTATGTTGTTTTACTAGTGAAAAACCAAAACAGTGGGCAAAGTGGCTTTTATGGGCAAAATATTGGTCTAACACTACCTTTCATAGTGCCACGATTATGACTCCTTTCAAAGCTGTGTATGGGAAGGATCCTCCTACCCTATTCAAGTTAAATGACAAGCCTTCGGCAATGGAAGAGGTGAATGAACAAATTCAGGCCTAAATCTAGACTCTTGTAGCCATCAAGGAAAACTTAGAGAAGGCTCAAGAGAGAATGAAGACACAAGCCAACAAGCATAAAAGGGATATGCAATTAGAGGTGGGGGATTCGGTCTACCTAAGGATTCGACCCTATAGACTGAAATCCCTAGCCAAGAAGACCAATGATAAATTTGAGTCCTAGATTTTATGGACCTTTTAAGATCTTGGAAAGAATTGGAGCAGTGGCTTGCAAGTTGGAGCTGCCACCCACAGTGTGAATTCACCCTGTATTCTGCATATCACAGCTTAACAAATCAGCACTCCACTACTCCTGCCCAAACACTTTCCCATGGCTTATTAGATTAGAGGTGTTAGAGCGGCAAGTGCAGCCACAAGAAATATGCAAGGTTAGGAAGCTCATGGATGGTACAGTAGAAGTGTTGGTCAAATGGGAAAGTCTACCAGATTTTGAGAACACCTGGGAAAGTTAGGAGGTGATACAATCTCAATTTCCCCTTAAGGCCAAGGTGAAACTCTAAGGGACGGGTATTGATGGGGTCACGCATCAAAGTCAGTCAACCCCTCCATCTAAGCTTATTTTAGACAACACAATGGAGGAACAGGACATCAGATAACAACCAGTGGCCAACACAAGGTATGAAAGTTTATAGCCGAAATGTTAAGGGAGGAAAGAGAAAGGAAATTAACAGTGGAACACCTAATGATCAGTAAGTGGGTAGCTGCAGTAGGAAGGCTTTTTGAGCAGTTAAGGACTTCTAGGATCAGTTCTTGGGCTCTAGACTTGGAGGGAGAGAACTGGCCTCTTGAAAGCCAGCATAATCCCTTCAAGTTTCTGAATGTTGTGATTTCTTTTGCAACCTGTAAGTGTGGAGGCTGTAAGGGTAATCACTCGGTTTTGGCTGATATCAACCTTTAGTTAGTCTTGATGTTAAGTTGATATGATGTATTTCTCTGATTTTAATATAAAACCCAAGTATTTTTAGATAATTTCTGTTGCCATTTATTGAATGTGTGCAGAAGTGAGTCCAGGATCCTAACAGTTTGTTTGTCCCTGTCTGTGTGTGGTGAATTAGACATCTGAGTTATCCTTTTCAGGTCCTAGATGCCACATACCTGAGTCTAAAGAGTTGTGTTTTAGGCTAACTAAAATTCACCAGTCTGGTCATGAGCTGGGTCACCATTTTCAAACGTAATGAACTTGAGGTTCATTTTGCTTGGATAACCTTATACATGCTAACTGCTCAATTATGTGGTTGGTTGCTCTAGACCTGCATGTTAGTTGGCTTTTCATTATATCTTATATAAATGCAAAGAGCATAATAATCACATTATTAAAATGAATTATATTTTTTTCTCTGTTTCAATTATTAACATTCTGGTCATGTAATGGTTACATGAGAGGTTTATGATGGTCCTGCGTGTTTGGTTGGTATGTGGATTTTTTAGTGGCTAAAATGATTCTAGAAGGCAAATAGTATATTTTTTCTCATATAGCTATGCAGCCTTTCCATCTGGATCATGAGAGTAAAATAACTTCTGTCTATATGTGTTTGCCATTGTGTTGGATAAGTCAATAAGTTCGACTGAAAGTTGTACTTTTATGGTGGTAGTAGTTTCTTGCCTCTAACATGATTTCCTCGTTGTTGACAGGATTGATAAAAGTTTCTTATCAAGATGGGAGAATAGAACCTATACCGACGATGAGTTCATAGAAATGCAGCGATCTTTGTTTGAGCACCTTTGCCCATTGCTTATCATTAAGATGCTTCCATTGAAGGTTTTTAGTGACCTCAACTCATCAGCTATGTATGGGCATCTCAGTCAAGACATAATGCATGGTATGTTTCCTTGCATAAAGTATCTTCATCTGTTTTTGTCCTACTTTATGGTTTTTTTTATTTGTTTGAATAATTTTAAATTGTATCCTGTACGTCCAAGATCCAGTGGATCTGTTACATTTTATTTTCTGACTATGACTATAAGTAAATTTCCGTGGGGAAACCATTGGATTGAGTGTGTTGTCTTTTTATTAGTTAACTGTTATCATGCCAGGTTCTCATGATATTAAAGCACATTTCATCTAATCTTGTAGTGGTGTGCCAGATTCTTATGGAAACATTTGTAGTTCTTGTTTCTGCGCACTGATGAACTTGGAATGAACTGCTCTTAATTACTTTGTGCTTCCTGAATTGAAATTACTGGAATATTTTAATTTCCAAAATTTGAACAGTAAGCATGCCAGGTCTATTGATTCCTCTTCACTTGAATCTTCTTATCAGTTCTTCTCCCATTCTGATATCTGACCTCCACTGTTGCTATTGGGTGTTCTGCTAATTTGTCTGATCTTCTCCGTAGCTGGATCAATCCTTGATAGCTTAGTGTTACCCCACTCACTTCATTATTTGGATATTCGTTCCATTTTTGCTGAAAAATCACAAATGCATATGATTAGATAATGTTCTTGTAACTATACTGTGGTAAGAGATGGTTCAAGGAGAAGAATCTAAAATGATGACAATAGAATTCTAGATTTTCAGTTATACGGATTCATGCTTCTGAATTTGCATCTTATCTATAATTCAGATTATCAACTTGCATGCAGAAAGCAGTTTATGTGAATCTGATTAGATTTTGAGTTTTTCCTTTATGCATCTTCATTTATTCTTGTGAAGCCATTAGAATACACACACACACACACATATATATATTACTTATTTGTTGTAAATTCAGGCACCAGGGACATTGAGATTGGTAATGAGTGTGTTGCTGCTCTCCTTCTAAAGAGGTTTGTTTTTGAACTTAGCCTTTGTTTTAGTCCAATAATCATGTGTAAGCCTGATATTTCCTGTTATCTTCGTTTTTTTTTTTTTTTTGGTGGTTTTAAGCTGTTATCTACTTGTTGTAGGACATTTTGTGAGTTTGAATTTGAAGATGTCCGGAAGCTTGCTGCTGAACTGTGTGGGCGCATTCACCCCCAAGTAATTAGAAATGACTCTTTATGAAAGGAAACTATAAAATTCAAATTCTGCGATGACATTAGCTCTGGAATTTCCTTCTTTCCCCCATGCCCAGGAAAAGGGAGAAAAAAGAAATTTGCCTCTCTTTTTAAAAAAGAATTTGTTTTCATTTTGTAGTAAGGTTTAGAACAAAGTGAATTTTTGGTTTACTTGAAACTGATTTATGATATGTATTGGTTATGAAGAACACGTAAAAGTGCCATACACAAGTGGTACATATGGGGTACGGGTGTGTCTTGGGTACACTGAAATACATGCCCCTTATGCATCCAATTTTTTTCCTTTGGTGGTGAGTCATGCCAGTGCAGGGTAGGAGGGTATGGTTATAGTCTTTCTTCACAAGAGGTCTTGGGTCGTCAGAGGCTATTAGCATCTTTGTCACTAACTAGACGTTTTTGCTTAAGTTGGATCATGGCACGGTGAGACGTGGAATATCTTGAGGGAGAGTTGAAGATGATTGACTAAGGGGTTTGGTGATTTTCTAATGCTTGTGTTGTGTTGGGAACTCAATGCGGTGTATGATGCTTGACTGCTAATTAAAAGAGAAGAGTACAAGTCCGTGACTTACTGACTCTGCATTTAGTTTCTGACTCTTTCTTTGTTGTGTATTAAACGTGTTTTTTTAATTAAGACAATTTAACTATATTAGTTAAAAAAAATATTTGTGTTAGTATTTTTGTTTTTATTAGAATCAGATGAGTGTTAAATTTTTTTAAAATATTATGCTAGTTGATTATATATTGTAAAATATATATAATTTATTTTATTATGTATAAAGATATTATTTTATATGAATATATAATACCATACCTGTACCTTATAAAAAATGGTGTATCTCATACCTGTACCCATATCTGTACCAGCGCAACATAGGATATTGGACAAGCTTAAAACCTTCTGGTTATCTTCTTTCCCTCAAGGCGGGATTTCTTAATTTTTGGAATGATTGATTAGGTTCTTATTCTGTGGTGTAAAATATGTAAATGCATAAAATGTATATTACACTTGTAGCTCTTTCGGTTGCTGTCTAATCTGAATCTCATCATATTTTTAGTACTCACTGGGCTTACTTTAGCAGTTGTGTTGTTTGTCTTTATTCTTGACAATTTTTGAGGACTACTAACCTGTACAAGTCATTTGATTCTCTAGGTATTATTCCCAGTCGTCTGCTCCAAGTTAGGGCAGGGTATTGATGCTAAGAATATACTGAAGATAAAGGCTTGTTTACTTACAATCTGCACATCCCTTGTGGTAACTAGTTTCTATTATAAATACCTATAATTTCATGTTCTGCTTTTCGAAGAGTCTGTTTCAGTTCCTGGCAGAATTCCTTCCAATTTATCTATTGTTAATGTGGTTTCTTTGGGTTTATAGGTCAGAGGCTGGGAATCATTTTCTCACCCTGCTATGCTTACTATTAGAAAGATGATTGAAACAGTGTTATTGTGGCCTAATCTGGATGCTGATTCGGGTCAGAAATTATGTAGTTTTTAAATTTATCTTCTAGGTTGCTTATTGATTTAAAACTGATTTTGATGGGCATAATTTTCCCTCCAGTTTCGAAAGCACAACATGGATGCATTGATTGTCTAGCACTGATGATATGTGCTGAACTACAAGCTGAGGAATCAATAACAAACTCTGCCTCAGACAAGATTACAGTTTTCAGGAATAAAGGTAGTATTGGTGTGTATGTTATCCTGAATGTAAGCATAGAACTATTGCTTTGTAGTGGCTGCATTGATGTGACTTCTACTCAAATATGTAGATTCCACGGCGTCGGGGGTTTCCATTGTCACTTATGTGATTAATCACTTCCTAAATGACAAGAAGGATCTTACTGCAGCTTCTGAGTTGGATAGTGGAAACTGTACATTTACAGCTGCTCTTTCTCTCCCCTTTCGTTTGTGCATGGCTAATGTTCTTATCAGCGCTTGTCAGAAGATCTCAAAATCTTGCAGGAAGAAATTTGTAGCACAAGTTCTTCCCTCTCTCCTTCACTCTGTTGAGGTAGTTGTCCATTTTTAGTATTAGTATGAGATGATTGCTGTGAATAAACAGTTTTTTATTTTTTGAAACTTCTCCTTCAATTCTGCCTGGTTCACGAAATTGTTATTTGTGAACAGTCGAAAATGGAGTCAGAGATTAGAGCAGCGTGCATCCAGGTCCTATTTTCAGCAGTCTATCATCTAGGTTCTGCAGTTCTTCCTTATGCATCTGACCTTATGAAAATCTCATTGAAAGTGCTCAGAAATGAGTCAGAGAAGGTATTATTCATGGTCTTGAACATTATTATCATTAATTCATTACAGTGTTGTTACAGGGATAAAGAATATTAAGTCTCTCAATTATGTGGTGTTTTTCGTAGTCGCTGCTATCACTGGGCTCCATGTATCAGATACATTGGCGGTGCGGGGTTTCTTTGTGTGAATCATGTGGCAAGAGAGGGAATTTGTAGTGCTAATAATATTTTCCTGAACATATATTATTTACTTTAATGACTTGTGCACTAGTAAAATATGGTCATGATCTTTATTTCTCCATTTATTCCACGACCCTCTAAATTGTCTTTTATTATTTGAGAAAAATACACTTTTGGTCCCTCACTTGTTACAAAATTATCATTTTGATCTTTCACTCAAAAATGCCTAAAATAGTCTCACTCATTGGAAAATATGTCACTTAGCCCTCTTTTTTTCAAAAATTTATCAAATTTAGTCCCTCTACTAAATTCTAAACCTAAATTTAAGGGAATATATTTGGTATTCTTTTAAAACGTAGAGGAGCAAATATGACATTTTCTAATAAGTAAAGAACTATTTTGAGTATTTTAATAAGTAATAGAACAAAATGATACTTTTGCGATAAATAAGAAACCAAAAAGGTATTTTATTCTTTATTATTTTATATATTTCTTCAGATATCTATACGTGACAAACTGGTTGATCTTATGTGCCAAGTTAAGGTAAATTGAGTTTTAATGAATATGTAATTAGATAGTTGATAATGTTAGGATAATCCTGACCTTTCAGGCAGTTGATATTTTTGTAGACATGCTTTGTATTCACGTTGAGAAATGAGATATATTATAATGTTGCATTATTATTTTCAACAGGAAAGAATGGCAGGTGCGAAGCTCATGGCATCTCTCATGGCCAGTGAAGATGTAATTTTGGAAAGCATATCAGGTGGACTATTTGAGGCAAGGTCTGTACTCTCAACTATATCTTTATCAGATCCTTCACCTGAGATACAACAGCTATGCAGAAAGTTGTTAGCATGCATATCTTCTACCTAGGTTGCCACAAAACTCTCTTGGAAAGAATTCAGAAAATATCACACTAATACTAGGTTGCTAATAATATTCTTTTAAAGAGGTAGGCTTGGTGGGCAACTTAGTGAGCCAAGGTCCTAATCAATGGTCGTGCTGTAAACAGTATAAAACAGTTGCCAATACCAAATGTAAAATGCAGGGATTTACCTGTATCAATATTGGAATATATTAGCTTCTTGTAAATCTCAATCCAGGGATTTTTTATAATATGCTTGTGGACTACATATTTTCCTTGTTGGAGATAAATATATTTTATGTTCTAATTACTTATTTTTATTTCTGGGCTGAAACTGGGAGATAGGGTATTGATACATGACGAATTTGGATGAGAAATCTCTGGTTACTTCTAGCCTCTAGATTGATCGGGTGTCAATTACCCCGGCTTTTTTTAGTTGGCGTAAATTATATTAATTTTTCTGGACGTTTGGTTAAATTATACATGATGTTATTCTTATTTTAAAAATTGCACTTTATAATTTATTTTTTGTTAGTGAAGTTAATTCTGTATACAATATATGTTTCCTCGAAAAAACTATTACTTATATATCTCTAGTGTCATATTAATAATAAATCACAATTTTTAATATTGAAGTTTAACATCAACTGAGGTTTTTTTTATTTTTATTCTAAAATTACAGTTTCATTTTATGCATATATCAAAGTATCAGAAGAGCTAGGTCTAATTTTGTAACAAGATACTAGATGTAATTTAACAAAACTTATTGTATAATTCTTTTTGTTTTTTGAATGAAAGAAATCTCGTGTCTAGTAGTCGATTTTTCTTTTCTTTCCTTTTTGAGATGTTCAAATTTTATAGTTCTGTTATTTATTTGGAAATATGAACAAATCTAACCAAAATATCTTTTAAAATGAAATTACTTTCCTTTACCGAAAAACTAACTTATACTAAAGTATATTTTTTAAATTTTATTTCCTTGTTATTTATTATATATTGAAAATTATAAATTTAATTAATTTTAAATTTTAAAAATTTACTGTAATATTAATCAAATATATATCTAATGCTTGTAATATTATATAAGTAACAATTAAAACGGTATTTTATTTAAAATAAATGTATTTATAGCTTTTGTGGAGGGATCAAATGTTGGGTAATTTTTATATATATATTTTAGGAGAAAGTGTACTCTTTTAAAATAAAATAGATATTGTGTAATTTGAATATTAATTTACTCTTTTTATCCGCTAAAAAGTCATGTAGTATTTTGCTAAAATCTGTTCGTTTAATGCAAGCTTGTAGTAAGATAACTTATCTCGAGGAAAAAAAAAAAGAGTGAGTTCTATCTTTCGCTTGTATCTGTATTAATGCTACCGTTAGGTGGAAGCTTCAAATTAATGAGTGGACGGGCATAGCTAGTTTTTTGAGTGGGATGCTCATTTTATTTAATTGAATTCCAACCTAACTTGACGCTATTATCTATATGAAATTATAGACGTCGCTTCGCGGCTTTAGTGCCGCCTGGGGTTAGCCAGTGGTGGAAAGCTATTAAATTTGTTTGCACATTCTCTCCTTCCGAAAAAGACAATTGCCTACATTTCTTACAATTCTTGTTTTCAATTGAACCAGCTCTAATTTATTGCCTAAAATTAGGAATGAGGATCGCGCATTTGGCGAGTCCATTGGCTGGATTATCTTAATGAAATTGCCTCTCTGTGAATCTCACCAAGCCGAGTATTGCAGAGAGGGAATTCATCCTTCAAACAAGGCTAAATCTAAGCTATGCTTTCGAGGAAAAATGAGTGATTACTTATCCCGGGAAAGAAAAGATTCTGATCCATTTATAACCCATATTAAATTTATGAGCTTTACAGGCTAGCTTTAAGAATTGGTTCCTTCAATCTAGTTCCGAATTCCGATATGTTCTTCCAAATTCCAACACCCCTTTCCCCTAACCGAGTTCCAAGTCTTTTTTGCTCACTTCCAAAGACCCTTCTCAAAGCTAAGCCGCTTTCAACCTTTCGAGCGTGTTTTGTATAAGGGAGAAGGGCCTGAGTATAGAACATGTTTGGTGGAATTGCATTTGTCTCCCTAAACCTAGAGGAAGCTTATTCCTAGTTTCCCACACATTGTGGGAATATGGTCTACCTTGCAACTTGAATGGAATGGATGAGGGAATGACGATAGGTTGTAATCTGTTTGTAATTTACTAAAATGTGAGAATTTGGGAAAACAAACTCTAAATATTGTTACCAATATTTAAATATACCTTAGAGTATTTTAATAGTTTTTCTTTAAGATTATTTTATTTCTTTAATATTTAAAAAATATCTTTCAAAGTTAATGTAATATTTTTTGTTAGTAGTATTTTTAAAATAAAAAATATGTTAGTATTTTTTTTGTCATTTGATTAAATTTTTTTATTCTTTATTATCTTTATCTTATCAAACATATTATTAGAATGACTCCATTTTATTTCTATTTTCATTCTAATAAAGATCATTTCAGACGTCAGAAAATTAACGTTAGGTGACAAGGACAAAATGCACCCACCGTTTGTTGCATTTAGTAGCCTCAATGTACGTTTGCAAGTTTTCATTCCAAAACCATCAGACATCCAATGCTCACATGACCCATTATCTCTCATTGGCTCTGCTGTCCCCTCACCATTACCCACATTTTGTTTTTTCTTTAACAAAAAAAAAAAAACTAATTCCTTTACTTCACATTATAATAGAATTATCTCCTTAATCAAAAATTCAAGTCAACACTATTTGGATTATTCTTTTTCCATATTCCCATTTCATGCTCTTGGATTCATTGTAACAGAAGTAGCGCCCTCGTTTATAGATTCGGGTCTCGGAATCTAGCGAACGAGGCGAGAGAGGAACCCACCTCGTAGCCCCATACTTTCCGCTGAATTTTCGTGACGTTTCTCTTCACATCTCCCTGTGGCCTCAATCTTTCCTTCTCTCTGAATCTTTTGGTGGCGTCGGTGCTCAGAAATGCTGCAACTTATCTTCGCGGTGGCCTTCTCCGCCGTGCCTCTCACCCTCTACGTCCCTCCGATCCGAAGCTTCACTCTCTTCGTTCAGACCCTTGAAGACTTTTTCCGACGGACCACTATCTACACCCTTAGAGCCTATCCTCGCGTTAGACTCGCCGCCTCTCGCATCTTCAATTCCATCGTCCCCTCAGCCAGGTAGATTTTTTCTGAGTTTCCTCTCTCTCTCTCTCTTTGTCTGTCTGTCTGTAAATATGTCTGTATTCTCGCTCTGTCGGGGTTGAGTGATTGATTTTATGATTGAAGCTTTAAAAAATCTGGAGATCTTTGTGTACATGGATATGAAAATTATGGCGAATAATCCTCGGTTGTAATTTTAGGAGTTCAATTATTTGTTGATCTGGGTTCTTACCACTTATTAGGCTTCTGGACAGCTATCATTAATTCGTGAGAATTTGAGCTTATATTGCCTTTTGCTGTTCTAATTCATGGATTGTTTATTGTTTCTTCAATGATCATTAGACACTTAGAATCTACGATGAGTTGATGGCTTGTTGCAATTATGTTCCTTGCATTTTCACCTGATCAGCTACTAGTATAATTAAATCCAGCATAAGTTTTAGTGGTGATACAGGAATGATATAATTCACAATGGAATTAGGATACTGTATGCTGAATTGATTGAGGATTGGAAGAAGAAGCCCCTATGACTGTTCTTAGCTATATCACCTAAGCTAACAAATTTTTCTAGTTGGGAAAAGTTTGTCTCCTTTGGCGAAGTACTATTCCATGGTGGTATTTTAGATTATGCGAGGATAAGGGGGAATATTGAATTTTGTCATAATAGCATTGAAAATTGTTGCCACTAATTTCCACAAAATGAAAAAGAAGAAGAAGATATAAACAAGTAGGGTTAGTTAAGGGAACATTCTAATCTATAAATTATCAAAAAAAGGTTTTCTAAACAATTTTGAATATGAAAATTTATTAAACAGTAATTTTATACGATAATCATATATCCAATAGAAAATTTTTGAACTTTACATTTTATTGTAACATTTTATATGCTTAATTGAAAACGCACATATCTTTTTCTGGTAGATATCATATGTAACACGTTACGATTCTCTTTCTCCGTGTATTTGAAAAAAAAAACAAAGTCATATGTTCGCGTTATCACGTTGTTGATTTACACAACATTTTTGACATTTTGAGGAATAGGGTTAACAAAAATTGGAAAATATATAGCACCACTGGTAGAAAATCATTATGTGTTCTTATGGCTCCAGTTAATATAGCTTCTTATATACTTGTTAATGGTCTTGCAGCTAATTTGTGCTATTTAATCTCGTCTTAGTTCTCTTCTTTAGGCTTTGGTCCTGTCATTTCAAAGGAAAAATAAAAAATAAAAGTCAAAACTTCAGCTTCATGTGGGTGGAAACTGTGGTGTGGTACAAGAACAACCAAATAAATTACTCATGTCAAGCACGACAACTAGATTGAATATTCATAAGCAATATTAACGACAAGGAAGTTTTGGTTGAACTCGAACAATTTCTTTCGGAAAAAGTTGTTTTCTAGTAACCATATGTTTAGGGAAACTTAGAAGCATGAGACACAAGAATTGGAGTTTGTTCAACGCATGAGATCGTACGTTTTCCCAATAATTTCACATCCCCAAGCATATTTTTATTCTCGTCAAACGCATGCTTGACTGTACTCAGATGGGAAAAAACAATATTTTAATGCTTTTTGGCGGAAATATATTCGGTAAAATTAAAAATTAAAATGTAGTTAAATTTAATGAGGTATTGACAGTTAAATTTAAAATTTTTAAAAATTGTTAAGAATTATTTAATATTTATTAAAATCTAAACTATTAAATAAAAATTTAATGATTCGTATTTTCTTTAATATAATAAATTTATATTTTTTTTCATAGAATTCAAATCTCGTTTTTGAATTTAGAGAAGTGTATTTACATACTGATATATATATATATATATATATAAGAAAAATAAAGAATTAGGGTTTAATCTGTAAAAAGAAAATTAGAAACAAAAGTAAGTATCCCATTCTTATCTTTATTTTGTGAAGAAAATGTATTAAAATTTTATACTCACCTCAATCACCAAGGCATGTCATTCTGTAGTTTCCTCATCACTCGTTTTATTATCATTATCACTGTTACCGCCGTCATGTCCATGGAATTTCTAGGCTTCACTGCTATACGAATGTAATTCACATATCAAATACAAAATAATAGAGAAAGATGGGAAGCATGGGATCAAGGTGAAGAGTCCCGGGAATCAGGTTGAGAATGACAAGAAAACATGTGAAATATAGCTCGTGACATCAAAAAATATTGAGGTGGCTCCTTTACCATCATTCTCCTCTTTGCAGCGCCAATTCAACTCCTATCTTATAGAATCCGAGGATGATATTGTCTGACTTCATTCAAAGCACTCACTCCATCACTTTGAAACAATATCGCCAAATATTCCATTCACCACCTCATAATTTATTGCATCCATTTCCCCAATTTTCCTAAACCTAGAGGATAATTTCTACTTACAAGAAAACCAACCCCTTGATATTTTCTTCGAAGGTATCTACTGATTTCACAGATTAGTCGTGATTCGTAAGAATTAAGCTTTAAGCATTGCTGAGAGAAAGCCTGTTTGAGGGGATTTCACTTATCAACTGAGAATAAGAATGATGGGTATTACTATGTTGTTGACTTGTAGTTTAAGGTTTTTTCTTTGGTGGCAACTAAATAACCTTCAAATCAAAATTTGAGTTTAGAGCAAAGAAGGGAAAAGCCTTGTAGTTTTTAATTAATATGGTAAGACTATGTAAATCCCTTCTTGCGTGCTGGTAGCTTGTAGTTTCTTGCAGATGGAGGCCATTTTCTCTCCAAAATAAGCCTTATTAAATATTAGTGAGAAACAAAAAAGAAGGAAAAAGTTCAGGATTTGAAACATTCTGACTCGACACTCACTAACGGTCACATGAGCTTTGTTACTTCTACCAACGTGACAACATTTATAGTGAACTCCTCTCTTGCACCCTACAAATCCCGCACCTTTCATCCCTTCTCTAGCAGTTCCTAAAGAACAGATACCCCATAACCTGGCCTTATTCAGCTCTCCCCAGAATCAACCATGGATTCTTGCAGAAAGTCTCCCTCAAAGCCATGGAAGAAAGGGCCAAGCAGGGGGAAAGGTGGCCCTCAGAATGCTTCATGCGAGTATCGAGGTGTTCGTCAGAGAACATGGGGAAAATGGGTCGCTGAGATAAGAGAGCCAAAGAAGAGAACGAGGCTATGGCTTGGTTCTTTTGCCACAGCTGAAGAAGCTGCCATGGCTTATGATGAAGCTGCAAGGAGACTCTATGGACCAGATGTTTACCTTAATCTTCCCCACCTTCAACCCACCTCCAGTTCTCCTATCAAATCCCAAAAGTTCAAATGGTTGCCTTCCAAGAATTGCATTTCAATGTTTCCTTCTAGTGGATTGCTCAATATTAATGCCCAACCTAGTGTTCACGTAATCCATCAGAGGCTACAACAACTCAAGCAGAGTGGGATTCTAAGTCAAACTCCCTCTAATTCATCATGTGATCCAGAGGCTGATCTTCAGGTTATAGGAAGTAAACATAATGCAGAAAATCCTCTAACCGAAAAGGATGCTATAACATCATCAGAAACGATACTTGGAGATATTCAGGAGAAACCCCAGATTGATCTCCATGAGTTTCTTCAACAGCTGGGGATTCTGAAGGATGATAAACAGTCAGAGAGAACTTATAGCTCAGCAAGTTCCACACAGCCTGAAACTTTATCAAGAGATGAAAGTGTTAAATTTGGAGATTGTTCTGACAAGAGTGTCAACTGGGAAGAATTGATCGAGATGGATGAAATTGCAGATAATCAGGGAACAGAAGCAACACAATTTCAAGCATATGACATAAATGAAGAGCTCACTTTCTCCACTTCAAGTTGGAACTTCTAAGAGGGATCGGCCAGTTTTTCCAAGAAAGATAATTACTTTTTCTAGCTTTAATCGAGTTGAAATCTAGTGAAAAATCAGTAGCTAGTATTTAGTAATCAACCTACTCTATAACTCAGACGTTTCTGGTTCTACTACCACTATTACGGATTGTCTTTCATTTACAGAATTCCAACATGTTAAAAGCTAAGAAGTATGTACTGACCAAAAATAAAACAGCTAAGAACTATGGACACTGAGGACAGGACACCACAGGAAGTAGGAACATAGATATGGTGGGAAAGTATTAGATGTGTTATATGAAGTGCCATGTTTGAAATGATACAAGTGTTGCACCTAATATTGATGTTCAGACAATATATGTTCAAATTTTAAAAATCATACACACTATTATCGTAAATACAGAACACGATATGAATATAATAATATTAACACAAGGTCGAAAATATTCAAGTCTAATTTGAAGTATCATATCTTAATCAATAGAAGTATTGAATATTAATTTCAGACACAAAATAGTCAGTGTTTCATAGGGTTACAGCAATGAAATAGAAGGTAGTAGTTTAGTATAGAATTCCACTAGAGAGACAAAGGAGCTTATTTTATTAGTGATGGTGCAAAGTATCTAGATAAAAGTTTCCCATTGTGCTAGTGCTAATATAATTGTACTTTTATGGCAATTTTGTGACTGAGAAATTAAAGGTTTAAAGTTCTAAATTTGTTTTGTTACCTCCCCTTTTGAGGAGTCTTGGAGTCTAATTTACATGACTTTTGGCATATTACGTCTGTCATTGAATCAAATGGTTAGTAATAAAAGCCTGATTGGTAGGAAAAGAATGAGGGAAAAAAAATCAAGTAGTGTAATTATATGAAGCAATGATTAAAAGAGATAGCGACAGTTCTGATAAAAAGTTTTTTCTCCCCAAAAGGTCGCTATTTAATCGCCAGTTATAAAATAAATCAAACCATTGAAACAATCATGGAAGGAGGGAATAGAACCTTCTAGGGTTCTTTGAGAGAGTGGGAAAATGTAAATGTCCAGTGAATAAAGACATCTACCTTTGTTTAAGATATGACAGATAACAACATGCAATGTACAGAGGCAGATAGATGGGGAAAAAAGTCACGGGTCTTTATTCCTTCCAATACAAAAAACAAGTGCTAAATAAGTCAAAACCAGCATAATTTAACAACAGTTTTCGACGAACAAGACGACCTCTCGTTCATCCATTCAATCAATGGATTCATCGTCATAGGAGTAATAAATGGTAAATATATGAAGAATAGAAAAAAGAATGAATCAGAGTTACCTTTAACCGATAAACAGCGAATGATGCTTCGCCAACAAACTACGCAACAACGAAAGCCTTTTTCTTTCAGTTTTCTTGTGCCCTAAAACCTACGTTATCATATAAATAGGGAAAATACCAGTTTATAATTCACGAAGCTTATTTGCAAGTCCGATATTGAATTTAAGATATAGAACGGAGTTTTGATAATCCCTTGTAGATCTTACACTCTTGATTTCAAAAGGGAAAAAATGGAAAATCTCCCACTCTTGTAAATTAAGTGAAAGATAAGGGGAGAAACTGAAGAAAATTAAGCAATTTGAGCGGTTTGTTTGATAGTATAGACGACGATATATGATAAAATTAGTTAGAATTATTATAAATTTAGCTCTTTCTATCCAGAAGGGAACGGAAAAAACATAGGTTCTAATACTATGTTTTGGCTATAAAGTTGTTTTAATAAAAATATGATTATCTTTCAAAAAAGTGTTCACACGTTATGTTTTATTAAAGAAAAAAAAAAGCTAATAACAAATGTACAAATAATTATACCCAGGTCTAATAGAAGGCAACAAACATTACTCTAATTATATAGTAAAATGTACTTTGGCCAAAGCATTAAATGTTAACTTTCATAAAGCAGATCATGTAAACTTTCAGCTAACAATAAATTAGATTGATGTCAACGTTAAACAACGTTGAGGCAGAGATTATTTTGAAATTAAGTGTAAAACTAAATTAAGGGTTCTAACATAAAGTGCTGAATCTCTTCGAAATTTGAGTTTTTAATAGGCAAGTTCAGAGTGGATAAAGTCAGACAACACCACTCAATTTCCAAAGCTCATATTCAAATAGAATTGGATTTCCTAATGCATTGAACCAAGGCAGGATTAAACGATTTGTACTCTTTGTATTTAAGATTTGAATTATTAAATTTTCATTTAATGATTCAGATTTTAACCAATATTAAATAGTATTTATTAATTTTATAAAATTTAAATTATTAAATTTTTATGTAACAATTTGAATTTCATCAATTCCACTTGCATATGAGATTTTCAAATACAAAAAATTCATTTCTGCACCAAATCCTTACTCACATAAGAAGTTCAACCCAAAGACTAGTCCAAATGCTATTGTGTATATTCACAAATTGAGGGGATTTAATATAAATTAAAGTAGTCTAACGTACAAGACCAAATACTATGTTGACGGACAACATAATAAACACATGAAGCAGACGATCCTCACTCCATTCTAGTTCTCATCCAAATCTCCCATAGTTAGCCGGACTAGATAATTGAAATTCTACTACCAAAAGCACTCTCTTACTCTTGCCTGTAGGATTATAGAAGTCATTATAAGAAATTGGTGAGAAATTATAATCAATTTATTTAAAAATGAGGGCATCACGTCCAGACCCAAAATCAATGTAGTGAACTGGCAATCCGAGTTCTTCTATCCTTTCCACATAATGGCGTGCAACTCTAGGAAGCCAGAAAATTTTCTGATGTAAAAAATATCACACTTCCATACTTCATCTCTACAACATAATTCTATTACCCAAACCAGCATACAAGTCCAAATATATTGCTCATGGACAACATAATAAATACATCAAGCGTCCAGGCACGGAGATGGCAATAGGTCCCAAATTTGAAGATTTTCGTAAAGATTGCCCTATTAGCAACCCTACATGTGAAATTTTTTTTTTTTTGTAACAATAGGTATAAGTAAAAAACTCTTCACGTGTAAAGTTTGAGAAAGAGGACAGTAATGATATCTCACCTTAGTAGTCCCCTCTTCACTAATTTTATATAAATATTTATTATATATATATATATATATATATTATTTTTTATATTTTATTTGTTATTTATAATTATAATAATTAAAAGTTAAAAATTCAATTTAACTTAAAAAAATAATTTCACTCACCACATATTAATCTTTTACTTTTTTGAAACTTGAACGATATAATAAAGTTATTTACTAAATATATTAGAGCTGTGATCATATTATAATAAAAAATATAAAATGTATATTAAAAATAATAATATTAATTATTTGTAAATTAAAATTAAAAATAAATATAAAAATTAAAATTATTTGAATAATTTTATTTTAAATTTAATTATCTTTTTGTTAATTTTTTTCATAATTAATTTACCTTATTAAAAGTTATTTATTATAACTTATAGAATTTGTTGTAAAACTTGTTATTTAAAAATTTGTAATTTTTATCAACTAAACTAGAACTTTTTAAATAATATAAACAAGAAACTTAAACTTTAAATCTAAATTATATATATATATATATATATAATTTATTTTTTAATTTTTATAATAAAAGTCAAAGTCCACGTGGGTATCCGCATCTCCGTGGAAAATGAGGATAGGAGAAAAATCTCTCCCAAGGTGGAGAATGGAGATGAGTATGGAGATGGAGAATATAATTGATTATAAGAATAAAAACTCTTCGCCTCGCAAAATTGTCATCCTTAGGCAGGTAGCTGATCCTCACTTCATGCTAGTTCTCATCCAACTCTCCCAAAGTTAGCCCAAATAAATAATATAAGTTTTACTACCAAAAGCTTTCTCTGGCCCTTGGGTATAGGAGCATGTAAGTCATATAGAAAATTGGTGAGATATTATCATATACTTATTTAAAAATGAGGGCATCACGTCCGGGCCCAACACCAATGTAGTGAATTGGCACACCAACAAGTTCTTCTATCCTTTCCATATAATGGCGTGCAGCTCTTGGAAGCTCAGAAAAATTTCTGATGGAAGAAATATCACACTTCCATCCTGGAAGTACTTCATACTCCACCTGCAACACATGAAATCCAGATCAAAATCACTCAGAAAATACAGAATCCTCAGGCAATTGAGTTCACTATCATTACTGAAAGCTTGCCTTCAACTGGTCCAGAAGACGGAGGTCTGAAGGAAATGATTTGATTGGTGTACCATCAGGATGTTTATAAGACACACCCAACTGAATTTCAGCAAAATCCGATAAAACATCCAGCTTAGTGAGATTGAGTGATGAAAACCCATTGATCTGACAACAGTATTTTAATGCTACTATATCAAGCCAACCACAGCGTCGAGGACGACCAGTAGTTGTGCCAAACTCCTGTCCAGCAAATCTAAGAAGATCACCCTCTTGACCCAAATTTTCAGTGGGAAAAGGACCAGAGCCAACCCTTGTAGTGTATGCTTTAACCTGCAAAGCCAAAAAAAATTCATTCTGTCCATCCTAAAATTGTTCTAATTGTCTACAATCTACATTAAGTTTGATGAGTACTATTCAGCAGGTTCATGTTAAGAGAGTTCTTAAACTGGAAATAGTAAAAGAACACCACAAAGTCTTCAGCTAACAGAAACTTAGACAATAAGACACAAAATAAAAACTGATAAGAAGCATAAGTTTCCTATTAAGTAATATAAAGCAAGAAATGATCACTGACGACTACAATAAACAAAGAGGGAAATTTAAAATATGCACATACCACACCAATTAGATCACCAACAACTCTTGGAGCAATACCTAGACCAGTGCAAATCCCACCTGCTGATGGACTGGATGAAGTTACAAAGGGATAAGTTCCAAAATCAATGTCCAACATTGTTGCTTGACCTCCTTCAACCAGAATCTTCTTCTTTTGTGTTATAGCTTCATTCATGACATGTACAGTATCAGCAATAAAGGGTTCCAATCTCTCAGCGTATCTCTTGTACCTTTCAACTTCTTCCCTGAGCATGTCCGGACCATAGTTAAAATCTTTGAATCTTAATGCCGCATCTGATAACAAAAGATCAAGCTTATGAGGAAAAGTATCCATGTGCCTCAAATCACTTACTCTAATGCCATTACGGTTAACCTTGCTGGAATAGCAAGGTCCAATGCCTCTCCTCGTAGTTCCAATAAAAGATTTAGCAAGCTCAGCCTCTCTTAGCCCATCCACTACTTGGTGAAAATCAAACAACAAGTGGGCGCGATCAGATATCAGTATCCTTCCCTTGCAAGAGACCCCATTGGATTCTAGGCCATCAATTTCTTTGAAAAGCCCCGGCAGATGCACTACAACCCCATTGCCAATAACACAGAGTGTATCCTCATTGAGGATACCTGAAGGAACAAGATGAAGAGCAAACTTTTTTCCCTCTGCATTATAAATGGTATGCCCAGCATTAGCTCCACCCTGACAACATATAATGGTTACAAATCATCAGGGCAATATAATTTGCAATTGAATTTCATAGAAAGCATAAGAAATAAGCGGTATGAAAGGAAAACAGTCGCTTATAGAAGCTGGTAAGAATCATTCATCGAATTTAATCATATGCCCACCACTTAATCAGCAAGTTCATGATTCAAAATGTTCGTTCGCCAACCAATTTAAAGTATCTTAATATTCCCTAAACACAAATAAAGCAATTGCCTTCCGGTACAGTTCTAGACTTTGTAGGGACTAGAACTGAACCCAGTCTCACAGTCTCACTTCAGCTAGCATCTGGGACTTGGGCAGAAGTCAGCTCAACTACGCTTTTGCAATAGTCATCCAGGTACGTTCAATTAAACATCTGTTTAAAAAGAAAAAACCAACGGCACAACAAAATATGTTCATTACCTGGCAACGAGCAACGATGTCAAAGTGCTGGGCTAGAATATCAACGAGCTTCCCTTTGCCTTCATCGCCCCATTGGCAACCCAGAACACCAGACACCTGACTGAGCGACCCGATTCGACTCAACTCATCAACGGTTGAAGAATCAGCCGCGCTCAGCTTGGAAGGAGAGGGCACCACGGGCTTCGCAGAGCAAAGGACGACGCTCCGGCGAGAAAGAACAGGCCTACGGTGGAATTCGCAGGCTCTGCGAGGCGGAGAGACAGTGAGGGAATCGAGCGCGAACAATGAGAGGCTCATTGCGAAGTGACGAAGGCGGAAACAAACTGAATTGGGGTCGAGATCATGGACAAAATAAGGTGATTTTCTTTTTCTTTTCAAGCAACTAGTTCAAAATGAAACTCAGGTGTTCTGACATATATTTTCAGGATAAGGATATGGATTCTATGTATTCAAATATCAGATTCTTATTCGTCGCTGCTTTCCTCAATTGGGTTGGAAAGAAGTAATTAGAGATAATTATAATAGTTATAATGTTCAATTACCCGTAATTTATGTAAGAGTTTTATAAAATTATACGAAGCGATATTTCTCATAATTTAATCTCCTCAAACAACAACAGATTTAATGTAAACTATAAACAGATTTGCTTCGACTTATGTTAGGATGCATGCGTCCTTCGAAATACAATTTTGGTAACTTTTTTCTTCAATTGTTTTAGTTATTAAGAGATGATAGCAAAAAAGATAAAGACTTCTTTTTTACTTACTTTTCTCCTTTGGAAATCGCAATTAAAACAATAATAAAATAAGAGGAAATCAATTTCATATATACTACTACTTCTTATATCATTCACTTTCTCAAATTTATAAGGAATTAAAAAATAAATGTTGAGATTTTATATATAATCTTCATTGTTCTCTCCTATTTCTTACTGCACGGTTTCTGTTCGTTTGTGTCTTATGGCTCTTGTTGTTTTAATTGTTTAGTTAATGAAAGTTTTTATAGACCACAAAAAAATTATTGTTTTTTTATGTGGGGTTCAATTATTATACATTAATTTCGTAGAGAGGAATAGAAATTGTAAATGCACTTCACATTCACAGAATTATATATGAAGGGAAAAAGAAGTATATTTATCCACCTTGGTTGAGATTGTAAAATTTAAAAGAAACAAGACCTTGGTCAAGTTGGGCACTGCCAAGAGAAACTTTGAAAATCATCTTTTGAGACGAAGCAGAAAGATAAACCATTGATTCCTCTTTTGCTCAGCTTAGTTGGGGCTTACAAGACATTGATGGGGTAATCCAAACTTCTTGTTGAAGCGAACATGTTTCCTCCAAGGGTCGTTGTGTAACTTGTAATGCAAAACCTTGTTTCACACCAAAGTTATGAGTCAACTGGTAGTTACAGCCAATGAATTGTACAAATACATTCATTTTTCATTCTAATACTATAGCATTATGTTTTTTACGGTCCACAGCTTTGTTATGCCATAATATGAACAATGTATTCAATTTAAGTTCAAGGAAAGAAGCCTCGGGAATATTGTACAAATTTTAATCTCTTATTATTATAATAAAAAATGTTGTGACTTTTTATAACTTCAAAGGTCATAGCATCCTTTATTGGACTATAACAGTTATCAAAATTAGATATTTTAATACAACAATAATTTGAAATTACATTAAGGCCAAGCGGTAATTTTTCCTAAGATTAGATTCAAAGGAAAGCAATTTAAGGGCATGAATAACAATAGTTTTAGTCCTAGTCCAGAAAAGCTTTTCGAGTATTTTTTTTTTTTCTTCTATAAATGATGCTTAAGTTACATAGACTTTTCTTGATCTCTTGAAGTTAAAATATCACCAAAATATTTTAAAATTTCTATTTTATTAAAATTATGACTCATTAAAAAAATTTTAAATTTTATTTAAATATTATTTATTATATGTTAGAAATTATATATTTAATTTATTTTAAAGTAAAAATTGGTTATTTTATTTATTGAAAAAATATATATAATTGTTGTTAATCTTTGGTTTAAAAAAAAAAAAAAAAGCCAATGTAGCGAATCTTTTAATTTTATGGGAAAGGAAGATAAATACCTGTATCAAAGTGGTGAATGCGTCATCTTCCATCAATTTCAAGTATTCAACTGCCCAATCATTGACATGTCCATAAGCAGCTTTTTGCCTCTCTGCTTCAAGCATAATAGAGTCACGATACAAGAATCTCTGCCAGATTTTCTGAACATTTGCCAGCTTCAATTTGATTTCTGTATCATTGAATCCCTAAAAGGATGCAGGAGACCACCAACCACTCAAACAATCTTGTCCAGGATGTCAACTTGGTTCAAAGTTTCTTTGATTTGAATGGTACACACCAAAAATAAATCATGGAGAGAAAGAAAAGGAAACAGAAAAAGTACCCGAAGAATCTTTATCAAGTTCGGAATCTCTTCTTCAGGTACTCGAACAGCAAAGCTTTCATAGTTGAGCACATTCTCATATGGCAAGAAAATCCCATCCTATAAATTGAGCAAGGAGATACACAATGGCAAAAAGATATGCAGGTTACCATCATTTGATATTCTCAGTCACTTAATCACTTAGCAAAGAGCCTAATCTATTACCTGAATGATCACAGGAATGCATCCTTGCAAAATGCTGTCTTCCATGCGTCCACTCCAACCATCGCCAGGCAACACCCCACAGAAAACAGAACTTGCTAGATCGACATGATAGTTTTCAGAACGCACTGGGGTCACAATGACATGTTCAACATGCTGTTTGCCAAGCTTTCCTTCCTTGTTAGGGCTTGATCCAAACTCTTCGGCCAGTTTCTGTCTGATACCCATGCTATATCTGCATCATTTCTGACTAACTTGTGATGGATCTTCAACGCTGAAATGACAGACTAAACTAGATTTCACTTCAAATGATCTACAACCTATCCAACCATCTCTGTTACTGAGGAAAGTGAGAGTTATTATTTAAAACATTGATCAACAGGATGTTGCTAATTACGGATTGTTCAAGATATAAATAAAACCATTCTTGAGCCTATACCAGACCTAACAGCTGAAGGGTTTGGGAAGTTCTTGACATGGTATCTGAGTTTTCGTGACCAAGTGATGACAACTTCAACTTTTGCCACTCCCAACCTAACTAAATTAAATTCAGCATAAGTTATATTGGAACTTTGCTTCATCCATGCTTCAAGCACAAAGGACTTTCACATGAGGGGACCCTTTTAACATGTTAATAAACGCATTCTTCAGCATTCATTTAAGCTACTGAGATGAACTAGTTCTTGACAAGGATAAAGCAAGCATGCTGCAAACACAATTTACTATACTCAGGCTACCTTCTAAAAGATTCCAAAATTCATCAGTAGACTTACGAATCTTCTGGTCTTCCATTAGGGTAAGCAGATCCCAGATTCCCATTGAAATAAAAAAGTGTCTTCAGCTTTTCGTAGGGCCTGAAAGTGAACATAGCATGGTTGTGTCATTGCTTTCATGAACTTAAATTTTGAAGAGACTATATGATGCGAGAATGCCCAGAAAGATTAGCAAATAACAGAGGTAATAATTTATTTCTTCACATTTCTTACCTTGCCCTAAGTTTTGAAGTCAATGCATTAACATCTGGAACTTTCCAAGCAGGAAGCACAAGATCTTTGTCAGATTCAAAACATGGATGACTGCCTCTTCTATCAGAAGAAATATTATCCCAGTTGTCAGCCCAGTAGGCTGTGGTTGAATGGTTATGCTTTATGTTTGTGTTTCCCCAGTGAACTAACATCATACTGTTCCATATCTCCTTAGGGGAAGAGCAAGCACCTTCATCCCATGAAAAAAACTGCCTTCAGATATAAATAAGACATCATTTCAGAATATGCTTGTCACCAGCAAATACAGTTTGCATTACTTTCGTATATGTCTTCAATATGGGGGAAAAAAGTATTCCTCTTACTCATACCCATATGTGGTCCCTTCCAGACGAGCGGTTCCAATAAGGATATTGCTCAACAATGTGATTATACGCTTTCTTATAGTATTCCAGAGTGAGAGAGCTCCTCAACCCCATATGCTCCTGAACATTATCCAGTAAGTGAGAAGCAATGCATAGAAACTATGCTCAATCCTACAGATGTACTTCTATATCACAAAACAGATCTATCAACTCAAGAGTTACATAACAAAGTCATTACAGACAGATGCAGGTAATTCTTCCATCGGTGATCCATCATTTAAGAAACAAACTGAAGGTCCTAACAGGGTAAAAAGAAGATTCAACTCAACTGTCTTGTGCTTGATATTGCTACTTGTTTACATCAATAAAAAGCAATTTCATCTACATCGTAACATAAATGTCAAGAGTGACTGTCATCCAGTCAATCACAAATATTGTAATTCAGCAAATCCATTAACATGCATTTGCATGACCACACTGATCCATTCTGTCTCATGCACATGCCTCACGTAGTAGCTGGTAATACACAATCTTTAGGTCTATACTGGTAAATAGTAATAGCTGACGAATACATACCTGCAAACTCAAGTGCGGGGCATCATCAGCGCGAGTTATGAGACATGAATCTAGAACAGGGACAAAGAAAAAATCTGCTTCTTCACCATTTACAGTGCGATGAGGACTAGCTAAGATACTCTCATAAAGTGCTATCTGCAGACAAGTAACGCCCATGATAGATATACTGCTAAATTTTATTAATTTGACTAACTGAAAGGAAGCCATCGCAAATTTCTGAAATACCTGTGCACCATATAGTTGATCTGTCCATATTGTTGCATTATTGGCATCATAAAGTCTATTTACACACTCTAACTTAAAATGGCGCCCCTATGATAGCCAAAACGAAAAATTTACATTCATAGAACAAAAAAGCTTGCTCTTGGGATGTAACAGAATAAACTAAGATCATTCTGACCTCAAGGAGCAGGCTGTTGAACTCAGGGGGCAAATCGTAGACATATATTAGAGGCCTTTTCTTTGTCACCACAGCATTAATATTGGAAATTTTCCCAGCAGAATGAAGATTGTCAGGAATGTCAATCTGAGCTGGATGAAGCCAACTAGGCCACTCGGTTACAGAAGATAAGACAGATGGAGTGCCACAATCTACTCCGTACCAGCCATTGTCACACTGAAACATACACTAGATTCAGTTTACCTAGCATCAACTTTCTAAGTTGATAAGTGGTCAGCAGCCGCTTTTCTAGGGACTTGATGTGTCAATATAATTCTTAATCACATCGTTTTTATAGTCATATATTTGCCAACACCAATCCCTATGGCTAAAATAAATAAAAATAAAAGATGTTTGACGAAGATTTTCTTCTAGTGACCAAATATGGACACCAAAGATTAGTTTCACAATAATAAACAAATGACTTACCTGACAGAATCCACCACGGCAGTGGCCATGCCCAGAGCATTGATTAATGCAAGTAGATTGCACAGAGATTTCACAAAACCGCCCCCAAAGACCATCGTATTTGCAGTCACAATCTTCTTTAAATTGCACCTTGCCAGCATATGCATCAGCAGGGTCCACATTACACCAACCAGGTTTGCTACCATTATTTGTGAACACATCCTGATCAACTTTTGTCCAGTCAACTTGTTTGAGACCTCCAGGTTCAGAAGGTGGACTGAAACAGATGTAAGGCGTATGAATTCGACAGTACTAAGTGAGGAAGATTAGTCAATGAAAGTCATTGCTGGGAATTTGACATTAGTTTGACATACATAATTTGAAACCCACATGCCTCTGCCAATGGTCGACTAGGATATTTTGTGCCTTCTCCACAGAAGCACACTGCTCTTGTTTTGTCACAGTTAGCAGGGCAAATTGAGACAACCCAACGCCCAAATGGCTGCTGATCTGGTGATCCTGGGTAGTTGCATTCCAATTGCAATCTTTCAGTGCATCCATCCCCTGATACATTAGTAATTGTATTTTGTTGACAGAAAGTTATGATTAGTCAGACCAAATAATAAGTTAGATATGCTTTTCTGCCATAATTAAACATATTATATTCAGAAAAAGGTGATCATAAGTCATATGTAATTTTCTTACCTTTCTCTGGTTTAGGCAATCAAAAGGTAAGTGATGAAAAATTGAAGACAAATGTTAGGCGGAAGAAACCCTAGATTTTATTAAGGATAGGCTTAGATATCTAAGATTTAGGTAATTAGAATTATTTCAAATTTAGATATTTTGTTTGGCTTGAATAATCTGGGAATTTAAATTCAAATTATTTTAGGATTATCTATTTGAATTATTTCAAATTTAGATATTTTGTTAGGATTTTATAGTATATTGTTTTGTTACAAGGCTTTTATAAATAGCTCTTAGCACCTTGTTATCAGTAGACTATTTGATTGAATATCATTGAGTTAACATAATTTTCTCCCTCTTCTCTCTTCTTCTTCTACTATCTTTTCCCACTTTTGCCCTTCTCTCTCCTTCTCTCTCTAGTGTCCTACATCAATTTGGTATCAAAGCTTGAGCCTTCTTTGCTCCAGCCACACACCCTTGCCTAAACCTCGCCAAAAACTCGCCAAAAAACACAAACCCACCTATATCCGTCCAAAAACACCACTTTCCAGCCATCCATTCACCAATCCACCACCACCAATCAACGCGGAAGGAAGAATCCGGCCAAATCCTGAGGCCCCATCTCCGACGACCTCCTCACGCATTGCCACACGCTAGCAAGAGGTTCTCATCCAATTCAGTCCTACACACCTCCTGCAACTATTGGAAAAGTATTTAAGGAGTCTTTATTACATTTTGGCTCTTAAAGTTGCTTAAAATAAGGTAAGCTATCCTCTCCTTGAAAATTATGATTAGTGGTTACATTGGAGGTTTCTTTCAATAAGTATATTGCCTTTTCTTTTTAATTTCTTTACTTTGTTACCTTTTCTTTATTCCTTCCCTTCTTTTGTTGTGAATCATATTTCTTTTATCTTCATTTGTTGGTTCTTATTGCCTGTTAATTACCCAATGTTTCCTGGTTCATAGAATTTTATAACGGTTTCCATATAGAGCTAATGCTCTCAATAGGTTTTGGTGAAGACTTCGCCCTAGTTGTTACTTATTTATTGGGCTTGGTCGGCATGGAGCTATTCTCACGTTAGGACAAGCTTAGTAGGTAGGGTCTCCAACTTTGTGTTGGGAGCAACTTGGGTCCATCTTATCCCTTAACCAAACCCTAGTCCTTAAAAAAAAAAAAAAAGAGTCATTTTCTTTAATTTTGTCTCTTAAGTGCCCACTAGTGTCTATTTATTTTATTTATTGCTTTAAGTCACCTCAACATATCAACTTTTTGCATGACCACTACAAAGAATTCACCTGAAATGATGCCTCTTTAGAACAAAACCTCACTCTTTCATAAAGTGCCATGGAACAAGATATCCAAAACTTGCAAAAGGGCCTGGAAAATCTTAAGGAACAAGTTAAGAAAGTCATGGATGCCCTTAGTTTAACCAATAGGCAACATATTAGTAAGAACGTAAAGGGCCTACTTGGAACCCCTAGTATCCATGGTCAGAATAAGGTAGATGAGGTCATTAAGGAAGAGAGTACGTTAGTCCATCCCCATCGTAAGACCCCTATAACTGGCTCTAATGGTAATCAGCCTTTCGTAAGCCTTAATACTAGGTATGTTAGAAGACCTAGTCATAGGCATGCCACCTGACAACCTAAGTTTGTAGACGACTTTTGGGAGGGTCAAGACCACGTGGAGCAACAACCTAGAAGGTATGAAAGGGTCCCTAGGCATCACCAGGAAGGGAATAGACATGACCTCTATGACCTTAGCAATATCACTAGGAAGGTTAAGGTAGAGGCTCCTAAATATGATGGAACCTTAGACTATAATGCCTTTTTAGACTGGTTAGCCAATATAGAAGACTATTTTGATTGGTATGACATGACTTATATTCAGTGTGTCTACTTTGCTAAGATGAAATTTATTGGGTCCGCTAAAAGGTACTAGCAAATTGTTCAAAAAAACCTAAAACGATTAGGTCAACCTCCAATAAAAGCTTGGGCTAAAATGAAAATGAAATTGAAAGAAAAATATCTGCCTACTTACTACCAAAGTCAATTATTGAACCAATTGCTTAACCTTACGCTAACATCTAGTGATTCTGAGTATATGACCCGCTTTGATGAGCTTATTTTGAGATGCAACATACAAGAAAAGTCATAGATGACAATCACTAGGTTCGTCAATGGGCTTTGACTTGACATCCAAAAGGAGGTTCGATTGAACTTCCCTGAGTCTGTTGAAGAAGTTTACCATAAGGCTCTAGAAGTTGAATCTTCTTTTAGGTATACCCCAGTCAGGCGTTTCTCTTCCCAGAGCATAGAGTCATGACAGACTCGAAGCTCAACCCCAAGTGATCATTCCATAGGAATACCTCAGTCTAGAACTAACCTTATGTTCCCTTCCACTCTGGTTTCTAAGAGTAATATCACAAAAGGTAGTGAATCCATTGGCTGTAGCTCACGTCCTAGTGGCCCCACCCTTGAGTGTTTTTGTTGCCACTTAAAGGCCATATTGCATTTAAGTGCCCACAATACACTTTGATCCTCAAGCATCAACCAAATGATTCAAATGACCTAGATGATATAGATATAGTGGTTAACCTTATTAAGTGTCCCTCTGATATTGAGGATGATGTTCTTGTACATAACCCTAACCAAGGATCGGGACATGTTAGTGTGATGAGGTGTATTTTATCTGTCCCAGTATCTATTAATTCATGGAAGAGAACCAGTACTTTTCACACTTTTTTGAAGTGTAAAAGTAAGCCATGCAAATTAGTCATCAATTGGGGTAGTGCACGAAATGTAGTCTCTACTATAGGTATAGATAGACTAGGCCTTAAACCAAAGCCACACCCTACACCCTTTCATGTAGCTTGGGTAGATCAGACTTCCTTACCCCTTACCCAACAATGTCGTGTACCCCTTAAGCTTGGTGACTATGAAGAAGTTTTTTGTGATGTCCTTCCTATGGATGTGGCCTATGTTTTACTTGGGAGACCATGGCTTTATGACCATAATGTTACTACCTATGGTAGGACGAACACATGTGTTCAATCATGAGGGAAAGACATATTTTGTTGCGACCTGCCAAACCTAAGCTTGAGCCTATAACCTCCACCAAGCCTAAGAATCAAGGGATTATGAGCCAAAACCTTCACCTTTTAACCCACAATCAATTTGAGAAAGAAAGTCAAGAAGTCAATGTGATATTTGCTCTAGTTCCTAAGGTTCTCACTAGAATTACCTTGATTGTTAGTAAGGACTTGCCTAGTGAAATATCTCAACTTTTAAAGGAATTCCAAGACACTACCCCTAACAAGCTCCTTTTTAGAACTCCCACCCATGCGAGATATTCAACATGCTATTGACGTAATCCCGAAGGCTCAACTACCCAACCTCCCACATTATAGAATGAACCCAAAGGATAGGGAGGAGTTAAATAGACAAGTCCAGGAATTACTAAAAAAGGGATATATCCAGCATAGCCTTTGTCCTTGTGCTGTACTCACCCTTCTAACCCCAAAAAAGGACAGAACTTAGAGAATGTGTGTAGATAATCAGGCAATTAATAAAATCACTATCAAATATAGGTTTGCTATCTCTAGGCTTGAAAACATGATAGACCACGTCACTAGGTCTAGTTGGTTCTCCAAAATTAATCTTCATAACGGTTACCACCAAATTAGAATCTAACCTAGAGATGAATGGAAAACCGCATTTAAAACTCAAGACAAGTTATATGAGTGGTTAGTAATGTTTTTTGACCTATCAAATGCTCCTAGCACTTTCATGAGAGTCATGACCCACTTTTTTAGATCTTTCTTAAGAAAATTCTTGGTTGTGTGCTTCGATAACATAATGGTATATAGTAAGTCTAGGGAAGAGAACTTAGACCTCCTTAGAAATCAAGTCATATTCCTTGGGTTTATCATTTCCAAACAAGGATTAGTAGTTGATCTCAAAAAAGCCCAGGCCACAAGAGATTGGCCTCAGCCTAAGTTCATTCCTGAAGTGCATAGTTTCCATGGTTTAGCTTTCTTTTATAGGCATTTCATTAGGAATTTAGTACTATCATGGCCCCTATAATGGACTGTTTAAAAAGGGATAAATTTCATTGGACCCTTGTGGCCTCGCAGGCCATTGAGTCCATTAAGAAGAAACTTTCAAAAGCCTTCATCCTAGCTTTACCAAACTTTGTCAAACCTTGTGAGGTTGCTTGTGATGCTTTTAGGGTAGGAATAGCTGGTGTTCTTAGTTAGAAAAACCATCCAATGGCCTTTTTCAATGAAAAGCTCAATGAGGCATAGCAAAAGTACACCACATATGACAAGAAGTTTTATGCAATTGTTAGAACCCTTGAGCATTGGAAGTTTTACCTTCTCCCCAAGGAATTTGTCTTGTACTCTGACCATCAAGCCTTTAAGTTTCTCCAATCCCAAAAACACCTAAATGTTAGACATGCAGCTAGGGTAGAGTTTCTTCAAGGGTTCACCTTTATTGTGAAACATCGTTTTGGGGTAGAGAATAAAGCCACTGATGCCTTAAGTCGCATGCTCACTATCTTGAACTCTATAAGTGTTAGCATTATAGGGTTTGATAGGCTAAAAGATGAGTATGCTTCTTGTCTAGACTTTGGCACCATCTTTTAGGAAGTGAGTGAAGGTAACCATCATGGCCATGTCGATTTTATCATTAATGATGGCTATCTTCTTCGTAGGTCTAAGTTGTGCATTCCTCGTACATCCATTAGGGACTTTCTTGTGTGCACACTGGAGGTTTAGTTGGCCATTTCGGGAGGGATAAGACCATAGCCTTAGTTGAAGATAGGTTTTATTGGCCCTCTTTGAAACGTGATGTCGCTAGAATTCTGTATTAGTGTCATACTTGCAAAACTTCCAAGGCCAAGAAACAAAACAGCGGGTTGCATACTCTTTTGCCTTTTCCTGACTTGCCTTGGAAAGATCTTAGTATGGACTTTGTCTCAGGATTACCTCGCACAGCACAAGGACATGATTCTTAGTTGTTGTTGATAGTATCTAAAAAATAGCCCACTTAATTCCATGTAGTAAGACCACCAATGCCTCTCTTTTGGCTAAGTTGTTCTTTCAAGAGATTGTTTGCTTGCACAGGTTACCGAATACTATTGTTTCTGATAGAGATATTAGCTATTTCTAGAAAACCCTATGGAAACTCTTTGGCACTCAATTCAAATTCTCTTCAGCCTTTCACCCACAAACTGATGGGTAAACTGAAGTTACAAACCGTAGCTTAGGAGATCTGCTTAGGAGTCTAGTGGGAGATAGACCTGGGAATTGGGATCTAGTGTTACCCATAGCTGAATTTGCATATAACAACTCAATCAATAGGTCCATAGGAAAGAGTCCCTTTTCAGATTGTCCATGGCTTTAACCCGTGCCAACCAATTGACCTTATACCTATCTCATTGACATCTCTCTAAGTTTGCAGAATCATTTGCCTAACACCTTCATGAATTACATGCTAAGATTAAGCGAAAGCTTGTATTAAGCAATGAACAATATAAGTTGTTTGCTAATGTACACTGACGCTTTCAAAACTTTAATGAAGTTGACTATGTCATGGCCCGCATTCATCTTAAGCGTTATCCTAACAATTCCTTTAAAAAGTTGCATGCCCGAACCTCTGGTCCTTTCTGTATTTCCAAAACACTTGGATCCAATGCATACTTATTAGAGTTACCTCCACATACGACCATTAATTCAGTTTTCAATGTAAAGGATTTATTCACTTATTGAGGCACTTTTGAACCTCCCCCTTTGTTTTCTAATGGTTTTGCAGGTACCTAAGTTCATCCTTCTCCTATACCTTCCCTTCCTGTATTCCCACCACCTATTGAGACCATTGAAGCAATTTTGGATGACCAAACTATACTTTTGTCAGAGGGTCCTCTTCGTCGCTAACTTGTTTGTTAGAAGGGTCGTTCAAATTCTGATGCTACATGGATTACTGAAGAGGAGTTTTTGCGATTGGATCTAGCCATCTTGGAGTTGTGCCAACAGTTTTCCTCTCCAAAGGAGAGTCCTCCCAAGACAGAAGGAAATGATGAGAAACTAAAGAGATATGTTAGGCGTAAGAAACCCTAGATTTTATTAAGGATAGGCTTGGATATTTTAAGATTTAGGTAATTAGAATAATTAAGGAATTTAAATTATTTCAAATTTAGATATTTAGTTAGGATTGAATAATCTAGGAATTTGAATTTAAATCACTTTAGGATTATCTATTTGAATTATTTAGAATTTGGATATTTTGTTAGGATTTTATATTATCTTGCTTTGTTACAGGACTCTCTATAAATAGCCATAAGCACATTGTTATCAGTAGACTATTTGATTGAATATTATTGAGTTAACTTAATTTTCTCCCTCTTCTCTGTTCTTCTTCTTCTACTATCTTTCCCCACTCTTACCCTTCTCTCTCCTTCTCTCTCTAGTGTCCTACATCAGTAAGTATATATGGATTTTAGTAATTAACATAACAAAAAGAAGTATCAACCAAAAGTACGAGCTACAAGCCTACAACACAAGTTATTTATGCAAAGAGATCGTATGTAGATAGACAGATAGAGAGGTAAGGTTGAAAATTTTAACCAAGTGATAATATAAATGAGAAGTCAATAATCAGCACAACGACAAAAGATTGATTAATTTAATGATCATCTAATGATTGACTATAACCAAACACAAAAAATTTCAATGAAAAATTATCAAGTGAGGAAATTGGCATCTGGCAAGTCAAGATTGAATTATCTAAACCGTCAGATAAATGCTAAATCTAGATATAAAATCCAAGTAAAAATACTACAGATGAAACATCCCCCTGCCTCTCCCACCCCTCCAACCAAAAAAAAAAATGAGAGAGAAAGGATTTACATGGCCGAATTGAAGAATTTAAATTGGCATTCTTGTTTCATGTTTTCATTTTCAATGAAAAAGAACAACATGACTGAAAAATGTGTCTTGCAAAGTGAATACCAAGATATTTTGTAAAAATTTTGATAGAAAACATCTAAATGAAGTTTTAGCGTTTTCACAAAATGACCGGAAGCATTTTGACAATTCTGAAGAGAGTTTAAAATAATTGTTAAAGAAAGCTAAAATAATCTCACAAATATTAATGATCAAACCTTAAAAGTCAAGTATGTAAATTTGATATGAAAACAAAGATGAATAAAATTTCAACTTCACAATGAAAATATATTTTTAAAATAATAAAAATTTGAAAAATAAAATAGATTTTAAGAAATGAAAGTTTTTAAAAAAATTTCACAATGTTCTTTAAAAAAAATTATTTTCGTAAATTCCATTACTAGTTTTTATCACAACAGAGCAAAATCCTTACCCAATGGCATGCAGGGAATTCAGAACAGAGAAGTTTGATGAGACAACATTAATTCCATTACTAGTTTAATAATTCAACAGTGTTCTATAAGATTATTTTCGTTTCTGAAGTTAGCATTCCTCCCTTCTTATTTTGATTCTTTCTTCAACCTTCTTTGGCAGAATAACAAGGGAAAGATTTGCTATGGATCTAAAACACTTCTCTAATTGTCTCCCTCACCTATTTATTTACAGAAGAAGCACTAATCTTCAAGCCAAGGTTCTCTGCCATACATAATATGGAGCTCAAAAATTTCGTGTTAAGTCTAAAAGAGACATAATAATACTAGTAATTAGCCTTTTCTTTTTGTTTTTTTTCTTCTTTTGGAGGGGAAGGGGAGAGGGGGGATCAATCTTGTCAAGGCATCTTGGATTCTAAGCAATGTCAATTAAGTGATGTCAGAAAGCTAGAATCTGCAACGTTATTAAACTGATAAATACTATCCTCTTCTACCAAAATGGATAACTTCTAGTAGGGTATATTACTGGAGAATATATAGTAATTAAATGTGAGCCGTTGGATAAAAATTTAATGACCAATTTCAAAGAATAAAAAGTCTTCTAGGACCACGTGCGATCTTCAATAAAATATTTAAACTGTTAAATTTTTATCTAATGACTCATAATTTACAGAAGAAAATCCAGATTCCCTCTTCTACTTGCTGCCTATCATTAAAAATCATAGGCGAGATCAAAAAATTCAAAAAAACTGGAATATAACTGACCATCGTATCCATGAAAGCATCGGCATTGTCCCAGTTCTCGATTACAAACACCCTGACCACTGCAGTCATTCTTACAGCCATTGCCACCTATTATCTGCTAACAGACCAAAATTACTTCTAATAAATCAGATATCAAGTAAATGTGATTATAATCATATAACTGATGAAGGACTAACAACTAGCAACCCCATATATATATATATATATATATATATATATATAAAGACACCCTCAATTAACTAGGCGAAAAAGAAGACAATAATCTAACCAAAAGACGAATACACAGGAAAAAGATATCACTTGTCACCTCGGTGATGTTGACTTCCTTTGTAATCGAATCACAACCTGCAAGCCACTGGCCAATTTCATCCTTCCATGGCGCACCTCGATAAACAACTGCCCCATGCAAGTCAGCTGGAAACTGATTCTTCAGATCAATTGCTGGTTTTAAATTTTCCCTGACATGGCTGTTCGGAAATTCCGCTGATGCATTGGTTGCGATGCACGAGTTCTGCGGCAGCTTTGAATAACTGAAAGACGGAATCAAGGGGAACAAGAAAAGATGTACTACAGAAACCAATGTCACAACAGAAGCAATTGTTGCCACAAGAAACCAAGAGCACTTCCATTTCTTATTGGAGAATAATTCCAAGACATCTCTTCCCATATTAAACAGTACCACAACCAAAGGAGCTTTTCTGATTCACCCTTCCAGACTCCAGAATGAGATCAGAACCTGAAAAATATCAATAACAACAGCCTTACTTTAGAGGCAGAGGCACACATAAGAAGCATACTGCCAATAGAAAAATGAATCAAAGTCATGGTACTCTGAGTGTGTGACATGAGCAAAAATTTGCCAAATTTAAAATTTTAATACGGTAAGAAACATTGTCAAAATCCAAAATTATTCGAGTGATACTACATTAGGAAGAGCGATTTATAAGTAATGGATTATCAATGAATTCTGACATTCAAATGCTGTTCACTTACCTTTCCCGGATCTGGGATTGCAGGTTTATGAAATAGAGAACCTCCAACATGGTATCGAGGAACGAATAAGAACAACAGAGATGAAGCCGAAATGCAGAATCAACAGGAGATTAAGATTGAAAAATTACAGGAGGCAATTAAATAACTGAAAGACAGCTTATTTCGAATTGCAGCCAATGCACTAACAAAAGGGTCTGGTTTCGGCTCGAAGAAGAGAGGAAAGCTATTGTCTTTAAAGGCAACAAATTTCCGGCAACTCCCAAGTTGTCATCTTTCCTTTTCCGAGCGTAACGTCTCTATTTCACCATTTTTTCATTCTATTCAGGTGAAGATGCTGGCGTTACCGCGTGGCCGTGAGGGCAAAAACAAACAAAATACAGAGACTTTATTTTATTTTGAAAGCATTACTGACAGCGACGATAAAATCAAACATGAAAGCATTGGCCACGGGAGCCGCCAAGGCCAATCCTCTCGTAATATTTTGGACTAACCGACCTTTGCGTCCGCCTGAAAAGACTAAACCGCCCTTCTATATGCTATCAATATTGAATCACACGTATATTTAGTTCACTACAATTTAGGTTCTTTTCAGTTTGAGCATTAAATGAGCGGATCTGAGTGTTAATATTATAAAAAATGTAGATTGAAAAGTTTGTATTTAAAGGTAAGAATAATTTTTGGTTATTAAAATTAATAATTGGATCTAACCATTTATATTAAATTAAAAGTAAAATATGCAATGCACTCATCATTTTAAAAGTACTAGTAGTTATATTATAAGTGTATAATTATAATATTATTATTTTTTATATTAATAATATTACAATTATGTCTTTATATTATAACCGAATGTACTTGTATATTTAAATTGTGAGTGCATTAAATATGACGTCTAAATTAAATGTGTAATTTAAGAATATACAGTTAAAATAATAATGGCAAATAATTTGAATTTAATTTTTTATATTTTTATTTTATTATATTTAATTAAAATATAATAAATCTACAACTAATTTTAAATCCTCAATTAATAGAATTATTATATTTAATTACTTAATTTATATATTATTTTAAAAGCACTTAACTCCGAACCCAAAGAGTGGCTTTTGATATATTTTTTTTAATTTAATATTGTGGGCAAATCAAGGGCTTGTCCTCTTTTATATATATCCATTTTATTAGAAATTACTCCTTTATCTAATCAATATTTTACTTGAGTATTGTAAGTTCTTATAATAAAATTAGAGTATATTATTAACAATTGAAATTTTTTTGCTACTTTTATTATGGCTAAAAATTCTTTCTAGTTAAAATTGTATTTACTTTGACTTTCATTGAATTTTCCATTGGCATATCTAGTGATTACTTCTATTTCTTCTTCATTTTCATGACATAACGATGATCCTCAATAGTTTTCTAACACATCAGTATAAATAATCTATCTTATTAGTTCCTTAGTTTGTATTGTTAATTTTAGTAAATTTTTACATAGTTTCTTTTTTTTATTATTATTATTAGCTTCTTCATCCTATTGCCATTTTATTTTTTCTCCTACTAATTTTAATATTTTAGCTATATATTTAGACAAATGTGGAATAAAGTTTCTAGCTTAATTTACTATTCCCAAAAATGATTATAGTTCCTTTTTTGTTTTAATTTCAGGAAATTCTTCTTTTTTTTTTTTTTACTTATATGTTCTTGTAATTATATCTCATCTTTTGTAATATAATGTCCCAATAATCCTATTCAGGTTTCCTTAATTCAACTTTTTTTGGTGAAATATTTAATCTTCTAACTTCTATTAAATTTATAAATTGCAATAAATGATCTTCATGTTCTTTTTCATTGTTTGAAAATATTAATATATTATCTATATATATTACTGCAAAATCTCTAATCGGTATTAATAATTTCATGACATACTCTTGAAATATACTGGGGCTATTATAAAATCTCATAGGTAATACATTCCATTCATATAATTTTTATGAGGTAGTGAATGTTGTATAATTTTTACTATTTTCTTTTAAATTTATTTGAAAAAAATCTTGATTTACAATCAAATTTATTAAATATTTGTTTTCCTTTTATTAGATTAAATAATTGTTCTATTTTTGTATAAAGTATCTATTTCTAATTACCATTTCATTTAATTTTTTGTAATTGATTACCATTCTAGATTTTCTTCTTCTTTCTTTCATGTGTTTTATTAGTATCATTACTGGCAAACAATAATTTGATCTACTTGTTCTTATTAAATTATATTTTTTTCATTTTATTAATGTGCATTATGAATTCTTTTTTGTTATTCTCTATCCAAGGTTATGATTTGCTTGTTATCTGTTTACTATAATCTAATAATTCTATTTTAGCCATATGTTTCGATTTTTTCCAATCTATTAATGGATTTTCATCATAATTTTTTATTCATCTTTGTTCTATAGTTTTTATTTCTATATTAGTTATCATTAGTTTTGTTTCTTTTATTTCTATAGGTATGTCATTAGGTACAAATTGAACTTCATTATTGATTTTTTTTTTTCTAAATATTGTATTTGTCCTATTATATAGATTAAATATCCTAATTACCCAAGCTTCATGCTTACAAGGTGTCATCAATACTAATGCTTTTTAAGCAAAATGTAGTGGCATATATTGTTCTAAGAAATTCATCCTTAATATTATATCTATAATGGATTCATTATATTGGTATAATATTGGGATTTTTAACTCATAGTCTCCTATTTTTATAGGTATATTTTTTGCTAATGATTCTATCATATGGATTTATTTTCCTGCACTACTCATTATAGTAGGTTTTTCTTTTTTTTTCATAATTCTAATGGTAATATGTTATATTTGGCCAATGTCATATTAGTTCCTATATCTACCATAGCATGATATTTTTTATATTGATATTTTTCATAATTAAATTTTACTAATATATAATAAAACTTCATTTATATCATTCTTATTTTTTCTAATATTACTATTTGTTGATTTAAATTTATTAATATTCAATTTTCTTGAATCCTCTAAGGTTTTACTTATTCTATAAAGTCTTGTGCTAATATTAATTTATATGTTTGTGTATTATTTTGTTCAGTTTATACCCATCATTTTAGTTTTATTATATCTCTTTTATTAAATCTTATAATTGTTTTAGTTTTTATACCTTCTTCCTCTATTTCTATATTATTATTTGTATACCATAATTGTATTATACTTTTTTCATCATTTGGTTTTATCAAAGCTATTATTTCTCTCCATATTCCTTCTTTTTTTTAATTCCACTAATACATAATTTTTTTTTGTTTGTTAGATTTATTTATGGTGTTCTTCTATTTATTTCTACTAAATTTGAAGTAATTGGTATTTTGGCTAATCTACTTCCTTCATAATTTTATTGACTTCTTGATCTTAAAAGTCTTTGTCTAGATATTGGTCTATATATTGCATACTTCTTATAGGATTTATATTTATATTTATTTCTATTGGTGTATTTATCCTAATACTTCTTCGTCCTAAATTATTGTCATATTCTATTCTTCTAAGATTTCATATTGACTTATTTCACTAACATTATCTAATTCTATATGTAATTGTCTAGGTATTGTTATTTTTGCATGATCTAACTTTATTCTTCCAATACCAGCATGAAATTCTTTTCAGCAATTATTTTTTCTTGATTTATTTTGTAAATTTTATGTTCATCTAAAAACACTAGCGCTACCATTCCTATTATGCTTATTATTATACTTCCTAGTGGCATTTGAATTCCTCTTAATTTATGATAGATTAATAATATTTTATTCATATTCATTTCTGCTTTTAATATGACAAAGTTGGTATTTATCATAAATTTTAATTTTTGGTATATTAAATTTCTATTTATTGCTCTTAATATACTATTTGATATATTATCTATTATTCTATTGTATGTAATTAATAATTTTATTGGTGTATATATTCCTGATCTAAAATAGGCTTTTATTAATACTTGTAATCTAGGTATCTAGATTTTAGTTATTTCATCTTTTATAGATAATTTCTCTATTTCTTGTTTTGTCGATATTTTATTTATTAATTGTGTTCTTAAGATTCCTTCTTGCTTCTATTAGGTGTTTCTTTTGTAATATTACACATGTATATTTTTCTTTTTTCCTTGGCTTTTATCTTTTTTCCTATTTTTGTCATTATTCATTGTTGTCTTTAGTCATGATAAGTTAAATCTAATTCTTTATTTATTATTTTATCATTTTTTTACTAAATTTCATTCTTCTTTCTATTATACCTTCTACATTTTTAAATTATTCATATTGTTCATATTCTTGTTCTTGATCTTGTTCTTCTAATTGATTATTATTGGATTGTCCTTGCATCATATTGATTTTATTTTCTTCTACTATATAATCATATTCAATATTTTCTAAGCTACTTTTTGAACTAGTTTATGCTTCTATAGTCATTTTGTATATTTTTAAATCAAAGTTATTTATTTCATAATATTCTATTAGTTATAAATTGTGGTCTACAGCTATTTCCGTTATATTCATTGCTTTTTTAGTTTTCGATTTAGTACATTCTGTAGATATATGTCATAGTTGTCCTCAATTATAACATTGGCATTTTCTTGAATCTCTCTTATAATTGAATTTTTCTTACTTTTTTGAAATATTTTCATGGTTTATAATGGCTTTTGAAATTATTTTTAGGATATTTCTTAAATTTATATTTTTATATGGTTTCGAATATTTCTTTTTCTTTTTATATATTCTTTTTTCAGTTTTACATCCCAAGTGTTTCTAATTCTCCACATTTTAATACTAATTTATTAGTTTTATAATATTTAATATTTCTCCAAGCTTCCTTAAATTTATTAGATAAATATTCTTTTAAGAAATCTTGTCTTATTCCCATAATGTCTATAAATGGTATTAATCCTTATCTTTCATTAAATGCTTTTATGTAATGTTCTATTATTTTTTCTGATAATAATCTTGGTAATATTCTATAGAATAATTCCATATAAAATTTTTGTTGTTCATAATTCTATAATATTGCTTCATAATAATATTTTTATATTCACAAATATACTAATTCAAATCATTTAGATCTAATGTGCATGTTTCTATATGATGTAATTTTGTTATCGCTTTATATACTTTTGTTGTTTTATTTGCACGTACACTTCTTCGTACAAATTCATTTCTTAATAATTGCTCATATTGTTTTAGCAAAGTTGCATAAAATTTTTTTCTACTTGAATATCCATTTACTATGCTAGCATTTGCTATAAAATTTTCTTATTTACTTTTCCACCAGTCTTGTACTACTCCAGTAAAATTGGCTTCTGCTAATAAATTTGCTATGTTAGTTTCTATATTTCAGGTTAATAATGTTATTAATTGAGCTTTAGTCCATTCCTCTATTCTCTTTTCATTGTCTAAATTACAATTCAAATCTAATCATATTCTTAAATTTGGTATTTGTCTTGTTTCATATTGTTCTAAAGGTATTGGTACATAATTACTATTTCTTGTTGGTATATACGTAGTTTCATATTGATATGTCAAATCTTGTGATCTTATTGGCTCTTTATGCCTTAGTTCTTCATTCTCTAACTCTACTTCTCTTGTTATTCCACTTCCACTAATATTATTTTTATTATATGTTAGACTATGTATATTTGGTAGATATGGAGGTTCTTGCTTTCCAGAATTTCTTGAAGTAATATCACTTTGCATATTAATTTCATTTTTTATTATTTCATTGATATATCCTAATTTCATGCTTCCTAATTATTTTCTTATTTCTTCTAAATTTCCTTCTTCTTGTCCTATTATCTTTTCAATCTCATCTTATTCTAATTCTTTTAATACATTCATCATATTTATCCGTCTAATTGTTAGAGTTTTATCTTCCTTAATTTATGGTTTAATTAAACTTAAATAATTAGGTAAATCTGATCTTATTTTACATGCTAATTCCATTATTTTATAATATTTTTTAGTTGTTTTTTCTAATAGTTCCTTTTCATTTATTTTTTCTTTACCTTTTTCTATTTTTTTTTTATGATTTTATCAAATATTGTCCATAAATTATTATTTATTATTTCTTGTCCTTTATGTAATTTTTCTGCAAATATTCTTGTCCCTTGTATACTTTCATTAATTGGTTGATTCATTATTTGTTCTCTGTCTTTTCTTCAAGAGCTACTCTTATGGCTTTCATCATATTTATTTCATTTCCTTGTTTTATTTCTAATAAACTTTCCTTTTTCTTTATTCCTAAGACTTGCCCTATTTGTATTATATGATCTTTGATTATTTTTAATTCTGTTTGTATGTATGTTACTTCTAATTTTATTTCATATATTTTCTATTCTAATGGTTTTGCTATTTCACATAATCTTCTTATTTTAGCATTTAAGCTTTCATTATCTAATATCTTTTTGGTTTCTTCAGGAATTCTTTCTATTCTTCCATCTAAGTCATAAATATCAAGTTATTCTTTTATATTAGGATCTATAAAACATCATAAATGGTTCATTAAGAACATATTGGTCCAATTTAATTAATTAAAAGTACTATCTCTTTCTTCATTTAACATGAATGGTGTAGCTATTAGTGATTCATTATCTTGGGGTATGTAAGAACTATTTGGTACTTTATTCATATCTAAGCAATACATTATTGGTTCTATTTTACTAATTGAATCCATAAAGCCAAAATATTAAAATATTCAAACAAGAAACCAGGCAAACTTATAATTTGGGCGAGATGATTAAGGTTCATAATTTCCTCTATTATAACCAAACCTGACTTTGATACCATGATTGAGACAGCCAGTTAATAATTCCATACGAGGCCTATATGGATTATTATTAATTACAAAATATTAAATTAAGCCATGGAATAATTTTTGACCAAGTCTAAACTGGGTTATGGAAGGAACTTTTCCCTCTTACATGCAGAGATCCTTTCTAATGCTTTAAATGCACAGACTTTCCCCCTTATTTTAGCTCAGGGACTCTTGTATACTTTAAATAACTGGTTTATTTATTATATGTTCTTCTATTTTTTTCTTCAAGAATTACTTCTCTTATGACTTTAATCATATTTATTTCATTTCCTTATTTTATTTCTAATAAACTTTCCTTTTTCTTTATTCCTAAGACTTGTCCTATTTGTATTATATGATCTTTGATTATTTTTAATTCTGTTTGTATGTCTGTTACTTCTAATTTTATTTCATATATTTTCTATTCTAATGGTTTTACTATTTCACATAATCTTCTTATTTTAGCATTTAAGCTTTCATTATCTAATATCTTTTTGGTTTCTTCAGGAATTCTTTCTATTCTTCCATCTAAGTCATAAATATCAAGTTATTCTTTTATATTAGGATCTATAAAACATCATAAATGGTTCATTAAGAACATATTGGTCCAATTTAATTAATTAAAAGTACTATCTCCTTCTTCATTTAATATGAATGGTGTAATTATTAGTGATTCATTATCTTTGGGGTATGTAAGAACCATTTGATAATTTATTCGTATCTAAGCAATGTATTCTTAGTTATATTCTACTAATTGAATCCATAAAGCTAAAAAATTAAAATATTCAAACAAGAAATCAGACAAACTTATAATTTTGGCTAGGAGATTAAGGTTCATAATTTCCTTTATTATAATCAAACTTAACTCTGATACCAAAATTGTGACAGCCAGTTAACAATTCCATATAGGGCTTATATGGATGATCATTAATTACAACAATATTATATTAAGCCATGGAATAATTTTTGACCAAGTCTAAACCGAGTTATGGAATGAACTTTGTCATCTTTCATGCAAAGGTCTTTTCTAGTGCTTTAAATGCACCAACCTTCCCCCTTCAATTTAGCGTAGCGCAAGATTTATTTGTTCCCTACAGTAGGTGTACTTATTCCATAACTAAATCTAATATTCATGTAATTAATGATATAGTTAATAATCAAATTATAAGATCGAGTGTTTTAATTATAATTTCAGAAAATAACCCCCTTAATCCCTTATAAGAAGTTTAAAATTCTATACCTTAATGAGCTTCCTTTATTCTTCAAGTAATAATGGAGACGATGAAAATAGTGGATAAAAAGTTAATGATGGTCTCAAGTATATTTAAATAGTTACTTTTATTTATGGAAATATTGGATACAAGATTTTGAGGAAATGGAACTGGGGAAGAGAATTGGATTGCTACAAAGGCAAAACACTTGAGAACTTAGATATTGCTCAAATGCTTGATATCTTACATTTCTGATTGTAGGGCTTTTTATAGACCGAGCATTCTCAGTCTCTTAGAACTATTATAGATATTATTATTGTCTAGTCTTCTTTGTTGTAGATTCCATTTCTCTCCTTGTCCTCTCAGGCGTGCTGTATTAGTTGTCTTTAATCGTCCTTTAGATGCTCCTTGTCTTGGATATTTATTAGTCCTTATCTCTTTCTTGCTTGCATTATTGTCCTTGAAAGATTCTCTTTTTGTCATTTCCTTTGTCTTATACTTCCTTTGCTTTCTTATTTATGTCTACTCACCGATAATATTCAGATATGTCCATGGTTCTTCATAGTTTTTTTCTTCTATTTCACTTTCTTCACAATATTGACAATTATAACATGTATATTTAGATAATACTTGATATATCTTTTTCTTTGTTTTTTTTTCCTTTTCTGAATTGTCCATATATTTTTACTTTACTTTTTCATACCATAATGAAAAATTTTTACTCCGCCAACTATTCTTTCCAATTAAGTATATGCATGTTGTTAGGCTAGTGAAGTAAGTCCATTGGACTTCATCACTTGTTATTGTCATATTCATCTATAAGAAAATAATGTTAACTTCTTGAGCTCTTATTATTGAGAAAGTATGAAGAAAGTCTTTTTTGGGATATCTTCTTTCTTTTCTTCTTCGAACTAAAATGACTTCTTGGTAGTGCCAAATTTAATCAAATTAATTAGAGGATAAAATTTTTCTAGGGTTACTTTTGCTATTGTGTAGTAGCATCTTATGTAAACTTTATATTGAGTTACTATTCCGAAATAATGTTTAGCAGCTTCTTCGACTGACTCTGGTAGTTGGCTAATTTCATTCATATTTGAAGAAGGATATATGAACTGAATTAATCCATAAGTAAATAGGGTTTTTACCAGTTCTGGGTTTGTACCTGGAAAGATAATGGCTTTATTTAGAGCAAAATGAGAAATATATTTGATAGTGGATGTGTGTATTTTCAAATGGTTTAATTTTTTGAGTTGATATTATTATAGTTATATCCTTACATTATAATTCTGTATATTGGTACACTCAAAATTGTGAGTGCACTAAAGATAACACTGTGTTTTAAATTTAGATTTAATTATTTAATATATTTGTTTGTATTTTTTAATCATCTCATATATTATTTTTTGTTTATAACTATCCAAAATTAAAAAAAATCAATTTCAATCATTATATTTTAGTATTTTCATTTTGAGAGATTTAGATTGCATAATTGCGTTGTTTACAAAATACCTTATAGCAACAAGCATAATATTTATCTTTTTTTTTTTTCATAATTAGGTTGACATAATTCATGATTTAAAATATATAAACTTGTAGTTCTCTCTACATTTATGACAATTCATCTAGTGGGCAATTATTTCATGTAAATTTTAATAAAATACCTTACAATTTTGATAAATTACATTAATTGATGTATTACATGTAATTTTAAAGTGTGAAAATGTGTTGATGCATTTAAAATTATAATTAATGATATTAATACATGAATAGATATGATTCTTTTTTTTTCCCCCTAATATATGAAAAGAAAGCAAAGAGCAAATACAAAATGGCAACGGATCCAGGGAAACTATTAAAATGTCATATATGCAGATTAAAAAATAAGACTAAAGTATAATATGTGAATTTAATATTTAAGTTAAGTTAATTTTTTATTTTAAATTATTATAAATATAAAGTAGGACTCGTTATATCAATATTTTCTACACTCTTTAGGACAAATATAAGAATCATGTTTCATGCTTTATAAATTTTAGTCTAAATAAATTTCACAAAAAAAATAATAAAATTTATATACATTATTAATTTTTATATTTTAATATATATATATATATATATATATATATATATATATATATATAAAATCATTGTACTCCTAGTATATAAATTTCAGTCATTTCATCTTTTATAGATAATTTTTCTATTTCTTGTTCTATCAATGTTTTATTTATTAAGGGTATTTTTAATACTCATTCTATTTAAGTTGCTTCTATTGGGTGTTTTTCTATAATACTACATAAACATATTTTTATTTTTCTTTAGCTTTTATTATTTTTCTTATTTTTGTCATAATTCCTTGTTGTCTTAAATCTTGAGGAGTTAAATCTAATTCTTTATTTCTTATTCTATCATATTGTTTTTGACTCAATTGCATTCTTGTTTCTACTATACCTTCTTCGGCATTTCTAAATTCTTCATATTGTTCATATTTTGGTTCATGTTCTTAATTTCCTAATTGATTCCTACTTGATTCTCCTTGCATCATATTAATTTCATTTTCTTATACTATATAATCATATTCAGTATTTTTTGAACTACTTTCTGTCTCAATGGTCATTTTATATATTTCTAAATCTAAATTATTTATTTCATTTTTTGACATTTCATTATATTCTATTGGTTCTAATCCATAATCTTCAGCTATTTCCATTATGTTCGTGGCTTTCTTATTCTTTGGTTTAGTACACTATGTAGATATATGCCTTAATTATCCATAATTATAACACTGACATTTTCTTGGATTTTTCTTATAATTTATTTTTCTTCCTTTCTTAAAGTATTTCTTAGGTTTATGAAGACTTTTAAATTTATTTTTCAGATATCTTTTAAATTTATATTTTTTTATATGGTTTTGAATATTTCTTTTTCTTTTTATGTTTTCTTTTTTCTATTTTACAACCCCATTTATAAGGTGTTCCTAGTTCATATTAATTTGTTAGTTTTATAATATTTAATGTTTCTCCATGCTTCTTTACATCTATTGGATAAATATTCTCTTAAAAAATATTCTCTCCTTTCCATAGTGTCCATAAATGGTACTAATTATTGTCTTTCATTAAATGTTTTTTTTATAATAATCTATTATTGTTTCTGATATTAATATTGGTAATTTTCTATAAAATAATTCCATATAAAATTTTTGTTATTCATAATTTTGTAGTCTTGCTTCATTATAATATTTTTTATATTCACATATATATTGATTTAAATCATTTAGATCTAATGTACATATTTCCATCTGATGTAATTTTGTTATTGCTCTATCTATTTTTATTTTGTTGTCTCATTGGCATCTACACTTCTTCCTACAAATTCATTTCTTAACAATTGATCATATTGTTTTGATAATATAGCATAAACTTCTTTTCTATTTGAACGTCATGTTACTGTCTTAGCATTTGCCCTAAATTCTTCTAGTTTACTTTTCCACTAGTCTTGTACTATTCCTAACCTGCTTCTACTAGTAGATTTACTGCATTAGTTTCTATATTTCGAGTTAATAAGGCTATTAATTGGGCTTTAGTCCATTCTTCAATTGTTTTTTCATTATCTAGGTTACAGTCTAAATTTAACTATATTCCTAAATTTAGTATTTGTCTTGTTTCATATTGTTCTAATGGCATTGGTGTGAAATTACTATTTTGTGATGTGTATATGTAGTTTCATATAAATATGGTAGTTCTTAGGATCTTAATAGTTCTTTATGTCTTAATTCTTCTTGTTCTAATTATTGTTCCCTTATTATCCTACTACTTCCAGTATTATTAATATTATATGTTGGATTTTGTAAATTAGGGGGATTTGGAAGTTTCTGGTTTCCTAATTTTCTTGAAGTTAATTCACTTTGCATGTTTATTTCATTTTGTATTAAGTCATTATATCTTAATGTCATATTTCCTAATTGTTTTCTAATTTCTTCTAAATTTTCTTCTTCTTTGCCCATTCTTCTTTCTATTTCATCCTGTTCTAATTATTCTAATACATTCATCATATTTATTTGTCTTATTGCTATGCTTTTGTCTAATCTAATTTCTAGTTTTATTAAACTTAAATAATTTGGTAAATCTAATCCTATTTAGCATGCTAATTCCATTATTTCATAGCCTTTTTTAGTTATTTCTTCTCTTGGTTCATCTATTTTTCTTTTGCTTTTTCTGTTTTTGGTTCACATTTTATAATTTCATCAAATATTGTCCATAAATTATTATTTATTATTTCTTGTCCTCTTTGTAATATTTATGCTATTATCTTAGTTCATGTATACTATCATTAATTTGTTATTATATTATTTGTTATTCTATTTTTTCTTTGAATATTACTTCTCTTATAGCTTTCATCATATTTATTTCATTTCCTTATTTTATTTGTACTATATTGTCTTGTTTTTTAATTCATAAAACCCGTCTTATTTGTGTCACATATTATCTGATTATTCTCAATTATATCTTTACATATGCTAATTCTAGTTTTATTTCATATATATATATATATATATATATATATATATTTTAATGGTTTTTCTATTTCACATAATCTTCTCATCCTATCATTTAAATTTTCTTTTTCTACTAATTTTTTGACTTCTTTAGGGGTTTTTGCTATAGTTCCATCTAAATCATGTATATCTAATTTTTCTTGTATATTTGGGTCTATAAGACATCCTAAATGTTTCATTAGAAACATATTTGTCCAATTTAATTGATTAAAAGTACTATATCCACCTCTATATAAAATAAATGGTGTAGCTATTAGTGGTTTGTTTTCCATAGGCATATATGAACTTTTTGGTAACTTATTCTCATATATATAGTATATTCGAGGTTTTACTCTACTAATAGCATCCATTTAATAAACAAATTAAAGGTAACTAAACACGTGGAAACTTGAACTTGGATAATTTAACATGAGGGATTTAAGGTTCATAATTTTCCTCCATTATAATCAAACCGGCTTTGATACCATAATCTTGACAACCAACAAATTTCTGTATGTGGATTTATTATACTAAGAATACAAATCTATAATAAATCTCTTTGGACCAATAGTCCTACAATTATGGGTTTTTAGCCTATATACGAATTTTCATTAATTACAAAAATATTAGTTTAAATTATGGAATAGTTTTTTGACCAAAACTAAACTAGGTCATGGAAGCAACTTTATCCTCTTTCATACAGAGTTCTTTTCTAGTGCTTCAAATGCACTGACCTTCCTTCTTCAGTTTAGCTTAGCACAACCTTCCTTCATTTCCTACAGGAATTGTACTTGTTCTATAATTTATTCTAATATTAAAGTAATTAATGATATGTTGGTAATTAAGTTATAAGATCTTGCTTATTTGATTATAATTTTTTTTAAAAATCCCCTTAATTTCCCTATATGAGGTTTATAAATCCATACCTTATTGTGCTTTTTCTAATCTTTAATTAATTATGAGGATAAACAAATAATAATATAGTAGACTTGATGATGATCTCAAGGATATATATAAATAATGGTTTTTATTCCTTGAAATATTTAGATACAAAGATTTACAAGGACTAGAAACTATTAAACTTAGAAAGGCAGAACACTTGATGACTCACAAAGAACTCAAATGCTTTATACCTTTTATGTGTAATTACAGATTCTTATATAAACAGGGTATTCCCTCTTATCCTTTCTTTGAGTGTTTATCTTGCATACTTGTCTTCAGATGTTGGTCTTTAGTATTATCCTTTCTTGTCATTATCGTCTTTTTTTTGCTATTATTGTCTTTGGTCTTGTCTTATCATCCACGTCTTTAGTCTTGTCTTTTGTTGTCATTATTGTCCTTCTTTGCTATTATTGTCTTTAGTCTTGTCTCACCGTCCAGTTGGTCAATGGTCATTTCTTGCCATTATTGTTCTTTTTTGTCTTATCTTATCCTTGATCTTATCTTCATGCTTTATCCTTATTAGTCATAATTGTCTTTCTTCTTGACTTTTTTGTTGAAGCCATATTGTTGTCCTTTCTTCTGAGCTTCTTTTACTAATTTTTTTATCACTTTTTCCTTCTTCTTCTTTTTTTCTCTCTCTCTCTTTCTCTATCTTTTTTCATTCTTCAAGTATATCTAAAGAGGTTTTTGCTCATCATAGTTTATCTCTTCTTTTTCTCTTTTCTTGCAATATTTACAATCATGACTTGTATACTTAAATGATTACTAGCATATTTTTCTTTTTGTTTTTTCTAAATTTTCCATACTATTTGATTTTAGTTTTTTCGTACCATAGTGAAAATTGCTTACTTTCTGACTATTTTTTCCAATTGAATATATACATGTTGTTGGTCCTGTGAAGTAGGTCCATTGGGTTTCTGGTGATCGTCTGATTCATCTCTGAGAAAATAATGTTGACTTCTTGGGCTCAAATTCTTGAGATAGTGTATGGGAAGTCTTCTTATAAAATGTCTTCTTTTTCACCTTGTTCAAATTCAAAGGGTTTCTTGGTGGTTTCGAACTTGATCAAATTAATTAGCAGATCAAATTTTTTAGGGGTTATTTCTGCTATTGTTGAATAACATCAGATATAAACTCTATTTTGAGTTACTATTCCAAAATCATGTTTGGCAGCTTCTTGGATGGCTTTGGGTAATTGGTTAATTTCGTTCATATTGGTCGAAGGATAAATGGACTATTTTAGCCCATAACTATACAAAGTTTTTACTAATTCTAGATTAGTGCTCGGGTATATTATAGCTTTGTTAAGAGCAAAGTGGGAGATATATTTGATGGTGATTGTAGGGACTGTCATATGGTTTAATTTATTAATAAAAAGTTTGAAATACTAGAATTGTTCTAGAATTTTGGGACTAATGAACGAATGTGGTGTTGATGTAGAGGCTTGATTTTTATTTGGTGTGGAAGGAGTAATGAGTTGTTCGTCATTTTGGGTTGAGCTGGACTCTTAGTTTCTTTTTTGGATTTTTTCTTAGGCTTTCGATATTTCTGAAAAAGGGATTATTTGGTTTTTTGGTAGTGGATTGGTTTAAGTTTAAGTTGGTTATCAGGCATTATTGGTCTTTCCATTTGGGCAAATCGTTTCTCCAAGTCATTGACATGGGTAATTATGCTACCCATAGATTGACTCAAATTACTTATGGAGTTTAAGAGATTATTAATATGACCATTCGTTTGAGCCTGCAATACCCCATATTCATATCCAAAATATTTATCTTCATAATTATTTGCTCTATACTCGCATCAGTTCTAGTGGTCTCCCTTATGGAGCTATTATTTGTCTTTTCATTATTCAGTTCCATCCCTGCTCAAATAATCAACAATTAAATTATTTTTTCCTTTAATATATTCAACTTCATAATCATAATGAGCTAGCTCTTATTACCATTTTATTTTAGAGTTTTTTTGTTTTTATACCTCTATCTAACCAGTGTTTTACTTGAGTATTATCTGTTCTTATAATAAAAATAGATTATACTATTAGTAGTTCAAATTTTTCTACTGCTTTTATTGTTGCTAAAAATTCTTTCCAATTAAAATGATATATACTTTGGTTTTCACTAAATTTTCTACTTGCATATTTAGTAATTATTTCTATCACTTCTTCATTTTCGTGATATAGTACTGCTCCCTAGTAATTTTTTGGGGCATCCATATAAATTATCTATTTTATTGGTTCTTTAGTTGGTATTGTCAATTTTGGCAAATTCTTGCATAGTTTTTTTTAATTTTCTCTATTATCTTACTTGTTTTTTCATCTTATTGCCATTTAGTTTTTTCTCTTATTAATTTTGATGTTTTTGTAGTATATTTAGATAAATGTGGAATAAAGTTTATAGCTTGGTTTATTATTCCAATAAACAATTGAAGTTCTTTCTTTGTAGTTATTTCAAGAAATTCTTCTACTTTCTTACTTATATGTTCATATAATTCTATTTTATCTTTGGTAATATAATGTCCTTAAAATTCTATTCTAATTTTTCATAGTTCTATTTTCTTAGGTGATATATTTAATCTTTTGGTTTCTATTAAATCTATAAATTGTAATAAAGGATTCTCATATTCTTCTTCATTATTTGAAAATATTAATATGTCATCAATATATAACTGCAAAATCTCTAATTGGTATTAATAATTTCATAACATATTCTTAAAATATATTAGGACTATTATGAAATCTCATTGGCAATACATTACATTCATATAATCCTTATGAAGTAATAAATGTTGTATATTTTTTACTATTCTCTTTTAACTTTATTTGAAAAAATATGATTTACAATCAAATTTACTGAATATTTGTTTTCCTTTTATTATATTTAATAATAATTTTATTTTCGATATTGGATATTTATATCTAACTGTTATTTCATTTAATTTTTTTATAATTAATAACCATTCTAGATTATTTTTTTTCTCATTGTGTTCTATTACTATCATAGCTAATGAGTAATAACTTGATATACTTTCTCTCATTAAGTCATATTTTTTCATCTCATTGATATGTATTATGAATTCTATTTTATTTTTTTCAGTCCAACGGTAAGGTTTACTAGTTATTTATTTACTGTAATTTAACAATTCTATTTTAGTTATTGGTTTTAATTTTTTCCAATATATTAATGGATTGTCATCATAATTTTCTATTAATCTTTGTCCTATAGTTTTTACTTCTATATTTGTTATAGCTAGTTTTGTTTCTTTTGTTTCTATAAGCTTAGCATTTGGTACAAATTGCATTTTATTATCAAATTTCTTTTTCCTAAATATTGTATCTGTCTATTATATAGATTAAATATCCTAATTGCCCAAGCTTCATGTTTACATGGTGTTGTTAATACTAAGGCTTCATGAGCAAAATGTAATGGCATATATTGTTATAAGAAATTCATTCCTGATATTATTTTTGGGTAGATTCATTATATTGATATAATATTGGTATTTTTAATTCATAATTTCCTATTTGTATCAGGATTTTTTGCCGATAATTCTATAATATAGAGCTCCTTTCTTGCACTACTCATTCTAATAAGTTTGTCTTTGTTCCATGATTTTGATAGTATTATATTATATTTTGTCGATGTCATATTTGCTCCTGTATTTATCATGGCAAGATATTTGTTAGATTGATATTTTTTTTAATCAAAATTTAACAGTATGTAATAGAATTTCATTTATATCAATCTTATTTTTTCTAATATTACTATATGGTTATATATATTTATCGATATTCTATTTTCTTAAATTTTAGAAGGTTTTACTTGTTATAAGAAATCTTGTGCTAATATTAAGTTATGTGTTTAAGGGATTACTTATTTTAGTTTGTACGTATAATTTTAACTTTATTATATATATATATATATGCCGATATGGTAACAAAACAATAAGAAGATAAGATCAAAGGACAAAATATGTCTACCAAAAAAATTAGATGACAAGACGAAGTAACCATGATGAAGCACCAACTAGTTTGTAATAGATAAGAAGGAATCTCCTAATTTCTTTATAGGAAATTAAGGGGATTATTTTTAAAAATTATAGTCAAAATGTTGTCACCCTATAAATTGATTACCAGCAAATTACTAATTATTTTCATATTAGAATAAGTTATGGAATAAATATACCCTTAGTAGGAAATGAATGAAAGTTATGCTGGACTAAACTAAAAGGGAAATGTCATACTACTAAAACATATAAATGACCTCTGCATGAAAGAAGGCAGAGTTCTTTCTATCACTTGGTTTAGTTTTGGTAAAAAATTATTCCATAATTTGATTTAATATTCTAATGATTAATAATCATTTGTATATAGGCTAAAAACATAGAAATACAGGGCTACTAGTCCAAAGATATCTTTATCGATCTATGTTCTTGATATAACAATGGCTAGTACAAAATTTGCCGGTTGTCAAGTTATGGTATCAGAGCAAGGTTTGACTAGAATAGAATAAATTTATGAACCTTAATTTCCTATACCACCTACTTAAAGTTTTAAGTTTTTTCCAGCTTTATTTATTTTCTATTTGTTATAACTTAATTGATGGATTTTGTAAAAAGAATATAACCTAGAATATACTGTGTAGATCAAAATAAGCTCCAAAAAGTTCTTATATACTTATGGAAAATGAATCACTAATAGTAACTCCATTTATCTTAAATGGTGAAGGAGATAGTACATTTAATCAATTAAATTGGACAAATATGTTTTTGATGAAACAATTATGATGTTTTATAAACCCTAATATACAAAGAGAACTAGATATATATGATATAAATGGTACAATAGAAATAAACCCTAGAGAAACCAAAAAAATCTTAGATGACAAAAATCAAAATAATAGGATGAAATGATTAAGAGAGATAGCAAAACCACTAGAGCATAAAATATATGAAATAAAATTAGAATTGATAGATGTAAAAGAAGACTTAAAAGAAATCAAAGACTACATGAAACCAATAAAACAAGCTTTAGGAATACAAGAAAATTTAGTAGAAATAAAACAGGGATATGAAATAAATATGATGAAAGCACTTGGGGAAGTAACATTTGATGAAAAAATAGAAGAACAAATAAAAGAAAAACAAATAAATGAAAACATACATGAAACAAGAATAATAACAGAAAAACTTAAAAAACAACAAGAAATAATAAACAATAATTTATGGACAATATTTGATGAAATAATAAAATTACAAAACAAAGAAAAAAATGAACAAATATACTTAAAAGAAGAAGAAGAATCATCAAAAGAAATAACTAAGAAGGACTATGAAGTAATGGAAATAGGATGTCAAATAGGGTATGATTTATCAGACTTCTTGTTAAGATTAATACCAACTAAAAAGGAAGAAAAAAGTCTAACAGTATGAGAAATAAATATGGTGCAAATATTAGAAGAATTATACCAAGATGAAATAGAAAAATGAATGGGAAAATAAGATGAAAATTTAGAAGACATAATAAAACAATTAGGAAATATGACATTAGGATATAATGAATTAAATGAAATAAATATGCAATGTGATTTAATGACAAGAAATTCAAGTAATTAACAAGAACCACAAAATCCTCCAAATACACAAAACCCAGCTTATAAAATAGACACTACAGGAACTAGTATACTAGAAAGAGAAAGAGAATTAGAACAAGAGGAGTTAAGACATAGAGAACTATTAAGAACTCAAGATTTAACATATTTATATAAAACTACTTATACTTCAATAAGAAATAGTAATTTCACACCACCATCGTTAGAATAATATGAAACTAGATAGATACCAAATTCAGGAATATGGTTAAATTTAGATTGTGATATAGATACAGAAAAACAAATAGAAGGATGGACAAAAGCCTAACTAATAGCATTATTAAATAGAAATATTGAAACAAATGCAACAAATTTATTAGTATAAGCTAGCTTTACAGGAATAGTATAAGATTGGTGGAAGAGTAAGCCAAACAAATTTAGGGCTAATGTAAGATTAGTAACGGGATATTCAACTATAAATGAATTTATGCAATATTATTACGACAATATGAACAAGTACTAAAAATTGATTTCTTAGGAAGAAGTGTAAGAGCTAATGAAACTAAAAAATTAGAAAGGGCATTAACAAAATTACACCATATATAAATATGTACATTAGATCCTGAAGACTTGAACCAATATATTTGTCAATATCAAAAATACTATTATAAAGCAAGATTACCGAATTATGAACAACAAAAATTCTATATGGATTTATTTTATAGGAAATTACCATGATTAATTTTAGAAACAATATTAGATGATTATAAAAAAGCATTTAATCAAAGACAAGAATTAATACCATTAATAGATACTATGGGAAGAAGAGAAGACTTTCTAAGAGAATATTTATCCAATAAATGTGACGAAGCATGGAGAAATATTAAATACTATAAAGCTAATAAGTTAGTATTAAAATGTAGTGAATTGAAAACACCTCATATGTGGAGATGTAAATTAGAAAAAAGAAAATACCAAAAAAAAAAGATAAAATATCTCAAACCATATAAGAAATACAAGTTTAGAAAATACCCAAAATATAAACTTAAGAATAATTATAAACCAAGGAAATATTTTAAGAAAGGAAGAAAAATAAATTATAAGAAAAATCCAAGAAGATGTCAATGTTATAATTGTGGACAAATAGAGCATATATCAACCGAATGTACTAAACCAAAAAATAAGACAATGAATTTAATGCAAATAGTTCAAGATTATGAGTTAAAACTAATAGAATATAATGAAATTTTAGAGAAGACATCAACTACTCAGATTTAGAAATATATTAAATGACTATAGAAACAAACAGTAGCACAAAACACTCAGATAATTTAAAATATGACTATATAATGGAAGAAAATGAAATTAATATGATGCATGGAGAAACTAGTAATCAGATACAAAAACAATAAGGTGAAGAATATGAACAATATGAGGAATTTAGGGATTCAAAAGTAGGAATAGTAGAAAAAAGGATGTAGTTTAGTAAAAAAATAATATGATAAAATACGAAATAAAGAATTAGATTTAACATCTCAAGATTTAAGACAACAAGGAATAATAACAATAATAGGAAAACTAATAAAAGCTAAAGAAAAAAAAATATGCATGTATAGTATTACAGAAAAAACACTCGATAGAAGCAACTCAAATAGAGGGAATTTTAAGAATACCATTAATAAATAAAACTTTAATAAATCAAGAAATTAAAATACTAGATATAAAAGATGAGATAATAGAAACATATACTAGGAGTACAATTGCTCATATAAGCTTATTTTAGAGTAGGAACAGATACACTAATAGAATTATTAATTACTAATAACTAAATAATAGATAGTGTACCAAATAGTATTTTAGGTGCATTAAATGGAAATTTAATATACCAGAAATTAAAATTTACGATAAATACAAATTTTGCAATATCTAGAGTATAAATGAATATAAATAAAACTTTAGTAATTTATTATAAGTTTAAAGGAATAAAAATGCCCCTAAGAAGTAAAATAATCAGTATAACAGGAATGGTAGTATTAGTATTTTCAAACGAACATAAAATATATAAGAAAAATCAAGGAAAAATGACTATAGACAAGAGCTTTATGCTAGTATTGGAAGAATTAAAACTAGACCCAAGAAGAATAACTATACCATGACAACTACAATTAGAACTAGATAATACAAGGGAAATAAACCAAATTGAAAATCCTAGAACAATATAATACAATAATAGGTTAGGAAGCATATGCATTAGAATTAGTACACCCACTGAAGTAAATATAAATATAAATCCTAAAGGAGTATACAAGAATGTAGACCAGAAACTAGACAGAATCTCCTAAGGTTTAGAAGCCAAAGTAGTTATGAAGCAAATAGATTAGCTAAAATTCCAATAACAACAAATCTAGTAGAAATAAATAGAAAAATTTCAGAAATAGATTTAACAGAAAAACTTTAAAATTATATCTAGTAGAACTAAGGAAATAAGGTGTATGGATAGAAAATATAGCTTCATTAGAACTTGAATATGAAAAAATTACAATACAACTAGAATACATAGATAACAATATAAAAATAGAAGAAAAAGATAAAGTAGCACAAACCACTTTAAGATATAATAAAAGAGATATAATAAGACTAAAATATATATAAATACTGAAGTTAATAACACCAAAACCCATAAATTAATATTAGCAAGAGACTTTTTAGAAAAAGTTAAGCCATATACAATCCAAGAAAATAGACTATTAATAAATATAGACCAACAAGTAATGATATTGGAAAAAATAAAGTTGATATAAAATGAAATTTTATTATATTTTGGTAAAATTCAACTATTAAAAATATCAATCCAGAAAATATCATGCAATGGTAGACACAAGAGCAAATATGACATCAACTAAATATAATATACTTCCATTAGAATTATGGAAAAAAGATAAACCTATTAGGATGAGTAGTGTATGAAAAGAAATCTATATGATAGAATTATTTGCAAAAAATATTCCAATACAAACATAAAGCTTAGGCAATAAGAATATTTGACCCATACAATACGACATATACAGTATTTAGAAAAAAAAGAAATATGAAAATGAAGTACAATTTGTTCCAAATAAGAAACCTATAGAAATCAAAGATACTCAAAAGAATGATAACCCATATGAAAAAAAAAAAAACAATTAAACAAAGATTAATAGAAAATTATGATGATAATCCATTAATACATTGGAAAAAACCAAAACATTATGTAAGAATTTCCCAAAATTAACTATACCAACAAAAGAACCAATAAAATGGATAATTTATATAGATACTTTAAAAAATTATTGGGAAGCAACCCTATATCATGAAAATAGTGAAGGATTAGAAATAATCACTATATATGCTAGTGAAAAATTCAATGAAAGTCAAAGTAGATACCATTATAAATGGAAGGAGTTTTTAGCAATAGTCAAGATAGTATAAAAAATTGAATTATTAATTGTTAATTCTCATTTCATTATACGAATAGATAATACATAAGTAAAACATTGGTTAGATAGATGAATAAGAACTACTAAATTATCAAACAAAATGTTAATCAAATGGCAATATGATTTAGCACACTATGATTATGAAGTTGAATATATCAAAGGAAAAAATAACCTGATTACTAATTATCTTAACAGGGATGGAGCCAAATAGTTCAAAGACAAATAGCCCTCTAAGGAAAGCTACTACAACTAGCACAAATATTGAACAAATAATTATGAAAATCAATATTAGCAACATGAATATGGGACTAATGCAAGCCCAAACAAATAGCCAAATAAATAACATTTCAAACTCTATCAGTACTCTAAGTTAATATATGGGTAGTCTAATTGCCCATATGAATAACTTAGAAAGCAAAGTCTCACAAACAGAAAGACAAGAAAGACAAGTAATTCTCTCAATCCATCAACCAAGCCCACAAAGTCCAATTCCAAGTCTACCAAGCCCAGTCCAGAAAAACCCAAAAACTACACCAACTCCTTTTTTAAAAATAGTCCAATTCCAACAAAAAGACAAAAACTCCAATAAAGGCTAATCCTCAAACTCAAAAAGACAACCAATTTCATTACATACACCAAATAAAACCCAAGACTCTACTTCTTCCTCTAACTAAGCCACATTAGCATCCATGTCTAAAACTAGAGAGCAATACTCTTAGTTCAAATTACTTGTCCATAAGTTAAACCAACATCAATTACCTGCCAACATTATCAAATATATCTCTCATTTTGCCCTTAATAAAGTAGTCATATACCCTGGAACTAATCCCGAACTAGTAAAAACATTATTCAGCTACGACCTTGTTCAATCTACTTACCCTTCCTTAAATATGTAGGAACTTAGCCAATTACCAAAAGTTATCCAAGAAGCAGCTATCCATTATTTTGAAATAGTAACTCGATATCGTGTATATATTTGTTGTTACTCAACAGTAGAAGAAATAAATCCTAAAAAATTCTATCTTCCCATAAACCTCATTAAATTTGGAATCACTAGAAAACTATTTGAAGTCGACTAAACGAAAAAAAAATATGAAATTCCAGATTTTGATGAAACAATATAAAAAATAAGAGCCCAAGAAATTAACATTATCTTCTTAGAGATGAATAGAACAATAACCTGTCATCAAGTCCAATGGATTTATTTCACAAGCCAATTACTTGTATATACTCAATTGGAAAAAAATGGTCCTAAGAGTAAGCAATTTGCTACTTAGTATGAAAGAATAAAAACAAATAGTATGGAAAGTACAGAAAAGACAAAAGGAAGAATCTACCAACAACTAGTAGAATATAAGAATCATGAATGTAAATATTGTAAAAAATAAGATAAATCTAAACAAGATTATAAATAACCCTGGACCTCCTTGAACTCTTGGGAGAATGAAAAGAAAAAAAAAAAGCGGAAAGCAAGAAGGCAAAGTAACCACACCGTGAAAATATATAACCTACACACAAGGAGGGATTACCCTCCATGCGTAACATACTTAGTGAGGGATCACCGTCCCAAATAATTCGACCATGAATTCGCTCTTCTTGATGCCTTAAGAAAAAAAGTAAATTAAGTGTTTGAATATATTTTTTGTCAGATTAGAATTTAAAAAAATTTCTCATGTTCAGCTCAGATTTTCCATTTGCTACTATATCATCTCTTACAAGTTACACTTAAATGTAAGCTTAACTGTACTCCACAAATAAATAGTTTAATAACAAGTGGTTGAAAGCTCAGATTTGCAATGAATATTACATGTGGAGGAATTTAGACGAATGGGGAATCCATATTAAAAAAATAATAAAATATATAATAAATATTGGGGTAGATCTCTTTCATCCATGTCTCAACCACCTGATGATGAGAGATCAGTCGCGAAAAGATAAAAACGAATGAATATAAATTATATTTTATTTTAGTGAGTTAAAGGATTAAATAAATTATTTTATTATATCAGTGATTCAGGTGAAATTTTTGTCCCTTTAAAGACATTTGATAAAATTGGAATGATACACAAAATATTTAAAAGAACGAGTCAAATACATGTAGGGAACTTTTGGATGAAATAAATTTATTGAGATTAAGAATAAATTTTAATGAAATAAAATTTGATTTATTATTATATTTGGTGTGACATGAAAATATTTAATTTTTATAATATAGTATAAATAAAAAAAATCAATCAAATGACATAATATTTTGGGTAAAAAAAAATATTAGTTATTATTTGTTCAATTTGTAAAAATTATTTATTTTTATATATTTAATAAAAATTACTGAATTATTCATTTTATATTTTAAATTTGTAAATGAATACTATATTAATATATAAGTTGGCGAGGAACACTACATTTTTGGACGTAGAATTCCAGCTTTGTCTCTCAATTGCAGTATGGTGGTAGAAACCAGAGAAAATTTGGCGCACGTCGTGATGGTTGATTTATTGCAGATTCAATAATAATTAATTATTAAATTAAAAAATTAATAACTCAAATTTATAAACAGTTAATATAGTCTGTAACAATTTGTTATCATTAATAAATATTTTGAATAGTTGCATTTTTATTTGGCCGTCCCTATTTTACTGGAAAATGAGATGATTCATATTAAAAAAATTAGATATACATATATCAATTTAATAAAATATTAACCCTGTTAAAACAAAATGGCGAGATCCATTGAAATGCAGTTACGATATATTTATATTTGTTGACTTTATATATGTACAATGATTTATTTAAAGATTTTCTTTTTTGTACAATAATGATACTTTTGAAATTAAGATTGTTCTCAAATAAGGGCAAATAGACAAATTGTTCAAGATTGCTGAAGTGATGAAAGAGAAGGAATCCACTTTTTTTAACTAAAAAATAAATGGAATTAAATGAAGACTCCAGTGACCTAGTTTATAAATTTCCATAGGGCCAGCTTATCTTAATTTCGAAGGAAAAAAAATATAAAATTGTTTATAAAGGGGATATTGCTAGCCACCTGTCAATTTTTTTAGTTTTTTTTTTTTGTTCTATATATTTTCCAAATGATCAAATATTTCAGAGTGGGCTCGACAACGGACTGACATGAATATAACATATTTGTATTCTTTTATTTAGGGATTAAAATACTAAACAGCGGAGATGAAATTTAATTAAAAAATATAAAAAATAGAGAATTAAACATTAAAATTTGAATATAACCTGACTCAGATAGAAGGAAAAATAATAAAAATTGATATGGAGTTACTTAAATTTTCGTTATATCATTTTTTTAATTAAAATATGATAAGTATATAATTTGTAAAAATTATAAAAATATATATAATTATTATAGATAACGATATGATTTTAAAATTAATTTATACATTTTTATATGTTAATTAAAAATTTTAATTATAAAAATGCAAAGAATTATACTTAAAATTGATAAGAAGAACCTCAAAAATAAAACTTTTCTTTTTGGTTGAAAAATTGGTTAACATTTTGACATAGAGAAGGTAGCTTTAGAATCCGCTTCAGTAATAAAATAATATAAAATAATAATAATTTATTAATATTAAATTAATAAAAAAATATTATTATATTACCTATTAGCGGAGACTGACTCGGAGAAGGTAATGGTTATATCTCTCTTTGCTAAAGGAAATGCGGAAAGCCCTACCGTCAAACGCACCGTCTCCATTTCCCTGAAATGGCAAACAGAAGCTGTGGTAAATTTAATTCACCATCGCGCAGATAGGCGCATCTGTGTGTGTGTGTGTGAGAGAGAGAGAGAGAGAGAGAGAGATCAATAATCAATGCCACCTATGCACGCAACTCTTGATGCTAAATCATTCTCTCCCTTAATACAAATCTAATTACTTCCTTATATTTCTCTCGCTCTCTATGCTCCTTTTCTTTCTCTGAATCTCTTTTATCTCTCGGAAAGCGGAGTGTGTGTGTCAGTGTCTGGCCATGGCTGTTGCGGCAGCAGCTGTCATCGTGCCATTGGGTCTGCTCTTCTTCGCCTCGGGCCTTGTTGTTAATCTCATTCAGGTTACTTTTTCGTTTTCTTTTTTGGTTCCCAAATTCGTTGTCTCATTCCTCTTAATCATTTATTCTTGTATTGAAGTTTTTTTTTTCTTCTTCTGTTCTTTGGTTTACGTCTTTTTCATTTATTTGGTTTTCCTTTCTGTTTTTTTTATTCTTTTAAAGTTCTATTTGATGCTTTTTTGTGTGTGTGTAGATTCCTGCGTTTTCAACTTGCTTTATGAATGCTTTTTTGCTGATAACGATGTTTTCTGTTTTGATTGTATTACTGGAGTATGATCTTAGGTTGATGGGTTTGCTATTTGTAGTGACATCTTGAAGGAAAAAAAAAATTCTTTTATCTGAATTATTGACGAAGTTTGTTTTCCATGAGTAATCATCGAGGCATGGGTGTAAATCTAGTGTTTTATTTCACTTTCAGACCTCCTTTCTCTTTGCTCCTATACCCTCTCCTCATCTCCTCTTCTGGTATATCCATCGAACAGTCCTTGTGTTCTTCCTTCTCCCTCTCTAACCGTCGTTTCTTGGCTGCTGGAGAACAATGAACTATAAGAGTATCTCAAGCTATGTAACTTCTCATTTCTTATTAATACGGGAAAGGATGAGACTTGAGAGTTTAACTCTGGCTAGAACTTTCGAGTAATCACTCTTGTTAGTATAGAGTTGCCCATTGCTCTTGGATTTTGTTTACCTCAAAACGATCATAGCCATTTCTTATTTTAGATTGGCCACCAAAACGTTTCTGTCATTATTGTCCCCTTACTCTGACTGGATTTGATGCTATAGCGTCTAAATTTTGACTACCATCCATAGCTTCTCACAAGATCCATCATGGGCTTAGGAACGTTGCTTATCAAAATGGACCTTCGCTACTTTATGCTCCTCCACCGACTAAATGCACAAAGCCATAAATCCTTGCATATCATTTTTATATTCTCAAGTCCACAGCATTCTCTGCTTTGATTAACCAACCTGAAAACCGTACCAGATTGTAACTAGCATCATAAATATATATATATATATATATATATAGAATAGAAAACTGTGTCTCTTTCTTGTGTAGCCTTAAATTCAGAATTTGATGTGAAAGATAAACTTTGAATTCAATTTAACTGTTGAAGTAATATGTACTGGGGGTTTAACCCTGTAGATGGGCTTATCGTGTCAATATTAAGTGAATGTCCAGCAATGCATAACTTGAAGAGCTAGGGGAATTCATTTGAATCATTCCATCATATAGGCATCGGTATGAGTCTTATATTCATTTACTTAATTTCCATTTACTTTGAGCATATCGGAACTCTTTGGTTGTTCTCAAAACTCATTGCATAGATGTGAACGGAATTTCTCCCGGTGTACTGGAAGTGTTCGATAACCATCTCATCACTCTATTCACAATGAACATAAACTAACTACACAAATATAAGAAATTTATGCTTCCTCTTGCTTCAATCAAAGCTTGAATATTTTCAGACTTTATGAAGAAACATTATGCTAAAAGTGAAAATAAATGTGATAAAGATCTTGAGTTACTTTCAGTGGATGATCAATTTGACCTATTGCTTTCCCTTGTCTCAGGCAATATGCTTTGTCCTTTTATGGCCACTGTCAAAGAACTTGTATAGACGAATCAATAAGGTAGTTGCAGAATTGTTGTGGCTGGAACTCATATGGTTAATTGATTGGTGGGCAGGAGTTAAGGTATTTAACCAGTACTCGTTCTTAGTTCTCTGTGACGGTGTTACACTCTTGACTCTGACAAATTTAGTTGTCAATACACCAGATCAGATTCTTGTTTTGCACTTTTGATTGCTTTATGTGGTATTCAGTATTCCAGACGCAGCATTGAGATTGTTTTTGATAGTGGTGGGTATGTAATGAGTCAATGGCATTCGTACCTGATTAGCGCACATTCTTCTTGGACGAAGGGTCTAGTAGTAAGATTATGGCTCTATTTATCTTTACCAATAATTTATGGAAATCTAGGCCTTTGTTGTAGGTTGTGCAGTTAGACCCAAATATTTGGGTCGTGGAAAGATTAGGTAATGCTGCTGCTGAATTTAGTTCCCTTACATGGATGATGAATTGTTTAGGTGGTTGATTGATATTGTTTTATTCTTGGTTTATGGATCTTAATAAAAGATCTAACTACTCTGAAGAGTGGCAAATATGAAAACCTGATTATAATAAAGAAATGAATTTTGTAATGTTAAATGCATCACTTGTGCACTGCAATTTAATTATTTGTTCTATAGCATTTCAAATAATCTAATATTCTTTTTTGAACCTTATTGCTCCAGGTCCAAGTATTCACAGATCAGGAAACATTTCGATTAATGGGTAAGTCACTTGTGGACCGATGCATGTGTGTTTTGGAACTTATCCATAATTTGCTTGTTTCTAAATAATACAATTCTATTTTCGATTTTCCAGGTAAAGAACATGCGCTTGTCATATCCAATCACAGAAGTGATATTGATTGGCTTGTTGGATGGGTTTTAGCTGAGGTGAATGTCTTATCTAGTATGGTCTTTTTCACATCTATAATGCTAGAAAATTAGCTCAATTTCACATGCGTTAGTATAGACGTGCGTAGCCTTTGACCAATATACATATATACTATTTGGTTGATTTGTTGTGTCTCTGTGACATATCTGGTTTTATTTTTGTGCTTCAAGTGGTGATTGATTATTGAACGTCATTATTCAACAGCGTTCAGGTTGTCTTGGCAGCACTCTGGCTGTGATGAAGAAATCATCAAAACGTCTGCCGGTATGTTTTGTTCTCAAATGTTTCTCGTGTTCTTGAAATGAAAAGATAGAAGGGTTCTTATCATTCATTGGTTATGGTTTAATCATTTTGTTCTGGGAGTTAGAAAAATTGTCAATTGATGTTAAATTATAAAATGAAGCAATATAGAATTAATGTTTTTATAAGGACTGATTATTAGCGGAATGGTCTGTTGGCTGGTTAGGTTTATCAAATAGACTGTTAGAGATTGTAATAGATCTATCCAAGAGCCTTCACTTCTTAAGCTTTTGAGTTGAACTGGTCTTTGAAAATGACATGTTATAAGAGCTTTAATGACCAAGTGATCATCTAGAGTTCCAATGCTCATCGCCCCCGATTCTCTTAATCTAATTCAAGTTTCAGCTCCAGGCATGCTGATCTTTTGGGTTGAACCAGTCTTGACATGGACATTATGTGCTTACGGCCTGATCTATTCTGGCAGCTTATGAACCTACCTTACTTGACTTGTTTGATGGCTTCAGAGGTTAAGCTTTAATAAGTTTTGAAATAGTTGGTGGAGAATTTGAACCCTTAATACTATGTCATATATCCTTCAACTTGATCACTGTTTTTTAATATGCTGGAAGGTCTACTTGCTTTAGGTTTGTGGTCACGGAGTCAAATGATTAAAATTTCCTCGAATAGGCCATGTGGACCAACCATTATGCAAAAGGGTATGTGGGTAGTGGTTGCTTGCTATATGGTTGTGCTGTGTTGTGTTCTCGCAGGGCCAGTATTGGGAGAATATGGTCAGGATTAAGTCATGACTACTCTGGCAAGAGATTTGCTAGATAGCTCAATTGATTTGACTGGTTTAGCAATACTAGATCACTTTTAAAATTTTGGATGGAATTTTATCTGGATATATGCATTATATGTTCAAATGATTTTTGAGATTTATGAAAACAAAATTGAAAGTTTCGATATACATGCTAAGATGATAGTTTCTTTTGCATTGCATATTTGGCATATTTGATGATATTAACCCCATCAATTCTCTTTTATATGATCCACTAATTTTCATGTCTCCAAAATGACAATAGTACACTTATTCTATTTGCCGTTCACTCTTTGATTTGCCTTTTCTGATTATTTTGAACATATTGGAAGCAACTTACTAGGTTGGAAGAAATAAAAAAGAAGTTTTTCATCATTTTGAATTTTTCCAAATCATTCATACTTATAAAATAATAAAGCATTGGTAGAAAATTCTTCCTATGATATTCATTCTTACTGTCGCTTTTGGTGTATCATCTAATTTCTACATATGCAGGTCATTGGCTGGTCAATGTGGTTCTCTGAGTATCTTTTTCTGGCAAGAAGTTGGGCCGAAGATGAATGCACATTAAAGGTATGTGTGCTACTAAATATAATTCATATATAGGCTTTATGCACGTAAGAGTTTGTGCAGGTCATTTTGATGTCTTCATGCTCATGCACCAAGATCTGAAATTATTATGCTAGTTCTCTTTCTTTTAGCCTGTATGGCCTTTTTTTTCTTTTTATTATTACATTTGTGAATTGATTGAATCTTGCCATACTGTATGTGCAGTCAGGTCTCCCACGACTTAGGGATTTCCCTATTCCCTTCTGGTTGGCTCTCTTTGTAGAAGGAACTCGCTTTACACAGGCAAAACTATTAGCTGCTCGGGAATATGCAACCTCAACAGGATTGCCTGTTCCTAGAAATGTTTTGATTCCTCGAACAAAGGTGAATTTTAACACTGTATCATCTTTTCTTGTCTTCCTTTTCTTCCTACTCTTGATTTTCTTTCCATAGATTGAGAACCACGTTGCAAGAATTTGATAGCATCTATATTCCTACAATTTTCAGCTGGATAGTGCTGTAACGTGTGGTTGTAATTGGATCGGTTCAATTAGGTTCATATGGACTTTGTTTATGGATTCATAACTTGCTTTGAGGACTATGAAAAATTTGACCTAGAGATATATTTGAAGTCAATTATGTAAATTCATAGGGATGTAATTATTAATTCATGTATAACCAACTTCAATTCATCTTTGTGGAAGATGCTTCATAGTTTAGTTAACTATGTGAATTTGAAGTAAAACCTTTGGTGCACTTACACCAAAGATGACACCTATCAATCACAAATTTTCATATCTATTTGTTGTTGTAAATGTTTAGATTTTAAAATTTTATGGTAGTAGTATCTAAAATCCTTTCTATTTATTGAAAAAGGATAATTTAGGTGTCTGTGTGCCTCCTTGTGTACATCATGTGTAATGGTAGCCCTGCCATTTTGCCCTGTAATAAGTCATGACAAAACAAAAATTGGAAGAGTTTAGAGATAGAAGAAAGTGAAAAACTGTGACTTTCTGGCTTATCTGGACTGGTTAATTCTGTCTGTTACGTTTTGATATGTGAATCAATATATTTGAATCAAATTCGGTTGGTTTTACTTGTTACAGTATCTAAATTTACATGCCTTCGGATCCATGAACATTGTGTTCCCCCCAAGTTGAATTGGGACATTGACTTGGTTTGGCTTACCTCTTTCTTCTAAATCTAAACATATATTCAATCTGAATAACTGTAAGTTTGGTTCTAGCCGTTGTATTAGGTCTCCGTTGCTCTTCTCTGTGGCTTGCTCATTATTATTCGTTGCTCTTCTCTGTGGCTTGCTCATTATTATTCGTTTTATTATGTTGCTTTCAGGGTTTTGTTTCTGCAGTAAGTCATATGCGATCATTTGTTCCTGCCATTTATGATATGACGGTGGCTATTCCCAAGAGTTCACCAGCTCCTACATTGCTAAGGCTCTTCAAGGGGCAATCTTCAGTGGTAAGCCAATCAAAGTTGGGATTTAGAAACTATTGCATCTAAAATGTCATCCTCCGCTGTCTCCCGCTGCATTTATGATCGCGTGTGATTGACTATTAAGGTCACCTTGCATAATTCTTGTTAAGCCAATCAAAGTTGAGATTTCGAGACACTCCCATTTTTTACCCGTGCCAGGTGCATGTGCATATCAAACGGCATTTGATGAAGGACTTGCCTGAAACAGATGAGGCTGTTGCTCAGTGGTGTCGAGATATATTTGTGGCTAAGGTGCACGTTGACTGGATTGTATGCTTTTTTATAAGTAGTTTATCTTGCAAAATTTTGTGCACAATAAGTGATTCGAGTCTATAGGTGAACTTGTGTCTCACATTTTGTTGACTCTTTGTTAATTCTTGGGGTGTGAGTGCTTTACAGTCTCATTCATTTTTCTTATTCTTCTCTGGGCGCAACAGGATGCATTGTTAGACAGGCATGTAGCTGAGGATACCTATCCTGATCTGGAGCCGCAGAATACTGGTAGACCAATAAAGTCTCTTCTGGTTAGACTCCCTCTCAAGACGTCTAACACGTGGTCCTTTTAAGCTATCCTTGTGTTGCATGCACTGTGCTTTAACTTGTTTGCCTAATCGACTCAATTTTATGCTGGGAGCAGGTTGTGACCTCTTGGGCTTGTCTGGTGGCTGCTGGGGCTAAAAAGTTCTTCCAGTGGTCTTCATTTCTATCATCCTGGAAGGGTCTTGCAATTTTAGCTCTGGGTTTGACAGTCGTTACTGGCCTTATGCACATTTTGATTCTATTTTCTCAGTCAGAACGTTCAACCCCTGCCAAGGTAAACCCAGCAAAGCCCTTAAACATGGAAGAAAAAACAGAGTCTGGGCATGACAAGAAACAGTAAATTACATGGTTCTTTCCCTAATCTTCCTCACACAGGACTACATCTACGATCACACTTTTAGTGAATTTAATTTTTTATGTACGCTTGTTTAGGGACTTACCTTGTTGAAAGCTTTGAAAATCCACACTCGTGGCATGTATTTCCTTTTTGTTTTTTGGTGAACATAGAGGCTAGGCCCAAAACAGATCAGGGAGACCCTGATGAAATTCTTCCATATAGTAGTGTGTATGCTTATCGATTCATTATTTTTTTCCAATTAATGAGGGTAAATTTGTATAGACAACGTGGAATATGGATCTCTTGTAGTTTTTTTTTGTCTTTAGTTGTAACCAACAGTCAATATTTATTGTAAAAAATTTATCGACTTGTATTTAACTTGAGTTATCAAAATTTAAAATTCTTAAAAATCAAAATTAGAAATTTGAAAAATTAATGTCTATAAATGATTTTAAAATTTAATACAATAATTCAAAATCTCTTCTACGGAAACTACAGGGAACAGTATTAAAGAAGAGTTGAGAGTCGGTAAAAACACAATCTTATTTGATGCCCAATTTTTATTTCCGCGATTACCACATTGTAAAATTAATCTCTTGCCCAAGAATGGGATTTCACTTCCGATAATCTCTTTTTCGTGCTAGACTTCGCATAGCATTGTTATTCATCGCAAAACAAAATTGTGTATGCTAAGCAGTGTATATATGTACTAAGTAATAAATATATAAGTAGTTTATTTGTTTGCACATTGCATATGCTTTAAAGATAATTAGTCTATTTTATTGTATGTTAATACATTTTAGATTTTGTAAGTGTTAACAAATAACAAAAGTATAATAAATTATAAAAAATGTATAAAATTAGTTCTATGAGATAAGTGAGAGAGAAGTAATAAGAAATTACTCATTGAGAGGATACTATAATAAATGATCTTCTTTGTTATATGAAAAAACTGTCATTGTAGTTTGTTTGAAGAATTTTAAAATCTCAATGTGTGTTTATATTTATGTTGGATTAATGTGATTTTAAATCAATTTACTTTTTAAAATTGATTTTAGTTAAATATAATTTTGCATAACTGTTATTTATGCTTGTAAACTTTCGTTTGAAATTTGATTTTTGCTATTTATACAATTTATTCAATGTAAAAGTAATTTTTTCACTTCTATATAAATGAGGGTTTGGATGGTATACATGATTTTGAAAATATCATATGCCAAACCAAATGAAAATATTTGTAAGACAAACAAATGTACAAACGGGCTTCTGAACTTCTCAAACACTAAACCAAACGCACTATCAAAAATTGATAAAATCATATTTGATTCTGCATCTCGCTTTAAGTGATGTATAATGATAAACTATACAAATCGTGGAACAAATTATTTAATCATATATTATTTTCTCTTATTTTAATTTTAAACTATATCAAGTTATATTTAAAGTCACTTATTATGAATTTTAAGAGATGATTAATTAATTCATTATTTTTTTTGTTGACTTCAAAAAAATCTTGGACCTCAAATAATTCCTTATTTAATAAGTGGTTAATTAATTTATTAATTTTTTTGTTAACTCCAAAAAAAATTTTAATTTTAAAAAACTTAAAATGTGGTTAATTAATTAATTACTTCATTCTTTTTTCATTGACTCTAGAAAAGTATTCACTTCACATAATTCCTAATGTATCATGGGAAAGATAAATAGTCATCGCACTAAGAGTTGAAGAAATGATCAAAGGATATCTCTTATCGATAAAATGAAACTCCCAAGTTCAAGGGGTTCAGGGTTTATGGTTTACTTTAAATAACTATAAATCTTTTTCTCATGTTTTAATTTTGAATCATATCAAGTTATATTTATAGTCCCTTATTAAAAATGTTAATTAATTCATTATTTTTCTTATTGACTTAAATAAATTTTCAAACTTTAAAGAATTCCTTATTTATGAGGAATTAATTAATTCATTAATTTTCTCATTCACTCTAAAAACTCTCGAACATAAGGGGATTTTTTATTTAAGAAGCGATTAATTAATTCATTAATTAATTATTTCATTTTTTTTCTATTGATTCCAAAAAGGATCTTCGTTAAAAAGGACTTACTTTACATATATATATATATAATAAAAATATAAAGAATCATCACATAAAGAGTTGGGTGTTTAATTAAACGAGGCTACTCCAGAGTCTTTTCTCTCCAGCATGAGAGTGGTCTTCCATTACTTCAAATCGATGTGTTCTTAGGAGTACAGTCTCGTTTCTGTTTTGTTATGTAGGTAAAGATGGTGATGAAAGAGGAACACGGTGAGTATATGAATGATGGCGAAACTATTATGTTAGATTGGCTAGAGTGGGACAATAATGTCTTAAATGAATGACTACTGATTGGGAAATTGATCACGGCAAAACGATTAAATAGGAATGTTAGTCAAACTTTTATTCTAAATAACTAGAATGTTATGGGAAGGGTATTGATTTCAGATGTCGGTAATGATCTTTTCCTGTGTCAATTCCATAGGTACGATGATTGTTGCCGAGTTCTACATAATTTTCTGTGGACGGTTATTAGTTTTCTTTCAATACTATGCCTTTGGTCCTACCTCTTTTCTATTAATAAGATCCAGTTGTCCAATTGTCCTTTCTAGGTGCATTTGCATGGTCTGCCAAAGGAAGTATGGAAAAAGACAAATCTTATTAAATTGGGATCAAAAGTAGGCAATTTGTTGGCATATGATGATCCACTTTCAGGGGATGGTATTTCACACAATTATGTCTACCTTCAGGTTGACATGAATGTCAATACTCCTTTATGTAAATGGATGTCGATCCCTAGGCTGGGAATGGATAAATTGTGGATCAGTCTAAATACGAAAAACTTCAGCACTGTCATTATGGTTGTTGTAGGATAGGGCATGATGTCAAATCATATAGATCTATTAATGGGGTTGAAGATATCTAATTATATTCTTCTTTTGGCACTTTTCCTGTAAAAATGATTAAGAAGGTGGTATGGATAAATGGTGGCGAGGAAGTTTCAATTAAGACTGATCAACGTTAGGCAGCATATGCACCTCCATATGATTTTATGTGGCGTGATGAAGTGGCAATTGATGGGACTATAGGGAGGGCAATTATGCATCTAACTGTTGACCAACAGTGGGAACTCTCAGATACGTGACAGTGGTAGTTATCCTTCATAGCACTTTACTGGGCTTACTTTTATTCTGATACTACTAAGGTTTCATCTTCCTGTTATGTCAAACGAATCGACCCAAATGTAAGTGCAAGCCCAAAGTTTTCGCCAGTCCACAGTGAATTATGAAAAATGTTTATGCAAAGCATGAATCAATGAGTTGGGTTTTGTTGCTCAGGTTGACCACCATATGAATATATTGGAGTATGTCTCAGCCCAATCATCTCTATAGTATGTCCAAATGATGTCGGAGGATGAGGGTGATAATAACGATAATGCTATTATCTGTTTCCAATCTAACCCAGAGAAGGTTGGCTTAATATTGGCTTTAAAACATGTCACTTTGAAAAGAAATGCAGATGAGTTTATTGACAGACCTTCATTGAAGAAATTAAAGCTTGATGTTATGGAGAATTATGTTCTTTTCTTTTCCTATCTTTTTTAATCGATTGGGGATTTTCAAGCTGGGACTAATATGAAGGCATTTGCCATGAAGGGTGAGCTACGATGGAATCATTGATGTCGACCTCTTCCTAAGAAGTTCTCTTTATGTTTGGAGGATATACGAGTTTCTCTAGGGTCGATTAAAGGTTCCTATGTCTAGGTTATTACAAAGCATGAAATTGTTGATTTGGTTAACTCTAAGCTATGTTCTAATCTGTCTATGCAAAAAGGGTATGATAGCTACCCATATGAAGCAACCAAAAGGCCAGGAGTTGCTTATCGTGGAATTGTCAGGGTTTGGGGGTTGCCTTGACAGGAAAGACTCTTAGGTAGTTATGTAAACTTTATAAACCCTTTTTAGTTTTCCTCATGAAAACTAGAATGTCAGAGAGAAAATTGAGACGTTTCCGCAAACGATTTCGTGATTATGTTTCTTTTATTCATGTTAACCTAGAGGGACTGTCAGGTAGGCTAGCTTTATTATGGTTATTTAGTTTTAAGGCAATTGTGCTAGATAAGTGCAGACATTGTATTCATGTCCGTATTGATGATTCGTCTGGGGTTTCACTTGGAATTTATACATTTGTATATGGTCAGCTGTAGAAGGTAATTGTAGTGCCTTATGGGAGACTTTATGCAGATTGAATCTTGGTGTCTCTGTTCTATGGTTTTACATTGGTGATTTTACTTTAACTTTGAAAAACAAGGAAGTTGGTTAGTTAACCCATCTAGACTTGTTGGATTTTAGAGATTCATGGATGCGTAACATGATAGAATTACAATTGAAAGGACCAATGTTCACTTGGTTAAATAACAAATTAGGCTTTACACATATATGAGAATGTCTTGATCGTGTTATCAGTAACTTTACTTAGTGGGAATCATTTCCATATGCTCAATTATTGCATCTAAAACCAATTGGGTCGGATCACTTACCTCTTCTTGCTCAATTTAAGCACTCCCCATATCATTGTAAGAAAGATTTTAAGTTTAAATTAATGTGGATTGATCATCCTAATTTGTTGGAGGTGATTTCTAATTCTTGGGTTCCCAATTATGAAACTCATGTACTTGTTATTAATCGATTCCTAGCTAATTTACGAAGGGTCAGAGCAAGTCTTAAACAATGGAATTAAGAGGAGTTCCCTAATAATCAAAAATTAATTAATAGTCTTTTAAAGGACATTCAGACTTGTTACAAGGGGAAATGGACATATGAGAAAGGAATACAAGTTAGTGAGTTGACAAGGCGTACAAAGACATTATGGGATAAAGAAGAAAAATTTTGGGCACAAAGATCCCGTGTAAAATGGTTGCAGTGTGGTGATCAAAATACTCGTTTTTTCCACCTAAATACAATTCAACGGAGGCAGGTGAATAAGGTACTTAAGTTAAGGAATGATGATAAACAATGGATTGATAATCCAACCTCAATTGAAGATTGTTTCAGACATCATTTTTAGGGAATCTTTACATCTGTTGGTGAAAGGGATTTCAATGCTATTTTAGCTCATATTTGACTAGTAGTTTCAATGAAGAATAATCACCATCTTCTCTATTTAGTGACTGACAAGAAAAATTAGAAAGGCAGTTTTCAAACTAGGAAGTACAAAATCTCCTGGTGTAGATGGATTCTCTAGCTTATTCTATCAATATTCTTAGGATACGGTGAGTGATCAGGTTTGTCGAATGGTAAAGGATGTTTTTGCTTCTACTATTACTTTACGAAAGGTAAATTACACGAATTTAGTCTTGATTCCAAAAACTGATTGTCTAGAGAATGTAGGTAATTATCGCCCTATTAGCTTATGTAATTTTTCCTACAAGACAATGTTTAAAGTGGTGACTAATAGATTAAAAAGCATTCCTCCCAAACTAATTTCAAAGAATGATAGGGCTTTTGTAGTGGGTAGACAAATACATGATAACATCTTAATTGTACATGAGACTTTCCATTATCTTAAGACTAAGATAAGTTCTTTGAATCATGAAATGACTGTTAAATTAGACATGAACAAGGCACATGATAAGGTGGAGTTGGATTTTCTTTGTGCAATCCTCTTACGTATGGCCTTCTCCAAGCAATGGGTTGATATTATAATGAAATGTATTAATTCAATGAATTTCAATCTAATGCTTAGTGGAAGAAAGATGGGGCATTTACATCCTCAATGAGGATTACAACAAGGTGACCCACTATCGCCTTATCTTTTCATAATTATTACTGATGTCTTGTCTAATATGATAAATGATGCTATCAATAGTAGAGAAATTTCTAGTATTAAATTGGCAAGGCATTGTCCCATTATTTCCCATTGCCTTTTTTCTGATGATTCGGTTCTGTTTATGAAAGCAACTCGGGAAAATTGTGTGCATATCTCTTCTTTCCCAATATTGTGAGGCTTCTAGACAGGAAGTTGATTTTCATAAATCGTGTGTTTTCTTTTCACAACATACACCATCAGATTTGAAAGCAGAACTTTGCTCTATTTTGGGTATCACAGTGGCAGCCCATCTTAGGAAATATCTTGGCCTTCCTATACTTTAGGGAAAGTCCAAATCATAAGCTTTAGCGTTTGTAAGAGATAAAGTGAAGAAGAAAGTGCAAGGGTGGAAGCAATGGATGTTATCACAGGCTGGTAGGGAAGTTGTTATTAAATCAATAGCTACTGCAATTCCTACATTCACAATGTCTTGTTTTAAATTTCCAAAAAGGAGATGTCGGGAATTGGATAGTTTATTGGCCGATTTTTGGTGGGGTCAAACTAATAAGGAAGGGAGAATTTATTGGAAAGCCTGTAGTAAATTATTTGTGTCAAAGAGTAGAGGTGGTATGGGATTTAAAGATCTGGCCAATTTTAATGTAGCTTTGCTCACTAAAATGGCATGGCGAATCCTAATGAATCCAAATGATTTATGGGTGCGCATTATTAAAGGCATTTATTTTCCTACAGTTGATTTGCTTAATGCCAAAAAGGGATCCCAATCTTCCTGGGCTTGGGCAAGTATTCTTGAAGGCTGAGAATTTCTTCAGAAACATCTTTGTTGGTCTGTTGGCTCTGGACAACAAATTAAATTTTGGCAGATCCATGGATCCCTACGTTACCCTAATTTGTTCTACATTCATTACCTCCTCGGGCTGAGATGTCTACAATAACAGTGGCTGATGTTATATCTAATGGTAGATGGAATTTGTCACGATGAGAAAGCTTGTTGGAGAGAGATGAAATTCTTGCCATCAGGAAAATTTGCAACCCTCTGTTAATAACGTTGATTCTTTGGTGTGAATAGGTAATGCAAACGGGGTGTGTACGGTAAAAAAATGACTATCGCCTAGCAAAAAAGGAAGTTGAAGAGCGTATGGATTTTGGTGCCAGTTCCTCATACCAAATTCCACAACAATTATGGCGAGAAGTGTGGCAGTTGATAGTTCCTCCAAAAATTCGCCATTTTATTTGGCGAGCTTGCTCCAACGCTTTGCCAATTAGAGAATGCTTATGGAATAAGAAATGTGCCACTAATCCTCTTTGTCGATGTTGTGCTGAACATGTAGAATCTTTGGAACATCTCTTACTCACTTGTCAATGGGTAAAGTTAGTATGGTTCTCTTGCCTTTCAACTATAACAACCCGGGAGGATACTATAACTCGCTTTGATGAGTGGCTGTCAAATATTTTCTGTGATTCACAATGGGATGTTACTGCTAAGTCCCTTCTAGCTTTTCTCTGTTGGCATATTTGGAAAATTTGTTGCATGCTAGTTTTCAAAAATAAGCATGTTGACCCTGTTAAGACTTTGCACCAAGCTTATGCTTCTTATTTGGATTTTATTAGGCTGCTCCTCTATCGGGTGTTGTAAAAGTTAATGTTGATGGAAGTTGGAAAAAAGGAGCATTTTCTTGGAGGTCTGGGAGTAATTTTATAGGATTCAAGTGGAACTGTGCTTGATATCTGTAGCTATTCTAGTGTTGCTCCTACTCCTTTTTCTATGGAATTATTGGCTGTTCTAAAGGGTCCTAACATGGCAAAGGCTTTGAACTTAGAGCGAATTTGTGTGGAGTCTGATAGTAGGCTTCTGGTGGATTCATTTACCTCCTCATGACAGTTTCTTGATTGGTGTTGCAGGAACTAAATGGAAGAAGCTCAATCTCTGATGTGTAATTTCAGAGAATGTTCAATCCGATGGATTCCTCATTCTGCAAACCGAGCGGCCAATTGGCTGGCAAAGTTTTTTGACAAGGGGATTTGCCTGTCCAGTTGGGGTTTAACCTCTCATCCCCTTTAATGTCAATATTGGAGGAAGATATCTCAGCTAACAGACACGGAGTTTGTTAGTGTTAAGCTTCTCCTTCTTTTGTCTATTGGTTCTGTTTATTTGGTGCTCTTTTATTTCTTGTGGTGTTGCTGGTGTTTAGTCTCTGTCTGTCTCGCAATCTATATTTAGAGTCTTCGTGGTGGGTATCTTCTTTCGTTTCTCTTTCTCGTGGTTTCTGTGTCTCTAAACTTGTGCTGTAATGTTTGTTTTTCTGATGCAATCAACACCCAAAAAATAAAAAATTAAAAGAGATTTCTCATTCATCATCAAATGAAACTCATGTAAGTATATGAGTTTAAATTTTACTATAGCAATAAATTTTACTATCATCTGATAAGTGAAAAGCAATTAATTGTGCAGAAAATAATTAATTTATCGTTGTAAAATAAAAGGTGGAATTAGCTAATGCTAAGAATTTAATTTTTCTAATAATTGATCTCAGGTTAGATTAACATTTTAGTTCGTTAACTTTATTTAATATTTTAAACTGATTCATTAAATTTATGATATATAAACATAATTCTTTAAATTTTAAATTTGTCTCCTAAGAACCCATTTAATGAATTTTAATTCACCAAACCTTCATCTATTTTGCTGCTGGAGATGGAATCCCAATTGAATTTTCTTGCCTTTATTACGTTAATATGGCATACTCAATCATTTAAGATTGAATTAATGAAAATAAATCCAAAATCTCACTTAACCCCGGTCCTTCCCCGTTTTCATCGTAACATTTTGTTACAAGAAGCTAATGGATGATTCGTATAGTTATGGAGGAGAAGATAAATGACTTGCGGAAAAACAAGCGCGGCATCTTCGTCTTCCTATCAAATATAAGAGCTTCAAGTGGCGAGTTTGCAACTACGGCTTGCTAGATTTTATTTTATTTTTATGTTTTTAGAATAATTGTGTGAAATTATTTATTAAAATAAATTTTACAAATTTTTTGAAAATTTGTTTAAATTATTTATTTTTAAAAACACAATAAAAATTAACAACAATAAAAACTCGTGCCTATGTATATATTTATAACATATTTATTATATATGTATTTATATTTATAAATATAAATACATGTGCCTGTGTATTTATATTATATATTTATTTTATATATATATATATATATATATATATATATGCACATATGTGTGCGCATATTAGCACATGCATACATATATAACATATAGGTTTAATATATAAGTATGTGGTACGAACACTCATATTTATTTTAATTAAATTAAATTAAATTTTAAGTTCACTCAAAACTTAGTTGATATTATTTTTAAATATTTATTTTATTTTATTTATAACAAATCATTAAAATATTAATTTTTTAAAAATTTTAATTATATTTCATTTCAAATCATAATTTTTTTATTTTCTAAATAAATTTTTTAATTTTCTTAATAATTTTTTTAAAGAAGTAGGTGATAGTTACTTATTGTCTTTCAAATCTTATTTAAACTCAATCTACAACTTTAGCTAAATTCATCTTTTACAAAATTATATTTTTGTTATTAATAAAAACAATTTTAAAAAATAAAAGAAAGCATCTACATAATGTTTTTATTTTTTATTTTTAAAAATACTTTCACACGCTGAGCAAGAGGGGTTTGAGTGTTGGTCAAATCCTCAGTTTAATTGCTTGAATATGTATGATCTTTTATTAGTTTTTTGTGGATCGGGTGGAGCATGAATGTATTAAGCATGATCCGCCGTGACCCTCAAATTTTTTAATTTTTATATTTGATTAGAAAAATTAGATTTAAATATTATTTTTTAAACTTTTTTTAAAAAAAATATATAATTTTTGTCCCTTATTTTTAACTAAAGTATCAATTTGTTCTCAAAATATGGAAAATATCAAATAATTTTTCAATGATAAAAAAGTAAACTGATTTGATCTTTTTCAAATACTAAATTGATCTTTGAAATATAATTATTTTTGAGAAGTTTCATTTTTAGAAGGTCATTTTGATATTTTCTATTTTTGAAATACTAAATTGGTCATAAAACAAAAAGTGAGGGACTAAAATTGTAATTTTTTAAAAAATTCTTTTATTTAAAGTTTTTGAATTAAACTAAATGGGATTAATTTACTAACCAAGGTTGTTAAACTTGCGAGAGAGAGAGAGAGAAATTCGTAATGTAAATTCGTAACCGTTTACCTCAATTAATAAATAGTTATCAAAATATGTAAATTTATAGTTTAGATACTATATATATTAAGAAATTATTCAAATGTAATTCAAATTATACTTAATCAAACAAAAACTATTTATATTTCATAATTTGTAATACTCAACATGAATATTTTAAGATAATTATACATAAATAATTATTCAATATAAATAATTAAATAATATTTATTTTATTTTTTAAATAAGTACATATTAAATGTAATTTTATTATTTTTTTATACATATTCAAACTTGTGATAAAATAAATTGTAAAGGTTTTATGAAAAAGAAGTTTATCTATATCTTGTTTAGTCTTGGGTTTAAATTATTATATTGCTAATTTTACAAGTTAGTTGACACATTAAAATCGTAAAATCAGTAGATTCGATAAGTTAACTTGCAAGTTTACCGGAGTTTATATTAAATCTGAGTTTACATCTAATTAACTAGTTTTCTTTATGTATAATCGTAAATTCAAATAATAGACTCGCGAGTTTGATAATTATGTTACTAACAATATCCATACTTTCTCCTCATTAAATTTAACATTAATTTTAAATTTAAATAAGTATTGTACTTTCTTTATTAATAACTTCATTACCTAAATATTTGCAAGGATATTGGTATCTATTCACTATTCATGTAATGCACAATAAAATTACACTTAAAAAGCATATCACTTAACAACATGATAGTTCAATAAAGTAGCATTTTGAAGAAAGTAAATATTTGATAAAACATTACAATTTAGGTGTCATTTTTTGTGTATTAATAATTTTGAGTGCATCCATACATATAGTTATAATGTATGGACATAATTATAATATTATTATATTTTGAATTAATAATATTATAATTATGTTACTACATTATAATTGAGTACATTAGTATATTCAAAATTATGAGTATATAAAATATTTTACTTAAAATTTATAATTGTTAATTTGTGAAAAAACATATTTACAAAGCATCATAAATATTATTTTTTTCCAACATTTGCAAAAATTTTACAATATTTTAAAGAAAAATATTCAAGGTCTAGTACAGAACAACATATTGACATTTGAGCATAATTATATTCTATTAAGTTATTATAAACTACTATTTACATGAATGTATTAAATATTTAATATAAATTAAATATAAAATTATATACATAATGCATATATGAGTATAATAAATTTAAATTAAAAAATAAAATAATAAAATGAAATAAAATAATCTAATCATAAAAATTTAGTAATTTCAAAGGGATTAAAATATCAAAATATATGAGGTATAAAATTTTAATATAATACTATATTATACAAATAAGAAAAAAATTTGAGGGCCTCTCAAATACATATGGTTTCACCACTATACATAGGTAGTTGTGTTGAATATGTATTTCATATAAATATCATTTCTTTTTGGACATATTCAAGTATGGATATGTTACGGGACAATAAATTTATTGTTCTGTCAAATCTATGCTCAAATATATTTTTTTATTTTTTAAATAAATAGACTTCCATACAAGACAATAAATCTATTGTCCAATAAATTTATATAAATTTAAATTTTTTTAAAAATAATTTATCATAATTCATTTATAAAAAATTAAATTATTACATAATATAAAAGTGTGAATAATTTTATTTTATTTTCTGATAAATCAGTGTTTCATTAGTCATTGCTTCTGTTCAAAGTTCGCCAACAAGAGTTGGGCCAGAAGGGCTGGGCCGTCGATTCCCATATAAGGGTTCTTCAATCGCACGGACACGCGCATGAAACGAATTGAAAAAACGAGGGGAACGAGCGGGCATAAGCCGTTCGTTGCCACCGTCGCCTCCCTTACTACCATTCTCCGTCTCCTTCACTCCATGTTAAAGCGCAAACCCGAAGACGATTACAAAGCAAAACCCTAAACCTCTGCAGTAACTGCAGTGCTGACTCTTTCTACTTCACTTTTTATTATTCATATATATTCAGCTTCTGTTAGAGCTTCAACCGCTCCACTCTTTGGACTGCAAAGCTCATCATGGCTCAGATACCCGAGGTATCAATTTATTGAATTTGGTTGCGATGAGTTTAAATTTCTCAAAAGAAGAAACCTAAGGTTTATGTGCGTTTGTAGTTTTCAGCGAATGGTAGTAACTCAATACAATGTGAGCTGGTGTCTTCTTAAGCAGAGTTGAGCAATGATTATTACTACTCTAGGTCATGAATTATGCGGTTAACTGCAATCTTTACAACATAAATATCCACTGAATATTTTGTATTTTGGTTATACACACACACACACACCTGTTTGGTTAGTATTCTTTATGTTGATGTTGGAATGAGTGAATTCCACAATGGTTTTAATGCTGGGGCTAGGTGTAAAGGAGCGCCGTTAGTTGGTTTTTTGACATTGGAAGACGAGTGTAATCAGTAAAGCATGAAACATTTTAATTTTGTTGCATCTTTTTGTGAACATGTTTGTAAGGGTGTAATCCTTAGACTCCTTCCATTAAAAAAATATACGTGCAGCAGTATATTATTATTATTATCATTATTATCATCATCATTGTTGTTGTTTTTGTTATTATTATTATCATTATTATCATCATCATCATACGTGCACCCATAAATATACGTATGAGATCCATTTAAAGAGAATTTGACAATTTTGACCACCATTCCTCAATTTTGTGGCTTTCTTTTATTTTATCTCTTCCAATGTTAGCAAAAGTTTTGATTATGTTGTTCCTTCTCTCTGTCTTTTGATCCGGCATAGTTTTCTAATGTCTGAGCTCTTAATTTTTAGGGTGCAACGGAATCTGTTGAGGCAGTTGCATTCAGTTTCTTGACTACTGAAGAAATACAGAAGACTAGCTTTGTGAAGATTACAAATCCCATTTTGCTTGATAGTGTGGAGAGGCCTGTGCCTGGTGGATTATATGATCCTGCGTTAGGCCCACTGGATGAGAGGACTCTGTATGTTATATCAATGTTTAACTCCTAACCATAATATTTGACTATGGGAATTCACTTTTGGCCAGTGAAAGTTAGTGACTTCGAAGATGGTTTATTCTGGTTGCATGACTTTGCTGAAATGCTTGCTTTCCTGTTATAATTATGGCCATATTTTTAGAGCTTGTGGAGAAATCTTAGTTGCTATACAAATCTCAATTTTCCTATTAGAAATTTATTTTTAGAGCTATTGTGAGGGAGCTTTGGCTTTATGGAATTGAAGAAGGTTTCAAAAGCTCGTTTGAACCACTGTATTTTTGCTTTTTGTTTCTGTTTGTTGTTCCTTGTTTTCTGTTATTTTAGTAGGATTTCTTGCCTCCTGGATTTCAATTCCTGATCTCTTGATGAGTTGTTAAAAGAAAAAAAAGGTATATTAGAGTAGGTAATTGTTAACATTATGCATATGGAAAGAAATTTAATGTGTTACTAATCCTTCCTGTCTCTATTTACATTTACATAGCATTGTAGAAATGTGTGTGGTTGATACATCTCTTTTGTTTGGTGTAGTTGTAAATCATGTGGTCAGCCCTCAAAACATTGCCCTGGTCATTGTGGTCATATCGAGCTTGTTTCCCCAGTTTATAACCCTTTGCTGTTCAATACTCTTAGCAATATTCTGCAAAGAACTTGTTTCTCTTGCCATTACTTTCGGGCTAGCAGATCTGAGGTAAACATACATTAAAGTGGAACTATTACAATTTTTTTTTTTTTTTTTTGTAGATTCCTCATGCATGTGTTTTTATAAGATGCCTATGCATTTCTTGGCCATTATTCACAGTCTTATATTGGTTCAAGGTGGAGAAGTTTACGTCCCAATTGGAGCTCATCGTGAAAGGGGATATTATTGAGGCCAAAAAATTGGATTCATTTGACCCGAGTGAATCCTCAAATATGGGTGATGATGATATGAGACAGTGTCAAAGTGCTGAGCACCTTCAAGGGAAGTGGAACTCACATCAATTTGGTGAAGTAATGTCTGTTCTAAACAAATTTCTGAAGCGGCAACATAAGAAGTGTAGAAATTGTGGGTGCAGTAATCCAAAAATCAGTAAACCAACCTTTGGGTGGTTTTATGTGGTAAGTCTCTTGATTCTCACTACTGGAGATTATATTCAAAAGTTAATTATCGTAAACATCTAATCTATATTTTTCTTACCTATCCTTGTTGGCTTCAGTTCGTGCAATTTAAGTTACCTTCACCTTTCCTTTTTGTTTTGGTTGTTGCTTTTAGGAGTTTTGATATTTTATTACAACTGGTTATTGTCTTGTTATATGTCAGAGTTCCAAGTGCCTTAAATTATTACTACATGTTATATTTTTCAGCTGGCATGTAGTTATTGCTTGTTTTTCTTTTATATTCTCTTTTCCCCTTGTTTGATTTGGTTGCTAGGTAGCACACTTACTTTCCCATTCTCAGTAGTCCTTATTTGGACTATACTTAAACTTTCTGGTGGGATCACCACAGTATTTTCTGAGCTGTGTGTGCTAGCATAATTGTTAATTGCCACATTGTACATTGATTAATCATAATTCTGTTTAAGATTTTGATGGTCCATTGAGCGTTCTGTGCTGCAAAAGTTGCAGACATAAACCTCTTTTGGTTGGGCAGACATGTTGGTATTATGCAAGGCCCTGTTCATGCCTTCCAAATTATTTGCATTTAATGTTGATGTATTTGAATTTCCAAATTTAAAAAGAGAACTGAATAAATTGGTGGACAAAGGGTTTTTTTTTTTCTCATATGGGTGATGAGTTGAGAAAGTTTGGAATTAGATACCTACAGGTCTTTTGTTGACATTGTACTTTTCTATGTGAATGATTAGACTCCTTCCACAGTGCACAATGTGATGTGTGTATGTCCCTGCTTGTTGATTATTACTATCCGCAATTACTAATTTTTTTTTTTCCTTTTCCTCTCCCCTGCTTGGGCTTATGATTTGTGGCTCTAGAGTGGTCTCTCAAGTGAACAAGCTAGAAGAAATGTTATTAGAGAAAGTGCTGATGAAATTATCAGGGATGTTATTCCTTTAGAAAATAGGGATAATTCAGATGACGATGATATGCCTCATGCGACCTCTGCTGGGACTGTTGCTAGTGCTTCAAAAGGGCTTGAGAGAAAAAATGAGGAATTGGCTCGCAAGTTCGCTAAGCAGAAGAGATTTTCGGGGCCCTTGTTACCATCAGAGGTCATTTTTTGCCTTTATTGGTTAATTTGGCATGGGGACTAGTGTTCATAACCTTTCTCTTGTTTGGAATAAATTGTCTGTCTGTTTATTACATCATTAATATACCCAGCTATTGGAATCTGTTTGAATTGCCTTACTTAACTACAGGTTAAAGGTATTCTGGAACTTTTGTGGAAAAATGAGGCTCAATTCTGTTCTCGTATTAGTGACATCCAAGATCAGGGATATGGAAAGAAAGCAGGTCATTTGATGTTTTTTCTAGAGACTATTCTTGTTTCACCAACCAAATTCCGACCCCCCACCAAAGGAGGTGCTTCTGTAAGTATTACTAAGAAAAATGGGTTAAAAGAATTTGTTAATTTGCTCTAAATCAGGTCACTATAAAAAATTTTGAGAGAATATATTTGGTGATTTGATATTCAAATCTAGTTCTGTGTTTATATGGAAACTTAGTATGTTATGTCATAATTAAGATGTATGCATGTTAATTTCTCATCTGATTTTTTTTTTTTTTTTAAAGTTCCTTCTACTATGGAATATAGGTGCTGCTATCTGTAGAATTCTCATTGATTATTGGTGTTTGTATTCATTGCATAATTTGGTATTATATTATAATAACTAATAATTTTGTAATGCGGTTATTTTGAAGTTGAATGTTATCCTCTTTTCCTTGTATCAAATTTGCTTCTATATTACTGAAAAATAATGGAGATAAGTTGTGGTGGAATTTTGAATTAAAAGGATAGCCATGTGGCTTTGGTCTTTGTAGTGCCTTGACGAGATCTTTATATGATGTCTTATCTTAGGAGTGCAATTTTATATTAAGAGACTTTACTAATTGCTACATGGTATTGAAGGAAGCTAATATAATCGTAAATAATGGTAAAATACTTTGACATGGTATTGGAGTCTCTATAACCAAGTGGTGTGGAGTTCAATCCCTGCTACCTTTCATTCTCTTAATTGAAATTAAGTTGTAGCAAAAGGTATGGTAGGCTTGTGCTTTGTCCACCCTTCAAGTCCAAAGGGTCTCATGCAAGATGTGTCAGATTTTTACGCAACTCTTATGTGCCTTCATTTAACAACATAAGGTTTTGAGTTGAAGTGGTCTTTGACAACCTTCAAAAATCACTTTATGATAAGAGTAGAAAATAACGTGACATACAGAATTGTGCTCTTAATGTGAGGGACTAATGCTAATTCTTTCTATTTCATTCATTATTGTTTGCTTAACTATCTTTAGTTAATTGTTAAGTGTCTATTATAGGTGATGGAGCATCCTCAAACTGTTCTGTTGACTAAGGTCCTGCAGTCCAACATTTCCTTAGGAAATGCCTATATCAACAACTTAGATCACCCAGTAATTATTAGGCGGTGGATGGATCTTCAGCAATCTGTAAATGTGCTATTCGACAACAAAACTGCGTCTGGTGAGATTTTCTTCTGGGCTAGGTTTGTTTACACCTTTATGAACTTGTAATATGTGAAGCTGCAAGTAGTTGGGTTGGTCGTAATGTTGTCAATAACCAAGAAGGGGCTATTCTATAAATTATTGTTTAGTTGGTGTATGATAAATTTTTAGTTAGATATGTTGATAGTAACAGTGTGAACATCTTACTGAGGAGTAAAGTAATTATTAGTTGAAATTACTTCATTAAGAAAATAAAGGAAAACAATGCAGGATGGTTGGGTAACTGAAATAAAAAGAGCAAAAATGTGAAGAAAGGAAGTACTTCAGGCTACAGCTCAAAAGAGCAATCCAATCGCTGTGCATATGAGATAAATAAACACTCTTCCAGAATGCCCACGAGCTGAAGAGATATTTATGGCACTTGACACAATTATTAGAAAAAAGGGCCTTATGAGGCATAATAAGCCATTTGAGAACTCTACATAAATAGGACAGAGAAATTGATTGATACTAATGCCTTACCTGATCGGGGTGAAGTGCAGACTGAGCAGTGCAATAGTCAGTGTCAATCAGCAGAAAAATGACCCTAATCAATTCAGCGAAGTGCATAAATTCCATATTGCTGAAATTGAGAGTTGAAAGGCTAGAAAGTTTGGAGATCAAGGGTTCTATTTGTATTAAATCATGGCTTGAAGGCCTAAAATAATAACAAAAATTAAAATAATAGTAAATTATTTTGACCTTTCTTGAGGTTTGAAGCTTTAGCACTGGATACCCCTCTTGTTTGAAAATGTCACTATCCCCCCCTCTTTCTATTTGGTATATGCTGCTTTTGTAAAACAACCCTAAAGCCACAATGCCATTTAAAAACCAAAAATGTTTAGTGGTGCCCAATATATGTTGTTGTACAGTTCTTTCTCTTCGAAGGCTGAATTGTCTTTTCTACCCTTGATGCCTGAAACTCCAGCCTTGGAAGCTCTCTCCAATACTAAAAGAGGCAGTGACTTGGAGTTTCCTTAACCCTGTCATAGAAAAGAAGTGACCAAGCAGATGGAGAATATGGAGGCAATGAAGTTCTTGTATAAAAAAAATGGCAACATTGTTTTGAGAGTGACAGTGACCTGACATTGGTCTCTCTGCAATTTTAGTTGCTCTCAAAGGAGGCTAATTCCTCCTCTCAATTGCATTTCATAGTTCCTTGGCATCATTGTTTAAATTTTGAACTCATTTTTTTTCTCCTGTGGTAGCTATTGTTGTTTGGAGTGCGAGTGTACTTCATTTTTTGTTCCTGTTACTGAACAGAGTTTTGGTTCACTATACTTGTCCATACACATCATACTCATTGATAGGTGGTTGTTTCAGAATTCTGATAGCTTGCTAATGCTTACATAAAATTTTCCTTGGTTGGTCTTAGGTCAAAAAGATGTACCTTCTGGAATTTGTCAGCTGTTAGAGAAGAAGGAAGGCATCTTCCGCCAGAAAATGATGGGAAAGAGGGTTAATTTTGCATGCCGTTCTGTCATATCACCAGATCCTTATTTAGCTGTCAATGAAATTGGAATTCCCCCATATTTTGCCTTAAGATTAACATATCCTGAGGTGAGAGTTGTAACTACTCATAAGTTGTTGAGTATGCCTATTATATTCTCTATTTAAATTTCTTCGGCTTTCTTCTAAAAGGGTTTACTGTCCTTCTTTGTAAATCTGCTCTTTCTCTTAAAAAATGGATGATTTAAATTGCAAAGTCTAAAATGAAAAAAGTGACAAATTAAAAATATTGTGCTTAGAAACCTACTTGGATGTTTGACTTGTGGGATTTCTGAGCCAATTTTCCCACTAAACCATGGTCCTTTAGATATTTGATCAATCTATTTTTAATTTGACCAAGAGATGATGGCTCCATAGCTGCTTTTGTTAGGGAAAAGTACTAATTGAATGTTACTACAGACTGTTAAGGGAAATTTGATATTTTTAAAAATAGGGAAGAGTTATGGAAATTTACCCACTCTATTGAGAAATTTAGAAATTTGAGAACATATATCGTAGTTTATTATTGACATTGCATGGAGGTGTCCCTAATTATGTGAAATCTTAACGCTCGTTCTTTATGCTTCTCATTTTGTTTACACCCCCACCCCCTTCCACCTTAAATTTTATGTTAATATCTTGCAGAGAGTTACACCTTGGAATGTAGTCAAATTAAGAGATGCTATAATAAATGGCCCAGAATCCCACCCAGGTGCTACACACTATGCTGATAAAGTCTCAACCGTCAAGCTTCCCCAGAAAGGGAAGGTGCTTTCTATGATATCAAGGAAATTGACTTCTTCAAGAGGGGTTATCATGCAACATGGTAAGATACATGATCATGAATTTGAAGGCAAAGTTGTATATCGGCATTTGAAAGACGGTGACATAGTGCTTGTCAATCGACAGGTACTGTTTTATGTAATTTGATATGTTTCAATACTTCAGTAATGTGGCACTGCCTTCTATTCCTTTAATGAAACATTCTATTTGTTTGGGTCTATGAATGCTGTTGAAATGGTTGGTGTATGTCAAATGTCAACTTGTGGAAACTAATCTGGTTTTTAGAAGTTTAATATATATGTTTGTCTGTGTGTGTGTCTGTGTATGTATATGTTTTCTTTTCTAATGTTACTTGTTCATTTTAAGTTGCTTGTTGTTGTTGTTGTTGTTGTTAGTGTGTGTTTATATGGCCTGGCATTGTATATCTCAATTTGACATATAACAATTTTTAGATGTATTCTGTATTCAGAATGTTTGATCTGAATATGTATATTTTATACTTATAGTTTTATTTTACTTTATATTCTGTTGCAGCCTACACTTCATAAACCCAGTATAATGGCACATGTAGTTCGTGTGTTGAAGGGGGAGAAAACAGTGCGTATGCACTATGCAAACTGCAGGTAATATGAAGTTGAATTTAAGCATGGCATCATTATGGTTTGAATTAATGTACTAATACATTTGACTCTAAATCTTACAATCCTTGTGGAGAAGCTATTATGAGAGTTTCATGTTGATCAGTTGATGCACTCTTATATATACCATTTCATTCTATTTTGCTTTGTCTTAATTTCAGTACTTACAATGCTGATTTCGATGGTGATGAGATGAATGTTCATTTCCCACAAGATGAAATTTCCCGCGCTGAAGCTTATAACATTGTAAATGCCAATAATCAATATGTCAAACCTACCAGTGGTGATCCAATAAGAGCCTTGATTCAGGTATTAGCATAATAACAACAAAGACAACAATTGTAATAATAATAATTATAGTAATAGTAATAGTAATAACAACAATTTGCATTGTGTCCTAAGTAAGAGTTTATTTTCTGATTTTGAAAGCTCCTTATTTTGAATAATTTTGCCAGGACCATATTGTAAGTGCTGCACTTCTTACAAAAAAGGATACCTTTTTAAGTTATGAAGAGTTCAATCAACTTCTATACAGTTCTGGTGTATCCACTGCTTCATTTGGCTCTTTTCAAGGCAAGGCTGGCCAGAAAGTTTTTGTGTCAAATTCTGAGAGTGACATGTTGCTGCTTCCTCCAGCAATATGGAAGCCAGAGCCCTTATGGACAGGAAAACAGGTTACTATCAGTTAGTGTCATTTTGTCAAGATGTATCATCACTTTAAATTTTATTAAGGGCTCAGAGATGAATAAACATGCAGGCAACTTTTCTTTTTGTCTTTTTTCTCGTGTTGTATTGAGTTGTAGAATCATTTGTGATTAACTTAGGTATCCTATTTGCCTGCTTAGGAATGATTTGCTTTGTCTGTTCTTAATCCTGGTTTCTGTTATCTCCCTAGGTTATCAGTGCATTGCTATATTATATTGCCAGAGGTTACGCCCCATTTACAGTTGAGAAAAGTGCGAAAATCCCACGTGATTTTTTCAAGACACGAACTGTGGAGGGGAAAAAATGTGCTGGAGGTGATGCATCAAGAAAGAAGGAAGATCCTGATGAAGATAAATTGTTGATATATAAAAATGATTTAGTCCGCGGTGTAGTTGACAAGGCTCAATTTGGTGACTTTGGTATTGTCCATACAGTGCAAGAACTTTACGGCTCAAATATTGCTGGCAATCTTCTTTCAGCGTTAAGTCGTTTATTCACTGCCTTTTTACAGGTTAGCTACCAAATTAAATTTTTACTCCATCTTTCTGAAAAGTTGGTTTAGTCAACATGGTTATGTTTTTGTGTTTCTATCCTCTAGATGCATGGGTTCACTTGTGGAGTGGATGATCTTCTAGTAACTGAAGAAAAGGACAGTGAAAGGAAGAAGCAACTTGAGAGCTGTGAGGAAATTGGTGAAATTGTTCATCGTGAATTCGTTGAAGCCATGGATGGTGCTAAAATAGGTACTTTTGACTTAATATTTGTATATATAAATCATGTCTTTTTAAAGTAATGCGATAACAAGTTGCATTTGCCTAATGAATAAATTTTGGATACTTATTTCTCCTTTTGCATTAACTTATCATTAAACTTTCAGCCAAATTCCAATTCATAGTTTTCTCTTCTCGGGTTACTATCAATTTGTGCTTGTTGTGTAAAGTCATAATGTCTCTACATATGTGGCTCTTCAGATCCTATCACACTTCAATTGAATATTGAGAAAAAAATACGCAATAATGGAGAAGCAGCCTTAACATACTTGGATAGGAAGATGATAAGTAGTCTTAACTCCAAAACAAGCTCTGGGATATTGAAGGTGCTACTTTCTGAAGGAATATTGAAACCTTCTGGAAAGAATTGTATCTCTCTCATGACTACATCTGGAGCTAAAGGTAGCATGGTAAGTTTACTGTTCTAACTTCTCACGTTATTTCATTGTCCACATCCATAATATGAGACACAGTACCATGCATACCGTATGTACTGTTCTACAGGGAAAACTTGTTGGTATTTACATGTCTTTAAGTAACTTTTTGTGTATCTTATCTGTCATGACTCAGTTTGAACGTTATGTATCCATGATACACTTTGACGATCAGGTCTTGAGGGAACTTTAAATCTATGCAGCTTCAACTTTTTTTTCCCCCCCTAAATGAATTTAATATTATATATTGTTGGTGATGTTCCTTTCTTCTATGACCAAAATATTGAAGACTATGATATTTTATGTATATTAAGAATCTCTTCATCTTTCCAATTATTGCTCCTCTTGAAAACAAATGAAATTTCCTGAACATTTTGGAAGTCCTTAAATTTTGTGTCTTGGACCAGACCAGAATGACATTCATTACTTTTTGCTTAATTAGATGAAAGATCCTAACAAAGACAAAGTAGATGATGCACTGAATTCAAATTTTATTTACAACTATCAAAATCATGAATTTAGTTAAATCTCAACAGGGGGAAAACATTGTGGGGCCAATGGGGGGACTGTATGTCTGACATAAGTAACATTAATTCTAACAACGGGTAAGCATCACTAATTTGTAGGGACTCCTTTTGGGGATCATGCTCAAAATTGGTAAGGCTTTGCTGCCACAGATTTCAGACCAGCAGCATAATTTTAGCTGGGCCAACAGTGCAATTATATAGTACTGTTAAGCAAATGGCTCAGGTGCTGTGGGCAAGTTTAACTGTTGAAAATGTTATTAAAACCTTATTTCAGACTAACTACTGTGGCAGGTGCTTAAAGATATCAGTACAAGTTATTTTGGATAACTTGTATTTTAAGTAACTTGTGAAGTCGGTTTTGTCCAAGACAAAAAAGGAAGTTAGGCTGGTTCTCTCCATTGTTTGACTGGTTTTTCTAAGAACTGATTATAGACTGGTTTCCAGTATTTTGCATTCAACTGCATTTTTGTGTCTGGTTTTCAGAACCTTTTTTTCATAATCCTAGGTTCTGGTGTCTTTTTATTGGCACAAGTTAAGAGTATATTCTGTCTTTAGCAATATTAGGCTAATTACTTTGTGCTTTGAACAGGTTAATTTTCAGCAAATTTCTTCTCATCTTGGCCAACAAGAGCTAGAAGGCAAACGAGTTCCTCGCATGGTTTCTGGAAAAACCTTACCATGTTTTCCTCCCTGGGATTGTTCCTCTAGAGCAGGAGGGTTCATTATCGACCGGTTTCTTACAGGTCTTCGTCCACAAGAATATTACTTCCACTGCATGGCTGGTCGTGAAGGGTAAGAAAACTTCTTGATTCTGGTCATGTATAAGGTTTTGGATTCCTAATCAATTGTCTGTAACTCTGTTACTTAGTCAAGAATTAAAGATATATAATGGCACTTAATACATAGTTATTAAAAATGAAGTTTTGTCTTATAGAAGTATATCTTGCAGAACTTAAACGTAATAATTTTTGTACTTTATTTTAAGTTAGGGTAAATATAGCTCTAATACATAGTAGGAAGTAATATTTTAGCAAAATTAAAAAAAAAAAAAAATTGAAGAGAAGCAAATAAGTGTCTGAATTTCACTTGTCACAGTTTTGGATCTGTACATGGAAGGTATAATGTATTTTTGGCTGTCATACAGTTACTCCTTCCCAACTAATGACATCTTTGCCTCACAGATTAGTTGATACAGCAGTCAAAACATCACGGAGTGGGTACCTGCAAAGATGCCTAATAAAAAACCTTGAGTGTCTAAAAGTCTGTTATGATCATACTGTCCGTGATGCTGATGGTTCAATTATTCAGTTTTGTTATGGAGAAGATGGGGTAGATGTTCATCAAACTAGTTTTATCACCAAATTTGAAGCATTGTTAACAGTAAGAACTTGTTTACTAGTTTCTAAAAGTCATAGATTACAAGTAGTGTTTGTTTCCTTTTTTTTTTATTCTGTTTGTTAATTTCAGAATAAGGAAATGATTTACAGCAAATGTCGCCGTCAGCTAGACAGAGCCAGTCCTTATATTAACAAGTTGCCTGATGCTCTTAAAGAAAAAGCAGAAAACTTCATTCGTGATATCTCTTCAGAGCAGAGAATTCTTCGTTCAATTAATCGAGCAGACTTCATGAAGTTGATGGAGCACAAGTATGTCTCAAGTCTTGCACAGCCAGGAGAGCCTGTTGGTGTGTTGGCTTCTCAATCTGTAGGAGAACCATCAACACAGATGACGTAAGTTCTTTGTAATGTTATTGAAGATTCTTCTAATATTTTGAATTCTGTTTGGGACCATGAAGTGCATAAGAAAATCACCTATACTCACTGTTGCGTTGTTAAAGCATAAGTGAAAGTTATTAAGCTGTTGCTGATACTAAATGTGATCACTGGAAACCATATAAGCTGTTGCGGTCAGATAAGCATGATACTGAGAGTTGAAATATGACGTTTGATAAACTAGACACTGATCATTACTTGGTGAAGTGAAGTCAAACCAATTATGCATGACTGTTGGCGTTTGGGAATAAAAATTGAAGGGCCCTTGTGGCTGTATAGGAAGTGGTTTGGACTCTAGAAGAACTTTTGATTTCCTTACTCTGTATGCAAGAGGGAAACTCTCCCTATTTGGAGGGTGAATGAAGAAATAAGAAATGATTTTCAATTATATGAACCTGATAGGGGTAAATAAGAATATAAACTTGTATACATCTAAAAAACATGAATAGTGTGTTAAATGTCATTGTAAAATATAAACAATCTAGTCCATATATGTCTTACGTTACATGCATAAGAAATGAAATACCTTTTTCTCTAAACATTATACATAACCAATATAGTACATCATTCTCTTACTGTTCCTATACTTGCTCACGTTATCTTGTGCACTTACTCATCTGTATTACAAAGCTTGAAGCTAAACACACACACACAGCTATAGAAATTTGCCCGTTGGTCTAAGAAATTAATAGCCAATATAACACACGAAAGCTCCTATGGTCAATCTTGATCAATCTCCTAGACATGAAACTGATAGACAGTAGTCACTCATGCTTGCTGTTTATAGTTATTAAAACTGACATATAATGATCATTAAGGTCTTTTGCTCGTTGGCCTGCAAAGCACAAATATTCTTAGTCCTGTGTGCCCTATAAAGTCATGGCAATTATGCCATTCAATTTATTTAGCTGTTGGTAAGAATAAATCACATGATAGCCTTATTAACAAGGGGCAAGTCTTATGACGCTATAGTTGCTCCCAAATTAATGTTTTTCAATCAGAAATATCCAAACTGATGCAGGAATTGAGATATTTCTCTAGTCAAGCGTTCTCTCTACCCAAGATACAAACATATTAGAGTATAATTTATATTTCATTATTGTCCTCTCTTCCCATACTTTCTCGTGTCATCTCATGCATTTACTCATGTATCACAACATATGAAACTACATATATATAGCCGTAGAAATTTACCCCTTGTTCTCCAAAATTAACAGCCAATAAAACAGAAACTTTGATGTTTAAACTAACTTGAAACTGATAAATGATGACCGCTTATGCATGCTCTTTATTTTAATGAGAGTCACCATATAAAAACTATCAAGGTTGCTTTTTAATTATTTTTAAAACATAATTACAAAAATATTTGCTTATTTGTGAAACTACAAAGCTAGATTTCATAACTTTTGTATATTGTATTTGTGCCTCAAGTAGGAGTAAGTGGGATAGAATGGCATTTTTGTTATTTATCTGCTTCATAATCAAACCTTCTTTAACTGATTGCCTGTGTTTTCTTATAATGGCTTCCTTTTTCTTTTCCCCCTTTTTCCAGTTTAAATACTTTCCACCTTGCTGGTCGTGGTGAAATGAATGTAACTCTTGGAATTCCACGTCTGCAAGAGATCTTGATGACTGCTGCACGTGATATCAAGACTCCAGTTATGACATGCCCCTTGAGACAGGATAAATCTATGTGAGATGTTGACATTGTTCTGTTTACTCTGCTTCTGGAAGCTATTTCTTTACATGTAGACATATACATTGATGCTTGACATATGTGATTTGATCTTTTTAGGGACCATGCTGTTCGTCTTGCTGATAACCTGAAGAAAATAACAGTAGCTGACATAATAGAGAGTATGAAAGTGTCTGTTGTACCAGTAGTTGTTGATGGTGGTCAGACTTGCAGTATATATAAGCTTGAGATGAAGCTTTACAAACCTAAACACTACCCAAAATACACTGACATATTGCTTGAGGACTGGGAGGAAACTCTAGAAGTTGTCTTTGTAAGAGAGTTGGAGGACGCCATAGAAAATCACATGCTACTGCTCTCTAAAATAAGCGGCATCAAAAACTTCATGTCAGATCCTTCAAATTCTTCAAAAAGTTTAGAGGAAGATGATTCTAGCAATGTTCCTAGAGACAAAAAAGTTCACAATGATGGTGATGCTGATGATGATGAGGGGGTTGAGGATACTGAAGAGGGTGAAGATCTTGGTTCAGATGCACAGAAGAGAAAACAACAAGGTAGAGATGAGATTGATTATGAAGATGGTCCTGGAGAAGAAACAAATGAAGAGGAACCATCAGAGGAATTCACAGGTGAGGATGATGATCACAATGAGAGTGATATTGAAGTCACTGAGAATGATGTCTCTCGAGTACTTGATTCCAAGGATGCCAATTCATCAGAAATTGAAAAATACTCCAACCTCAGCAAGTCTACTGATGAAAAGCCTAAAAGGAAATCTAGAACTAAGAAGAGATCTGAACTAAACAAAAAGGACACTGATAGGGCAGTGTTTGTGGAAGCCAAAGGGATGCATTTTGAGGTCCACTTTAGATTTACTGGTGAACCTCATATTTTGTTGGCTCAGGTACTTCTACATGCACCTCATTTTCTGTTAATAATTTGCATTAATGTCATGGCAATTTTTTTCTCTCTCTGATTACTATATGATACTATATCTCGGAAGATTTTACAATAACTAGACTTGAGTTATAATCAAGTTACTTTCTATGGGCTATTCAAGGCCAACTAAATTTGGCTAACATGGTGTGGCAAATGGTGAGTTATCTGTGGGAAGTGTTAATTCACTGCCTACAAGCATTGTGTTGGTATCTTCATGTACCTCCTTAAAACATGGTGATAATACAACATATTTTAGATGATACAAGCAGATTATGTGGGTGTTTTATGACGGGATGAGTGGGGTTCCTTATGCCCAACTAACTAGCATGTACTTCATGGGTCAGGGGAGTAGAGAGAAAGAGAGAGACCATTAGCATGGTTTATTAGCTGCAGAGGGAAGAGTGGAGGGTAAGGAAGAATTGGAGTGAATTGTGGAGAGACCTGGCCTCTTTCTTTTCTCTGCTCTGTTTTCTGTTATTTTCTCCACTATAATACTGTCAATTCCTTCCTCGTTTCCCTGTTCTGAGGAGGATTACAGCCTAGATATACATAAATCATACTTGAGTGGTATGGGTTTCATCGCATGGAAATGTTATAAATACATGAAAATTAGAAAGAAAAAATGGGTTAATTAAAAGCTACCTTGATAAATAAATTGATCTAATTGTTGTTTTTCCTTAAACCTTTTTCTTTTTTCTTTTTTTCCATATGCTTCTTCGTAAGTGTTACACTCATTGTGCTCTTTTAGTCTTCTTATGCTCATATTTTCCAAAGTGGAAAAAGAATATACATATCAAGTTTGTTCAGTTCTGGTTGGTTTAGTGGTGTTCGCATGCCATTATGTGCCAAAAAAGGGAGAGGATAGTGGACCATTTCCTTGTACTGCTCTTGTTAAGATGGGGATGCTAAAAGTCAATGTGACATCCTTTCCTCTGGCGAGAATCGTAACAGTCATAGAAATGATCAAGTGAAATGCTATTTGGAAGCTAATATATTGGCTGATGTGGATATTGCATTTTCTCTTTTGCCTTTATCAATAATCTCTGAGCTCTACCGTTTAATTCACCACTATTTAATTCACTGATTTTTATCTAATTGTATGCAGATTGCTAGCAAAACAGCTAAGAAGGTTTGCGTCCAGAACTTTGGAAAGGTTGACCAATGTAAAGCTATTACGTGCAAGGAAAGTCAAGTAATCTACTATGGTAAAGATCACAGGAAAAGGGAAGATATTCCATCCTCTGTAAAGGAAAAAATACCAGCACTTCAGACAACTGGTGTAGATTTCAAAACGTTTTGGGAGTTGCACGACCAACTTGATGTTAGGTGCATATATTCAAACAACATCCATGCTATGCTAGAAACCTATGGGGTGGAAGCTGCCAGAGAGACCATCATCAGGGAAATAACAAATGTTTTCAAATCTTATGGGATATCTGTAAATATTCGGCACTTAACACTTATTGCTGACTATATGACGCATACGGGTAGCTATCGTCCAATGAGCCGAATGGGGAGCATATCTGAGTCTATATCTCCTTTAAGCAAAATGTCCTTTGAGACAGCGGCCAAATTCATAGTTGAAGCAGCTTATCACGGGGAGGTTGACAACTTGGAGACTCCATCTTCTAGAATCTGTCTCGGGTTGCCGGTAAAGATGGGTACTGGGTGTTTTGACTTGATGCAGAAACTCTAAATGACCTAAGTGGTATGTTCCTCAACACTGAAATATGGTTCGTGGAATTCCTGCCAAATTTTGACCTTGGTGTACTCTACTGTCTACTAGTTATTTTTAAAGCTAATTTTCTGTTGAGAAGAGCAATTAATGTATTGATAGAAGAGGTGTTTATAGTTTGGGATGCCAGTCCCCTTATAGTTGATGCGTGTAGAATGAGCGGTGATTCCGTGTCTAGTGATTTATTTTCCCGGTTATACGAAAGCGAAGAAAATGGGTGCAGTAGAAACAAGGTGTCATTAGAATTACATAGTGAAAGTCTTAGTTTGTTATCAAATTTCATGCCTTGTGGTAATATCACTTTATTACATGTAATATTTTATAGTTCTGTTTACGTTGAGGTGCAAGTTGAATGCTATCTAAACTACGAAGAATATTATTAAGAAAAACATTAAACAAAACCCTAAGAAACAAGTTGAATAATTTGTTCAGACGAAAACTTGAAAACTCAGTAGAAAAGTGTCACCTTACAGGATTAAAATTTTTCAACAATTTGGAATGGCCTGATGGTTATGAAGATTGTTCCAACAAGACCTTAACAACCTTTATATATGATTCCAATTAAGTATAACAAAATCATTATTTACATGCAAATTACTTTCATGATTACTCGAGGAGAACACCCGCCGCTATTCCTTGCAGCAGTCATACTAATGTTTCTTTTTAATCTCGAGCAAACATTGAAATTCAGAGCAAGCCCATGGAGCGATTCTACTGGATTAGAAATGGCACAAGCCCTCTAATGGTTGCTTAAACACCCTAAAGGTTAGGTCTTAAAGTTTAATTCAGATTTCTTACTATGCCAACATAAAAAATAGTTTTAAGGTAACTTCTTTTGTTGAGATAATGTTTTATACAGAACGACATATTCTACTGTGCCTCAGTAACAGCAAGGAATCTATATTCATGTCTTATCACCTAACAGTTTTACTTTGCCAATAGTTGCATTTGTCATTTAAGATGGCTTCATGTGAAGGCAGCGGCAAATATTATTTGAACCATACGAAAGAATAAGGAAAAAAAAAGGCAAACATCTTAATTATGATCTATAAATGGGTTTGTAGTTATAGTCTGTCGTGGCTACTTGTGGAAAATGATTGTATTCTTTGGATTTTTCAGAACATTAATGACTGAAAACCGAAACTGTTATCTCTTTCTTCTTCTCATGGCTGAGGCAACTGAGTCTTAGATATTGAAGGAGTGCTTGGGGAGATTCAGAAATATCAGTCTGCGTCTGTATTTATTGGTTAACCAACAGATAGGGCCCTTCTGCTTCATCATTGTCAATTTTTCTCTTGATGGTGATTGTTTAGCTAACCCTTTGTACGGTCCACTTCACATGATAACCAGTTTAGAATCTGCTTCATCAGCATGTAGAAAAAACATTAGCTGAATTTATGGTTCAAGCAAATTCCAATTTCTGACCAGAAATAAAATGACTCCGTAGTGTCAAAAGTGAATAATTGTGAAGACTAATAGGTCAAATAGCTGTATTGATACAAGGCTTTAATGAGACTGGACAGCCAAGCAGTTGAATAGAGATGGTCACCACTCATCGCTCATCATAGTAAGCTCAGAATTTAGGTCTTCCATTCGCCTTATTTAATTGTATTGCACACTGTCACGCGCCCGAAGGATTGGTACTCTCTGTGAACTGAATTAAACATAGAGAGAGAAGGATGGCAACGATGATGTCACAACTTTCTTTGAACAGTGAGTCTCAGTCATCATACTAATTTAGACCTTCCAGAGTCCGGACAGAATATTGCCATTCAGTTTCCTTATTTGGCCATCTTGTTCATCATTTTAACCTGGTTTATTGTTTACACGCAAATTTTTATATGTATAAATATAAAACAAATGTTCTAATGACTGTATATAAAGGTTGAGGTTTAAGTAGTGTGTGAGTTCTGATGTCAATTAAACTTTATCATTTCTTCTAATGTGTCGTTAATATAAAATTTGAAATAAGTTTCTATTACTTGAATTTTTTTTAATATATAACCAAAAAAATTGTTTTAAGACTAGATTTTGAAATAATTTATCACAATTTTTGGATAAGATTGAACGCTTTAGTTGTAAGAAAATCTCTTCATTGTGTTTGATGGGACTATAGAACCCATATCGTTCAATAATTTTCAATCCCATGCTTGATATATTGCCTACCGAAACACTATTAAGGGAATCGGTTCCTACTGGACCACTAGAGTTTATAAGCAATATTTAAAAAGGAACTTACGTTTTTAATTTTGATGTATGGATCAGTCCATTTCCTCTTTGTATAGTGATCCTGGGGATTAACAATTGCAGGGCAGAAATATGTGGAATTTTTCAGAAGACATGGACATGGGAACAGAGAATGATGTTTAATTAATCACTAATTCTCATTTTACAATGTATGCTCACTCGTGCTGTCTTGGAAATATATAGGATGAAAGGGGCATGGGATCTCTGGTCAACACACAAATACCCTTTTTGCTAAAAATGCTAGATTGTGTCCCCTTTTTCAGACGCAAAATTTTACTTCTATCTTTTGTTAAATGTATTATAACCATGCTAGACCCTATAGATCTGCAAACATAACATAATATGCATATAGTGCTTCCCCCACTCCATGTTCTCCATGTATAAATTTGTGCTTACAAGTTGTATTTGCTCAAAAAATTACTGCATGTTTCCAAATTTCAAAGATTTTATATTGTGAAATTAAAACTTTATAGAGCATCGAGGTTCGTGAAGTTATCTTTGCACAAAGAAAGAGATAGTATTATTTAAAATAATTAAATCTCAAACTGAAAGAAGTTACAAGGTAAAGAGCAGTTGAGTACCATTTAATCAGAAATCTGAAGCCATGAATTGAGGTTGAAGATCATATATAGGTCTTCGATCAGCTATAATCTTTCATTTGATTTTGTGGTGTCATGTGCAGATTTTTCCGAATGTTCCGCATAACTTCAGCATATAGCAGCAGCTAATAATGATTTAAAATAGTATTACAAAGACATTGTACTATTTTAGCGAAAGAAACGGGAATATGGCCCAATGATCATACTACCAATTTCAGGACCCTCATGAAAAAATATCTAAACATGTTATGTATAAATTATGATCTATTATTACCCATTTCCCAAGGCTAAACTAACTGACCCATTACGCATTATATGCATGCTGTGCTGAGGGTGAACAGTGAACTTGAGCGGCACTATCATTTCCTAGAAGATAAGATAGTGGATTATGCCACGCATAGGTTCACGTTCATGTCAAGAGGATGTATAACAAGATAACTGGGCTGGGTTGGGTTAAGTCTAATGGCTAATTGTTTTTGTTTGGACTTGGGAAACTAAAGAAAAACATATCCCAATCTTAAAAGCTTTTTACTTTTGCTTTTAAGATGTCAAATTTTGATTAGAGAGAGAGGGAGCAGAAGAAAGTGGTCCTGAATGTTCAGGTGGTCTTCCACGCAAGTAAGCGAATAGAGATATGGATAGGTAAAAGCCTAGATTTATGGTATACTACAACCAACCTTTCCCCAGGACCGCCAAAGTACTGATCATTTATGCAGCACAATGTCTGGAGCCTAACCTCTTTTTTATTTATCAACCAGACTTATGTAAGGCTTTTTTTTTTTCTTAATTAAATTTCTTTATCAAAACACATTTACAAATTTTTTAATTAAAGAACTTAATAGAAATCAACTTACTATATTCAAGTTTCTTGTTTATTTATATTTGCATGCTTTTCCAACATTTTCAATGATACAAGATCCACAGTAAGGAAAAAATCTTGTAGGAGAGAGGAAGAGAGAGAGTATATGATATTTATTCAGATGACTCTTGCTCACCACTCTTTTCTTTCTTTTTCCTCCAAAAATTGAGATTGAGCATTTAAGAAATAAATGGAGAACATCTGTATCTCATTTTCGATATAGCCTTAGCTCATAAGTCATACCAATTAGCGACACAACAAGCTGCCCAGCTAAAACTCTCACTCCTGTTCACACACGCACCCGCGAGCCACGGAATGGTGTGGGAAGTGGGAATCAATGCTAGTAATCCTTGCAGCAAAGAAGATAGACATTTATTTATTTCTTGATGTGCTCTGTTTTTTCGGAATTTCTGATTCTACCCATTGTTTCCCTTTTCCTACTGTTTACAAAACTGTACTCACACTGGCAAACACACTCTTTAGTTCTATATATCTTCCATCGATGTGGTCAATAAGTGAACAGCATGCATCTCATTGAATGCCTCTCAAGTCTCAGCTTTCAAACCTAAACCTAAGAGGTTAACACAGCCTGCCTCTGCTTTTTACTGTCTCATGGGAATTACATCAAACACCTGCAAGACTATTAGATTATATCAAATAGTAGACCTGATATGAGTCAATAATTAATCTGGAGACAACAGTGTTTTCAACAGTCAAAAGGGCTTTTTAACCTTTTTTTTTTTCCTTCTACCTCAATGAAGAGTCAAAAAAACAAAAACCCAGATGATATCATAAAAGCATATATATACATATTCATCCACACAAAAATGTTTACAATCTCTAAGAACTCACATTTGGCCTAGCCGACCGGTATGCGCACACCAATGGAAATGTTGGTACATTGGAAATAGTTGTTTCTTGTCTCTGCGTTTCTGAATTTGCCTTCTATAATGCCGGCTGCGAGAGACACGTTCTATCTTTGTGATGCCCGTCCTGCCTATTACCTGGGATTCGTGTAATCTGTATTTCATTATTTATGATTTTTTTTTGCCAGCTTCATTATTTAATATTTATTATGAAAGCCGTGTTTTCGTGTTCATATCAGCGATAGCCTTGGGCCCTCTCTGAAAATTATATCTTTTGATCAAGTGTGCTTGATTGGTAGAATCGGATGTGAAGGAAGGTAAGAGTTATACTGTGTGTGTTTTATAATTATAATCTTGTGTATATATAAGTGTAAGCTTTTCATATATTAAATTTTGAAAATCACAATGTGAGTATGTCTCTCATTCCACTTAAATCACTTGAGCTAATCACTCAAGTGAATTTTTCGACCAAAAGAAAAAAAATACTCAAGTGCATCTCAGGTTCTGTAAGAAGTAGAAATGCTTTAAAAATAATAATAATAAGTGACTTAAACCTAAGGTTACAATAATATATGATCGCCACATATAGGATATTTCTTTATTGAACAAGAAGATATTGCACTATGCAAACAAAAAGACCTTAAAAATCACAAATATATATATATATATATATATATATATATATATATATATATATCTCTCTCTCTCTCTCTCTCTCTCGTATTAATTTAAGAAAATATTATATTTTTAGTCCTTATAATTTTATTCAAATTTTAATTTGGTCCCTAGAATTTTAAAATATGTCATTGAATATACAGTTTATTTAATTTAGTTTCTAATATTAAAGATCTATTAATATTCTGTTAAATTTTATTAATATAACTAATTGTATATTATTTTTAACACTCTAAAAATAAGTGATTTATTCTTATAAAAATAGATAATAAAATAAAAATAATTCAAGTATATGAGAAAATATTAATAAAAATATAATGACAAGGATTAAATTATATATTATTCAAACTTAAAGAATTTAACTACAAATTTTCAAACAATAAAGACCAAAATCAAAATTAAGGAAAATTATCAGGACCAAAAGTAGAATTTGCCCTTAATTAAACTTACGTATTTAATTTTTGGTAACATAATAATTTGTTGAGAATGTATTAATGTGGATCCCCCGGCATGCACGAGTGGCCCAAAGATATGAGGAGGGGTAGAATAATTAAGATGAAAATGAACGAAAAAGATGGGGTTGGGAGGTTTACAGCTATCTCCCAATTTAATATCATTATCAAACACACAAAAGACATTAAAAGTAGACATGCCACAATGGTAATAACCTTTCCCACCTTAGCTACCATTGTTGCTAATTATGTGAGAATTTGCATAAAAATCTTGTCCCTTTAAGCTTTGTCCTATTTAAAACAAAGAAACACATCCCATTAAGGAAACGTAACTTTGAAATGACTAATTGTAATATGATGAAGAAAACGGAAAGATAGGACTCAAAATAATATTTTTCTAAACCTGCAAGCTATTTGTTACTTTTGATGTATAATTCGTTCATTTCGTATAATTTCATATTCCTGATTTTTCTTTTCATTTTGATATCACAATCAGGTGACTGAGTCACTTTTGCATATTTGACCATTAATTTCATCTTTCAATTCAGGAGAAGGCTAGCTAGTTGTTTACATCATAATTAATTACCGAAGTAATGAAAATAAAATTATGACCTATTGAATAAAAATTTTATATATATATATATGGATTTATATTTTCTTTTCGGCCTATTGGATTATATATGATAGTTAAAGTTGTATTTGGCATTCCTGTGTTTAGACTATATTGTCCTGGACATCCCATAAAATAGTAACGATGATAATTAATGTATGATGAATACCCTGACCTGGAGAGGTTCACTTAAGTGGAAACTAATCAAGATTTTCTTGGTATATCAATGAGCATTGTTGAATTATATATATATATATATATATATATATATATATATATATATGGAGAAAGATTACTGAACTCATTAACAAACCTCATTGTTCTTCATTTACTTATATATTTTCATATAAAAGGGTTACAACTAGAATGATCCAAAGGGGCGGTAGGGGTGGTCGACCTTCTTCAAATTTTTTATTTTTAATTTGTATATATAGTTTTTTAATTTATAAAAATTCATCTATTTTAAATTATAAGAATTTATCTCTTTTAATTTAAACATTTAGTTAAAAAATTTTCACTTCCTTTATAATCAAATCATAAACCGCTCATTGGCCACAATGCAATCCAAATCCAAACATCATATACACACACACACACACACACACACACACACACACACACACACACACACATAGGGCATTCAATTTAATAATTTAAAAGATAAATATTAATTCATAAGAAATAATTATTAAGTGGAGTTATGGATAAAGCCCATAGATCACCCCCTCCACCGACAGTGGGGAAAAAACAAAGAAAACTGTAGAATGACATGTTTTGTAGTTAGTTACTCGTGGTGATGTGTTTATTTGTTCAGAAAAGTTAAAAAAAAATGCGAGCACTGCTAGCTTTGTGACTCCAGTATTCCCAATAACCTAAAGCAATTATAAAGGCCAATTTAGGGATCGGATAAACCATGAATTGAAAAGCCAACGACTTTACAAAAGATTTTCCCCAAATTTATAATATAATTTTGTTTTTCAGTAAAAGTTTGAACTTTTTTCATTCTTTTAGTATCACACTCCTTTGGTATAAAATGAACTCGTTTGAAGGATTGGAATTGTTTCTTACCATCAATATATATATATATATATATATATATATATATATATTATATTCATGGCTCAAACCTCTTGACTTTGGAAAACAACCTCCAATGCATTTTGTAAGTGTAAAAATATAAAATTCACGCCGTGCAATCTCTGTAAAACTATAATCAATAACATGCTATATATGATAAAGATAATTATTATTCATTATTTGAATAATACTATTTCAAATATTTAATGCAATAAAATGATATTTGTAATTACATTTAAATTAAAAAAAATTTTAAAGCAATTTTTGGGTGCAAATTTTACCCAGGTGATAGGTCTATTTCATGAACATCGAATCTTGTTATTATAACTTAAACCACTCAGTAATTAGATGAGGCTCATTGTGAGCACTTGGCAAATATTCACAAACTTAATAAATCACTTGATTTTTAAACATTTACAAAATTATCAGTGAAGTTCTCTATCCGATCTCTTCATATATATGATTATATGCTAGCTATATAATATTGTAAAGTACATTTTACATATCGTAATTCATGGATCAGGAATTAATCTTTATTTTCAATTCCATATCTATTATTTTAAGGGAAAAAACTATACTTGACGTACAATATGAAGAAGAAAATAAAAATTTATAGTGAAAATTGATATATTTCTTGTTTTCTTTAGAAAAATTTGTATAACTTAAGAAGTTGATCTAATATAATATAAAGTAGACATTACTTTAATGCACTATGATATTTACATAAAAACAAAGTCACGGTACTGCATATTTCCCTGTTGACTATTGAGTTTTTATTTATTTATTTATTTTTTGATTGTCTGGTTAAAGATGAGAAAAAGAATCTTGAGTGACAAATTTCTTGAACACAAGTATTACAGACTAACGTATATGAGAGTTTGATTTCTATTTTACCAGTTTGTTTTTACCTTACTTTTAAGGGTTAATTTGTTTGTACATCTGCTGTTAAAAAAATAAAGAAAATAGAAAAAAAGTCAAAGTGTATAATTATTTTTTCTTTTGAAATCAAAGTTTATAAATTGACCAATACCTAGGCAAGCCAATGGCAAATGGTAAATACCGCGCGGAAATATAGTTGTACATCTCCATAAACGGCCGCTAACGGTATTCTCCGGAAATTCTATTTCTATGCCCAAATATTTTTTTTATAAAATAAAATTAAAAAAAAAAAGGAAGAAGATTAAGAATAGGAAAATGCCATTAGATTCCTACCCGCAATTAATTAAACCCTAATGATCAACAATTAAATTATTGCGTTTTTTTTTTTCTTTAGTTTCGGCTCACCCCACTTTCCTTTACCTGTCTCTCTGGTGTGTGGTCTCTCTCTCTCTCTCTCTCTCCGCACCGTCCACTCGCTTCAGCCATCTTATACTCTCTCATCTCTCTATAAAAGCAAGCTGTTCCCACCCACTTGCACACTTTATTCACTCTCATCTCCATGGCTGACCCTTACTCCAATTTCTTCTCTTCACCTTCTTTCTTCAAATTCAACCATTACCCTTCTTCCAATTCTTCTTCTCACCATCCCTATCTCCACAACTTCATCAACCACAGCACCTCCACCTCTGCCACCACCTTCTTCCACTACTACCACCACCACCAAGCCTCTTCGTATTCTTCCATATCTTCTTCACCCCCTTCTCCTCCTCTCAGAGAAGCTCTTCCGCTTCTGAGCCTTAGCCCAAGCAAGCAGGAGCAAGATCATCGTCGTGATCAAGAGATGGATGTGAAGGAGAGGATGATCCTCCACAGTGCTAAACCCAAGGAGGAAGACGATGAGGAAGAGGAGGAGGATGAGGCCAGTGTGACTGTTGCACTCCACATAGGGTTGCCCAGCCCTAGTGCTGCCGAGATGGCTTCTGTGCTCTCATCTTCTAATAATAAAGACCAAGAAGAAGGAGATGGAGATGGTTGTGGTGGTGGTGGGGATGAGGATTGTTCTGGCTCTGGCTTGATGCTCCACAATAAGCTCAACAAGGGACAGTACTGGATCCCTACTCCTTCTCAGATTCTCATTGGTCCTACCCAGTTCTCCTGCCCTGTTTGCTTCAAGACCTTCAACAGATACAACAACATGCAGGTCCCTTCTTCTTTTGCTCTATCTCTCTTTTCTGCTACTTCCCCTTCTTATCCTCCAATTCAAGCTAAATAATGAATTATCCCTACTTTCTTCCCTGATTTGGACCCCCTAACGCTTCTCTCTTGCTTCCATCCAAACAGGAAAAAGTTTTGATTTATAAATCTATAGCTATGGGGATATATGGGGTACTTGGCCTCTTCCTTCGGCTTTTCTTATTCTCCTTCTTCGTAGTTTTCTCGCTAACTTTTTTCATTTTTCCTGGGTCATTATGTTTTGGGGTTCTTCAGTTTAATTTTATTTCATTTCATCATTGCGAATCAAATTGTTTGGAGTTTTTGCATGGTAAAAGAGTTTTATACAGGTATACAAAATTTTTTTATTTAAAAAAAAAACTTTTTTCCTGATTCAAACTGTGACTTGGATCAGTACCTTTTTTTTTCGTTGATTAAACTACTCAGGCAATGTTCCTTATGCCTTTTGTGCATTGAAGTCCGTGCTCTCCATTTTGGCAGCTCCATCCAACTGCAAATCTTGCAGTGTTTCTTCCAGATCCCTCACATATACACTCATATTTTTCACTTCACATTTATTTCTTTCTGGCCTTTCCATCTCAATTCTCAAATCTCAATCATGGGATATAGGCCTCCCTCTTATGAAATATCCACATCTACGAGTTCGTCTTGGCCTTTCCTTCTCTTTCCATTCCTTATATTGCAAACAAAAAATGACTACCTTCTAGATTTCATAATACTTGGCGCCGTGGACCAAAAAAATCTCTTTTTGTTTCAAAGGGGTCCTTGAATCAAATTACACTTCAATGTATAGGGGGAAATAAAATCTTCCATAGAAGTGGGCTGTTACCCAAAAAAAAAAGGGGGGGGGGGGGGGGAAATCCACATTCCAAATCTTGGTACCTTCATGATGAATTATGGTCGCACATTTCATTATAGGAGATCTAATTTAAATGGGGCAAATTGAGTATGATTCCTTGAGATTTAATTAATTACCAAGTGGGCTAGCTGGGTTAGTTTTTGTTTTTGAGTATAGACTAAGATTAAACTTCACAAAATAGACGGTACATATAATTTTGGTATTTTGTTGTAGATGCATATGTGGGGGCATGGATCACAGTACAGAAAAGGGCCTGAATCTCTGAGGGGTACACAACCAACGGGCATGCTGAGGCTTCCTTGCTATTGTTGCGCTCCAGGGTGCAGAAACAACATCGACCACCCAAGAGCGAAGCCACTCAAGGATTTTAGAACACTCCAAACGCATTACAAGAGGAAGCATGGGATCAAGCCCTTCATGTGCAGAAAATGTGGAAAGGCTTTTGCTGTGAGAGGGGATTGGAGAACCCATGAGAAGAACTGTGGGAAGCTGTGGTATTGTATCTGTGGCTCTGATTTCAAGCACAAGAGGTCGCTTAAGGATCACATCAAGGCCTTCGGGACTGGCCATGCTGCATATGGGATCGATGGGTTTGAAGAAGAAGATGACCCTGCGTCTGAAGTAGAGCAAGATAACGAGTCAACCCAGTAAACACTACTCATGGGATTAATTAATTTTATAACATATATATATATATATATATATATTTATGTGAACTACATCTTAGCTTGTGATGCACTGATTAGGATTATAAGCATTAAGTTTAAATGGAAGCCAACTTTCTTCTCGTTATTAGGCCTGCTTCCCTTTGTTGGATTAATAATTAATATTAGGTTATACAAAACACAGCTCTGGTAAATTCAGTTGTAAATCCAACTAATTCCTTCAAATTTCTCTTCTGTACTAGACCTTCCCTTCTATCGAAACTTTGAAGAAGTATATATTATTTTTCTAATTTGGATTTGAAACTGGAAGGACCATCATAATCATATTAATGATTATTGATAAAGTAGCTTAATATATATATACCCATAGAGTATGTATAAGCAGCTACAATATATACTTAAAATGTATCTTTCTTTTATTGCAGTTTTCATATATACATATAATATCGTGGGTTTAGGGCTATACCTTTTAGCTATACAGTATACACATAAATACCAGTGCTCGCATGTATATGTCGACTATGTATATATGCTCACTGAGCTGTACGCTTGTGATATACAGATATGTCCTTAATTGAGATATATATATATATATATATATATATATATATATATATATATATATATAAACACATACTAGCTATTTCCCAAAAAGAAGGGTTAAGATGAAGAAGAGGCGCATTTTCACAAATCCAGAGGCTATTCTCCTCAAACTTTGAGGGATAATGATGCATGTAGATGGAGAAATACTTTGTTGGAGCATTTTCATGGCTTTCTTGGCATTGATAACTAGCTTTTTTTCTTCGTAAGATCCTTATCCGGGTTTCCACCAATCCACTATTGTCTCAAATGGGTGAAAGATGCAGATAAAAGTGATGTGGGCGGATAAGAGAGGTTTGATAATAAGCTCTATGTCTATATATTTGGCATTAGCACAACTGAGACGCGAGAGGGAGTATATTTGGGAGAATGGTAGGTGATTAGATAGCATAGGCTTTTCATTTGGGTAATAAACGTCAGCTTTTTGTTGGGAGGTGCATATGATGCCCCTTTTGCTTTGGATAGTGGAGAAGATGTGTTTGTTGATAGATGGAACATATACCATTTGAGATTCACCGTTGCTTGGAAAATTCAAAGCAAATGATTAGCTTTTTAAGAGGAGAAAATATACATACATATATATAATATATAATAAAGAGGAGGCGGGGGATATATCAAAAGACATACAGGTAGGATCGATGATATGATATCATGCTGGTCCCAGCAGTATTTGAAGAAGCTTGCAAGGGTATATGAATGAGAGAATGGTGCAATGAAAAGGGATCTCATTTGCAGCTTTAATAGGGTAGGGAGAGAAAGAGAGAGGGATGGGCAAAAGGTGAGGCATAGCCAAAAACTGCAAAAACAGTGGAGCCCAAGTTGCGTTGGTTGGGCTGCTTGGCAACATATATTGATGCCCCCTACACTGCTTACACATATATCTCCTTCCGATGGATCACTGTACACTGAAACGACCTTTCAGCAAAATTTGACCACCTCTCTCTCTCTCTCTCTCTCTCTCTAGATCAAAGATAGGTACGTGATATTCATGTATGTACATGATGTACAAAGGACGACATTACTGTGTCCAATACTTCAAAGCGAAAATGAGAGTATGTTGGTTCAAGCTTCTGTAATTACTCTGCAGGAGCTATGGCTTACGAAGAAGAGTACTTATATTATAATTATAGCCTTTAATATACTGTCGAATGAAGGCGAAGGCCATACGGGGTTACTAATTCCCTTTGTGACTGTGAAGGGTAAGATGAGATGATCGCTCAAACAGTGAATACTATAACTAAAGCATTTATTGACAATCAATATCCTACTCCTCCTTTGTTGTGGAGACCAACCCTACCACTATATTCAGTATTGACCTCCTTGGGACTAGAACTTCTTCATCCATCCATTCACATCTCTCTCTCTGAGAGTCTGGTTTGTACGTACGTGTCTCTCAACATCATCTTTTTTGTATGGCATTTGTGCTTTTATGGGAAGTCTCTATCTTAATTCCGCCCATACCTCCCATATGCCCTCCAATGGGATTACACTCAACCTCTCATTTACGTGCCACCATTATGACCCTCTCTCTCTCTGTCTTTTTTCTTTTTTTGCGGTAAAAATCAATGTGGAATAAATTATAAAGCTAATCAAAAGTAAACTAAAGTTATTTTTTGGTTTCTCCGAAAATACTACATTTCTTGAAACTTTGCTTTCTTCTCTGATATTATAGTTTGAGGCATAATTTTAGAATTATTTAAAACATTGAAAAATAAATTCATGAGACATTCTTTTAAAATATAATCTCTACAAAAATCTAAATAATATATATTTACCCAATAGCAAACGTAGATTGACAAAAACGCCATATATATTATGAGTGTACGTATACATGCATCATTACTCTAAGTTGAGATAATTACTTTAAGGTCCTTATCTTTTGTAAGGGATCAAATGTGATAGAGTACGTTAATTGAATACATATTCTGCAGGTTACAATCCCAAGATTCTTGTCATTTTGATTATGTCTCTTCTACCAATAAAAATTCAAATAAAATATAATTGATTTATTAATATATGAGCAAGGGGTTTAGATTGCTAGTTTTAAAAGTCCATGATATACCGTGCCATGACCATGTAAAGCAGACCAAACAACCCAACACACAAGAATATGTTATATGTGATATTCTCCTTTGCATTCTTATTCCAATACAGTAGGGACAGCTTTGTCTCCCTGGCCTCGAATAACTAGCTTTTCTTTCCCTCTGTATTCATATTTTTTATTTTTATATATCCAAAGTCCATAATCTTTGCCAGACCTATAACATTCCATTTTTTTTATAATATAATCCATAGGTTCTTCGAACGAATTTAAATTCTGTAATTTTTTTAAGAGTGAAATTCAAAGAAATACTTACACACACACACACACACACACATATATATATGTACATATATATATATATATAAAATTTTCATTTAATAACATTAACGTCATTTATTAATTATTAATTAAGTAATACCCCAAGCCAGAGGGAATGAAATTGTAATTAAGACGGAATTATTATATATTTTCAAAAAGATTAACATCATACAGTTGTAGTAATTCTCTTTATCAAAATGTATAAAGTTCATAATAATGTTGACAATAAGAATACTGAGAAATATGTATAATCGATCAAATTAGGGTTTCTTGAAATTAGTACTAATGGAAAATAATATATATATATATATACACAAAACGTAACCGTTGAAGATTTCCCTACATTTAGTATTATAACAGTATACTTTAGTGTTACAATGAACCGCATTGTTCTTATTAACTAATTTTATATTAGGCAATTAGCTCCACAATATGACATGGATATATATGCGTATGAAACTTGATAATACTTCAGTTTTATAAACTGCAAGATATATACATATATCTTATATTGATGGAGTTCACTTTACCTTATTGATTCCTTTATATATGTAACCAATCAGAAATGAGATCAAAAGGAAATGCAAGTCATAATCTACGGAAAATATATTTCATGTTTAGTGAATTAATTTTTTCTTCAGCGAAATGATTACAATGCCTTCGCTTAGGAACAAAATATATATGATCCCTTTAAATAAATGGACCACTCTAAGAAGGCTAATTCCAGGTACTTTTGATCCTCCTCAAAGTAGATGAGACAACTTTGTTAGTGAGGCCCCAATCAATAAAAGGAAAAGGGAAAAAGGCGTGAAAAATAATCTTGACCCATAATCACGATAAGTTTGAACAGAAAATTCACATAAATATAAACTTAAGCTGTGTTAAAACATTTTTATAAAAAATGAAAGGAATAAACAAAAATCCTTCTTTTGGCCTGTAGCAATAGAACTGTAATTTTTTTTTAATTATTTCCCCCTAGTTTCTCGTTATACATGACATATCGTTTTCCTTATGCTATGATGCTTGGAGATTCTCTCGAGTTGTGAGTGTTGGGTATTTTTTGTGTATGGGGAATATGGAGAAAAAACTTCAAGCAGAAGTAAGAGATCGCCATTCTTGGGCAAAAGACACTCACTTATGTCCCGTATATATATTTATGTTTTTTGGGAGGGGGTCCGGGGGGGAGGGGGGGGGGGGGGGACGGGGAAGAGAGAGAGAGAGAGAGAGAGTTTATGAAGTTTTGCTTTTCCTTTTTGCTCAGTGTGATTGGAGTGGAAAGTGATTGAAGGTTGCGCTTGACGTTCATGCCCATCAAATCAATTAGGTACATAAGTAATATAATATTTTCACTGGGGATATATCTATGCATGCAATCAATTAGGTCTTTGTTTGGCTGAAGATTCTATATATCCGAGAGATATATAGAAAATTAACAAACAAAAAAGCTAGAGCAAGCCGCAGGCAAGGGCACTCATGAGCAAGCAAAACCCACACGAACAAGAACATCCTTTGAAAAGTACTTTCAAAACTTCAAAAGCATCATAGACAGATCTTATGCAGTTTCAGCTGGCACTGCCAGACAGTATAATCATTAACTAGAACAATTAATATATATAATCTCTCGGCCGCAGCAACAAACGACCCCGGAAAAAAGATAAAATAAAAACCTAAATAAACAGTAGCTTTGTGAATGATTCATTACTAAGGTAGGTGGACAAAATTGAGTGTGGGAATATCAAACTGCGGCTTTATATATCTGTCTCTTTCGTTGACATGACAATACCAGAACTGTTGCGGTGAAGATGGTGATAGCTTATATCTTGTTTGTTCCACACTCCACTTCCTGCTTTCGCAATGAATGAATGATATCATAAAGTCTTAACAGTGGCCTCGGTCGAGGTTCACGACAAACAAGCATTACAGTACATGGGAGTCCACAATGTGACACCGAATTTTCAATTTTCAGTTGCACATATACACATCTTTTTTATTTTAAAAAATATTATGTAATCATATACTTAAATTAGTGTTTGTTTCATTTCTTTAAACTTGACTGAAGTGCGTGTAACCTGAAAGATTGAAAATCGATTTATTAATTACAAAGGTATTTAGCATTATTCTCTTTTCTCTTTTGAGAAAAACATGTAATTTTATATTTATTGCAGAAAGCTAGCAGCTTTAGAAAACAAGGGCAAAAAATAGAGTTTGATATGCCATTTATGTATGATTAAGCTTCAATTTAACATTTTGAAACTACTTGTAACGAAATTTTCTTCATTTCTGTAAACCAAGTTAATAGTTAAACATGATATCAATCGAGCTTCCTTCTTTTATTTTTTGTGTTGTTGTTTAATCAAATAATAACATTGCTTCGTCATGTGGAGTTAATTAATTTAGAGTATTCTAAATCAAGGGGTTAATTGTATCTATCTGGTGGCGACACTTTAAACAAAAAGTAAAATATGATTGAGGCTTTAGATATGAACGAAATTTGACTGACTCATGAATTGTATATGTTGAGATGAATGGTTTGGTGGGGACTAGTCTTGAATATGAACAGTGGGGACCCATATCTATATATATACTATAAGCGCATATATATATATATATATATATATATATATATATATATATAAATTCCCCATGGTCATCATATCTTTCTCAGAAATACAACAAGGAAAATTAAAAGAGTAAACTTTTCCTTTCAAAAAGAGCACTTTCACCGGCTTCCGAGAAGGATCCTATCCTTAGATGTTTACCAGAATTAAAAAAGCAGAAAATGAAAGGTAAAAAGCAAACCAGTAACAGCATTACGCACCGATGCAAAATTGAAAGTCTCTTTTTATTTTTATTTTTAATATATATACATATAATATCTATATTTTATGTGGGTGATATTCCAACTTACTCAGCCCTCTCGAGTGAGCCCAATGTTTATGATGAAAACTACTGGAATATCTAGTATCATAGGCAAAAGAAAAGATCAATTATAGTAGAAGATTATTTCAATCTGTAGCTAAACTAGGGAAAAATTAAGAACTACTCCTATTAGTCACCTAGCATTATATCGATGAATTAATTATCTCATCTTATCAAGATGAGATATTGTATATATATATATATATATATATATATATATATATATATATAAACAAACTAGGGTTAATTACCAGAGATATATCAAAGTGAAAAATGATATTTTGGTTCAAAACATTTGATAAAAATATAAATTCTTTTCAATAAGGGTGTCTTAAGATTTAAATTAAAATCCCTTAATCATCACGCATAAAAGTTCACTATAGGAGAATTAGACATATACAGAATCATGAAGATGATGTTGATCACAAACATCACACCCCAAACATTTCTCAAACTACTTAAAAATTTAGGACATCATGTGGTAATTAACACCCCCCTTTTTAATTAAAAATTTAGGACACCATGTGGTAAACACCCCCCTTTTAATTCTGGAAAAGTAACGTTCTAATTTGGGAAATGATTTGGATTTTACAAGTTCGCTGTAATAACTATTGTGAATAGATGATATTGCCGTGAATCAAGAGTGCCTAGCTAACTAAGATATGGGGAATATTGAAATTCTAAATTCAAACTTACCGTTGGCAAAGGTAATTGGAAATTAAGAATTATATAGTCTATATAATCAAGCACCGACAGATTTTGTTTGCTACTTAAAATCTAACTTAGGGTTTGAAAAGCTCATTTTACCCTCGTTTAATTACTCCTGTAATATGAAACACATATTTTGGAAGCTTTTAGGGTTAATTACCCGCCCCTCTAGATCTATACTAATGTGAATCCTCTTGTGGGATTTTTCTGGTCATGCTTTTTATTCAATTCATTGACTTCAAATATATCTGATCACCGTACGTTCGATGTAACGATTAGAATTTTTTTTTTTTTTTCGTTTTCGTTAGTATACTATTTCACACTATATATGCTGGATGGGGTTCTTTATCTCTTTTGAATGAATTAATTTCTTCACTTACTCTAATTTAGAGGTGCATGATTAGAAAACATGCTACAGAAATTAAGACTAGGCTAGGTCTCTTTATCAAGGAGTGCAAAGATTATATGATAGCAAACCTCATCGAACGCTATACTCTTTATTACAGCGAATTTCTGTACAATGAATTATTATCATACACCGCGGAAAAAATGACATGAATTTATTGTAGGTATCCATGTTTTTTTCAACAGCTTTTATGATCATTCCTGTTCTTTTCTACTTGTATTCCTTCGATTGATATACATTCTCGGATATTTGACATCCAAATTGCGTATTGCTATTCCTTTTGATAATGATCTATTCTGAGGAAGATGTTCATATATATAAATTAATAAAATGCTAAGAAATAAATTAATATAAAGTTTTTCTGCTTCCTATTTTTTAACACAACAGGTACCAGAAAAAGAGAGAAATTCAGCATAGATTGCAAAAGATCCTGTGCAATTATTATGGAGCTAACGTTCACGGATAAACCCAAGGTATAAATATAGTGCTAGGATAAAAATATCGCATAATATATATATATATATATATATATATATATATATATAAAATATATAAATACAATTTTTTTTTTGGAAATGTGATTGATTGATTGATGGCACATACATGTATAACCCTTTTCTATTCTTCAAGACAGATAGAATAAAGGCCACAGGGTCAAGATGGGCAGAGGGAGTCCCCACACGTAGCTGATATTGTCTATAAGGGTATATAAAAAATATGAACACATGCCTATAGTATTATAGTGCACTATATTCATAGGATCATAAATGAGCTTGCAAATGCAGGCAAAGCAACTGGAAAAGTAACTTCACTCTCTGCACCTCTCCTCTGGTTAATCCAAGCCCCAAAAGTCCTTCCAATTGGATCTTTTTTATTTTCTCTCTTTTTAGTTCGGCATAAAGGTTAAAATTAAATTCCTACAGGTCATCTTCCACAGTGAACCAAGTTAAATGTCTTTGCACGTAAGTCTTGTTGTTTAATGAACCCTTTTCTAAATTCAGCAATTTGCTTCTCTCATTTTCTCTCCCTGTCACCCCATTTCTGGCCAATTATTTTCTCCCTCTAGTAATAATGCTATTGCTTTTGCAGTTGCAACCGAAAAGTCAAGCACTGATGCATAGTTATTATAAATCATGTAAAATCTGCAAAATTGCCATTATTTTTAATCACTCTTTTTCTTTTTTTTCTTTTTCTCCCTCTACATATATGCAAATGACTTCAGAAACAAAAGGCAGTTTAGTAGTCAAGCGCTTTGAGCTAAGTGATGTTTGTGTCACCATGTTGCTGCGAACAACGTATTTTTATAGCTTGTTAATTTGGTATGGTTTGGAGTTGAAAGCTTGAAATGACACAAGAAAGTCAAGAAAATCCACCAGGCCCACCAAGCAAGACGACGAAGGTATTGGCTAAAAGTAGAGGTATGCCGTATGGGATGTTCTATGTCATTGTTGAGGAAAGTTTAAGCCTTGTAGGGAAAGCCATTGTACCATATGTGTAAGAAATTCTGGTGCACAAAGCATGACTTCCCTTTTGTTTAAAGTTTCTTGAGCAAACGGGTCCTCATATTTCTAAGATTTTCAGCACCAAACCCATACCTATCATCACTACTCCTCAATCTACTTCATTTTATTCCTCCCTGAGGTCACTGTTGTGTCGGGTGATTTTTCACTTTGACTTCTCCCTCTCTGCATTCATTCAAACACTTAAATTTGGTTATTAGGTAGGCGTGTGTATCTGTCTATCTATCATGCACTGGCTAGGGCGAGTCCCTGTTCTTTCCAATAAAGTTGATAATGGGCTCGTGAGATTGATCTTTTCTTTTTCTTTTTTTCCTGTTATTACTTGAAATTTGGGTGTCTTGTATATGGCAAAGACAAGGTGCCCTTAAATGATTGAAACATCACCAGAATATGCGTACCCTCTCCTCCCACACATCATGTGATTAAACAAGGATCTATAGTAATAGCACCAGTAGTACTGCTTTTGCTAACAAGAGATTGGTCATTGGTATGCCACTGAATTAACAAAGAAATGACGAATACACACCTTTTTTTTTTTTCCTTTCCTTTCTTTTCTTTTCTCAAATTTTCTCTCTATCCATTGCTTTTGGTTGAACCCTTTTTTTCTATGTGTCTTTAACTTTCACTTGCTCCGTAACTGAAGGTGTCTTTATCTCCCTCTTTTCCCATACCCCTCCTTTCAACATAAATCCGCGACAGCCAATCAAGTCCTCGCCTTTTTCCCCGATAAGGGAAAGTTGATTTAACACCCAGCTTTAATCCCCCGAGTGAATGACTTCCACAAATTCATGATATTAACAAGACAAAGGAAGGAAGGCACAATGCATATAACCCATTTGAAAAAAAGTGTTTGGCATTGTGTTCGGAAATCATGGAGGGGAGCAATAACTAGTATTATCAATCACCGTCTCTGACAAAGGGTTGTTTTCAGTGGGGATGTCTAGGGAATTTCTGTGCGGTCTTGATTAATGACCATGTCATAAATGTAGGGTTTAGGAAATTGGGGGATTTCTTGCCTGAAATGGCTTGGCATTGGGGAGTTGTAGCTATGTCCACCATCACCATTTCACTCGGATTCTCCTTTTGTTTGTCAGACCAGAGCCATTCCCTTCATAGATTTCAGGCCTTCGCTTGTATTTATTCACTCGGCATGTGCATGGCACATGGGCTGTGCCCAAACCCTAATCTGTGACGGTGACCTCAGAAAAGTGGGTGAGACGTTATTCCTTTTGTAGATGATGGAGAACATTTGTCCCCACTTTGATACCCTGTCGGATGCTTCCTGCCCTATTAATATCTAAATGGGCTCACGGAGCCCGCTTTCCTCTAATTGGGCCAGGCCCCAACTTATTGGGGCTGAAACTTGCAAAATATTTTCTCCGACGCTCTATATGAGAAGACATTTTTGCGAGCCTCAGACCCAAGTTACATCCACGGTGACACTGGCCCAAGTCTCTCTAAAAATTTTCTATTTTGTCAATAAAATCAAGCAAAAGTTTTTTTTTTAAATTTTTTTTAGGAAAATATAAAGGGAAAAAATTTTAGGGCTTTTACCCCTAGCTATTTAGAAAAAAAAAAAATCTAAAATTCTGTGCCGCTCAAGGTATTTGTAGAAAGGTGCAAGATGGATTCGTCGTGAGAGTAATCATGATGAATTCGTCTTCCTAATGGCCATGATATTGATATTTTGCTTCCACCGCTTGAAATCCTTTTTTAATTCAAGAAAATTAAGAAATTGATATCATTTTTAAAATAAAACTAATGTGCATATACTAAATTCGTTAAAGAGCATTCAGTAAAGTTTGAAAAAGAGTTGACTTTAATTATTATTAATTGTTATTTTTTATGCATTGATAATGTAATAAAATAAAATTATTAATTATTAAATGCTGATTGTATATATGAGTTTTTGAATTTACATGTTAATCTATATAGTTTTATTATTTTAAATATTAATTCAAAAAATAATTATATTAAAATTATGTAATTATATTATAATTGAGTGTATCAAAAATTTTATTTTATTGTAATTAATTGAGTATATTCATACTGAATTTATCATAAAATTTGTAAAATTACTTACTTTTCACTAGACTTTTTATTCTATTTTAGGAAGCCAATAAGAACACTACAGCATATATAAACTACAATAAAAAAAGATGAGACACACTCACACACATTTCTGGACAAGTTTGATATTTCAGGCAATGCCTCTAGGAACTATATGTATTAAAACACGATTACTAAATAATTACATATACGTATAGTTAAAAGAATAAATTCACTTAAATTTTGAGTATAAACTTTGAATAAAAATTACTAATATAAAGAGTAAAAAAATGGAGAAAGAAAACCAATAAACCCACATTTAGCTCACTTTAAATTTAAACCAAGGACTAGTTTTTTTTTTTAATTTCTTTTGGTCCCTGAGAGGTGAATTGCAAGCCAGAAAACCAAACGAAAAGAACAATGTTTGGAAAAATGAAAGCCAAGTGTAAGTGTCGGAATAGTTGATCCTTACACATAGATACGTACACGCGAGCAGAAGCAGAAGCGTGGAGGATGCGAGAGCCACAACTCAACAAGATTCGAGTGGGTCCATTACCAGGTTCAACGACACATAACGGTCACCGCTACATAAATTCGTAACAATAAATAAAAAAACAATAGTTTTTCTTCTTTCCTTCTGTGTTGTGTTCACCCGGGAGATGGAGCCTCTTGCCCCCAAGTTCGATGTTAAAGCAGCATATCGTTCGGTGATTCCCGCTAGATTGGGAAAGCCCACTTCATTAGTGTTTCATTTGCGTAGGTCTTCTTCCCTGAATCGTTATAGAAACCTAAACCAGAAAGGGAAGGCGTCATCGCCAGTAGAAACATATGGAAAGGTCCAATGCAGTGGTCAGGGGTTTATGGAATCGGTGGCAAAAAAAACTTTGGGATTTGGTGCTTCCGCGGTTCTATTGTTTTCTATCTTCTCCGATTCACCAGCTCTTGCTGAATCTCTCACCGTGGCTTTTCCTGTATCTCGTGCACCTGAGGTCATCCATCTTTTCTCCCTCTCCACTTCATGTTTATCAATTCAATATTTCGATAGTTTTTGCGCCATTACTTCATTGATTTCCTGATCATGTGGTATTGCACTTTTTGGTTCTTAGTTTTTAGATGAAAAGCATATCATATTTCTCCTAGCATCTTGAATGCTGATTTTAGTGTTACAAATATTTGGTGAGATACAAATATTCTTACCCTTTCAACCAACCACCACTAGGGTTTGAAAACACGTGAAATTCACAAAATACACCTCTTAGAATTGGCTGACTAAAATTCAATTTGTGCTCGGGAACTATATCGAGTCCAATCTTCGTACTGAAACTGAAGTTCTCAGTACGAGCTCCTTTGAAAGTTTCCTAAATAAGCCAACCTTCTGGACTTTTGCTTGCACCTAGCATGATTATGAACAGTAGTGGGTTCTTAGTATTATAGTAGTGTTAGAGTTTTGTTTGCTCGGGTCGTAAACTTAACATGAATTGTGCTGAGTAAAAAAGGTTTGCTTGCTAGGTAAATGCAGTTCAAAGAACTCTTGTGGAAGCATGGGGTTTGATTCGAGAAACATTCATTGATCCTACATTTAATGATCAAGGTATTTTCTATTCTTGTACTGACTTTTGTATATATGTATGGATCATCAAGTAAAATTTATAATATCTTCAATTGTAGATTGGGATTTGAAGTTGCAGCAAACAATGGTGGAAATGTTTCCCCTGAGCTCGGCTGATGCAGCATACAAGAAAATCAGTGGAATGCTTTCTACCCTCGGAGATCCTTTTACTCGAATAATCAGTCCAAAGGTTTTACAGCTAAAATTTTCTTCTCCAGAATCTCGATCTCGTTTTTTCACTTTTTTTTTTTTTTCAACTTGTGATATGATCATAGATCCTATAGCAGTTTATGTTTCCTCCTCAGATTAGTAGTTCAAAAGTGAACTTCTGTGGGTAATTTTAGCAGTGATTCACTTTCAGGAATACCAAGGGTTTAGAATTGGAAGTGATGGGAACTTGCAAGGAGTAGGCCTCTTCATAAATGTTGAACCGAGAACGGGTCATTTGGTTAGTGACTTTCCCCGAACACTTCTTATAATTCATAGCAACCAGCCACGTTCAAATATGATGCTGGTTGTTCTGAGGACAATTTTGCTTTAATTTTCCTATTTTCGCAGAGGGATCTAAATATAGGCCATGGAATAGTGCATATCTTGCTTCGTGAATGAGGGTGTTTTTTTTTATTTAGTCATAATATTTTGTGTTGAAACCATAGGTTGTTTTGTCCTGCATAGAAGGAAGTCCAGCTGCTCGTGCTGGTATTCATCAAGGAGATGAATTGGTTGAGATAAACGGTAAAAGTGATTATTGGAAATTAAGAATATGTTTCAGAAGAGAAACAAGTGTGTTTATTAGTAATGCTTTCAAAAACATAATTTCTCTCTCTTTTCAGGGGAGAGGCTTGATGGCATTGAAAGTGAAGTTGCAGCACAGAGGCTTAGAGGGAATGCTGGAACAACTGTTACAGTAAAGGTTCATAGTCCACTTTTTTGCTACCTAAGCACTATTCCATCTATTGATATGCCTTGAACAGAATTTTGTGGGTACCTTCGAAACTGTGCTTTCTCTTCTGGGATAGATTTCAACATTCATGAGGTACAATTTCATATAGATTACCTTCCGAAGAGGTCATCCATTAATCTTAATGGTGGAGGGGATAGAGGGGGTTTTAAAATATACTAATAAAGTATTTCACTAATAACTTACAAGATTTTAGAGCATTTGAGCCTGAAACATTGGAAGAAACTAATTTATCTCTTTCTTCTTCAGGTCAAAGACTCAGGACCCAATTCTGGTATTAGAGAGGTATTTGACACTTTATTGGTTATAATTGAAGAATTGAAACTAATTTCTCCTATTAGGCTAGTGTTTTTTATCATATGCAGAAGCGTTTATCTGATGAGCATTTTTCTTTAACCTAACTTCACAAATATATCTGTGTGGCTGCTCTAATTGCTGAATGAATCCTCTATGCTTGAAGGTCAAACTACCACGAGAGTATATTAAGCTCTCTCCAATATCTAGTGCCATCATTCCTCATAGATTACCAGATGGGCAACTGACAAAAACTGGCTATGTAAAATTGTCAGCCTTCTCTCAGGTTAGCAAACATTGAGTTACCAAATAATTAAATTACTTTTCACTTAGTTAAATATTATCAGAACAACTCTCATCGAAGTGTTTAATTTATTCATTTTTTATGTTGCTTTTCATATGAGCTTATATGTAAATTCTTATGTTCCATATCTGACAGACTGCTGCTGAAGACATGAAGAATGCTATTCAGGAATTGGAAAATCAAGGAGTACACTCGTACATACTTGATCTACGAAATAATCCAGTAATCTTCTCTTTTCTAATTTCCTGGAGTATAACATGGCTGCTGAATTATATAACTTACATAATTTCCTTGTTTTTAAAATTGCAGGGTGGCCTGGTAAAAGTAGGACTTGATGTTGCCCAGATGTGGTTAGATGGAGACGAGACTTTAGTAAATACAATTGATAGGAATGGGAATATGTTACCAATTAATATGGTCAATGGGCATGCTATTACTCATGATCCACTTGTGGTCATTGTGAGTATTACTAACTTTAGTCGCTTAGCAAATAAACAGGGGAACTGCAGTTTCAATACCGTACCTTTTCCTATAAATATAATATGGCGCTTGTTTTTCTTTTACCATACCAATGCATAGTTCTAATTACATGTCTGTTTTAAGTATGGAAAACTTACACCGAAGGGTTCTGAATATCAATCTGGTTTTTTGACTGATTAGCTTGGTTTTCTTTCATTATTTTTTCCCCCTTTTCTTCAATTGCATTTATGGAATATTTCGTATAAGTTGTATGACCGGTCCCCCTGCTGCCCCCCCAACCCCACCCAAAAAAACAAAGATTTAGAAAAACCTTAGATCATCCACTTCCATTCATTAAATGTAGCTCCTTTATGTTTCACTGGACCATGCTCCTATCAGATTCAACAACTCATCTTCGTTGTCAGAACTGAAGCTAATCTTTTACAATTTGTTTATAAGCATCTATACATGCACAATTTTGATCCGTTCTTTCTATGCATTAGCCAACCACTTTTGGATTTTTGAAAAATATAATACTTAAGTTTGTAAAAGTACCTTTTCTGACTTTAGTTACTGAAGATAATGAACAGCTATTCTTTCTTTAACAGGTCAATGAGGGAAGTGCAAGTGCCAGTGAGATTTTAGCCGGGGCATTACATGATAACGGTCGTGCTATCCTTGTGGGGCACAAAACATTTGGTAAAGGAAAGATTCAGGTATCATCTCAATCTCTTGTTAAAGAATGATCATACTGGAGATGTTTGAAGGGTTCAAAGCTTGTGATTAATTTGAACTTTCTCGTTAGAAAATAAATGAAACAAGAGGCTTTGTTATGCAGCATATTATAAGACGGACTATATCACTGTGCATCTCCTAAGAATGTGTTAACGACTTTCGCAGTTTGCACCATCCATGTTGTGCTTTTGAATGAGATTTTTGCAAAGGGTCATAGAAACCATTCTATGAACCTGCATGATGCTTTCATTCAAACATTGGATGGTCCAAAATTATTTTGATGGTCAATGCATGAAAGGCACCATGGTTACTGATGTCTCTGTATCAGATTTAATTTAAAATCAAACAGAAAGAACCTTTCAATTTTTATCCACATTTCAGTAAATAATGGGTTTCATTCTTTTTTCAGAGTGTGACAGAGCTTCATGATGGTTCAGCCCTTTTTGTCACAGTAGCGAAATATCTATCACCAGCTCTTCATGACATAGATCAGGTTGGGATAACACCGGACGTACAGTGTACAACAGAAATGCTAAATCCTGCGAAGGAGATTTCAAATAAAGATAAGAGCTCGGTCTCATCTCTGGAAGCAGATTCTTGTATTATGGTAGCAGAGCACGAGTTGGATGTCAAAGAGTCCAAGGGCACTGCTTCTTGAGCATTTCCTCTTTTTCCGTACCCATTTCATTCAATGTATAGTTGAAAGGAAGGTTAGTTGTGTTCTATTGTGTCAACCAGTACATCAAGTTGTACAATGTACATTGTGATTAGACAAAAGATCAGGAACTTATTGTATATAATCGTACAATAGAAGAAACCAAAATTTACCAAACAGCTGTGCCATTTCAGTTTATCAAGAAAATGTAATGTAAATAAAATGATTCTGGGGAAGCAAGGAAGTAAAGAAAAACCATATCAAATTAATAGATGAAGACAGAAAAAAGCAACATACTCATATCAGAAAACTAATATTATACAATGCCAGGTTGAAAGTACCATATTCCGAAAGTAAGCATAAAGTAAATAAACGTGGAAGGAAACTGTTAAAGACGTAATAGACTGAACATCTTTTAACCCACACAGCAAGTGACAAATTTCAACCACGATGGATTACATTCCAGTTCACTGCATCAAATAGACCACAAGAGATATCAGCAGAGAAGAGCACAAGGCCACCCGAGAAACAGGCAAAGCAAACCCATCTCCAGCTTCCAATGGTGGTGTAGGTGCAATAGCTGAATCCTGAGCCACAATTTTGGTGAAGCAAAACAACCCCACAACCATTATAGCCATCAAAATGTGAGCTGAAGAAGAGCTACCATTCTGTGCCATTTCCACAGAACCTGTTACACAAAAGTCCAAAGAGGCTTCAAAGAAAGGACTGGGTGGTACCTGAATTGTTCAATACACAGATCTAAGTGTTGAATATATAGAAATTTGTTGGGGGGACAAGTGAAAGGGTTATCCTTTTCAATATGGTAAGTGGTACATGAAATGAAACGTCAACCATTTCTGAAGTGACCATGCCTTTTGGATTACGGCTATGGAGACCCAAAAGACCAATCACAGCTAGTCAGTGCAGGGTGGCATTGCGTTCTCATTGAGCCACTTACGTTACAATTTACAGGAACGATCTAGTACCTATGACTTATGCTACATTTGACTTGAATTTCCCAGATGGCTTGGATTATTGCCACGTTGAGTTTCAAAGACTTCTCTAGCACAAGTTGTGAGGTTGCAGAAAAGTAAAATGGATCACTTCGTAGCCTATCTTTTCTCAGTCACTGATGATGGTGGGAACTCGCTTTCCATCCAGCTGAAACGCCATTGACGTAACAACAGTGTTGTTAAGCGTTTATGTATTGGGAAATTTTTGGTTGGAATAGGTCTCTTTGATGTTTCCATTGCAATGGGGAAGAATCTAGAGAGTTTGATTTAGCAATTAAAGATACATACATAAATGCTAGTGTCGTTGAGCGTAGGATGAAGCTACTTGAGAGGTATAAGGAGAAATGTTAAAATGACAGAATTAAAAACTTGACTATTTTAATTTGAACAACCCAAAAATGTAAGCATGGTCAGAGTCCTCTGAATAAAGCTACCCTGGTGCCAAGTAAATTTAACTGCCTGTTCTGGGCAATTCTGTTCTTCAAATTTTATTGTTATATGGAGTAATTAAACAGAGACCTCATTTGGATAATTTATTATCATTGTTATATTTATTATTATGCTAATCATTAACAGGTTAAGCAAATGCATTAATTCAGCGTTTGATATATTACCTAATCTAATCATGAATTTGGCAATGAACATTGAATTAATCCCTTCATGATAACCAACTACATGTAAAGTTTTTTTTGTTTTTGGTCTCATTGTCATCTAATGTATGTGAAATAATTGAAAGCTTTAATCCTTTAAGCTTTTTTCTAAGAAAAAAAATGTATATTAATTGATTTTTAAAAATGGGATTAGGGATGGAAAAAATACTTGAATTTTATGGAATTCATTAGCCTAGATTTGGATAAGAGGATGAAAAATAGATTTTAAGTCTGGATTTGAATTTTTTAAAGATATTTTTACGGATCCAAATCTTAGTTTGGATATAATGATATCCATTAAAAGACTTTAATATTCACTAGTGACAGGCATAAAAGTCCTTCAAATTATGTGTTGTACAGTGGTGTTGAATAAGATCATCAATAGATCTTGATATTTTCTCACAACAGATACGCCTTTGCCAATAAAAGGGGAAGAAAGAGTTCTCTCACACATGGGTTTTTCTTTTTTCAATGTCAACAGAAATTTCCCCAATGATTTTTGTAACCTCTTTTTCTTTTTAACTGACCATTAATAAATTAAATTAGAATTAATTACTAAATAATTGATCAACCGACTAATTAATTTGGGTCGAGTAATGAGTTCTAAGTCAATTCTGTAATAACCCAAGCAATTAAAATTTTGAATGCAACTAATGGTATAATATTGTGTTAGGTGAATCAATACAATGAAATTGAGGCTGGCTTAGTGGTTAGGCTTCAGGTTGCATTTCCTCAGGACGCGGGTTCGAGACCGGGAAGCTAACCTCCAGTGTTTTTTTTCTGGAGCTGCCACGTGTCCCCTCCACAGTGAAAGGACGAAATTGCCCTCGTAAGTCTTCTTCTTCCTCCTCCTTCCTGCGTGCAGCCGAGAGCGAGAGAAGAGAGAGAGGCTTCGCGAGAGAGCAGAGAGCCGCCGTGGTTGAGCCTCCACCTCGCCTGAGCTGAGCTGCACCCCCGAGCACCACCGGCCACCCTTCTCCGCCATTCCAGCCGGCAAACCGCCACTCCTTTGGGCGAAAACCACCGTGGAACCGCGAGCTCTCCTGGCCGTTGGTGGGCTGTTTTCCCGGCGTGGCTTGGACGGGTTGTGAGCCTCACGTTTTGGTCGGTCCTTTCCACCTGAAGACGAGCTCAGTTGGCCGCCGTTGGAGCCGCTTTTCCGGCGAGAAGGAGGAGTTCGAATCTTGAGCATTTTGGGAGGATTTGGTACGTTTAAGCTAGTTTTCTGTTCAGATTGAGCTTAGAAGTAGCATTTTCGGCCCTTAAACAACAAATTTGAGCTCTAAAATCATGGATTTTGGCTGTTTGTAAGAAGAATGGCTGACAGGGACCAAAATGAAAATTTTCGAAAATTTTGGGTTCTTGAGAAAATGGAAAATTTCTGACTTGTAATTGATCCATATTTACTCTAGATTAATACCTTTAAACTGTTAGGCATGAGAACTAAGAAATTTGCTGGATTTGCATTAAAATGGAGGCTAGGGCTTGAAACAGGGACCAGAATGAAAAATCTGGAAAATATATGGGGCAGAAGTGTAAATAATTGCACGTTAAGGAATGAAAGATATGGAATTAAAGAGATGGGGGAGTTAGGTCCTAAATTAGGATAATGGCCCGAACGGCGATTAATCCCTGCGTGAACTTCGGTGCAGGTGGGTCGTAAGGCCGATTCTGGCACCCCAAGGAGGGGGCAGCATACCGCTTGCGTTGATCAGAGTTCAGGTGCGCAAATAGCACCCCGAAACTCTTATTATTGCCTAGGCTGTTCTTGTTTTAATTGTGTTCTAAATGTAAATAAATTCTTTCTGATTCTGCCTTACCGAATTGTGGGATTTAAAGCAAGGGACCCCTGTATGCGTTGAATGATATTTGACTTGAGATGTGATTAGAGGTGGTTACTAGCTAGATATAATAGAACCACAGAAAACTTTCGTATAATTTCATCTTTGTATACATGCGTGATGTAAATTCCTTGATTTTTGGGAAAATGACGAATGATAAGCTTTCGCGAGACGTAACTCGCGCCTGTTGGTTAGTTACCCTCGAGGACTGAATGTTCTCGCCTGTTGGTTAGTTACCCCCGAGGACTGAGTGTTCTCGCCTGTTGGTTAGTTACCCTCGAGGACTGAGTGTTCTCGCCGGTTGGTTAGTTACCCTCGAGGACTGAGTGTTCTCGCCGGTTGGTTAGTTACCCTCGAGGACTGAGTGTCCTCGCTCGTTGGTTAGTTACCCTCGCGGATTGTGTATCCTCGCTTGTTGATTAGATGCTTTCGAGGGTTGTGTACCCTCGCCCGTTGGTTCTTAGCAGTCTTAATCTTGATTGTTGTCACAATTGATTGCTTAACTGAGAATGGTTGTTGACTTGACGTTTATGATAAATGGTTATTTCGTTCGACTGTTAAATTGCAAGTTTATGGATTTAAACACTATTGCACTGTATTACTCCTTGATTTTTGTTAAAGCTTCCGTTTATATATGAAATGGTTTACTGACTTGGGGTGCTATCTGCCGGAAAACTTTTGGTCCTAGAAAGAGAGTTAGGCGATCTTCTGGAGCCGGCGGAGCATTGACCAGGGAGCTGCATTGAGCCGCTTGTTTGGGGTGCGAGACGTGCCCCTTTTTGTTTGATTATAATTTGGCATTTTCTTTTGGGATGTATATATATATATATTTAGTTTGGTAGCCATTTACGTTCGCGGGATTATTTTGTGACCACAACTGAACCCGCCATGTTTTTTTTGTCTTTTGTTGTATTCGTGGATTTGGGCTGGTGGGAGCGGAGCTCCCCTATTTATGTATTGCCTTGCAGGACCCTGTAGAAATTTCGGGACGTCTTAATTACTGGGGAGGTGCTGCCGAAATTTCTACAGGAGGCCTCGTTTTGTATTGACATTCTCACCATATATACTAAGGCAACGGCATTATGGGTATTGGAAATGTATGTTAACGATCGTCCCTTTAGTGTAGGCTTGTAGGTCATGGGGATTTCCTCGTGATCTATGCCGGTCACACCCCAGGGAATTCGGGGCGTGATAGATTGGTATCAGAGCCATGGTTTTGGGGGTTTTTCTGTGGTCATGTAGGATGGCAGTGTCCTTCTGTGGTGTCTCCATTATTATTATGAAACCCGGGCATAACCATAGTTGGGATACCATAGGAGGCCTGGTTTAGGGGATTGGCATATCTGTTCTTTCTGTAGGTCTTTCTTGATTATGATTGAACCTACATACTGCTTTAAAGCAATCGGTAATTGTGGAGGCTTATGGATTGTTATCTTGTGTTTTAGATTAAGGATGCCTCCACGTGTACGAGGTGGTCGCCGAGGGGTGGACGTTGTGGGTAGGTCGGAAAATGCATCCGTCCAACTTGAGATTCCCCTAAGCTGGGGCCGTGCCAGGGGTCCTAGAGCTGCGAGACCACCGAGAGCTGATTCCCATGTCGATTGGGAAGTGGAATCACAGGTTCAGGGAACGAATATACCTCCAACGCGATCTGAGTCCAGGGATTCTCGAGCTAGTCAATTGAGGGAGGTGACCTTAGCCCAGTTTGTGAGGTTTAAGCCTCTAGTTTTTACAGGGTCCGATAGCCAAGAAGACCCCTATCGCTTCATTGAGGGAATGGAGAAATTGTGTAAGGCATTGCGTTGTACTTCCACTAGAATGGTGGAGTTTGCAGAATATCAGATGCAAGATGCGGCGTATTTATGGTTTCAGACAGTACTGGATGCGAGACCTGCTAAATTACCTCCCATGCAATGGGATGAGTATAAGGAGCTGTTCATGGATCGATTTATACCCCAGAGTGTGAGGGATGCAAGAGCCCGAGAGTTTGAAGTGCTCAGATATGTTCCTGGGGAAACTGTACTGGATTATGACATTAAATTTACTCAACTTTCCCGTTATGCCCCGTATCTAGTACCTACTGAGAGGCACCGTATTAAACGGTTTCTAATGGGGTTACCCAAATATATGTACCGTGCTCTGTCGTCACAGATGGATACTTTCCCTTCATACTCAGCGGCGGTGAATTGTGCCCGTAGGATTGAACTACGAGAAATGGAAGAAGATCCGGTTAACAGGAAGAGGAAGAGGGACCAGGGAAGGAAACAGATTGGGGTGGGCCCTTCATCAAGGGAATCTGGGGTACCGAGGCCTCAGAGATCATTTAGGCCTACCCAGGTACAGGCTCGCTCACACGCACCGCCTCCATATAGTGATCCTCCTCGTCGGGTTACGCAGGGAGGCAGTCGGATCACCCAGTTCCGTGACGCATCTCAGTCAGCTCGTCTACGAGCCGCATGCCCCACTTGCGGGAACTTTCATTCTGGGGTATGTTACCATGCTGCTGGGGCATGTTTCCATTGTGGGCAGACAGGCCATTTTAAGAGGAATTGCCCTTTTGCACGACAAGTTTCTAGCAGGGACTTGGTGCAGCCAGTAGCTCACTCTACACCGTATGGAGTTACATCGGGCGGAGGCCCCTCCACTTCTGCTGGTAGGGGCACGCCCAGGAGAGGCTCAGGCAGTCAGGGGCAGACATCAGCAGGTAGGGGCCAGGCACGCGTATTTGCCCTGACACGACAGGATGCTCGGGCATCCAATGAGGTGGTGACAGGTATGATTTCAGTTGACTTACATCCAGCATGTGCCTTATTTGATCCGGGTTCTACACATTCATATGTTTCACCTCAATTTGCTGAGTTGTTCGGTAGCACATCTGTGCGTTTAGAGGATCCCATACTTGTGGGTACCCCGTTAGGGGAATCAGTGACGGTTGATACCGTTTATCGATCATGCAAAGTCTCAATTGGAGATAGGGAAACTTTCGCAGACTTAATGGTATTACAGATGGTGGATCTGGACGTGATTCTTGGCATGGACTGGCTAGCTTCTTGTCATACAGTCTTGGATTGCCATAAAAAGGTAATACAGTTTAAAACTCCTGGAGAAGCTCCTTATGAATTACAAGGGGATGCAGGGGTGACTCCAACTAGAGTGATTTCTGCTCTTAAGGCACGGAAGCTTTTAATTAATGGGTGCCAAGGATTTTTGGCTGTGGTGAAGGATATGGAGAAACAAGCAGCAGGGATAAAGGGGATTCCTGTGGTGGGAGAATTTCTTGACGTTTTCCCTGAAGAATTGCCGGGTTTGCTGTCGGATAGGGATATTGAATTCTCCATTGATTTGATTCCAGGCACTCAGCCCATTTCTATTCCTCCGTACCGGATGGCTCCGGCGGAGTTGAGAGAGTTAAAAGAGCAATTGCAGGATCTCTTGGAGAAAGGATTCGTCTGGCCTAGTACGTCACCTTGGGGCGCTCCGGTCCTATTTGTTAAGAAAAAGGATGGGTCTTTACGGTTGTGTGTGGATTACAGGCAACTGAACAAGGTGACAATACGTAACAAGTATCCCTTACCTAGAATTGATGATCTTTTTGATCAACTTCAGGGAGCTCAGTGTTTCTCCAAAATTGATCTTCGGTCGGGATATCATCAGCTAAAAATCAGGGGCGAAGATGTTCCTAAGACAGCATTTCGTACTCACTATGGTCATTATGAGTTTTTAGTAATGTCTTTCGGCTTGACGAATGCTCCTGCAGCTTTTATATATTTGATGAATAGGGTATTCAAACTGTTCCTTGATAAGTTTGTGATTGTCTTCATTGATGACATCTTGGTTTATTCTAAGAGCCCCAGTGACCGTGAGCAACATTTGAGAACAGTGTTGCAACGATTGAGGGAAGAGCAACTTTATGCTAAGTTTTCAAAGTGTGAGTTTTGGCTGAAACAAGTGGCATTCTTGGGCCACATTGTCTCCAAAGAAGGGATTTCAGTTGACCCAAATAAGGTAGAAGCAGTTCAGAAATGGCCCCGCCCTTCCACTGTTACAGAGATCAGAAGCTTCCTGGGTTTGGCGGGATATTATCGGCGTTTTGTGAAAGACTTCTCCCGAATAGCGGCTCTGTTGACAAGATTAACTCAAAAGAATGCAAAGTTCATCTGGAGTGATTCTTGTGAAGTTAGCTTCCAAAAACTGAAGGAATGTCTAACTTTAGCTCCTATCTTGAGCTTACCTTCTGGCACTGGTGGGTATGCGGTGTACTGTGATGCTTCTGGAGTAGGGTTAGGGTGTGTCTTAATGCAGAACGATCGGGTTATAGCTTATGCATCCAGGCAGCTAAAAAAGCATGAGCAGAATTACCCTACCCATGACCTTGAAATGGCAGCAGTAGTTTTCGCATTAAAGATTTGGCGGCATTACTTGTATGGTGAGACTTGCGAAATATATACGGATCATAAAAGCCTGAAGTATATCTTTCAACAGAGAGATTTAAACTTGAGACAGAGAAGATGGATGGAGTTACTGAAAGATTATGACTACACCATACTTTATCACCCAGGCAAAGCAAATGTAGTGGCGGATGCTCTAAGCAGGAAATCTATGGGGAGTTTAGCCCATATTCAGGAGGTAAGGAGGCCTTTAATTGTTGAACTACAACAGTTGGAAAAGAATCGGGTGAACTTCGAGATTGGTGAATCAGGAGCTTTTATGGCCCGCTTGCAATCTAGTGCCGCTATTACTGACGAAGTGAAAGTGACTCAAAGATCAGATCCAGAATTACATAAGTTAATAGAGGAGTGTCAGAAGGGGGAGAACAAGGAGTTTACTGTGGATGCGGAAGGAGTACTAAGGTTTGAGGGGAGGTTGTGTGTACCGCAAGGGGGTGGATTAAAGGGGAAGATCCTAGAGGAAGGCCATCGCTCGGCGTATACTGTGCACCCCGAATCTACCAAGATGTATCAGGATTTGAAGTCGATTTACTGGTAGAATGGTATGAAGAAGGATGTGGCTGACTTTGTCTCTCGTTGTTTGGTGTGTCAACAGGTTAAGGCCGAACACCAAAGGCCTACTGGTTTACATCAGCAGATAGAGATACCAGAATGGAAGTGGGAGAGAATCACTATGGATTTCGTTACTAGTTTGTCCCGTACTCTTAAAGGGTATGATTCCATATGGGTGGTTGTAGACAGGTTAACGAAGTCCGCACATTTCCTTCCCGTCAAAACAACCTATTCTGCGGCGAAGTATGCTCAAGTATATGTAGATGAGATTGTAAAGTTACATGGGGTGCCGTTGTCTATCATATCAGACCGAGGACCTCAATTCACTTCCAGATTCTGGAGAGCATTTCAAGCGGCCTTAGGGACTCGGTTGGATTTGGGTACAGCTTTTCACCCCCAAACGGATGGCCAATCCAAAAGAACTATTCAAATCTTGGAAGACATGTTGAGGGCGTGTGTCTTGGATTTTGGTGGCAGTTGGGACACGTACTTGCCTTTGGCAGAGTTCGCATACAATAATAGCTATCAGGCCAGTATCCAGATGGCACCATTTGAAGCCCTCTATGGTAGGAGGTGTCGTTCTCCTATAGGATGGTTTGAAGTAGGTGAAGCTCAGTTGCTAGCGCTAGATTTGGTACAAAACGCAATAGAGAAGGTGAAGCTTATTAAGGAAAGATTACATACTGCACAAAGTAGGCAGAAGGCTTACGTAGACAAACGGAGAAGGGATTTGGAGTTCATGGTAGGCGACCATGTGTTTCTGCGTGTATCTCCCATGAAAGGGATTATGAGATTTGGCAGAAAGGGCAAACTGAGCCCTAGGTACGTTGGCCCATTCGAAGTTTTGGAAAGAATTGGAACAGTGGCCTATCGGCTTGCATTACCACCTGAATTATCGAGTATCCACCCTGTTTTTCAAGTGTCAATGCTCAGGAAACACTTGCATGACCCATCTCATGTTATTGAGCCGCAGACTGTACAAGTTGGCGCGGGTTTGAGTTATGAAGAGGTACCTGTGGAAATCCTAGATAGGCAAATAAGGAGGCTTCGCTCAAAGGAAATTCCCTCGGTTAAGGTATTGTGGAGGAACCATTCTCACGAGGAAGCCACGTGGGAGGATGAACATATCATGCGTGGCCAATATCCTCAGTTATTTACGTTAGGTATGTGATGGTTTAAATTCGGGGGCCGAATTCTTGTAAGGGGGGGAGAATGTAATAACCCAAGCAATTAAAATTTTGAATGCAACTGATGGTATAATATTGTGTTAGGTGAATCAATACAATGAAATTGAGGCTGGCTCAGTGGTCAGGCTTTAGGTTGCATTTCCTCAGGACGCGGGTTCGAGACCGGGAAGCTAACCTCCAGTGTTTTTTTTCTGGAGCTGCCACGTGTCCCCTCCACAGTGAAAGGACGAAATTGCCCTCGTAAGTCTTCTTCTTCCTCCTCCTTCCTGCGTGCAGCCGAGAGCGAGAGAAGAGAGAGAGGCTTCGCGAGAGAGCAGAGAGCCGCCGTGGTTGAGCCTCCACCTCGCCTGAGCTGAGCTGCACCCCCGAGCACCACCGGCCACCCTTCTCCGCCATTCCAGCCGGCAAACCGCCACTCCTTTGGGCGAAAACCACCGTGGAACCGCGAGCTCTCCTGGCCGTTGGTGGGCTGTTTTCCCGGCGTGGCTTGGACGGGTTGTGAGCCTCACGTTTTGGTCGGTCCTTTCCACCTGAAGACGAGCTCAGTTGGCCGCCGTTGGAGCCGCTTTTCCGGCGAGAAGGAGGAGTTCGAATCTTGAGCATTTTGGGAGGATTTGGTACGTTTAAGCTAGTTTTCTGTTCAGATTGAGCTTAGAAGTAGCATTTTCGGCCCTTAAACAACAAATTTGAGCTCTAAAATCATGGATTTTGGCTGTTTGTAAGAAGAATGGCTGACAGGGACCAAAATGAAAATTTTCGAAAATTTTGGGTTCTTGAGAAAATGGAAAATTTCTGACTTGTAATTGATCCATATTTACTCTAGATTAATACCTTTAAACTGTTAGGCATGAGAACTAAGAAATTTGCTGGATTTGCATTAAAATGGAGGCTAGGGCTTGAAACAGGGACCAGAATGAAAAATCTGGAAAATATATGGGGCAGAAGTGTAAATAATTGCACGTTAAGGAATGAAAGATATGGAATTAAAGAGATGGGGGAGTTAGGTCCTAAATTAGGATAATGGCCCGAACGGCGATTAATCCCTGCGTGAACTTCGGTGCAGGTGGGTCGTAAGGCCGATTCTGGCACCCCAAGGAGGGGGCAGCATACCGCTTGCGTTGATCAGAGTTCAGGTGCGCAAATAGCACCCCGAAACTCTTATTATTGCCTAGGCTGTTCTTGTTTTAATTGTGTTCTAAATGTAAATAAATTCTTTCTGATTCTGCCTTACCGAATTGTGGGATTTAAAGCAAGGGACCCCTGTATGCGTTGAATGATATTTGACTTGAGATGTGATTAGAGGTGGTTACTAGCTAGATATAATAGAACCACAGAAAACTTTCGTATAATTTCATCTTTGTATACATGCGTGATGTAAATTCCTTGATTTTTGGGAAAATGACGAATGATAAGCTTTCGCGAGACGTAACTCGCGCCTGTTGGTTAGTTACCCTCGAGGACTGAATGTTCTCGCCTGTTGGTTAGTTACCCCCGAGGACTGAGTGTTCTCGCCTGTTGGTTAGTTACCCTCGAGGACTGAGTGTTCTCGCCGGTTGGTTAGTTACCCTCGAGGACTGAGTGTTCTCGCCGGTTGGTTAGTTACCCTCGAGGACTGAGTGTCCTCGCTCGTTGGTTAGTTACCCTCGCGGATTGTGTATCCTCGCTTGTTGATTAGATGCTTTCGAGGGTTGTGTACCCTCGCCCGTTGGTTCTTAGCAGTCTTAATCTTGATTGTTGTCACAATTGATTGCTTAACTGAGAATGGTTGTTGACTTGACGTTTATGATAAATGGTTATTTCGTTCGACTGTTAAATTGCAAGTTTATGGATTTAAACACTATTGCACTGTATTACTCCTTGATTTTTGTTAAAGCTTCCGTTTATATATGAAATGGTTTACTGACTTGGGGTGCTATCTGCCGGAAAACTTTTGGTCCTAGAAAGAGAGTTAGGCGATCTTCTGGAGCCGGCGGAGCATTGACCAGGGAGCTGCATTGAGCCGCTTGTTTTGGGTGCGAGACGTGCCCCTTTTTGTTTGATTATAATTTGGCATTTTCTTTTGGGATGTATATATATATATATTTAGTTTGGTAGCCATTTACGTTCGCGGGATTATTTTGTGACCACAGCTGAACCCGCCATGTTTTTTTTGTCTTTTGTTGTATTCGTGGATTTGGGCTGGTGGGAGCGGAGCTCCCCTATTTATGTATTGCCTTGCAGGACCCTGTAGAAATTTCGGGACGTCTTAATTACTGGGGAGGTGCTGCCGAAATTTCTACAGGAGGCCTCGTTTTGTATTGACATTCTCACCATATATACTAAGGCAACGGCATTATGGGTATTGGAAATGTATGTTAACGATCGTCTCTTTAGTGTAGGCTTGCAGGTCATGAGGATTTCCTCGTGATCTGTGCCGGTCACACCCCAGGGAATTCGGGGCGTGACAAATTCATCATGAGCTACTCACTATTCTAGTGCCCACCCACCTGAAAGCCATAGCATATATATATATATATATATATATACTTATTAACAAATTTTATTTATTAGAAAGCAGTAAAAAAAAGATATCACCTAAAGTGCATTATGTGTGTTTTAATTTATACAAATAAATTTTTTGAGATATTTTATCCTTAATTGTCATTATCTATGAACAGATTTTATGTAGAAAAATCTTAATTAATTTTTTTTTTTTAAATTTGGACCCAACAGTTTTAAAATTTAACCAAAGAGGATATAGTGTAATTGATCATTATTCATTACCTTGGGTAATTGCTAGCTTGACCTTGCAAAAACCAAAAATTTATTGCGTGGTTAACTTATATATTTTCATTTATATATATATATATATATATCAAATCAAAACAGTTCAAGCATTAGAAATCATCCTGTCTAACATATGTACGAAAGAAAAAAATTTGTGAAAAATCCCTGTTAGGTAAATATGGCGAAGGTTTAATTAGAAAATTAAAATCCAAAGCATGTTGAAGTGGTCACACAAAACCTATCAAGAAACGCTGAATCCATGCAAAACCATACACGTCGATCCTTGACAGCCAAAAGAAGGAGAATTTTCCCAAAATATCTGCAAGTTCTTCCTTTAAATCCATGGAGGCACCCTCATTCTCCTCAGACCCGCAAAACAGCACAATAAAAAAAGCACAGTTTCTTCAAAGCAGAGAAGCAGGTCTCCCCAACTAGCAGTCATGGACATGAAGAAGGTTTCTTGCGCTGTTCTCATCGCCGCTGCCTCCATGAGCTCGGCAATGGCTGCCACCGAGGTTCCCTCGGCCGCCCCGGCTCCCGGTCCAAGCAGCGCGGCCGCCGCTAGCTTGCCCGTCGTTGGCTCCTTGATCGGTGCCTCTATCTTGTCTTTCTTTGCCTTGTTCCAGTAAGAGCCAAAAATGCAAACAGAGCCAAGAGGTGTCTATGGCATAAAGGGTGAAAAGAATAAGGATGTAAATTGTTCATGTGCTGTTATGAGTGAATAAAATGTTGATTTGTTCCATATAGTTTGATTGATATGCAGTACTTTTTATTTCTTATATTTCTTCTATTGTTGATATGTCCACGGTTCACCATGTTTTATTTCGGAGAGATAAATTAATCGCTTAAAGTGTGTTCAGAATGATTAAATAAATAAATAAATAAGATATTTTAAATTTAGTTCCATTATATCAAGGCTCAGGGCCAACATACTAGAGGAGTTCCGGTAACGCTACACAAGCACAAGAGGGCGCTTTGTTATTTAAAACCCGTACGTTTTATATGCTTTTCTAAAGCAAATATTATTTTTTTTAAAAAAATTATTATAATATACAGAGATAATACTAACATTATCCCTATATTGAACGCCTTTTTATTGAAAAAGAAAAGAAATTAAACTTTTAACATAAAAAATTGATAGACCCTGCACTAATTCCTTTTAGTACTAACATATTGAATTCTGAAAAACATATCATTTTAGCATATAAGCTGGTGCAGTTTTAATGCATAAATAAGATGTCATCCAATCAAAGAGAAATATAATGCAAGGTGTTGGGTCTAATTATTTCTCACGTCAGAAGCTGTTCAGTTTTTTTTTTTTAATAAAATGTTATATTATAAAAGAAAAGATCTAAAATATTAATATTATCATGATAATTTTTTTGAAAAATTTAATATGCACTAAAATTTATTAAAAAATGAATAAAAACGTTAGTGTTAATTTTGACATAACGAGAGAACAAGATCTCTCTTATTCCCATCATAACAAGTATGGATTCACGCTCTAAAAATTAGTCACACAACGACCTAAATAACTAAAGTATCACATAGACTCAATTTGATGTTAATTAGTTCTAGTTTCTTGAGGGTAAACCTTTGTGAACTATAATATTTTTTCTTTGATATAATAATACAATATTATTTGTGTTTGTGTGTGTGTCTAAATGTATATATAGTAGTATATTAAAAAAGACAAAATGAGTCAACAACCTATCATTCAATAAAAATAGTATACACCTATTTGTTAATTAAGAAAATTGATAAATATACAAAATTTTTATAATGAAAGATATATGCTCTACGAGTTTGGGCACCCTAGGTGTTGATACAAAATATAATTATTTATTGTTACTTATGTCAAAATGTGTAAATCTCTCGCATTACCTTATTTTGTAGGAAAGTGGTTTGCATGCTCTTTGAAGCCCAAAAAGTCACTGAAGTCTTAATAATATACATGCTACTCATAGGCCCACAACTGAGGCCCAAGCCTTTTGAAGCCCATGTTATTTGCACTGAAAATGAGTTGTTGATCCCATACTCAAAAGTTGTTTGTTTCTCTCTCTCTCAGTCTTCCACCTTGGGTAGTCTCACCTATGAAACATTTAATAACTACACCTAACTCCATCTTCTCCAAAAGCAATTTACCGCCATCTTTGGGAAAGAAATCGTTAGCTACTAAAAGTGAACGTTGGATACAAACTTTTGTAAAATGTAGCAGTTGAAGTAAACGTTGGATTTGTTCTCTTTATATAAAGGGAAGCTTGCCTATGATAAGTTGTTTGTGTGACAAATTCTACACCAAGAATATTAAGTTATGTGCTCAATTATCAAACTCTCATTTTTACTTACTCTTTATGTGAGATTATTCTTAGTGAGTAACTTTAATAGTTCTCAAGATTAATTACTGTGACTATGATAGTCAGGTATTGTGTGTGTGTGCAGAAATGTGTCTACATATGTGTGTAACTTATTGTTTGTAAAAGTTTCGTGACTTATCTTTGTTTTGGGTTATTTAAGTTTAGCGTAAAAGCTAAAAAGCTCAACCCAGTGTGTAAGGGTTAACTAATTAAGTATAATTCTCAGTGTAATTTATGAGGAATGGATGTAAGATCAGAACCATTATAAATACTGTGTGTGATTACTCATTTCATTCACTAGTTTATATAGTAGCCCTGCCTTTAGGAGCCAAGTGAATCAATAAACTATTTAAGGAAACAAGAAATTATAAAATTAACTATTCATTAAAAGTGGCAATTTACTCCCATCTTACTATATCTATGCTAATAGTTGGTATTAGAGTTCGGTCTCAGTTTATTTTAGGTAAAACTACATTGAGAAAAGATCCAACCATATTATGAGATCCTAAGCAGCTACATTAGGTGTGGGACATTCCATACATAGACCTCTTCAATCTCATGGAACCAACTACACCTATTAGAAGACTAGAATGGAAATCTACATTCAATCCAATGATATTGATGCCTAGGTAGTAATACTTTATGGGCCACCTAAGTTTACCAAGGAAGTAGTAAAAGAGTAGAGAAAACTCTGCTAGAACTTAGTGCAAAACAAATGAAAAATACGAGGTAAATTGTAAAACAATAAATTATATTTTATGTGCTATAAATGTAGAAGAATTCAAAAAGCTGTCCAGATTTGCCTCTACAAAAGAGATGTTAGAGAAAATAATGATCACTTATGAAGGAACAATTGAACTCAAGAAAATTAGAATGTATATAATGGTGAAGGATGTACATGGAAGATGAAGAAATTGTAGATATGTTTAAGAGATTCGAAAGAATAATTAATGATCTAAATGCTCTTGGAAAATGTTATCCTAATGAGGATCTTGTCAAAAAAACACTAAGAAGTCTTAATCCATCATGGAAATCCATAGTAGCTGTAACAATCACAAGCAGAAGATTGGAAACAATGAGATTTGATGAATTCAAAGGAAATATTATAGCTTATGAAGGAAGTCATTTGAACAATCTCAACAAAGGAATTGCTCTAAAATCCTCCTAAAAAAGATATGGCGACGAACCTCCTAATGAGTCAAATGATGACAAAGAAATGGTACAACTCATTAGGATAATGCTTAACTTTTACGGAAGAAATTATTATAACAATAACAGAAGATCTGCTTAAAATAAAAGAGAAACCCCAAAGAATGAGCTAACATGTTATGGATGCAAAAAGATAGGAGACATAAAAGTTGAATGTCCTTTGGCCAAAAAGAAAGCAATGGTTGCAAACTCATCATGGAATGATGATGAATTGACAGATTTTAGCAATGAAAAAAAAGAACAATGTAACAACCTTATGTCTGTTAGTTTATGATAATGTAAAAAGTGATGATAAAAATTGTAACCAAGCTTTGTGCTTCATGACAAATGATCATTATGAAGAAAACTCTGGAAATGAAATGGTTGAGGTAACTCAATGTTTTACTTATGGTGAATTGTTAAATGCATTTAATGAAGTTATTGAGGATTCAAACAAAATAATATTAAAATATCAAAAACTCAAAAATAAACATTTAAAAATCTTAAATCTATTTGGGTTTCTAAAATAAGAAAAAGAAATTTTGGAAGAACAATTTGAAAATCTTGTGCAAACAAATTGGTTTTAGAAAATGAAGAATTAAAACAAAAAGTAGAAGCTCTTACAAATGATTTAGTCAAATTTGTTGAAGGTCATAAAAATTTAAAGGCTATCTTTAAGAGTCAAAAGAAATATCTTAACAAAACTATATTAGGTTATAACTAAAAATTTTGACTAAAACATTTAGAAGAATAATTTTTGTTAAACCCTTCATAGCTTGTTATGCATGTAGAAAGAAAGGTCATATGGCCAGAGAATGCCTCAAGTATTGTGAAAGAAAAAGGAAACACTAACACAAGCAGGACCTAAAAGCCACTGGGTATCTAAAAGCAATTAAACCATTTTGTAGGATGAACTCAAGTAGAAAGGAAGCTGTTGGTACTTAGACTCAGAATGCTCAAGGCATATGACAAGAGATATAAATTTCTTCACGTCACTGACAAAATGGAGTTCAAGAATAATTGCATTTGGTGATAAAGGAAAGGAAAAATTATCAGTTCGGGTAAAGTATTTATAAATTCATTTCTAACTGTAGAAAATGTCTTTTTGGTAGATGGTTTAAAGCATAATCTAATTAGTATTAGCCATATGTGTGATAAAGGATATAATGTTTCTTCTAACTCAACTTCCTACATTGTCTTAAACAACAATAAAATTATAATTCAAGGAAGAAGCAAAAATATGTACATTTTGCTTCTTGAAATATTAGCGACATACAAATGTTTGACTTTCAACAAGATCACAATAGGATTTGGCATAGAAAGTTAGGACACTTCAACATGAAATTAAAATTATTCATAAGAGAGCTAATAACTGGACTACCTAAGCTTACATGAAAAAATGATAACATTTGTGAAGCTTGCCAACAAGGGAAATAAATGAGGACATCCCTATAATCAAAAGAATATATAAGTAGTGAGAAACCTCTGCAACTTGTCCACATAGATCATTTCGAGCCAGCTAGAACACAAAACATGGTAGGTAAACGATATGGTTTGTAATTGTTGATGACTATACTAGAAACACAAGGGTACACTTCCTTGCTCATAAACATGAAAGTTTTTGTTTTAAGAATAACCACCATTTTATTTATTAAGTAGGTCGAACATGAGAGTACATAGTTGGAAAGGTCCTAATATGAAAGCTATTGGAACTCAGTGAATTTCTGGCTAAGTGATGAGCATCAGAATTTGAATTTTTCCTTATCTAATCACACGTGAAGTTAAGTCTTATCGCTAGAATGGTCTTGCAGTCGTGAAGAATACTCTTCAAATCATAGTCATATTCTTCATCAGAGCAAATACCCTTTAATAGATTTCATGCTTCAGAGTAGAAAACTAGAAATCAAGTTACATGCTACCCATCTAATAGCAATTATGAGGGCAAGAGCTTATATGATGTTTGCCCTATACACACCATTAATGAAACAAGATATATTACACATAACAACACCACTTCAACTCTTGAAAGTTATCCTGTATCCAGATTTCCCTCACTTAGCAAATATGGCATCATCAGATAAGTAAAGCTACTCCCTTCTGTCAGATTCAATGCTCATATACTCAGCCATCGTTTCTGTAAGCTAGGGGATGACTTCTTTATCATTTTCTTACTTCCAATCTAAAATGGCCTTCAAAGCACCTTTTAAAATATTATTGTCTCTTTTATTCCTAGTGCCCTAAATCTTCTGGTTCCTCGAATTCTACACCATCTAAGTTATAGAACAAAACTGTTCCTTTACTAATACATATCATTTTGACAAACACATATGAAGGCAATCTTCAAATTCATAGGTTATAAAGTCAAGTTCCATAAGACCCCACTCCTCCCAAATGCCTTTCACTTGTTGGCAGCCAGTTAATGCATAGGAGATGTCTTTAGGGGCATTGCAAAAGGGACATTCCAGCACAACATTAATGCCTCTGTATCTCAAATCAACCCAGACAAGTAGCAAATCTCTATTGACTCTTTAGATAAAGTCCTTTATCTTTAAAGATATATCCAGATGCTATAGGGTTTTCTATGGGAAATCAGCATTGTCCTACTTTAGATGAAAATTACTTTATGAGCCTTATGGTAAGCAGTTTTAATAGAGTGGTCCTTTTCTATCATAATGTCATATCAATTGATCTTCCTTGCCTATGATGCTAATAGGGATTTATAGAATAGCTCTTATATCTTCAACGTCAAACATAAACTCCAATTTATTAGTATTCCACATTTGTTTGCATGTGGAGAGAAGGCTAACTACCTTATCATTAGTATTACCTAAATTATAAATGTTAGTAGGGGTAAAGTGTCCCTCTCGTGTTAATTGTGAACACCCCACCTAAACTAACAACAATAATAATTATAGTAATGATAATAAATAAAATTAAAAATTAATTAATTAAAAACAAAATTGCAAAAAGGAAAAGATAGAGGTAATATGGGAAAAACCAAATATAAAACCAAAAATATTAAAAGGAAAAATTCAAAATATATGTTTGAAGTAGAGACATGATAATCATCTTGCAAAAAAAAAAAAAATGAATAGGGTTAACAAATTTATGAATTAATCCAAATACAAAGAGGAGAGAAAGACCACATAATTAAAATAAAAATGCAAACTTGCTCACTTGCTCTCACGCACTCTCACTTGCTCACACTCACACACTCTCACTTGCTCACACTCACACACGCTCACTTGCTCACTTGCTCTCACACATGCTCACTTACTCTCACACACTCTCACTTGCTCACACTCACACACTCCCACTTGTTTACATTCATACACTCCCACTCCCACATGCACACACTCACGTACACACACACACTACTAAGAAACAAAAGGACACAAGGAAGGCTGAAAAAGCAAAAAGGAGTAGGAGACATGGGAAGAAAAGGAGAGTTTGTTGCTGAAAAGTAGGAGGGAGCAGAAGCAATGGTAGTGGCTGAAAAGGGAGGCAGTGTGCATAAAAAAAAGTGAGGAAGAGAGCAGAAAAAGAGAAGAAGGCTAGAGGCTTAAAAAGGAAGAGCATTTGCAACAGAAGGGAGGCAGCGGCTGGTCGTTTCAAAGGCAAAACAAAAAAGAGGAGGGAAAGAAGAGAAAAGAAAAGGGAGGACGCACTGCTGAAAACGAGGGCACTGCTGGACCGTGAAACCGTGGTTGGAGGAGAAGGCTATGCTGAACTGTGGCTGGAGGAGAAGGCTGTGCTAAATCGTGAGGGAGAACGAAGCAAGCTGAGAACGTCTCCTCTGCTCTGAGTATCTTAAACAGGGGTGAACAGAGGTGAATGAACTGGGTAAAGCTGAGAAGAAGGTGGTCTGCTGCGAGTTAGTCTTTTGATGCTGTGGAAGAGCAAGAAAGGAGGAGAAAAAGAGAGAAACTAAGAGGAGGAAGAGGGGGCACCGCTAGACCGTGAAACCGTGGCTGGAGCAGAAGAGTTGAAGCAGACCATGGCTGGAGCAGAAGAGTCGAAGCAGACTGTGATGAGCTAGAAGCAAAAAAGCTGACACAAACTATGACGAGCTGGAAGTAAAAAAGCTGAAGCAGATTGTGACGAGCTGGAAGCTGAATGAGCTAGGCAGAACAAGGACGAAGACCAGGGGAGCTGGAACCGAGGAGGTGATGAGCTGAGATTGAGCTGAGGCCGAAATCAACTTCCCCTGTTTTGGACGCTGTGAGCAGGGATAAACAGAGAGAGAGGGAGCTGAAGGTGCTGTGAAGGAGAAGAGAGGAAGAAGGTAAGCTTCTTTGGATTCTTGATGCTTTCAGATTTGTTTTATCATGTTTATATGTATGTATGTGTATGTGTTTATATATATGTGAGTATATATATAGATACGTGTAGGTGTAGGCGTGGGGTGCTTCTTCTCCTTCCTGAAGTTTGCTTCCTTTTGTGTCTACATATATATACATATATAGATGCATAGAAGTATATTGTATGTGTGTTTATATATATAGGTACATAATATGCATGTAGATATATATATATATATATATATTTAAGGGTATATACACACACATTTGTTTCACAGTTGTCTGATGCTTGTTCTCCCTCTCTTTCCATCATACTCATACATATACTACCTAGGTGTTTATATATATGTATAGGTGAATATATATGTGTGTGTAGATATAGATATATGCTGCCTTCACTACGTTATGTTTGTTCCTGAAGCTTTCCACCTCTCATATCATGCTTATATACATATCTATATGTGTTTACATATATATATATATATATATATATACATATATGTGTGTGTGTGTGTATAGATATATATGTGTATATATATATACGTGAACGTGTGCATATGGACATGTGATTTCTTTATCTTTTTTTTTTCTTTTCTTTCTTATTTTCCTAATGCCTGCTTCCTGATATTTGCATTTCTCTTTTATCATGTTTATATATATTATTATATATGTGTTTATATATACATATATATATATATATATATGTATATATGCATATGTGTATGGAGATATATAGATGCATATAGGTGTACATATATCTATAGGTGTGGAGGTGCTTCCATTCTTTGCTGATGATGATGATGATGATTATTATTATTATTATTATTATTATGTCTATATGAGATTAATTTTTGGCTTTATAAAAAAGGTTCTAAGAAAGTCATCGAGTGAGAATATTGCTTTCCTTAAGTGTTTGGGATCATGTGAGGTTTCGATTCCCTTAGAAAAAATAATAATACATATGTTACAAATAATAATAATAATACAAAACAATAATAATTAAATATTTAATTTAATTAAATAATTTTCCATTATTATGAAATTATCGTGTGAGGGTTTGATTCTTCTCGATTGCATGAGGTCATATGAGATTTTAATCTCTTTAGATCTTTTTTTAAAATTAGCGCATTTGTTTTAAAAAATAATAATAATTAAACATTTAATTTAATTAAATAATTTTTCATTATTATGAAATTATCGTGTGAGGGTTTGATTCTCCTCGATTGCATGAGATCATGTGAGATTTTAATCTCCTTAGATCTTTTTTTAAATTAGCACATTTGTTTTTAAAATAATAATAATTAAATATTTAATTTAATTAAATAATTTTCCATTATTATGAAATTATCGTGTGAGGGTTCGATTCTCCTCGATTGCATGAGATCATGTGAGATTTTAATCTCCTTAGATCCTTTTAAAAAATTAGCACATTTGTTTTAAAAATAATAATAATTAAATATTTAATTTAATTAAATAATTTTTCATTATTATGAAATTATCGTGTGAGGGTTCGATTCTCCTCGATTGCATGAGATCATGTGAGATATTAATCTCCTTAGATCTTTTTTTAAAATTAGCACATTTGTTTTAAAAATAATAATAATTAAATATTGACTGTATTTAAATAATTTTCCATTATTTATGAAATTATCGTGTGAGGATTCTATTCTCCTCGATTGCCTGGGATCATGTGTGATTTTAATCTCTTTAGATTCCTAAAATTAGTACACGCTTGTTTTAAACATAATAATAATCAAATATTGACTTTGATAATATTTTCCATTATTTATGAAATCATCGTGTGAGAATTTTGTTTTCCTCGATTGCACAGGGATCGTGTGTGATTTTAATCTCCTTAGATCCCTAAATTTGGTACACAGTGGTTCTAAAAATAATAGTAATTAAACATTTACCTTAATTAAATACTTTCTATTATTTACGAAATTATTGAGTGAGAATATTATTCTCTTCGATTGCATAGGGTCATGTGAGATTTTAATATCTTTGGATCCCCAAAATCAGCACATATTTATTATAATATAATAATAACAATAATAACATTACACAAATAAATATCTTAATTAAATGATATCTTTTCTTTACGTGATCAAATTTGTTCTTTATAATAATTTTATTTTATTTAAATTTCAAAATAAAGATTAAAATCCCAAAAACAAAAAAAAAACTATAAATTAAAGAGAAAGAAAAATGAAGAGGTCAAAAGGGTTAGATTAATCAGGGTGTTGTAAATTAAAACACACAAACCAAATCCCAATTACGTTTTGTTTCCAAAAATCCGTTTAACTGAAACCCTCCTGTCAAAATTCACAAATCATTAACCAATAAACATGCCATTTAGTCGAACTACGTGGACTTTGATCCTTATCACGGGGTACGTAGGCCCTAGGCTTTCATCCTAGGTCAAGTCCGCCCTTTGTAAATATCTATCTGTTTGCTTTCATTCTTGCTATTTTGTCTCCTCTGTTTAACAGGCTTGCATGTCGATAAAAGGGTAATTGAGGTAAATTTAAATGTCATATTCTATTTCAGCTGACTGGTTTAAGGTAACCGTCCTCATGGACGGGTGTTGTGGGGTGCCTAACACCTTCTCCACACTCAAACAGACTCCCGAACTCATCTATGATTTCGCAGACCATGTTGCCTTTTTCTTTTTATTTAAATTGGTTTTCCAAAGTTTTCCGTTAAAAATTTTGGTGGTGACTCTAAATAAATTGATTTTCAAGACTCGTTTTTGGGAATCAATTTAAACCATATTTATTTTATTCCACCGAAAGGTCAGTTACAACATTAATCATAGGTTAGTCCAAATCTAAATGCTTTGACTATCACCCAACCTCTACCTTATACTCTGCTAGATAGAGAACCAAACACTCTTTAACATGAAGCTCGAATTGCAACCTAATAGAGCATGCCAAAACTTTGGGAAATATTTCGCTTTGAGGACTCGATAAGCAAGAGTGTTATGGGTCTTACCTAATCTCCAACCTTACTTACCAAGCATGGCTTTATTAAAATAGTGTAAGTTACGGAAGCCTATCCCTTCTTCACCTCTACTATCACCCATTCTATCCCATGAAAGCCCCTTAACCCCTTTATTGTTTTCCTCATTTGAACCCCACCAAAACAAGTTCATCATTCTATGTAATTCTTCACACAGGGTCATAAGAATTAAGAAAACATTCATACAAAAATTAAGGATAGCTTATGTCACATCCCATAACCCTGGAGTGAGACCGATACAGGAAACGAGAAAAATCCTTGAACCTAACCTGCAAGCTAACACTAGATGGAAATTAAAACCATACTAACATTTTTCAATCTCGCACCATAATAAAAGTAAAACTTACCCTTTTTATAAGGATATTTAGTTTATATACAACATAAAGATTTTGTAAAAATTTCGACAGAGTCTACCCAATAAGTAGGACATCCTGATATTTCTACAAAACCTTGCCAAGCAAACAAATTTACATAACGAAAGCTCCACTCTCACCAGAGTGAACTAATACAACAGCTTGCGTAATAGATTTCAAAAGGATCTCTTTTCCAGTGCAAGATAATAATTTGTTCTTTCAGTTCTATAATTTTTCCCACAATTTGTCCTAAAGAAAAGCAAATATGGCTTTCTTACTTTTTCCAATAAGGGACTGGAGGCCCAGATATCTACATGATTGATGGAGGGTGTGAATTTCAATGGTGTTATAGATCTCATTTCTAAATTCACTTTTAACATTAATGCTAAAGTAAAAAATTTATTGCTTGCCTTGACATTTACTCATAAGTGTTGAGAATCTCCTTTATATTCTTACATTCTTGCACAGAAGCTTCAAAAGAATAGAGTCATCAATAAAAAGCAAGTGAGTAACATAGGGCCCATTACTGCTAGCTTTGCACCCATAAACCTAATGTTCAACTTTCTTCAAGAAAGCTAAGAGTACCTCTGCACAAAGAATAAAAAGGTAAGGGAAAAGAGGGTCTGCTTGCCTCAAACCTCTTTGAGGGGAAATAGGTCTTATAACGTCACCATTCAAAATATGGGAGTATCTCACGTTTTGCACACACGACATGATCTAAGTAATCCATAGGGGATCAAAGCCTATTGTTTCCATCATACCTTTAAGAAAGCTTCAATTAATCCTATCATAGGCTTTACTTACATAATTTATTATGGCAACTAAACCCATATTTCCTTGTGTTCTCCTTTTCATGGTATGAATGAGCTCAAATGCAACCAAAATATTATCAGTGATTACATGACTTGGAACAAAGGCAGATTGGTATTTAGAAATTAAGGTTGACAAGATTTTCTTAAGTCTGTTGGCGAGTACCTTAGCCATAATCTTATAAAGCATGTTACAAAGGGAAAACAGTCTTTAGTCCTTAAGACTACTTAGGGTATTAGATTTTGGAATAATCACAATCAAAGTATCTGTGAAATCTTCAGGGAAGGACCTTTCAGCTAACCGGTCAATACATGTAACACTTGCTAAGTTTACTAAGTTCATGCAAAATTTTTTTTACTTAGCAAGAATGAGGAATAAGTATTTGTAATGTGTATTATATATCAAATGTGAGCCTTGACTCAGTGGTAAGGCAAGTTATCCGGAACCAAAGGGGCGTGGGTTTGAGTTATAGCTCCCTCATCCCTCAGCATTTTTGTGGTGCCGACACGTGTCACCTCCCCTAACAAAATTACCATTCTACCCCTCACTATAACCTCCTTCTACATGCTTCTTCTCCAAAATCTGCAAAAAAAACGCAGCAACTTCTTCATTTCAGATTTCCACTTTTTCCTTCGTCCACCGCCACATTCAACCTCCGGCCACCTCCCTCCATTACCGGCGAAGGTTTCTGGGCGGCCACCGCTTGCCGTTGGCCGGCAACAACCACTTTTTCCGGTAGGTTTTGTGGCATCGTTGAGCAGCGACGTTTTATTGATTTTGGTGAGTTTTAAGTGGTTTTTTTCATGAGAATGATGCTAGGAGAATCATATTTGGCCCCTTTCCATTGAATTTGAGCTTTGGAAGCATGATTTTAGCTAGTTTTTTTTTTGAGTTATTTTGACACGGACTAAACTGAAAAGTTTCGAAATTTTGGGGTTTTCAGAAAATGGTGAAATTCTGTAGTTGAATGGGTTTAAATTGGTCTTATAAGAACACTTTTACAGTGTATGTCATGAAACCTTAGTGTTCTTCATGGATGGAAGGAAAAAGTATGAAATGGGGGACTAAAGTGAAACTTTAAAAAGTTTTTAAGGCAGTGAGTGTAAATTGACGAAAACTCTGGGAAAAAGTGAGGGGATGAAATTAAGAATTTGGTCTAAGGCTTGTTTTGAGTATTGATAATGGAATGGAATATCAAATTGGAAATAGCAATATGAAGAAGTAAAGAGAATATGTAATAAAGTAATGAGATAGGATTTTGGTTGTTTTATGGCTTTGTTAAGGCATTATAATCAACCTAAATTGATGTATTTAGTAATGGGAATTGAGGAAAGTATATTCTTATGTTATAGGGATTGTGGGTGAAATTGAATTTATAATCAAAAGAGACCAAGCTAAGGTGGTTATAGCATTGTCAGCCACCAGGTAAGCGGTAGCTTTCCCCACTTTATAATTACCATTGTAATTATGGTAGCAACTTGTTAGACTTGTTAGCCTTGCATATGACCTATGAAATTTGATTGATATGTGATGTTCATGTAAAATTTATAAAAGAGAGGTTTGAACAAAAGAAGGAATGTGTTACTAAAGAATTGATATTGAAAAAGGGAAAATTTATAAATGGCAAGTCCTTAGATTTAGGGAGGACAAGATAAGACGGATGACTTTAACTTGAGCCTACGACTCACGACCGTGTTGGTGATTAACCCCGAGATGCTGTGTGCTCTCGATCGTATGAGTTATTCCGAGATGCTGTGTGCTCTCGATCGTATGAGTTATTTACCCCAAGATGCTTTGTGCTCTCGATAGATAATTAAATTGCATGGGTCACGAGTTCATGACCGATATTTTATGTCTGATAGTCCTCCTTAGAATCTAGGTCCCAAGCCAATGGTATTTTAAATAAAAAGAAAGGTTTTTACCTAACTTTAATAAGTATCCAAGGGCTGAGTTCCCTTGATAGTTTGATGTTAATTGATGAAAAAGATTCTCCAAAGGTTGTGGATCCTTGACCATGAAAATCATTTAAACTGTTCATTAAGTGTAAGTACATATTATTGCTTGTTATGATTTAAATTATAAAGGCTTAAATCATAAATTGATTCATTACTGGAAATGATACCCGTTTATGTTTTAATGAATTTCAGGCAGCCATCATGAGCAGTTTGCTGATCAAGAGGGCTAGAGGAGCCCTGTTGGCATTTTGTTTCTCCATTTTTGTTGAGATTTTGTTGTAATTGATATATGTAAATAGATGTAAATGTTATGTATGACCACAGGTAGATTCCCCATTCCCCTGTGTTGTAGTTGTCTCTGACTGAATAGAGAGTTGAACTCTCTTTTATGTATAATATTGTCTTGGGCAGATTTTTGTAGAAACTTCGGGAAGTCTCAGTTATAGAGGAGACTCTGCCGAAATATCTACAAATTTCATTGGAATGTAAATCTGCTTAGTTATGAATGTTGTTATGTATGATTGTAATTTAGTTAAGAACCAACTTGTTAGGCTTACAGAGGCGGGCTAGTCTCGTTTTCTGTGCCGGTCACACTCCAGGAATTGGGGTGTGACAATACAACTCTCAACAACTTTTACACCAATAATATTCTAGAACTTTTGGAAAAAGGCCAAGTTAAAGCTATAGGGCTCTGGGGCCTTATCCGGATGCATTTGAAACACAATTTTTTTAAGCTCCTACACTTTGAAATTTTTTGTAAATAGGTTATTGTCACTATCGATACTACTTTGTTTATTAGGCTTAGCACAGATTCTAGCTAGGCTTTAAAGGTCAAATATACTTGCTCAAAATGACTTAAAATGACCTCATTCATTCCCTCCTTATCATAAACTCGAGTTTCATCATCCCTGGTTAATTTTGTTACCGTGTTTGTTCTTCTCTTAACTATTTTTGTCTCCACACCTGAGCCAATGCATCTTTGCCTCTATTTTAGTTCTTCTTGGTGCAATAACATGTTCTCTTCCTCTGTTAATTTGTATAACTCCTAATTTTGAACATCCCCTGTGTAACTTCACATCTTAGTCAACCTTTTGTCGATTACCTTTACTTGATTTAGGTAATTATTAGTTATACCATAACTCCAATCCTCAAGCTCATGTCAACAGGAAGCTAATCTATCACAAACTTCAACACTTAACGCCTTATTTTAGCCTTTGTTTATCACATTTGAGATTTCTTCTTGTGCCAGCCATGCTTTTTTTAATTTAAACCTCATTTTCCTATTTCTGATATGCTCTGGAACACATCACATTTTTAAGGGATTATGATTTGAATAGGATACCACCAGAGTTTTAGATGAGCTTCTTGGGAATAGATGGACCAAACTGTTAGATGCCATCACTCAGTCTAGACGTTCCTTCACCATATTTCGTTCTCCTATCCGTCTCTCCTAAGTGAACAGTTAGCCTTTAGATTAAAGATCTAATAGGCTGCAATCTTGTATAGCTGCTTTGAAACTTAAAAGTAAGTAATTCAAAATGTCCCTTCTCTGTCTTTATTAAACAAGTTCAGGAAGTCATTATAGTCCCCCACACACAGCCATGGAAGCTCATTAATTTTAGACAAATTTCGAAGCATCTCCCAAGCTTCCCTACATCTTCTCCTCTCAGGGAAACCATAATATCCAGTAAAACGCTAGACATTCTCACTATTCACATGGATTTTAGCATTTATTAATTGACTAGAGTAGTTTATGAATTCCAACTTGATATTTTCATTCTAGAGCAAAGTTAAGCCACCAATCTTACCTTTGCAATCAACTACCAAGCACTAGTCAAAATGAATGTTTCAATAAAAAAGACAATATTGGGTCTGTGCTTCTTATAAAGCTATTTAAGAGCTCAAACTACTTAGGGGGTTGCCCAAACCCTAAAAGTTCCAACTTATAATACTCATTGGGCCCGGTGGGCTTGCTCCGTAGGACTCACCAATGTACTGTTTGTATGGGGACATTTGTTCACATCAATCTCCCATAGAGGCTTCTTGTTAGGTCCATTAGTCACCTTCTTCCTAGATCCTCAAATGCTTTTTTGGTTTTCAGTTTCCTATAATAGGTATTCTTCCTCTTCATATAATATTGGGTCAAGCCCATTAATATCTTTTGATTTGCACAGAGCTATGATGACCCACATCTGTCATGAGATCATATCTAAGTTAAGTGCTCCTCTGTTAACTCACTTAGAAACATGCTTTGTAAATCTCGGGGAGTTGAAAATTTCCTTCTCTCCTTATTGACTTGCTAATAATTTCACACCTCCTTCATCGCTCAACCACTTACTGATCATTGGAGTGTTTTTCTAGCCACCAACTTTCAACGTGACGTCCCACTACAGCGGTAAACTCTTCCATCTGCCAGTAACATTATGAGTTTATGAAAACTCAACCTGATCACAACTAGTCCTTCTATAGAAAATTGTGTTATTTCAATAGACAGAGACACTATACTATTTTAGCATACAAAATTTAACCAAGTTAAAATTGCTTAAGTGTGAAAATTACATCTGAATTGCAAAATCAGATATGAGATCGAACGTGTTCACAAGACTAGATTTTCATTTGAATTAATGTCTCCTTCATGGCCGGTCTAGGCATATGCTTTGCAAATTTCTAATACCCCATTTTCCATGTGACTTTACTTTTATCAGAGGAAGCAAACACAGGTGACTCCTAAATGTATTGTAGAGAACCACACTTATGAAAAGAACATTATCCTCGTTGATCCTGCAAGATCAAAGAGATCATCAAAACTCTTCTCTCATTTTGGCCAATCGATGCACCAAAACGCGTACATATCAGTGATCGCCACAAAAGAAGAGGTTTTTGGGTCAACAATGAGAAAGCAAAGATCCTATTGGAGCATAAACATGAAAGTTTTGAACACTTTAAAAAATTATTGTGCACTTATTCAAAAAGAAAAAGGTTATTACATCAAATCCATTAGATGTGAACATGAAAAAGAATTTGAAAATAAAGCATTTGAAAACTTTTATGCCAAAATTTGAATCTTTCATAATTTTTCTGCTCCCTGAACACCTCAGCAAAATGGTATTGCTGAGAGGAAAAATAGAAGCCTCTTAGACATGGCCATAACTCTCCTTTGTGAAAACAATTTACCTAAAAACTGGTGAATTAAAGCAATGAACACTACCTGGTACATTAGTGTGTAACTTATTATCTATAAAAGTATAGTGACTTATCCTTGTTCTAAGTTTAGTGTAAAAGCTAAAAAGCTAAACCAAGTGTATAAATGTTGATTGATTAAGTATATTTCTAAACGCGATTTCTAAAGAGTGAATGTAAAATAAAAAATTGATCTGAATCACTATAAATACTATATGTATACTCATTTCATTCACTCTTCTATATAGTTATCCTGTCCTCAAGAGCCAAGTGAACTAGTGAATTGTTTAAGGAAGCAAGGAATTATAAAATCAACTATTCATTAAAAATAGCAATTTACCCCTTCTTGCTATATCTACGCTAACACTAGGCAATCTAACTCTATTAAGCCATAGGGTCAAATAGGACCAAACCATAAAATTTCCACTCAAAATAAGATGTCAAATTACCATCTGGTCTTGTTTATATTCCATGATTAGACGAGCTGGCCCTGAAGGCCTAGCCCATTTTACTGTTCAAATTGCTTTAGCTTATAGCAAATACCAATGAAAATTCGACCTACTCAAAAGAATTTATTCTTATACTATAAACCATTTACCAGTAAAAGAATATGTGAAATGTTTTCCAATCTTCAATCAAGAAACAGTCCAGAAAGAACATGCTTATGGGACATTTTAAAATACACATTTCTTACAATAATTTATAAATCAATGGCATTGGCAAGCAACTCTCACACACTAGGTTTCTCTGTTAAATTTCTGGGCAGACATGAGGCTCTTTGTCAACCATATTGCTGTTTCCCTGGATGAGACAGCTTCATGCCCAAAAGGTCTTAGCACACCAGCAAGCTCATCCAGTTTGTCCTGCTTAAGTAACTGGGCACACAACTCAAGCAGAGACTCCAGAGCATCAGCTCTTTGCTGGCATGGACTATTCAGCACATTCTTGGTTTCATCACCACCAATTACGGTTAGTGCACTTAACGAAAGCTCACTTGTTGTCTGATCAACCACGCAAGCACTTTCATTTTCTTTATGCATGGAGCAACTGGTGTTACATGTTTTTGCCTGGCCTTCATCTTTACCTGCAAGTTGATCATTAGTCTCAGAAGACAAACAATCTAAGTGAGGGCCTTCGGTATATGCATTGGCATTTTCGCTTTTCTTTAAGCAGCTTCCAGGTTCAGTGTCCTCTTCAACCCTAATAGGCTGCATGGTTGGTGGTGTTAACGTTTCCTCATCAAAGGATCCGTTTTCATCAGTGCTACCTGCACAGGACGTTATTGATTTCTTGAGGTCCTCAGGCATGGTATCTTCTCTCTGTCCCTTAGCATTATTGACACCATCATTGAAATAAGCATCTTCAACTTTTGTGGCCACTGCATTTATGTCAATTCTTTCTGACTTCTGAGAAAGTTCAGCATTCAATCCTTGTTCTTCATGCTCAGAATCTGTAAGTGTTTTTGATGTAATTTCATTTTCAGCTGTTTCACTTGCAGGTCTATTTTTAGAGTCTGCTTCCTTGAACACACTGCCATTAGTTGATTCGGATGTTGTAGAACCGTCTTTTGAGCCATTGAAACTAGAATATGATTCCACTATGTAACTGGTGGGGTCAACCATCTTGGTCTCAAGATTGTCTTCTACACTGGTTGAGACTTTTCGGTTGCCATCATTAGGAAGAATGCTTGGATGTACATTGCCATTTCCCTCAAATGGATGAACCCGTTCTAAATGATTTGTTAATCCTACTTCTTTGTCCCTATGGTCTTTGCCACCAATAGACCGATAAGATCTTTTCATTTTATCCTTTGGGCTACTTATTGGTTTTATTGGAAGAAGGACAGCTGATGCATTACGACAGCGGAGGACATATGGTTGTAAATGAGGATGCCTTAACAATTCCAGAGCCTGTCAACAAAAGAGATACAACATTGGAATGAACACTTAAATCCAGACTAAGCAAAAAGGATCATAGGCTTAGTTCAACTTAACTGTTGGTCTATGTTCAGGGTTTTTCCTCAGCATGCTCTTGATAATTTGTTTCCTGTGACACACAAGTCATTTTGCTTTAATTTTAGCATTTCAATGAAATATAAAAGAAATAAAGAACCATTAAAATTTTATGCAACAATGAGCACAAAAAATACAGGCAAGTTTTCGTTAGTTGGATAGTTCAAATGTAATTGCATATATACTTGAATTCCTTTTGAGGGAAAGAATATTACAACATTTATTTAAAATAGAATCTGGACAAGGAAAGAAGGCATGATAACAATGTGATGTGTAATGGTTTTGAAGAAATTACTTACAGTGTGGAAGAATAAACTATTGGCAGTGGAGAAATGGAGGATCTATTTATCTTATTGATAAGTCCAGCCATATCCTGTTCCATTATTCATTAAATGATTTAGTTTACTTATAAATATATGTGAAAAATTGAAATTTCATAGCTAGTAGTGATATCAAATTCTCCCACATGGCTCAAGTTTGTACTTACCGGAGCACGAAATGCTGGTTGATGTGCAGCAATTTCAAACATGCAACAACCTTCACAGAGAGAAGTCATTCTTACACAAGGTGAGAGATGTCACAAAGCTTTGTCAAATAGAATCAGAAATCCAATATACTTACCGAGTGACCATATATCAGATTTATAACCATAAGGTATATCTGCAAGGAGCTCAGGACACATGTAGTTTGGAGTTCCAACAACCTACACAAGATAAAGGAAAGGAGCAAATAATAAACAGGCACCAGCAAGTGGATTTATTTTAAGTTGCAGAAACATTATTGTTTGGAAGTTCGAATCCATGACTTGGTATGACAATCTGTTTCAAGAGGAAAATAACACAAACAAGTTTCTTGAAGAAGACATCAGAAAATTGCTAATTTATTAAGATATACACAATACCGATGAAGCAAGGTCTTCTTTGTTAAGTAGCTTTGCAAGACCAAAGTCACCTGTATAGTCCAAGCAATGAATACATGTCTTTAGAGAACACAATACATAGAAGCCAGAAGTGATGAGTTTTAAGAAGGATACATACCTAGTCGAATGTCATTATCTTTGGTGAGGAATATGTTGGAACACTGAAATTAAATGTAGTTACATTAACAAAAGTGTCATACAAAGGATTTCTTTGCCAGGATAAGGGAGCGTGCAATACCTTAAGATCTCTGTGGAGTACACGATTAGAGTGCAAGTAGTCCACAGCTAGCAATAATTGAGTCAGCCATTTGCAGATCCTCTGCAGGAGAATATGGTCCAGAGTGGGTAAGGAATACCCATAAAAAAGCATATGAGGAGATGGTACATTAAACCTTACTAGTTACCTCCTCAGGAAAAAAAGATCCTCGGGCTCTCTTTATGAACTCAGCCCTGCTCCACAAAGATTTCCGCGTTCCATGATTCAGCTTTATTTAAGGGGTTTAAAATACTGTTGATAATTTCTTAAGCATTTAAACACACACACACACATTGGTATGTAAATGAATGTATATCAGGAAATATATGCAATCTCCTCCAAAACACAAGATTCACAAAGTCTCAAATCCTTGATCAAAGTGTATTTCTTTTATTCTTTTGGTACATGACAGAGCATACGTTTGAACCTAAGATTTCTTGGTATCTACCTGCATTCCTCAGCACTAGACCACACCTAGGGACCCCCAGGTGTATTTCATTATGATGTTATTAACATTACTAATATAAATGAAAATTTTTTCATTGTATCTGTTCATCAAGCTTTTGAGTAGAAAGATTATAGTAACAATTCAACATCTATCGACGAGGTATTCTCTCTAGATGTTCCTTAATATGTTAAAAAAAATACAAGATACTTTGATGTAAAAGTAACAAAAGTAGACCTAGGGCCATTTTCTACGACGTTAAGCTTTAAGGTCAAGTGGTTCATTGACATGGTATAAGAGCCAGACTCAGCTTATTCTATTAATTCAAATTTCAGAATAAAGTTGGCACAGTTCCGGTATAGGATAGAAGTTTGTATTTGTCCACATTTCAAATCCAGGAGGCTTTCATGTGCAAGGATGTGTTGGAATCATGAAAACCATTCTAGGACCCTCACCTAAGAGCTTAAGCTGGGTCAATAATTTTGCATGCAGATTGCTGATAAAAGTTTTTTCTTTTTTCTGCAGATGTTATCTGTTTGAAGTTCGAATAATAATAGGAATTAAAATGCGAGGGAAGGAAAGGTAAATGTTAGTTTTGTAAAGGGGCAAAATTTTTTTTGTGGCATTGCTCTGAAATTGAAATTAATATGCTCAGATCCTTAATTCATGCAAGAAAAAGCAAGGGTTACTAACAGATATTACTTACATGTCACCTCCTTCACAATAGCCAGTTATGATATATATGTAGTCCTCCTACAAAACATAAAAACCTCATAAACATGCATATTAAGAGTCATAAACTTCGGAATAATAAACAGTCAACTCTATAAAACCTTAAACTTGTCACGTCATCTCAATAAAAATGTAAATCTCAGAGCACAAAAGAAAGATTGTGTGCTTACCTTTTCCACCCAAGCATCTTTGTACTCCACGATATATGGGTTATTTAATTTTGCAATCAGGTCCATCTGAAATAGAGAGAGAATATCTCCTTTTTTTATGAGTGACAGAAAGTATTTGTTCAATACCAGCTTCAGACAACCCCTTACTTTAATCAGCATGAAAATACTGTTTAAAAAGCTAGCTTCGGATTGAATTTAACTCAAAAGGCCATATCGCATGCTATTCATGTGTTTACAGTATTTAGCGATCATATAGGAAAGAAATTTCAGAAACTAGTATTCTCTTCTCTAATTATCTGATCTGTACAAAAAAGTGCAGCAATGGCTTACTTTTGCATAGCACCTACAAGATTACATTGAATCAAATACATTCAATTTTCTTTTATTTTTAGGTCTTTGTCTTTCGTCAAAAGGAATAGTGGTATTGGACATACTACTTATCCAGATCACTGTTTTGTAGTAAGAATAGAGTGTAGCAAGCAATGACATATTTATAAATCATCAACGAATAGTAAAGATATGAGGACAAAAAGCACAAAGTTGAGTGACTGATACCATTTATCCATGCATATAGGACTAATTAAAAATCATACACAAGAAAAAATGAAGTGAAAGAGATAACACAACGGTAATGTGGGTTCGCCTGTCCATTCAATTAAGACAGAAGCATAATAATTGGAGTATATATAAAAAATTTGTACGGTTGACACTGAATATATGCATCAGCTGGATGAGTTCGTTACACCAACCTCCTGGTGCGCTGTATGTTTAAATTTCTCGGTTTGCTTGGTCAAGCGAATCTTCTTCAGCACATACCTACAGGACATAAAATCAAGAAAATGAACAATAATTTCAGTAAAAAAAAGAAAGGGTTAGAGCTAATTGCTATCGAATTTAGTGGGTTTCACTAAGTTTTTCTTGAGTTGTCGATTTTTTAACTGAAAATCCATCTTCAATCGTTTATGCGCATTATTAAGAAGTTACAGAAAAGTCAGACCGAGGACATTTTCTTTGCAGAGGGTCTTACTTCTTTTTCTCAGACTTGTGGAGGACGAGAAAGGCAGCGCCGAATGCTCCTCTGCCAATTTGCTCTATCACGTCATAGTCTTCCATCTTTGACTTGGTATGACCATTATCGGTCTCCATGGCAAGCTCCAAAAGCTATAGCAGGCAAAAAGCGAAGCCGCAGATTCTAATGGCTATGGATCCAATTCAGGCAGCAAAATACTGATTTTATGACAAAGTTTTCACCCCAAAAGCTCTAATTGAAGGCAACCGATAGCTTGGAGAGCATTAATTGTCAGAACCCAGAGTAAATATCCCACGAGAACGAGTTCGGAGACTATTGAATTTGATTCCAACAACCATGAAGGGTTTCGCATGGAAAGAGGCACAAAATGAGTAAAGCTACATTCCACAATTTATGACACTAAACTAACTTCTGAGAAGAGAGAGAAGAACTAAAGCAGAAGAATATACCACCACCGAGAAAATTTAAAGGTCGATTACTTACCCAAAAGAAAGTAGAGAGGAGAAAAGAGTGGTTGAACGACAAGAAAGTCAAGTAAAGCAACATAGAGCATACATATTCTCACCGTTCACAATACTACTTTATTATTAGGTCTGGTGAGTGAATTACTTTCCCTTCCACCTAAAAAGGGATTTTTTTTTTTTTTAACAAAAGGAGACAAAAACAGCTAAAAGGAATTTTTTTGAAGTTCATAAAATATTATCTTGACACAGGTTATGAGATGATCTAACGACTGAGAAATTCAGTTTTTTATACCAAAACTCGGAACAAAATGGGGATGGGAGAGAGAAGGCACCAAAGAGTAGAGCTTAAAAGGGACAGATACACAAAGAAGGGGATGCAAGGCCTTGCTTGCATTTACAGACTCGTGATCAAGGAATGGAAGATCATTAATTATCGGGAATGTTCCTGGCACGTAGTTGTGATGTCACAGTCCTTGTACCTTTAAAATAATCATCCAATTTTGGGTTTAAGCCAATAGCTAATACTCTATTTTTGTGTGGTTTGTGGTGTGCTGGCCACCCACTCCATTTGGTCCACGAACATGATTATGGCTCAACACCTCAAGCATTCTGAGAGGCAAAAAAGAGTTTTCCTGGAGTCTTTGAAATATAAATACGATCATCTTTTGTCAAGGCAAGAAACTAAATGGTACTTGCTATCCATATTGTTGGAATTACGTCGTTCAAGTCAGTTACGTATCATTATCAGCAATCATATGTTAAAGAAGCGAAATTTCCGGTTAATTGGGCGATCATGATGTCTAATCAGGACCTGATTAATATGCCTCTTTCCAAAGAACGAGGTGCAATGTTTCTTTAGTGGACTTGAAGATCCCTTGCTATATAGTAGATTGATAAGAAGAGAATAATTAAAGAAAGGTTAAGTTTTTGTTGACCAGACAAATCAAAGGTAACCCAGATGCAAGTTTAAGGCTAAAAAATATTTGGCTGGCCACCATCCTTAAGTTATCTATTTGGGGAGCCCCACTTGCATTGCATATCCCTCCAGAAACCAAGATAAATTTTCGATAAAGGAGAACAAATGGCCCGTCCTCCTCTGCTTTTTATAAAGCCTTTTTCCTTTTCAAGCCATACACTTTTCCTATCATGTACGCATGCTGTGGTTATCACCGTGATATTACTACTCAGATACAGTATAAGACCAATGGCATTCGCTCGGAGACACTGATACGGTTAATTTCGAGACCAAATTTTTCTGATGTATTCAACCCATCAACGACCTTTGTAGCAGTTTGTTTGAAGGAGAAAATAAGTGAGGTTTTATTTTTTATTCTTAAAAATTTTCTTTGATTAAGATTGAAATTTGACAATTTTTTACAATATTCATGGATTGAAGAAATGAGGGGAAAAAAAAAATTTAATTTAATTTATAACCAAACAATTGAATTAAACTTTATTTTTCTGGATTTTTTCTCTGCCAAACGACCCAAAGTTTATAGAGTTGGATCTTCCAGCTCTTTTCTTATTTGTGGTGTCCCAACTACGATTATTAGTGTATTGACATTGCCACCGAAAAAACAAACGTGTACAGTCGATTTGATATGAACCTTTGTCAGCACTCGTCTGCCAATAATTTGATGAGATCCAAAATTCAATTCTCAACCTCGTGACTTTTTAAGTCGGTTGGCAACGGCAAGACATCATCCTTGTACATGATTTTATTTGTCGTACATGATTTTGTAATCAAACATTTAATGAACAAGTAAACTATCACATATCCAAAACAAAATACACAAGAATTAGTACATAATTACCGATAAAATAATCACTTGCAAAAATAAGTTACAAAAATTATTTGATCCAACGCTCATTTCGTTAATCTAATAGGCTTCTCCCGAAAATTGATGATTTGAAGGTTTTGTGCAAGAAACATACACCAACTTCGGGCATGTACTATTGCTCCCATATCAAAGTGGATATATCAAACATAAAATCAACCATCTAGAGCTGAGCAAATTCGACAAGGCCACAACCAGGATTTGCCTGCGTGCTACGATCACTAAAACCTTCACAGAAGTCACCGATCCACCATATCTATGCCACAGTTAAATGGCTGCTCCAGTTCAGATTTGAAGATAACCAGTCATTACATTATACATCACAACTCCCAGTAATTCAGCAAAAAAGGAAATGAATCCCCATTGACATTTGATTACTCCGAAACAGGAGTTACAAGTACTGTTTGCCTAAAACTCTACACTTGTCCATTAGTTCCGCTTTAATTTTTTTGACTGCCTTCGGCTTTCAAGTTTTCTCTGTGCAGCTTCAAACTCTTCTTCGGTGGGCTCCGGTGTATCGCCTCCTCCATATTTAGAAACTAGAGATGTGAACATCGAATCAAACTGGCCTTTCCTCTCATTTCGGCGTTGTGATATGATTGCATACAGATCTGTCCCTGGCTGCTTCTTTGACCTATAATAGGTTCAAACATTAACAACTTCTAAGCATTATAGCATGAATAACATAAGCAAAACCCTGCCACAGTCAGCTTACTTTGCTCCCTTTAAAGGACTAGTTGGTGGTTTGATTTCATCAACTTTCTTCGCCCATTTCCGGTAGGCTTTCATTGACTGCAGTTCTCCTGCAGAAAATATAATTATTAAAAAAAAAAAAGGAAAACTAAGGAAAATGCTGAACCCAAGTAAATGTCTAACAAGTAATGGACTCTGCATAACTGCATTTTGATATGCTGAATCAATGCCAAGGTAAAACAACTAAAAGATCTCTCTCTGTTATTGAGAAGCAATCTTGATAGGAAAAAAGATTCAATATATCATTTGTCAAGAGTGAAACCTAATCAGAACTATTCTTACCAGCAGCTATAGCCTCATCAAGAATATCCTTGAAACGATGCGAGTCAAGTTTAGGATCTGAACAAAGCATTGAACAGAAAAGCCTGCAGAGGGAAGTTACACAAAATATCAAACTAAAATCCTTTTAAAATAAATGACTCAAGTTCATCATACTGCTCTTTTACCTGTTCATATTACCCTTGCACTTTTTGTACAGATCGATCAAATCATTTTTCTCAGAGTCAGATCCCCTATACTTTGCTTCAAACTCCTCAATATCAGCTTCAGTGACCTGTAATTCTTCCATCATAAAACTACCACCCCAAGAGGTATTAAAAAAACACTCAGCAGCATATTAAAATAAATACCTTCTTGTACATTGTTCTGAAAAACTCATGAAGATTCTGAACAACTTCCCCTGCAAGGTCCTGATTATCAACTAAGACAAGTAAGTTTTTCACATGTGCAAGACATGGTTTAGACATCCTGAAACGTTAATCCTAATCTATTGTTTGGTTATACATTACAAAATATTGAGAATTATTTACTTCTTCCATATATACTTATCCTTGTATCTTGCTAATAGCCCATATGAAACTGTTATATCACGGTTCAATGGTTCATTAATTTATTTGCAGCTGCAAACGTCCAGATACTCACAGCATCGTCAACACAACCAGTCTGATCATAAAGAGCCCGTTTGTCTTCATCCCCAAGAATTGATATTACTTTTTGCAATTGCTGAAATTTCTCTTTGGCTTCCTGTAAGAAGATGAGCAATTACAACCACAAAGATTTGCAAGTTACTAAATTGATTCTGGTATATATAGGCAAACTTAAAAACTCACCTCATCACCAGGGTTCTTATCAGGATGGAGCCGCAATGCTAACTTGTAGTATGCTTTCTTTATTTCTTGTTGAGATGCTGTTCTCTCCACACCAAGAACCTATAAGCAATCAAGCAGTGGGTTACTGTCCAACCCATTATTGTTTCTTAATTAAATAGTAAATTAAGGAAAAGGAACAAAACACTCAGTGCAGCACCAACAGTAGAACTCAACACAGGATCACCCATCAGCTTCAGCATGCCAAGGTTACAAGATACTATCTGGAACGTTTGTTAGCAAAATTTGTGAAAAGTAACAAATAGAGAGGAAACTACATGCTTTGGACCCCTAAAACCTCAAGCAGACATAATTCTCCTAAAAATAAGCCAAACATAAATTTTTATTGTAGATAAATTTCTGTAAACATATTATTTCTGTGAAATGCACAATCTAACTTGAGGAAAAAAAGCTTGGAGATAAATTAGTGCATTAAAATATCTTCACTTTCTAACAGGAATCTTATGATGCTATAAAATGACATCCATTCATCAACTACACCCAATGTTTTATGTGCCTTCCAATACCACAAGAGATTGCTATGGTTGTATCCCCTAGAGTAATTGTGAAATAGTTCCATATTTCAACAATATTAAGAATTTGATTGACAAAAGATGATGCAGCCTAACCAATTAAAGCTTATTGCCACCTGACCAGAACTGTGTACAATTATAAATCAATAGGTTGCCAATGTTCATAAGCCTAGAAGATGGAAATTCAAGGTCAGCTTCTACTAGTAAGAGCAAAAACAACAACTGTTTTTCAGCCAACAAAATATAATTTACCGAGATGCAAAAGCCCTCTGTAGGAAGCTTTTCACAACAGAAAACACACTTATAGGGCCCCATCAGGTGAAGTAGAAACATTAAGAGATGCTAAGGTATATGCTTGCATAAGAACTAGATGAGGAGTAACAATCTTATCCCCGAAGCTTGCACATCTTTGAAAGGCAATCTCTAAAACGTTGAGGCAAGTATGCAGTAAACTTTTCCTTTGACCAGGAATTGCAAAACAGTGTCTCTTATGATTTTATTTTTCGCTAATTGAATCTCTGGATTCTTGATATCTTATATTCAAAGTTCCATTGAGCTAAGAACAAAAAAACAATCAACCTTATTCAAATTGTTTCACACTTTCACTTAAAGCACTTCTTATAGTCTCACTATACAATGATATCAGATATGTTAAAATGAAGTCCACAATGTGAGTAATGCGTTGCTTGCAACCAATATCACCAGATTTTTTAACCAATTAGTTGCAATATTCTAACCACTTCCGTTGCAGTAAAGTGCTTCCTAGAGATTGCTTGGTAGCATCTTTTTAATGTGTAGGAAAGAACGAGAACAAAATCTCAGGTAATTGTAAGGTTAATATAATCCTCCGCTGAATGGAAACAAAGCAATACCACCAGAGTTGATCCACTTTCAAGTATAATCCCACGTCAAAAAGATCTTCTCCCAACCAGATTATTCTGCACGCATGCTTTGTCGCTTAACATCCTCATAACAAATTTAGGAATGTTGTATTGCCAACAAGAAAGTTAGCAATAAAATACGTGCCCTTTTATCACCCATTTACCAACCTCAAAAACACTAAATCGAGATAACAATTCTCTCCCTGCAGCAAAAATGTTTCCCGTACAAATATATCGGCCAAATCAGCATCCGACAACGCATACAATCAAGCACAACCAACCCACTTATTTTACCGCAGACATTAAACCAAATCTCAGGCTTCGCTAGGAACAATGGATAAAGATTTAATCATATTATTAAGGCAAAACTAACTGGCTGGCTGTCGATACCTCGTAGAGGCTCTTTTCCGTGGAGGAACTTCGATTCTGATTCTCGTTCTCCGCTTCTTGCTTGGATCCAATACTTTCATCATCGGAAACCCTAGCCTTTTTCTTCTTCGCCATTGTGATCTTCTGAAAGGGCTTTGGAAGCAGATCACTCGAATTAAAGGCTGTGTTCTTCAATTTAAACAAAACTTGAATGTTCACACAAAATAGTACCAAAAAAGCAAGTTAGGCGGTCCTCGAATTGTTCCCGCCATTGGCCTCCGGTTTTACCCATTTTCCCGCCGTCGTGTTCTAATACGGACTTGTTCAGGTTATTTATTTATTTTTAGTTCAAGCTCATTTTAGTTTATAAATTTTAATTTCGTCGTAAAAGTTTATCTTCAAATTTTAAGAAATGTTTAGATCATCTTTGTTTCCAATATAATTACCTTCGTTAATTCAAATGTCCGAATGGCGTTTAACAATTTTTTTATGCGTGTACTACTAAATTAAATTAGTATTATTATATCTTTTTCCATTTTTGGCTTACATTCTTTATTTATTTTTAGTTGTTTTAGTGTGACTTTATTTTTTATAATCTAAAATATTATATATATATATATATATATGTATATATATTTAAAGCTTTTAAAGTGAATCAATTCAACATGAAAATTTGGTTAAACTGGTTAAATGGGCTAATTAATTTAAATTCATTTCATTAAATTAGTCAAAATTTTAAATCAAACTTATTATGTGACTCAATTAACTCACCTATAATACTGGAAAATCTACCATATTTTCTTCAAATATATTACCAATATATTTCCTAACAAGCCATCCGACTACTAGACGAAGACGAAGTATGCATTCCAACATTGGCGATTAGGAGTAAGCTACACAAGATTATGTCTTCACACCATCACATAATTTGTACCTTACCAGGATGACATAATATAGTACAATCCAAATCCTCTCATGGATTCCTTCGTTTGCATTGCCTTAAATTCAAATCCTTTATTGAAATATATACTTATGCCCATTATGATTCTATAAATTTCATAAGTCTCCCCCTAAGGGTAATTGAGCTAGATCTTAAAAGTGAAACCATTACAGTTGTATCTAAATCAAAGTTTGGGATATTTTGCTTATGTTTTCTTAGTCTTCCTATAGGCATAAACATAAGCATAAGCATGATCCTCTTACATCCAATTGCATTCTAGCCTCACTTTAATAGCATCACACTAAATTGGTGTGGTCACGTGACTTTAACAGTAAGACAATATCATGAATTGACGTCAAACTTCTTTAAGTTTTAAAAGTTTTTTTTCATCTACATCAATCTATTAAAACTTCACATCATCTTTTTTTTTTTTTTTTTTCAATAGGTCAATTATCCTAGAAAAAGAAAATCCTTCTCAATTAACATTAGTAACTTGTTAGACCTAAGAAAATGCAAATTTTGGTAACTTTGCAGGGTCAATGTCATTTTTGCACTACCTCTACCTTCCTTAGGTCTACTTGACTCCTTTTATTGGAAATCACATGACTCAAAAAGTTACTTAGTTAAATTAGAACTAGCATTTTGGGAACTTGACATGCAATTGCCCTTCCCTTACATATGTAGTACTATTCCAAATTGTAGTTTTTACTCTTACTAGCCCTTAAAATAAATCAGAATGTTGACAATGAAAAAACTATGGCGAATTGATCAAGTAAGGGCTTAAAGACTCCATTCATATGATTTATAAAGACACTTAGAGTACTTATCAATCCCAATGATATCACCAAAACTCATAAAGATCATTCCAAATTCTAGAAGCAGGCTTAGGAATATCATCACTCCTTATCTTTAAAAGATGGTAGCCTAATCACAACTCAATCTTAGAAAGGTTATGAGCACCATATAATAGATTACATAGATCATCAATACAGGGTAAGCCATATCCATTCTACTTTGATCTTATCCATTTTTACCATGCCATTTAATATCAATTCATGGAGTTTTTTGAGATTTAAAGAACTTAAAATGCAACATGTGTAAAATTGTATTTTTTTTCCACTAATTTAACTTAAATTAATTGAATTGGAGATATTATAATATTTGAATTTTTGCACTATAGGACAAATTCAAAGACTAGTTGGAAGAAATTGCAATTAGGGACCAGAAAAATAAAAAAAAATTACAGAAAAGACTTGGAATGTGCTTGCTGTGTAGTTCGCCACGACGAAGTCTCCTTTTTGATATCTCATCTTTGTGTAGTTCACCGCGATGAACTCAGCCCAACCTGCACAATTTTTAATTCAGATTTGAATCTGATTGCAAGCCTCGACCAAACTCACATCTTATTAACTACTAGGGTTTCTATAGAGAGAAGGCATACGCAACCACGGAAAGAGATTGAAAAACTCTTCCTTCTTCATCTTCTCCTCTCATTTTCCACCTTTCCATTATTTTTCTGCACTTCCATGGGTGTTCTTGGTGATTTGGAGCTTGGTAAAACCTCCTTCTCTACCATGAGTAGCTAAACACCACTTGCATTGAGGAGATTTAAGGAGGTCTGAGCTTGGAGCATCAACTAGGGAGTTTTTTTAATCTTTACCATCATTCATTTCTTATAGTCATTGTGTTTTGGTTAAACCATTTTGATTATATTAATAGGTTGAACTACATTGCTGTAACTTTTATATTATAGATGAGAATATGAGATTTATGTTTTGATGTGTGTGTTGTAATAATTGTTGCTACATTTGATTGTAGAAGTATTGGGTTTGGTTAAATCTAATATATGTTATGATTGATTGTAGTAGCTTGATAGCACTTGGTTGAGTTGCTCAAGTTGTTCTCACATCTCTACATTGATCTCCCATTAGTGCATTAAAGAGGGTAGTTAATATTGTTGTGAGCCTTTAGATTAAATGTTTCATAAACAATTTAATTTACCTAGTATTTGAATAGTGTTTGAACCACTTGTGGAAATGATTTTCTAAAAAAACTTTCATTTATCTTTTAAGAAGCTAGGAAGGCCGAATCGAATCTTCAACGGGCAATTCATCATTATTTGCATTAAATCCAATTATTTTATCAATATTCATTTTATAACAAAAATCCCAAAAACAATTTCATTTTATTGCATTTCATTCAACTTCTATCAATTTGACAAAAACAAAGACAAAATCTCGATTTTCCCATTTCTTCACATTTTTGCATTTGAATTACCTATGAACAAACTAGGCTCCTTAAAATGAACACGACCCAAATTGCATCATTATAGTGTGTTTTTGTATTTGGTATTAGCTTTTGACAACCTAACAATGAGGGTTCAGTCACACTCCCTTGCCTTATTCAACTATCTTTATTCCACACACAATTAGAAGGATATCTTTTGTCTTCACACAAGTTTTTATCCTAAAAAATACAACTATCACAACCATAAACTTTCTCAATAACTAAAATATCACACATTTATTCTTCCTCCTCCTAACATTGTCAATCACCTTGCATAACACTAAAGTTTCATCTAGAATTTGCCTCCCCATACCAAAAGTGCTCTAATTAATAAAATAGGCATCTATAAGACAGAGTTATAGGTTTATGATTTTTTACTCCAATGGAACTATCCTTGCTTAGAATGAATTATGGAAGACAAATTCATACACACTTGTCATTTAAAAGTTTACAGCTTAAGCTAATCAAACAGAATGAAACATGTGGTATTAAACATCTTTTTCTACTTAAATTAACCAAACATGCATGTATATTCTTTGTGTATGTACTTCAAGAAACCCTTGATTGACTTCCAAAATAGTAAGTTCTTAATGTGCTTTTTATGAACTATTCTAGTTAGTCCCTAAATTAGAGAAAACTTCTTATGATTACTTTGGCACATGTCCAATCACATTTCACCATCCTTCAATGTAAACATAAGCTTTTTATTTTATCATTAATCTAGAAAATTCCTTAAAATCTTAGTTTTTCCTAGTTCAAGAAATTAAATTGCATAATATATAATGTATTCGAAGCCTTCCAACTAATCAAAAGTGGACTTATTAAGAACTGAGTCTTGCAAAACTTGGGCTAACTTCATTAATAATTGTAACCTTGATTGGTTAAATGAAAATTTTAAAGCTACCACTAAGGTTAAATCAGCTCTCATTCCCCTAAGAGTTCGTACATTTAAGGTTCATAGAATTCTTCTCACATTGTCATAACATGCATTGATCCAGTTCGTTGAACAAGATCAACACCAATTTAAATATGAATATGACACATGCCATCAATTTTAAACATCCTTGTACAACTTTTTAGGTGGTATTCTTGCATTGCCATTTATCGTCTACTAAATTTAATCCCTTAATATTTCAGAGTAAATTAGAGCCTTAAAACTTTAGAGATAGTTGTTCACCTTGCATTAGATCATGAAATGATTTCATTTCTAACAACAATTCCCACATCAAGCCCCTTTAAAGAATAGAAAGGTGGGACTTACATCAAATTCTAGATTTGTAAAGCAGATTCATTTGTACCTTTTTATCAAATTGAATTTTTGCATCCATGACATAGCAAGACACATATAAACATAAGCATAATATGACCCCTCAATTCCACAATAATTTCATATACATAGGATTAAAATCACAAATTATCCCTGACTAATGACAAATTATGACCTTCAATACTACACATTCAACGTGTTACATCACTCCATCATCTAGAGAATTTACAATGAAATGGACTCGAAGGAAAAGGAAGATACTAACACCCTATGAGGCTTCTAATGACGCCTCAATCATGATTATGTCTGGGTTTTATAATAATGATTGAGGTTATATTAAAGAACACTTGCTCTACAAGACACAGGCAACCAAGGACCCTTCAATCAGGCTCTGATACCATTTTGTCATAACCCTAATGAATGTGGATGTGACCAACATAGGGAACGAGGTAATCCTTGCCCTTGTAAGCCTATCAGACATCTCTTAGAAACTAGACTACATTTGAACAAACATAATTTATAAATGAGTGGAACAAATACATAACATATATACATATATGCTAAACGAATCAATTCTATTCTCGTGTAGGAACTTCAGTTGAGTTTCCTTTGAATTATGAACCTTCCAAATTTCCTACAATGAGAAATTTGATATACCACATTAAGGAGAGCTTCATTCTTAACAACCAACGCATACTAATAATCAACACACAAAAAATAATAAAGTGAGACCATTGCTTATGTACATGGGAGCCATTAGAATGCAAATATAGGTTATGCAGCAAATAATATGTTTTTGCAATTACAAATGATGCAAGCTTCACCCAAAAAAAAAAAAAAAGGAAGACATCTGCTACTCTCCTACTCTGTAGGTAGGTGACTCGAATCGACGCTACCATATGAAAAATGTTAAACAATATGGTGTGAGTGAAAAATTAGTAAGCAGATAATACTAATTACACAAGGTATGGTAGAGTTTCTCACAAACATTTAGTATCTCAAAATCTAAACATCTTTAACATTTAATACGAATCATACCAAAATGAGGAAACATTGTTAATCTTCACATGAAATTCCAAACAAAAATATAAACAAATCCTGAACAAAAACAAATCAATGTATTTGCATCATAATAGTATTCAAATTAAATTGGGAATATCCAACAGAACCATCAGAAGTTCAAAAATAGAACTAGCTCAAGGCCAGTATATTAGAATAGATTAGATATTAGTCACAAGCTTCAAGCTTAAAGTAATTTAAATAATGGCCTTAGGCTTTAGACAGAATATTGTAACATCAGCAACATGCCCAATCATATCAGAATATAGATCATATTGTAGTACGACTAACGTCTACTGCCTTTAACTACAAGGTCCTGTTTTGTATGCATTCTAAAAGATTTATCTAACATATGTAAATCCATAATCAAAAGTCAAATTTTCAAAAATTCAGAATCAAACTTTTGCATAGAGACAGATAAAAGTATCTAATTCTTAGAATCTCAGTACATTGTATGTACAAAATCATATATCCTTTATAATTAAAGACTCAAAGTATTTCTTGAATATAAAAATCATAATACTTCAAATTACAGAATAGAGAATTTCAAAAGTTTATAATCATTTTATCTCATAAATTCAAATTAGAGGAATTCTAAAATGTAGAATCAGAATAATTCAAAAATACCGAACAAAATAATTCAGAGATACATAACCAGAGTACTTCAGAAAATGCAAAATTAGAATAATTCAAACATTTAGAAAACTTAGTCTAATACTTAGTAAGATTTTAATTAAATCTAAAGCTTACAAATACTTAAAAGATATGGAAATGATGAATTTTTTTTTTAATTTCCAAGAAGTCTGTCACAGAGCATAGAGATATTCAATAATAATTATTTTTACAAGGAAATTGCGCAAATTAGAAAACATACGTAATTAGCATTATCTACTCACCTAGACAAAGCACACACAACTTACTTCCTTACTTACTAGACAAAGTGTCACTTCTGCGACCCTAAAAACAAGAGATAGACTTTTAATGTTTTATGCTAGGAAGCATCTTGATTCAAGTAAAATTCTAATGGCAATGTCCCCCCAATAAACTAATCATAGGTGATTTGGTATTCTTAACCAATTTCATTATTTTATGTCCTTTCTATAAAGTCACCATTATTTCCTTAATGATTTTGACTGGCATAGTTGGCATAGGCACGCATATACACTTAGAAAATGCTCTGGGGATCGAAATGACCCATAATTTAAAGTTTAATTCTTTCGCTAACAATGAATACCAATATTTTGTATTGAAAATATTCAGAGGTTTTTGGTAAAGCCCTTATGGCTATAAGCTCAAATAATTTCTGCCAATCAAGAATTTAACTGTCTGTGATTCATAAAATAGAGATAAACACATACAAACACAGTTTAATATCAGTCATTCTTATTTTGCTCAAATCCCCACTCTTAGCTCTTATCAATAGGACTATTGCCAATATAGGAAGGAGAATTGAAATTTCTAAAGTTATGAATGACACTAAACACACTTACCTAACATCATTATTTAAATAAATAACTCAAAAAATCTAAGCATACTTAAATAGGTGAATCAATTGATTCCACATGACTATAGAGTTGTCTAATCTTATACAATGCTTGATAATTATACCAATCATACCTAAGTAGTTATCTAATGCCAATATCCACTTCCATTAACTTTTTCCTTCATCAAGCTCCCTCTTACAACAACGAAACTTAAGATAAATTATAGAAAAATTCCTAAAGTGACTTACCACTCAAAACGACAACTACTAAAAGCTTGAATTCCACTTTTTAAGGTCCAATGATGCTAGAGGAATAATAAATTTCCAAATTTCTCCATTCTACACACATCAAATTGCTACCATGAAATGGGCTTTTCAAATCAGTGATTAAAATGCAAAATTAGCATAGGGGAAACATTAAACTCTTATGAAGAACCAAAAACCCCAAAGAAATTTCACCAAACTCCTTCAAATCGAGCTCTAATTTAAGTTTGAAGTTCATTATTCATATTTATCGCCTAAAAAAGGGATTTTTGAAATTTGAGTGTTAATTTTCCAATTGAAGCTCAAACGAGTAGATAACAACTCAAAATACATCCATGAAGGAAAGCTCAAACAAAATTTCACTTAAAACTCACCAATTTGTGTGGACTTTGACCTACAACTACTATTCATGTTAATTCTTGCACAACAAAGAGGGCTTTTGAATTCAGGAGCATAACTGGAATTTAATTATTCAAATTGAGATAGAAATGGTAGAAATATACTTATGAGACAAAGCCTTTAAGAAATTTTGCAAAAATCCTAACTAATCCAATTAATATTTCCTTGATCTCGCAACCTAAACTCTCGTCACGTTCTTACTGGAGTTATGGGTTTTTCCAACCTAACTCATAGTGAAAATAGGCTAAACGATGTTGGAGCTCCACCACAAACACAAACTTGACACGATTTGGAACAAAAATGGTGAAGCATCCTTAGGTTGTAGTGTGAGCGTGAAGATAGACGTTGGAGATATCATGTAATGGGAAGAATTAAAAAGGGTAGTCATGTAATTTCTCACAGGAACACATGGCAGTATGGAGACAAAAAAAGAATAATTTGATGCACATGTTAAGATTCAAACTCAAGCCCTCTCAGTTTGTTTGGGTATGACTTAGCCACTTGTGATAACTTATTTCACATGTAAAATATTACCTAAATTAACATATAGGTTCTTTTTAATTTCCTTTTTCCTTAACTATAACAATTTAAGTTTTTCAAATTTATTTTTAAAAATATTTGCCCATATTTACATATTCTTCTTCCTCTACCCAATGTAAATGTTTACAAATTATTCCATTAATATGAATTATTAAATAAGAAATTCAAGGAGTATTACAATAAATCTTGTTTTGTACAAAAAATAAAGTTTACATGTAATTTCTTATTGTTGTAAAATATGTAAAAGTAAGAGTATTTCTATGAACAAGATTCTTGAAAGAGATAGAGAGAAATGTGGGGGGAAGAAAGTGTTTCCTTTACTTAACTCATGAGTGTTTTTCATATCATCACACAAATCCTCTATTTATAGGTTAGGGGACCTTAACGAGTTACAATTTATACGAACTTAAGGGTGTGTATTTAATGTATATGTGGAAAATCAAGGGATTGTTAGTACATTCTTATGCATAGAGAATGCCAATGGTTGGAATGTCAAAGGTTGTATACACATTGATGTGCATGGGGATATGTAAAGGTTATGGACATTCACATATAATATTTTAGAACACTCCCCCTTGAATGTCCACAATAAGTATGCTTGTTGATACACATTATTGGTTGCCTCATTAAAAACCTTGCCAAGAAAACCTAGTGGGACAAAACTATGACTAAGGAAACAAAAGGTATAGCGCGTGTCTCCCCCTTATTGTAGCATCATTGAAGGTCCCTTAATTGACGTATTCCAATTTGGTGAACCAGTTTATCAAATGTTGCAATTAGCAATGCCATGGTGAACAAATATGCTAGGTTATCACTTGAATGAATTTGTTGAACATCAATCTTACCATCTTTTTAAATATTATAAGTGAAGAAGAACTTTGGTGAGATATGCTCAGTCTTGTCTCCTTTGATGTATCCTTCTTTTAGTTAGGCTATGCAAGCGGGATTGTCTTCATATAGTGTCGTTAGGGCCTTTCATTGAGTAATCAACCACACGATTCATGAATATGTTGAGTCATAGAGCTCAACCATACACATTTATGACTTATGCCATTAATTACAAGTAACTCTGCATGATTTGATGAAGTAGCTACTATAATTTGTTTTGTTGAGCACTAAGATATAGTTGTATCACTAAATGTAAACAAATAGCCTGTTTGGGATCATCATTTATGTGGATTAAACAAATACCCTGCATTTGCATAACTAATTAATGGTAAACTAGATTTATGTGAATAAAATAAACCTTTACCGATTGTTCACTAGAGGTATCTAACAATACGTTTGATTCTTTCCAATGTCTTTATGTTGGTGAAAAACTATATTTTGCTAGCAAATTTAGTGAAAATGTTATAGTTGGTCTTGTGTCATTGGCCAGATACATTAGTGTCCTAATAGCACCAAGATATGGTACTTCAGGACTAAGAAGTTCTTCACCTTCCTTTCGAGGTTAAAAAGGATCCTTTGTCACTTCAAGTGATCTAACCACCATAGGTGTACTTAATGGATGCGCCTTGTCCATGTAAAATCGCTCTAGGATCCTTTTAACATATATTAATTGATGAACAAATATTTCTCCTTCTAAGTGTTCAATTTGTAGTCTAAGACAATATTTTGTCTTTCCAAGGTCTTTCATATCAAACTCTCCTTTTAAGAGTTTTACTGCTTTTGAAAGACATTTTAAAGTTCCGATAATGTTCAAATCATTAACATATACTGTAATGATAATAAATTCAGATCCTGACCTTTTTATAAAAACACATGGACTAATTGATCATTTTTGTATCCCTTTTGTAGTAGATACTCATTAAGGCGATTGTACCATATGCGCCCAGATTATTTTAATCCATTTAAAGATTTTTGCAATTTAATTGAGTATATTCCTTAGTCACTCAAATTATATGCTTCATGTATCTTAAATCCTTCAGGGATTTTCATGTATATATCATTATCAAGTGATCCATATAAGTAGGCTGTAACAATATCCATTAGATGCATATCAAGCTTTTATAAGCAACCAGACTAATCAAATATCTAAAAGTAATTGCATTCACCATAGGATTTTAAATCTCCTCATAATCAATTCCTGGTCTTTGTGAAAAACCTTGTGCCACAAGTTATGCATTGTACCCAACTGGTTTTACACCATTAAGTGTTCGAACTACAGATCCAAAAACTTCACGCTTCGCAAGCAAGTTTAATTCAGCTTAGATCGCATATTTCCAATTTGGCTAATCTTATCTACGTCGACATTCTTCGATAGATTTTGGTTCATGATCCACATTTTCATTTATAATTTCTAGCACTACATTATATCAAAGAATGTTGTTGACAATAGTTCCAGATTGGTTCCATATTATTCCAGTATCGACATAACTTATTAAGATCTGATTATTTTCTTCACTTTCATGTACCTGAATCTCTTTTGGAGATTTTTGATTAGTTATGCCTACCTTATCATTTAAAATATCTATTTTCTCGGTTTGACCATTTTATTTATTTGCTCCTTTTTTTTTTCAAGGATTGTTAACTTTTGGAACCAATTCGTTTACCATGATTCAGGTGTGCTTTATGCTCATTTGCTATGGTATTTAGTTGTCCTTCAGGGACCTCAATACAAACTGAAGCAATTTTAGCTGGAATATGTGACTTCGTTACTTTCTTTGGGTCAGTGAATGTATTTGGCAATTGATTTGTAATATTTTGCAAATGAATTATTTTTTGAACTTTGAGTTCACATGGGTTTGTACAAGGATCAAACTGGTGCAATGATTGTACATTCCATATAATTTGTTTTTGCAACTATTTCTTTTCTCCTCCTAATGTTGGGAAATTATTTTCATCAAAATGATAATAAAAAAAATGTTACATAAACATATCTCCCATCTAGGGTTCTAGATATTTATTGATTGAAGGGGATTCATACCCAACGTATATTCCTAACCTTCATTAATAACCCATTTTAGTGTGATGTGGTGGCGTATTTGGAACAAATTCCACACCTAAAAATCCTCAAATAATAAATATTTGGCTCTTGATCCAAAGCCAATTACATAGGGGAAAACTTATGATATGTTGTTAGCTTAATGTGTACAAGTGTTATAACATGTAAAATGGCATGTCCTAATGCACTAATGGGGAGTTTTGTTCTCATAAGTAATGGTCTAGTAATTAACTGAAGGTGTTTAATGAATGATTCTGTAAGATCATTTTGTATGTGTACATGAGCAACAGGATGCTCCACACTTATCTCAATGAACATACAATAGTCTTTAAAAGTGTGGGATGTAAATTCACCAGCATTATAAAAAAAAAATTGTCTTGATAGGATAATTAAGAAATTGAGCTCGTAATCTTATTATATGAGCAATTAATCTTGCAAATGCCATATTAAACGTTGATAATAGACAAACATATAACCATCTAGGTGAGACATCTACCAATACCATAAAGTATCTACATGGTCCACAAGGTGGAGTTATAGGTTCACATATGTCTCCATGAATGCATTTAAGAAAGGCAAGGGATTTAATCTTAACTTTTGCTGGTGATGGCCGTATAATCAATTTTCCTTGAGAATATACAGCACAAAGGAACTCATTTGATAAAAGAATCTTTTGGTTCTTTAATGAATGTTCATTAAAGTTTTCTATAAATGTATCCTTCGAATTAGTAATACTTCAATTGTACTAATACGTGTGTAGTACAAGTATGAGGATAGTAGAGGCAACCTTTCTAATATACGTTTTTCTCTTGAGACAATCGAAGTAATATGGAGATACTCTTTATCACTTTTATTTACTGTCTCAATGTAAAAACCATTAAGGCGTATATCTTTGAAGCTTATAAGATTCCTTCTTGATTTAGTTGACAACAAAACTTCATTTTAAACAAATTTTGTTCCATTAGGTAAATAAAAAGTGGCTCTTACAGAGCCCTTAATTATATTAATCGTGCTTGATATTGTATTCACTTTTGTCTCCATTTTAATAAAAGATGAGAAATATTTCTTACTTCTAAGTATAGTATGAGTTGTTGCATAATCAACAAAGCATATGTCTTCATTAATGTTTTTGTAGTCTCGTAAAGAATGAGTAATGTCCATACTTTTTGATATCATAAAACAAAAATAGATATGATAAATTCTTGGGTTACGTAAAAGATAGCACACCAACAAATTAAAAGAAAAGACACACAAATTGCAATACATTAAAGGAAAGTAACTTTAAACATAAATTTATTAAACAAAAAAAGAAGTATTGGCATTGCCCTCTATCGAGTCAAAGAAATCTACAATATCCAAATGGGTTATTCCTAAGGACTCATCAAGGGGGTTATTATTATCGTGATTGATAAAATTTGCCTCTATATCATTTTTCTTTTCCTTCAGAGAAGCTTGGTAAAGTTCAATAAGATGTTTATCCATATGACAAATATGTGACCAATGCCCTTTCATGCCACATCTATAGCATTAGTTTTCAGATTTCTTAACATCCTTGTTTTGTGGTGCCTTCCCCTTGCCTTGTGACTTTTCATCACCATGACCACGATGTTGCTTAAAGTTATATCATCCTTGGCAATGTCCACGATCGCAACCATTAGATATGACACATTCGCTTCAAAGAATGGAATGGAACCAGTCGAGCGAGATTCATAGTTTTTCATCAAAAGTCCATTATTTTGCTCAGCCACAAGAAGACATGATATCAAGTCATAATACTTTTTAAATCCTGTCTCTCGATATTGCTGCTGTAGGAGCATATTTGAGGCATGAAAAGTAGAGAATGTTTTCTCTAACATATTATCATCAGTAATATTTTCTCTGCATAGCTTTAATTGAGAGTTAATTTTAAACATTGCGAAGTTATATTCACTAACTAATTTAAAATCTTGCAATCGCAAGTGTATTCAGTTATATCGAGCTTTTGGAAGAATGGTCATTTTTAAATGGTAAGATCTCTTTTTCAAACTTTACCACAAAACAAGGAGATCTTTTACAATGAGGTATTCATTTTTCAATCACTCATATAAATGATGGCGTATGAAAATCATAGCCTTATCACATTCTTGGCTTGATTCTTCATTTCCTTCCTTTATTGTGTCTCCAAGACCTATAGCATTCAAATGCATTTTGGCATCAAGCATCCATGACAAATAATTTTTGCCGGATATGTCAAGGGCCACAAATTCAAGTTTTGCGAGATTTGCCATGATAAGTACTATAAGAAAACAATGAATTCATTAGGAGATATGATTCCTATATGTAAAGCATATTCAATATAATAACAACTATTTTATCATGATTGATTTAATAAGTACACAATATTAACAGTAATTTAAACATATATTAAACACCATATATATTGTAACTATATAAACATAGATGAAACTTGTAAGCATGAGTTATATATATCTCCATTAGATAAACATGCTTTTAAAACTAATACATATGATTTTATAAGGTAAGGTTAACTTAGAACAACAAATATATGCATCAAATTCTTATGGAAAAGAGAGCAAAAGGTCATGAATAGATGACAAGATATATTTAATTTATGTGTATATAGTAAAAATTATGCACTTATATATATAAACAACATATATTTATCAATATATAAATGTGCTTGTATTATGAGATAAATATATCTAAAATAGAATTCATTAGAATATAAAAATATTTATCATTTCATTTGAATATGAAAGAAAAGATTATATATTATGCATATGGTGGATCATGAGCATGTAAGGATAGAAGGTGAAGTGATTTCATATACCTTGAATAATACCTCAATTACCCAAAACTCAGATCAGAAGAGATTCGTGCTGATAACATGTTATAAAATATGTAAAAGTAAGAATATTTCTATGAACAAAATACTAGAAAGAGCTAGAGAGAAATGTGGGGGGGGGGGGAAATTGTTTCTTTTACTCATCTTATGAGTATTGTTCATATAATCACACAAAGCCTCTATTTATAGGCTAGCGAACCTTAATGAGTTATGGGAACTCATATGAGATGCTTCGTTTGTTCAAGGGAAAAATAATTATAGGCATAATAAACGACAGATGACCTACCAGCGTGGCTCACATCATGATTTATGGGCTCAAACCCATGGTTAAGATAAGTCTGATAGAACAGTATATGTGTCTATATGTTGAAAGTGGAATTAGAACATGTAATTAAACATGATCACAAATTGGGAGAATAAATAAATTAACAATTTGACCTGATGAAGACGACATCGTTGATATGAGTATTGGTTGAGTCTAACAAGTTCAACCCATAATGCCCAATAGCGTTTCTCAGAGTGTTTTGATGACAGAGAGAGAGTGATAGATTTAGTGTCTTTAAAAGCTAGGGCTTCAATGTGTTATTTATAGGATTTTATTTAATAATATAATTAATCAATATTATCTAGTAAAATCCTCCAAAATCTTTAAAACAATTTTAAATTTAATTAATCAATCAAAATTAAGCCCATAAAATCTCTCTCTGGATAACAATCTTAGATTAGTAATCTGACGGGATGATTACTAATACTCTTAGGTTGTGGGTTGGGTTTCTGCCCAGTGGGCTTGTGGATAATTGAACCCATCACCGATTATCCACACATATTAAAATAAAACCCGGTCCATTCTCAGTTTATAAATTATAACATTAATTGCCTAATTAGAATTAATAAGGTACTAGTCTAATAAAATAATTAATGTTAATTCATATAATATTAAAAATATTCTAACAATCTCCCACTTGGATAGCATTAATTACATTATTAGGTCAATAAACAAATACATAATTAGGCAATTAATATTCACATAAACACATGAATGTGTGTATATTTATAAACCATATAAAATTCAGAAATGAAACTACACACAAAGATCACTGAATCCGATAAGGAAACAAATGATATTAACATTGTCATAAATTAGTTTCAATATCTGAATATAATGGAATACAGAATAACATTTGAAGCATCATATTACAATGCAAAAGTCCTCTTATGACTTAACTCTGAAATTTGGTGTTAAATTGCACCACAAAAGCCCTTTAAGGACTCAACTCATAAATTTGGTGTCAAATTGCACCACAAAAGCCCCTTAAGGACTCAACTCATACTCCCACTAGAGCAAGGCTACATCAAAATTCAACAAGGCCTATATGAGTTATATAATTTAAATTACTCCTATGGGTAGGCATTGGTCAATAGATCCGTCATCATGCACTCACTGCAAATGTGAACTATGCGAGTCTGAGATAACAAAAATTCAGAAATGAAATCATGGATCAATGATATTAAATCCGATAAGGAAAGCATTGTTATAAATGCTAGCAAAATTTCAATTCTGAATTATATCTAAAATTTTGGCATAACCAAAACATTGAATCTGATAAGGAAACAAATGTTATAAGTGCCAAAATATGCCAAAGTGTTCCTTAAGAACACAACTCAAACTCTCACTAAAACAACACATCAAAATTCGAACATACCCAATAGTCATATATTTCCAAAACTCTAATGGGTTTGTGTTGATAAACGGATCACCTAAAATGAGTATGAGATATACAGATCTTCTCTCCAACAAACAGGAATTGACTGTCAAAATTTGATACAACTGAAAATCCTTTAACTTTGAGAGAAGCGTATAATAGAGTCATGTCGCAACAAAATGGTCAAGACTTAAAATATACATATGACGGAAATTAATTTCCTTGACCATATTCCTTAAAGAGTGACCATCATAAAACTAGCGACATACTCTTCACTTATATATATATATATATATATATATATATATATATTTAAGGCAGCTATAAATGTCAATTTGACACTTCTAAACAAAACAACTCCTTAAAAAACATCGTATAGATGTAATTAGAAGTGGATTCAGGATCATCATAACTGTCTCTGTAGATTTCTAATGATCATGCCCATAATTACTTAAATATATCTGCTAAGCACACCAACATGGAAAAAACAATGTTCAAACATGTGCACACTTAAGCCTATATATTAGGCTATTAATAATTGATTCACATGGAACTTTGCCCATCAAAGTTCTCTCTTCATCATTTAGGACATAACAATTTAAGCAACCTATCACCTGCACAAGTGCACAAGGAATGCAAGAATACATATCAAATTTATTGAGCACTTGTTCAATATAGGTTGTCTGAGACAAACCAAGAATGCCACAAGATCTATCACGGTGAATTTGAATTCTCAAAATAAAAAAATTCACCTAAATCTTTCATATCAAAGTGGTATGACAAAATGTGCTTTGTTTCATTTAATAAGCACACTGAGTTATTGGCCAATAGGAAGTCATCCACACACAGCACATCCTCATGAAAGTCTTCATCTGTGATTACAGTGCCTATATAGCTAACTGTAATCGAACTTTCTTCCAATCCAAGGATGATTTATTATTCTTATTGCTTTTCTTAAGTCCATACATTTTCTTGCCATAGGCATTGCCTTCACTTTTCTTTGCTTTTCAATTTCACATTTTCAGCCTTGCTGGATGAACCATGTGAAATATAGTACATTAATTATGAGAATTCACCTTATTTATTGATTCTTCCTTTAGGGTCATTTTAAACATCATATGATTAATTGACCACTCTAACTCTTGGGAATTATATGTGGTTCTCAAGACCCCATATTCAGTAGAAAGGGATTAGGGAACTCTATAAACTAAGTTGCTCTCATCCAAGTCCACATCTAGGATTTCAGCTTGTTGTAGTAGTTAACAAGCTTCATCATGTGCTCACACACTCCTGACACTTCGTCATAGTGAGTGTTATCTAGCAAAAAGAGATAATAGGCCCTTTTAAGTCTGATCAAACTTCTTTAAATATCTTACTGACCGCTTTGAGATATTCAATTGCAGTGTCATTCTTAGGAATACTTTGTCTGATAGCCTTCTCAATCGTATATTTAATGACAGTTAGACAAATCTTATTGGACTCATACCATGGCTTATGGTAAGCCTTGTCAGCAGTGCTAGGCTTAGCGGTGAGATCCGCTGGCTTAGGTTCTCTCATACCTAAACTTCCCTTGGTGATCACTAGATACATATCAAGAACTCAATCCAATTATCGTAGTCTATTTTGTTCAGAGTTTTCACTATAAATAGTTGCAAGAACAGAGATGCTGAGAGAAAAACAAATAGGAAACATATAATTATGTCCCAGACACATAATTATATATATAACAAAGTTTCCGTAACGAGACTCAGCTTCAGCAACTGTGTAACAAAATACTCATCATATCTTGCTTAAGGGCTTGGACTATGATAAATCAAGAAAACTCATACATACCAGGGAAACTTATTATTGAGAGAAACGACACAAAATGCACCTATAATTTTCATATCGATAGGATATGAGAAACCATAAATACATTAATCAGCAAATCGCCGCTGACAAGCCATAAACAAGCATTATTTACAAAATTATATTGACAATGTCACACCGATAAGGCATGTCCATTGTCAACATAATATTTATATACACTCTCTCTAGTAGACTTATCATAATATTCAGACTCATCCATGATAATGGTAATTAAATTATTCTTAAATATAGGAAATTAAATTGCAAACACGATATAAATTATTTATAAAAGATATATTATCATGATTAGGCCCACGATAGGTGAGCACACAATCAATAGGTGTATGTGACCCAAAGTTATAACAAATTTCACATACAGTTTATTCCTTTTAAGGCATGTGCTTAAATTAGGAATAAAAAGTTAACAATTAATACTAAGAAATTAATTATAATTTATTTACACATAATCAGCGAGAGTGAGCTGAATATATAGTTCCGTACTATGTCTAGCCTATACATAAATTTTTTCAGATCAAAATACCTCATCTATACATTTTAAGGCCCCAAATCTTCAAAAAAAAAAATTTTATTTTGGCAACATTGGTAGGTTGAGGGGACCCATCAGGCTCTAAGTTTCGTAAGTAGTTTGCCATATTGAGAGCTTTGATGCTAGAACTGGCTACTAGTCAGATAGGGCAAAGGGAAATTACCATAAACATATTTTGCGATTAATATCTTGATCAGTAAGGCTCAAATTTGCTAGACACTTTCCTTCTTGCGTCTTGCCCAATTGAATACTATTTATGTCAAACTACAATAGCATTAAGTCAATTTGATTTAAAAATTCCCAAGCTCTTTTTAATTAGATATTAAAGAATATTCTTTATTATTTATTTATTTATTTTTAATCCAAAAAACTCCTCGTCGCAGCAGCAACAGAAAGACAACAATATCTGTCTTATCAGTCATACATAATTAGTTAATCATGCCGGCGACAGCTGGGGAGAAGAAGGCGAAGCACGAAATGCAGTAGAAGTGCCAGCAAAGGCAAAAAAAAAAAAAGGGGGAATACTCATTTTACTTAAATTCAATCTGGATACACTTCAAACTTCAAAATTATGACCATAGAAATCTTCCATACCAAAATAATCATACACAGGACCAGAAATTTTCACAGGTCCAGAACAAGAAATGCATATTGAAATCAGAAACAAGTTATGTTAAGGTCAACTATAGCAATGTTAACGCCAAACATTCCAGACAAAGATTTATATGTCGCAGACACTAATAATCAAAAGGTAAGAATAATTAAGGAATTCTAATCCTATAACCGAACGACCATATACGTAGGAAGAACGCAAAACTATCAATTGAGCAGTAACAGAGAAATCTTTTAAAAGATTTTCTATTTAATTATTCAAAGAAAGAAATTTTAAAAACATTTCATAATCCATAAAACCTGGCTCTGATACCATTTAAAAGCGGAACTAAAATATGTAATTAAACATGATCACAAATTAGGAGAATAAATAAATCAACAATCTGACCTGATGAAGACGACATTGTTGACCTGAGTATTGGTTGAGTCTAATAAATTCAACCCACAATGCCCAAGAGCGTTTCTTAGAGTGTTTTAAAGGTAGAGAGAGAATGACAAATTTTAATGTGTCAAAGCTAGGGCTTCAATGTGTTATTTATAGGATTTTATTTAATAATATAATTAATTAATATTATTCAATAAAATCCTCCAGAATCTTTAAATAATTAATCAATATTATTCAGTAAAATCCTCCAGAATCTTTAAAACAAATTTAAATTTAAATTAAGCCCATAAAATCTCTCTCTGAATAACAATCTTGGATTAGTAATCTGACGGGATGATTACTAATACTCTTGGGCTGTGGGTTGGGTTTCTGCCCAGCGAGGTTGTAGATAATCGAACCCATCACCGATTATCCACACATATTAAAATAAAACCCAATCTATTCTCAGTTTATAAATTATAACATTAATTTCCTAATTAGAATTAATAAGGTATTAATCTAATAAAATAATTAATGCTAATCCATATAATATTAAAAATATTCTAACATATGTGTCCATCTCAAGGGAAGCATATAATACTAAGATAACATGTAATATATTGCTATCGCATCTGCGTGAAATATAAAATGAAAATACTGATGTATTATATAAATGAAGCACATAATACAATATTATATCCGTATCGAATAATGTGGAATATTTTGAATAACTATACTAAAACGAAACAATTACTTACGGAATTATAATGAAGTCAATTTAACTTATGGTATTATTTTTTGTATACTTATAATTTTGAATAAATCAATACATTAACTAATAACATAAAAATATAATTATAATATTATAACTATATTTCATATAATTAGATGTATTAAAAATTTTACCTTAACTTATTTAATAAATATAAAAAAAGTGTATAGGCCGCACGTTGAGCTATGCAAGACACTTACATTAATAAAACTATTACTGTTACTAAAAGGATGATAGGAAATTATATTCTAAATTTTAAAAACTATATTAAACCAGAAAATTTTACCATATGTCAAAAAGTGAATAAAATTTACGAGTTACTGTGAATTTTTATTTATTTATTTATTTTATCAATGCTTATTTAATTTAGATTTTATCGTGAACTAGTTGACTATCCGCAAGATTTAAATTAAGTTGTTAAATTTCGAAATATGCAGAGTTAAATTTATAAACTTTTAAGTCACTACTAATTGCCCCAAAAAAAAAAAATTATAATTTAAAAGGTGGGTTAGGCAGAACTCTTATAAAATTTAATATATACAACTATAAACTGAATAGTGTATTACCAACTAATCAACATAATTGTTATAAATATCACATTCTTATTAAATCATTTAATAATAAATATTTAAAAAGTGTATTAAATTTTTTACTGTAGATTAATATATCAAAATATACTCATATTAAATTTAAAATTGAGAATTTATTAAATTTAATTTTTTATAGGTCTATTTTTTAATTATTATATTCTTAATCACATGTTATTGTCACCACTATAATATTTATGCTGTTTGTTCACGTTTGGACGAAGCCTAAATCATAAACAAATGGCCAAGTGCTCCCCAATAATATCAAACTCCAGCCTACTCGGACATCGGCCATGGCTTGTGGGACCCACCGCATATATTTTGTATTTTTACGAAACGAAAAATTAATTAAAAGAGAACCAAAAAGGCGGCAAAATAGCAATTCCGAAGAACTGGAGGGGTAGTTTATAAAGGACCAACCGACTCAGTTGAAAGCATAGTTGGCAGATAAAAGTTCAAATACAGGGCAATTCACAACAACAACACGACCGAACGCAACTCCTTTTTTTCCTCTCTCTCTTGGCTGCCTCGCCAGCTGCGTTTTATATTGTACTGCTTTCTGGTTTCGGTTTTCTCGATTATTATCCACTGTTCTCCAATCGATCTAAGGTCAGACCTATTTCCTTCTCTATCGTCTTCCCCGAGAGAATTTATTCGGTGCTGCCTGCGTTTTGTCAAATTTTCATTCTTTCTTCTGCTGGTTATTGTAGGAGACGGTAATTATCTTGTCACGATCGGTGAAACTAAGCCCACAGGTGAGATGTTCCTTTTCTTATTTTAATATTTCTTTCCCTGCTTCTGTATATGTTTAATTATTTATTATTCATTTAATTCCTGTGGGTTAAGTGGGTGGTTACTCGGGTGGGGTTATGCTATTAGCTTCTGATACTTCCCCTGTTTCTGCATCTGCTTGTTGTGACCCCCCCCCCCCTTTTTTTTTCTGGTTTTCTTGGTCGGGTTGATGTTGACTTGTTGATTCATGGTTGTAGTTTATACGGAAGTAATACGAAGTAGTTGATGGAGGGTTAAAGTTGGCTTTTTGTCGTTCCCTTGTTCGATACGGCGCTGTTGTCTTCTTGGTCAGTTAAACATTAGAACAATCATACGAATGGTTGCATATGTTACTTATGGATTTTAGGGCTTTCTTTGCACGTTTAAATCATATGTTAATGTTTTTGCTAAGTTAATGCCTTGAATGGGGACTTTCCTTGTGTGCCCAATTTCATATGGACCGCTCTTGGGATTCTTCACTGTTTTCAATTATTTGTAATGTATTGTCAAATAGATGTCTTTTCTGCTAGAAACTGGGAGATAGATGAAGAGTAGTTACCTCTTTGGATCCCGTTTGTATGACTCTTGTTTCTGCTTTACTCATTTTGAACATTAACATGTATGCCATAATGTCTCTTTGAATACGTACGACTTTGTAATTTGTATTGATTTTGTACTTGTTGTCCTTGTTCATTTGGTATCTGATTGCCCATGTGCAAGTCGCCCTTAATTTATTAAAATTTTATATTGCGAGGGCAAGTGCAAATTTTGTAGTTATTTCTCTATATGGAATTCTTTACTTGCAGGTGGTCATAAATCAATGGAGTCTCATGATGAGACAGGATGCCAGGCTCCAGAACGACCAATCCTTTGCATTAATAATTGTGGCTTCTTTGGAAGGGCTGCTACCATGAATATGTGTTCCAAATGTTACAAGGACATGCTGTTGAAGCAGGAACAGGCCAAACTTGCTGCATCATCAGTTGAAAACATTGTGAATGGAAGCTCTAGCAGCAATGGAAAAGAGGTTGCAAGTGCAGTTGCCATGGATGTACAAGTTGGACCAGTGGAAGTCAAGCCAGTCTGTGCTGAGCTTTCTGGGGATTCGTCCTCTAGTGAGACATTGGAGGTGAAAGTCAAGACAGGTCCCAGCAGATGTGCCACTTGTCGGAAGCGAGTTGGATTAACTGGTTTCAGCTGTAAATGTGGGAACCTCTTTTGTGCAATGCACCACTATTCTGACAAACATGATTGCCCTTTTGATTATCGAACTGTTGGTCAGGATGCTATAGCTAAAGCCAACCCTGTAATTAAGGCTGAAAAGCTAGACAAAATCTAGGCACACAAAGGACTGAAGGTTAATGTATGAAGCTTGACTCATCACCCTGTATAAAGAAGTCCTCATATATGTTGGCTGATAAGCATTGTAGGTGTCCTATAGTGATTAAAATGGTCCATATCATGATAGCAAGGACATCATTAGGGAATTTCCTGCATTCCTTGTTTCTTGGTGAGTATTCACTTGTTAGCTCCATTGTGAGTGTTTGTGCTGGTTTGATGGACATCTTTGGCTCATTTTGTGATTTGATTTCCTGGTTGATCTGCATTTCCATTTCTTGGTTCATGAATAGTACTCCAGTCCACTTATTTATTTGCTTATGCTTTTGAAATATTTCATTTAGCTTTTTATGCGCAAATGATCTGCTTCTCCCAGTTTGAAGCAGTTGATCATGGTATACTCTCTCACTCTTTTATTGTTGTTGATAGTTTCTGCATCCTAACTGATATAGTTATGGTTAAGCTTGGGATCCAAGTTTTGATTCATCCTTAGACATTTGGACTTTTCTATTTTAGCTCATGATGCACTTGTTCATTTAATATTTGAGTATTTGTTATATATCTTCGTCTACACACACACACACACACACACACACACACATATATATATATATATATGTATGTATGTTAATTCGATTCTCAGGTGTTATTTCTATACTGATGATGGAATATGGACGGTTCTTTTCTTTAATACAACGGATGAATTATTTTCACTATATGTGATATATGATAAGGTTCAGATACAAAATCCTTTCAATTTGAGAGTATGATTTAGATTTGTTTGATTGTATGTTTGCGGCCTTCTAAATTTGTCATTTTTTTATGTAAAATTATTTTATGCTTATGGTTAATTTTGGGAAGCTGAAAGTGATTATGATTGAGTAATAGTGTGTTTGGTGTAGCATTTGAGAGTTTCAAAAACTTGTTTGCACGCTTAAATAGGAGTTTGCTTTGCAAACATTTTTGTTTGGTTTGGTGTTCATTTTTTTCAAAATAACTTTTGCCTTTCAAATCTTTGTTTAGTGAAAAAAAAAAATGCTTTTGTGTTGAATGAAATGTATAGATGATAAAAATTAATTTTCAAACATAAATCTTGGTGATACAAAATCATATTTGACTAAAATTAATTTTAAAAATTAAGTTGACCTAAAATTACGTTTGTCCAATGTTAATCCAAATATATACTAAGCCCTTGTGGTTGAGGGAGGGGCCCTAATGTTCAACCTGTTATTTGTTGGTAAATGGACTTAGAAATTGGCAGGTTCAAAATAGAATTTGTTTTATTAGTTTCATCATAGGTGGTGACATGTGAGTGAAGAATGTGGTACTAGCTGAAGATTTTGCGGTGTTGGATGAGGAATTGATTTGTCTTTGGATCCCCTTTGTGTTTTTTGAGTTTTAATGCTGCCGTTTCCTTGTCTGCATCACTTATAGGTCAATAAGCTGGCAATTTCCATAACAATTACTGGCTAGGTTTAAGTGTTGTAAACAGCAATAGGAGAATTTTCTGAAACTTGTTTCTGATTATTCTCATTATTTTTACTGCATGAAAAGGAAGGTCACTTCATTGGATGAAATCCCCAACTGCCTAGGGCTATAAGGTGGTGTGGGCTTGCCATTGATCGTTTATCAATGTGATTTAGAAAATAAATTACAATAGTTAGTTGATTGTTATTGTGATACTCTCTGAATGGTCATTTTTCCTGTTGTGGCTAGCTGTTGACAGTGGGGAATGTGCCAATAGTGTCATATTTTAGTACTTGAAGCTAACTAACCTTCGGATGGCTTCTGCATACCTCATGTGTTTTGTGTTTTGCGTTGGCATCTGATTCTGCCTATGATCTATTGTTAAGACTACATAGTGTTCACAACCTTATCTTATTCTCGGGGTATTCCTGAAGGTTAACGTTTGAATAGTATTGGTCGGGATATATGTGTTCTTCTTGGCCTGTTTAAGTTAGTAAGCAGCGAGTTCACAGTCGCTCTTAGGTTGTTGTCTCGGTTGACCTTATTCTTGTACTTTGTTCAAATGGAGAGAGAGACCTGCTTCCTCTTCCTTTGTTCAATGCATTTGTTAGTTTTAACTCCAAAAATTCTGGAAGGTTGATGTGAAGATAAGCTAATCTTCATAACTTTTTGATGCCCTTCTCCAATGTTCAAAAGTTGACATGAGGCATCTGAGATTGATATACTAAATGGAACGAAGAAAACAGTAGTTTTTCCAATTCTGTTCAGAATGCTTTGGCTTTGTTACTTAGAAAACTAAATTGTTCTCTTAATTGTTTTCTTAGCTTAATCGTGCGTTGATTTTAACCTTGTAAATGGTTTTATATTTGTTTTAATCGTGGTTGGAAAACTACTTTCTCCCAAGTTTTCTATGCTGCGAGGAGTGAGAATGAGAGTTTTCGTGTGTAATGACAGGTGTGTGATTCCGCAGGTTAATCGAGATGAATAAGTTTATTTAGCGTATTTAATTTAGCATTTAAAAAGTTTAAAAATTGTTTTATATATTTAAATGAGAGTTTGTTATATAAATATTTTTGTTTGGTTTAGTGTTTGATTTTTAACAGAATCAATTTAGTTATCTAAATCTCTTTTTATATAGAAGTGAAAAGATATTATTTTTGTGTTATATGAAATGTATAAATAATAAAAATTAATTTTTAAATAAAAATTTTTAAGCATAAATTATCATGATATAAAATAATATTTGATTAAAATTAATTTAAAAAATCAAATTAACTTAAAATTACATCAATTTAAATATATATTATTGTTTAAATTTATGTAATGAGACAAGGAACATCGGCTTTTGAGTTATTTTTTGGATGTAGTCTCCATTTTCTGCTATGCCAACGAGTGTTCGATGTTTGAAATGTGATTATTTTTTCCACAATAGATACGGGTAGAATTTGTTAAATAAAGATGTTGTTTTGATCCTTTATTTTTTATTGTAAGATTAATTTGATCTTTTAAAGATGAAAAGTATTTAAATTGTCTTTTAAAATTAAAATTTATATTAATTTAGTTTTCTACCTGTAAAAGAGGGTTTTTATTTTTGTGAGAAATATAAATGTTGGTTCTTTGTTTTTTTATTTAAATCAATTTAGTATTCTATACATGGAGATTATTAAAATAGTCTTTTAAATATAAATTTCATTGTAAAATAAATATATTTTTCAGTTGGAGAAATTTAATAAATTTATTTTTTATTTATAGATGACTATTTTAATACTTTTTATTTTAAAATGACTAAATCAATTTCAAAATAAAAAGTAAAAAAAAAATCAAAATTATGTTTTTCTTGAACTTTAAATGTTTTTAAAGGTTTTGCAATGATCCTAAAAATTTATAAATTTGTGATATTTATATTAAAACATTTGATAATCAAAATACAAAAAACTCTACTCACAATATTCTTCATTTCTTTTCTCCTTGGGTTAAGCTATTACTTTCTGATCGCGTAAAGCTTCATCCAATTTGTATTCCGTGGTCCTTCACAATTGTTTTTTATTTGAGTTTACACGGACTTTAGGGTGTTATCTTAATTTTCAGGAGGCATCTATTTGCCTCAACGGTGGAGCTATGGTCTCAAATTAGTGGGAGTGAAAATTCCCGCCGTTATAGTTGTAGTCAAATTGTTAATTCGTTTTTCTAAATTTGATAGTAATTTTTTAAAATTAATTTTAATTTATTATTGTCAAGAGCTTGATTTATGAGATCTAGATAAAAATTATTGTATTTAATTTGCTCATAAAGAAGAGTTCATATCATTTTAATAATGCACGTGGTTCAAAAATTAGAAAAAATTATTTTGATAATTGACTTATCACTTATTTATTATTTTAGTTTCTATTAATTAAAAATTGTTACTTTTACATCATCTATGTGAGTTAATAAAACTTAACCTGAAGAATTATATATGATAAAAATCTTGAACATAAATGACCAAAAGTGACAATATCTAATAAATAGAAAATCAAATGTGATAATTTTTATGAAATTGAAGACTTTAATATAAAGAGTTAGAAATTAAGATGATAATTAAGTGATAAGTCAAAAATTAAAATAATATTTTTCTTGTTTAAAAATATTATGTTTAAATAAAATGCTAGAAATTGAAAATATAAATTTACTTCTTTATTTCCATATTAATGATAGATAATAAAATTATAACACAGTCTATACTTTAATCATTTAGCAACTTAGCATTAATGAATAGATTGACCCAAATGAGTTTCCCAATTTCAAATTATATTTGAAAATTACTTCAAGAAGATAAACATTAAAAATTGAATATAGGTATTACATTCTAAAAACTCATATCAAAAGCTCCAATTTTGAGCTAATTCCTGGCCACAAATTTAAGAGAGAAGAGAAACTGCAATTTTGATAGCAATGAGAAAATAAAAAGATGAAAATAGGAGAAACAAGAGAGAAAGTGAGAAAGAAAAGAATGAAAAATATAAGGAGCTTTTCAAAAAAACACATATAAGGAGAAAATAGGACAAAAAAGGAAGAAAATATTAAAGAGAAAGAAAAAGAGAAAAAATTAATTATTATAAAGTTTTCCATTTTGCCGGAATATATATATATATATATATATATATAAAACACATGTACGAATTAAGTGAGATTAAATTTAAATATCAAATTATATAAAAATCACACACTACATATGTAGATCAATGTGTTCAAAATTTTAATAATGAGGGGACATAATATCAAAGTTCAATATCATAACTTATTAATTTTAAAAAATTTATTGGGGCATATGTACACCCGCAACTATAAGTGGGTCAGCCACTGTTTGCCCCTCTTGGATACCTACAGGTTAAATTTTAAAATTAAACTTGGGTATAATTTCTTATATTTTTTGTTTTTAGGCTTTTTAATTAACATAAGACAAGTGTATGATTAATATATAATAACAAAAAAATGTATTATTTAATTGAAAATTATACATATATATATATATATATATACATATGTCATGTTATTATTAAAAAATTATATATTTCTCATGTTTTAATTTAAAAATAACGTAATAAATGTACAAAAAGAATTGCATATAAATTTTGTTCTAAATATCAATAATTAATTGACTATATTAAGAATTCACTTAGCCATTCCTAAATAACTCAATAGTTACAACATATAACTTTAACTGGCTAATCCCAATTAATTTGATGTATAGAGAATGTTTAGATGGATGATAAGTGATAGAATGATTAATATATATTAAATTTTTGTTTAAGACTAATTTTAAAGATAGGATAGAATGTTGAAAGAAAAGTTTCAAGATTCTTTATAGCCATTTAAATTCAAAAAATATTTGTCATTTTAGTTATAAGAATAATATTGAAAAAAATAATTTTCAATAATTCTATTTTATGCATAATTCTTTCTTTTACTAAATTTTGAAAAAACACAGTGACATATAACTCGTCATATCAGCCACTTTCCTTTTCATTCTATTTTATTTATTTACTATTTGATTCCATTATTTATATAATTTTTGTTCATTATATTTTCTTGTAAACTTCGAATTATAGCCCTAGATATGTTATATATTGAATCTCGTTAATTCCATTGAGATATTATAATGTGACATGCTATACACTAATGTAACGTGTTACTATTATTATAATGTGACATGTTATACACTGATGTAACACGTTAGAAGCTGAGCCATAAATTTTTTGCTTCCTCCACACCGCATGAGCAATCCATTTGGCAATCCCATTTGTTATACACAGATCTTTCTCCAATAAAGAGGAGAGGGCTCTAAATTTTTTTATGAAAAATATTTTATTTAAGTAAAAATAAAGTATTTTTAAAAGTAAAAATATATTAATGTTTAAAATTGTTTTTTTATACAAAATGATATCTAGTTATAAAAAAGACTAAATCATTTTTAATATTTTACAGTTTATTTCATATATTTTACTGTCTATTATTTTTAATAAACATATTATTTCATATTATAAAATTATCCAAAACATAAATTTATTTATATTTTAAAAAATTTAATTTTTATTTTTTTACAAAGTATTTTTCATAAAAATTTTTAAGACTATTAGATTTAAATCTAATGATCTTAAACTATTACTAGTACAGCAAAAGAGAGAGTCAGATTTAGATTCAGTGACTTTAAATTTTTTTATGAAAAATATTTAATTTAAATAAAAATAAAGTGTTTTTAAAAGTACAAATATATTAAAAAAAACTAAACTATTCTTAATATCTTACTGTGTTATTATTTTTTAACAAACATATTATTTTATATTAAAAAAATTATCTAAAAAATTAATTTATTTTTACTTTTAAAAATATTATTCATAAAAAATTTTAAGATCATTATATCTAAGTATAATGATCCTAAACTATTACTGCGTAAAGAGCCCAGCTACTGGAGGATCCGTGCTTTGGAGAAGACTTGAAGAGCGGAGCAAGAGAGAAAGATGACAGAGAGAAAGAGCAGGACGGAGAGATAGAGAGAGAGTGAGAGGGCGGCAAAATAGAAAGAGACGAGAATGAAGGAGAGACAGAAAAGGTGGACGAGCTTAAGATGAAAAAGGAGAGAGGCTCTCGAGGAGGGAGGTAGAAACGAAAAACAGAGAAAAAGGAAAGTTTGAGGAAGCTTCGGTGGAAGAAGAAGAAGAGAGAAGATACAAGAGAAAGTTGAGGAGATGGCGAGTAGGGAAGAAAAAGGGAGCTGCTAAGGGAGAGTCTCACTTAGCACACGAAAGCCAAATCTCCATTCACCTCTGTTTCACCAGTTCGAAACAGAGAAAGAGAAGTCTGCGAGGAAGGAGGAAGAACAGAACAACAACGGAAAAGAAGTGAGGCCGTGAGAGGAACCAGGGAGAGAACAGAAGATCGAAAGGAAGTAGGACAATGATGAATCAGTGAGCTTTAACCAAGAAAGAAGTTGGAAGGTGAAGAACGAAGGAAGCATTTCTGTTTTGTAAGCATAGAAGCAGATACCAAAACCATAAAATAAAAGGCAAAGATAAGAAGACAAGCACGATGATGACAAGAGAAGGCCCTTTTCCTCATACCGAGAACGGTGACGCAGAGTAGCCAAAGGTATACAAGAAACAAAAACACAAGGGAAGGATTGGAGCTTCATTAACACAGCCGAACCAGTGTGCGACAAGGAGAAGCAGGTACATTTTTATTTTTTGTTTTTCTTCGTTCTTTTTTTTGCTTCTCTGATCTGTACGTTTCCTGGATTCTGGTATCTGAACTTAAGGGGGTGTTTTTAATCTGTTTAAACAAATATGAAGGGGCTTTTATGAAGGAAGCCAACGTGTGGTATAGTTTAGAATATCTTTCTTGATTACAGTGGGGATCATGGATACACATGGTTTATTCTTGAAGAGGATATTTCATCTTACATGTATATAGTGTTCACAGCTTATTCGACGACTGGATAGGATTTTTTTTTTTTGTCACCTATTTAAATGCTCTCTTGATCATGCTTGATGTGTTAAGTTGGTGACCGAACTCTCAGACGCGTATCAAAAGCTAATGCCGGATATGAGAATGTATTATAATGATATAATTTAGGTTATATTACTTTAAGAAGTCTAATTTATTTTTAAGTAATTTGAATGTAAAATATGTGCAAAAATAAAAAAAAATTAAGGTTTTGCCTTTGTCTTTTGAAATTGGATAAAATGTAATTTATCCATAATTGTTTTTAAAATTTTTGATATGAGATGTGAGTTAACAAAATGACTAAATGAGGAAGTGAAAAAATCAAGCAATGATGAAATGCCCATTGGAGATTGGATTTGGCCTTCCTAGCTTTTTAAAAGATAAATTGGAGTTTTTTTTGAAAACCAATTCTTTAGGTGGTTTGAAATACCATTCAAATACTAGATAAGTTAATTTGTTTATATGAAACCTTTAAACCTAAAGGCTCACAACAACATTAACTACCATTCTTAATGTACAAATGAGAGATCAATGTAAACATGGAAAAATAACTTGAGCAACTTAACCAAGTATTACCAAGTTACCACAATCAATCATAAGATATCTTGGATTATAACAAACCCAATAATTCTATAATCAAGTGCAGCAATAATCCTTACAAAATATACATCAACACATAAATCACAAAATCTAATCCAATATATGAAATTTACAGCAAAGTAATTCAACCTATCAATGTAACCAAAATGATTTAACCAAAACACAATGATTACAAGAAGGAAATGATGGAAAAAATTAGTAAAACCTCATAATTGATGCTCTAAGTTCAGGCCTCCTCAATTCTCCTTTAGGCAAGTGATATCTAGATGCTTATAGTTGAGAGGGATGCTTCACCAAGCTCCAAAACCCCAACAAAACCTATGGAAATGAAGAAAAATGATGGAAATATGAAGAAAACAAAGAAATGAGTGAATGTGGATGAGTTCTCAGCCTCTCATTCACTTGTTGAATGTCTCCACTCTGCAGAAACCCTAATATTTAAAGAGAAATGAGTTGGATCGGATCTTCCTATTAGATTTGGATAAAAACTAAATAATGATACAGGTTAGGTACAGTTTGTCATGGTGAACTACACAACAAGCACATTTCGGGTCTTTTTTGCAATTTTGTGATTTTTCTAGTCCCCGATTGCAATCTCTTCCTACTAGTCTTTGAATTTGGCCTGTAATGCAAGAATTCAAATATTGTAATATCTCCAATTCAATTAATTTAAGTCAAATTAGTAGAAAAATTACAATTTTATACTTAAAAAGCGCATTTTGCATTAAGTTGCCTTTAATCCCAATATACCACAAAATATTATCCAAATATGCATTTAAGCTCAATAAACCTCATAAAATGCCATGAAATGACATTGAATGACATGGTAAAAATAGATATGATCAATTGGACAAGATAAATGATGGGATGATAAACATACTTATGAGCTAATAGATTGTTATCTCTTAGCAAAAGAAGAGTTGATGATAAGATGCTATTGGGTTCTTCATGTTTAATTTCCTTATGCAGCATTTAGAATTAATATAATTGATAACACACACTTCCATAAAATTTTAGGGTTTAGGGTAAGTGCACTTTGATGTTTTTAGACCAGTAAAGTAAACCTCTATTAGTGGGTATCAATACATGATCATATTCATTTATGACTAATCAAGGTATGTATCGGTAGATTTTATGAAAGAGAAGTCAGAAGCATTATCTAGATTCAAGTTGTTTAAAGAGAAAAATGAAATGGAAGTTGGGTACAAAATTTTATGCCTATATTCTGACAATGGAGGAGAATATACATCTAAGGAATTTAATGAGTATCTGTAATAAAATAAAATACGACGATAACTTATGTACCCTAAAAAACCTTAACAAAATAGGGTTGTAAAAAAAAAATTGACACTTGGCAAAAATTTGTCAAAGTATGTTACATGCCAAGAATGTACCACCATAGTTCTAGGTGAAATGCATGAAGACCACCGTTCATATTACCAATAGGCTACCACAAGTAAAGCTTGATTTTATGTCACCATATGAGAAGCTTTGGAATATCAAACCCATCGTAATTTACTTCTAAATGTTTGGGTTTGTGTGTTATGTTTTCATGCCTGACCATCAGTGTAATAAGTTTGACAAGAAGGTAGTTCGGTGTATACTTGTAGGTTACGATAATTAATGAAAAGGTTGGGAATGCTATGATCCAACCACTGGCAGATGTTATACATCTCACAAAATAGTATTCAATGAAGCGTCATCATGGTGGTCACTACAAGTAATAAATCCTTTTTATTCCAAGGAAATTGAAGAAAAATTACAAGAGAAATCAAATAAGCATGAAAGTGAAGTCCAACCAATCACTAAATTTGAAGTGAAACTGGTGATAGAAGATGATAGTTTAAAAGCCAAACGAAGTGAAAGGAGCCCTTAAAAGAAACGTTCAGTCCAGTGGCTAACCACTGTATGAGTATGGTTAGCTCTCACTACAAAAAAGTCTTGGAAGTTGTGGCAGATAGATATGAAGAATGCATTTCTACATGGAGAATTGGATCAAGAAATCTATATGAATCAACTAAGAGGATTTGAGAGCAAAGCTCTTCCTGATTATGTATGCAGTTGAAGAAAGTTTTATATGGGCTTAAACAAGCACCAAGAGCATGGTTTGGAAAAATTGTTGAGTTTCTAATACAGAATGGATATTTAGTAGCACCAGTAGATTTAAATATGTTCATAAGAGGTCACAAAGACAAAATGACAGTAGTCTTAATGTATGTAGATGATCTTATTAGTGGGAAGTCTGATATACTTAATGATGACTCGTCCAGATATTTCTCATGCAGTTAAAGTAATGAGTTGATTTATGCAAGATCCCAGAAAACCACATTTCAAAGCAATGTGATGCATTTTAGGGTATGTCAAAGGTACGCTAGATTGTGGGATATTCTACAAGAAAGGAAATTCATGCAAGTTAAAAGCATGTTATGATGCTAATTATATTAGTGATCATAACACGTGTCATTCAACTATTGGGTATGCATTTAGCTTGGGATCAACAATAGTATCTTGGTATAATAAAAGGCAACCTACAGTAGCTCTATCAATATGGAGCAGTAGCGACATCTGTAAAAGAAAGCACGTGGTTGATATAGTTACGAAGAGATTTAGATCAATCAATAGAGTATCCAGTAGAATTGTATTGTGACAACATATTAGCCATTTGCTTGGCAATGAATCCAATTTTTCATGCTAGGACAAAGTATATGGAGGTACATTATCATTACATTCGAGAAAAAGTGCTACAAGGAGAAATTGACCTAAAGTACATTGACAAGGATCATCAAGTTGTGATATACTTACCAAAGGTTTAAATAAAGTCAAGTTTAAAGAATTTTGAAAGCAACTTAGAATGACTTCAAGAATAACAATACAAGATATTAGCTGGTAAGGGGGAGTATTAAATATGCCACTAACTTATCTCTTTAAGAATTTCAAAGTTTGGTAAAATATTTCAAAGCTAGGTAACAACTTCAATGATTTCAAAGTTAGGTGAAAATCTTTCAAAAGTTAGTGGTAAGTTTTTCAAAAGTTAGTAGTAATTTGTCAAGGGTTGGTAACCATCCTTAGAAAATATAGATGAAGGAAATCTCTAGAATTGTTGAATTAATGGTTTGCTAGCACTATAAATAGAAGGATGTGACAATGGGAGTGTATGGCAAAGTGAGAAGTTGTATGAGTATGTAAGAAGTGAAAAGAGATGTAGAGAGAAATTTATAATGTAATGTGTCTTTAGTAGTTATTGTAATCTTGTAGAGAGCAATATAGAGTTTTCCAATTTAAGTCCCTATTCTTGCCTCTTATATTCTACATATATACATATTTCCTTTTGTTACAATCTTTGTATATATATATATATTAAAAAAAATTATTCTAAATGACTCTATCATGAGATTTTGACATTATGTCTTTGCATTTTTTTTTTTTTTATATATTTTTGAAGTCTTATAATGAAATATTTTAAAATTAAAACATATACATGTTTAAAATAGTTCTAAACTTGAAGATCCCTCTTAATAAAATTTTCTAATTTATACCATTAGGCTTTACTTTTTATCACTAGAAATAATGTCATTTTATTCAAAGTAAGTAGTCATTAATTACATCCCACACATGAAAACTGGTGTGGTAAATTGAAGCATGGGAAAGCTTGTGAGCATCCTCATTAGCATGCCTCCTAATTCAACAAATAGAAATATTTCATCTATTAAGAAGTAAAACCTTGCAGTCTTTGATTATCCCACCAAGCTCAATGTCTTCTCTATTAGTCAATTGCAATGCATTAAGGACTTCCTGTGCATCACAGAATGCGGTTCTATCTGAAGTAACCATACCTGTCGAGAACTACAACAATAGTGAAGTAGCTCTATTCCAAGACCAGGGAAGAAGACCTAAAAGCAGGAGAGCTTAAGTGAATTAGAGCATTTAAGCATGTTTTTGTTCTCTCATTCACTTATTTCCAATTCCATAGGTTTCTTATAGCTTCCATGTAATAGCTTCTCATACGTTGTTCATGTTTTGCCAAACCATTCTGTTTCAAGCCCCCAAAATGCACCATAAAATAACGCAGATTTCCTCCATCTTCTAGCAAGGAAACATCCTTAAATAGAGCTCCAAACACTAATCAAAATCTTGATACATGATCTGATAATAAAGCTCTCATTGCTGTCAGTAAACCTGGGCTTTAGGACACTGGAGAATTGTATAGGTCAAGTCCTCTACCATGTTACAAACTGGACAATTTGCACTCATATTAGCCCCTTGCATTAATAAAACCTTTCATGTAAGCAATATGCCTTTGTAGGCCCCTGCACATAGTTTTTTACCTTATGGGATGTTTAGCTTCCAAAGTCTACTCCACTGCTTGTCTCTTTTTAGATTGAAATTATGGTGCTTGAGAGAATAAAAAAACACGATGCCCAAATTTAACTGAGTACTGCTCCTTTTTATTAAAATGACAAATCTTTTTATCTTTATGACTATTAAGGCTTATCGAAAGGTCTTAACTATATAGTTGGAGTCGTAATAAAAAAAGACAATTTAAACTTTCCCTAACTTCATTAAAATGGTCTTGGACATACGAATCATTAGTTCTAATTCCTTGACATTCATCAATCTTGAAATTACCATTGCGAAGGACCCAAGGATTAACCCATATTTGAATATTCACCCTATTACCTACTCACTAACAAGTTCCCTGCAATGAAAAGGTTTGAGAAGTGAGCACATCCTTCCAAGTAAACCTTGGGTTAAAACCAGCCTGGGCCGACCAAAAATCCCCTTCTAAGAAGTATTTAGCTTTAAGAACCCTATAAGAAAGAGTTTTTGTGACGTTTCCTAACATCTAAACCTATTTACATGGTCGTGTTAAAACATTAAAGACGACAAAAACATAACCTATTTTGCCTTTTTACAACACACTCTTTCCAATATTGTTTTCCCGGTTATTACCCCACTTAAAAAAGTTTAACATCTTTCGAATATCTTCACACATTTAAAGAGGGATAAGAAAGACGCTCATGTAAAATGTAGGGATTGATTGAGCCACTAATTTTAAAAGGACTTCCTTTCCTACTCTAAAAAAGGGCTTGTTACTTTAGGGTTAAAGATGATGCCAAACCTTATCTTTAAAGAAGGTGAAGATAGGTCTTTTGTCTCTTTTAATAGGAGAAGGGAGGCCTAAGTAGCTCCTATGGTTCAAAAGGGTATGAATCCTAATGATATTATAAAGACTATGAGTTCTGATTCCTTAAGATTTATCAATTAGGAAATTACCATCATAAGGGACTAATAACTCTTTGAAACAAAGTTATCTAAAAAAACTATTAATAGCAAAAACACTTATATTATAGATAAAATCTCATTGATTTCAAAGAAATTTCAGCTATAACTTAGATTTACCTATGACCATTATTAAGCAAAGATTTAAGCAATGATGAATTTTTTGGAAATGGAGTTGGAATATTAGTAGCAAAGAAGGGATGAAAAGTGAAAAACATGAAAATTCTAACACCAAGGCACCAAGTCTAGAGACTCAATGCTTAAGCGCAAAAACTACAACATTAGGGCACCAAACATGCACATTAGAATTTCACAGTCTAAGGGTTAGCGCCCAAAAGCCAGAACCCCAGCATCCAGGCACCAAAAAACCACCGCCCAAGAGTTGAAATTTCTAGAAGGATAGAATCGAGGCATCACTTTAAAAAGTCACCGCCTAAGCGTGCCATTAAAAACCCTAAAGTGCAATTAGGCTTTGAGATGAATTAAGACTCTTTTGACCATTTAAACTTAAACACTAGGGTTTTGGAGGCCTATAAATAGGACCCTAAGGGCATGCAACTAAAAAAAAAAAAAGAACAACTAGAAAGCATAAAGGCGAGTTGAGGAGCACTCTGAAGGAGGGTTTTTGATAGGGTTAGTAAAGAGTTTGTGAAAGGAGAGGTAGCTTTCTCTGAAAGTAACCTTTTTCCAGAACTCTCTTTTCTTCTTTCTGTTTTCCTTTAATTTTTATGTTTTGATCATATGCTGATGCTCCGCTAATAGATTTTATTTAGGACTCTGACTAAACCCTTTATAGAGCTATTTTTATATGACAATATCTTTATATTGATGTTTTGAATTCAGTTTACTTATTTTCATTCTATGGTTAATGTTTTTCTGAGCTTGATCATCTTTTAATTGAACTAGGATTTAAGCTAACTTAAAAGATAAACCCTAAATTAAGAACTCAATAAATATAATTTCTATTTGCATGGTTATTGAGTTATAAGTATAACAATTAGCAATCAAGATGACAATACGTGACTGTCTTAGATAACCACATTCAGGGTAGCACTTTATATCAATTGTCTTCTTAGCCAATTTTCATAGAAATATATGGACTTGGAGGAAGCAGTTAGGTTTATGTTGATTTGATAGAACTACATAAGAATAGGTTTATGTTGATTTGATAGAACTAAATAAGAAATTAAATCCCTGGGTTGGTAAACTAATTCATAACTCAATAAAGAAGTAAATGTCAATACAAAATAACTACACATTAAGGTGAAGTCAGAGTCTTAGGTTTATTTAATTGATAGTTTACTCAATTTTGTGTTACTATCTAGTTATTCAATTATATATTCAATCATTTGCCTGAGTTAAAAGTTTAATAGCAGTATTAGTCCAAAATTAAAGCTAGGTCCTCATGGGAACGATATCCTACTCAAACTCTATCACTTATTACGATCATGTGCACTTGCGTGTATAGATTCAAGTGAACAAGGACCCAAGGATTAGACCATATTCAAATGTTCTCCCCGTTACACACTCACCAACAAGTTCCCTTTAATAAGAGGTTACGAGAAGTAAGACCACTCTTCCAAGTAAAGTTTAGGTTAGAACCAACTTAAGCCAACCAAAAATCCTGTTTTATGATGTATTTAGCTATGAGAACCCTATAAAGAATAATGTTTGGGATGTTTCCCAACCTTCAACCCTACTTAACAAGGATGGCCATGTTGACCAATGAATATGACGAAAACCTAAGCCCTTTTTTGTCCTTTTACAAAACATCATCTTCCATAATAGCCACCAAATTCCCTTATTTTTTTCTTGATTAGTACCTAACCAAAAAGAGTTTAAGATCCTCTCAGTTTCTATACACATTGAAATAGGGATGAGAAATATGCTCATGAACATTATAGGAATTGATTGAGCCACCAATTTTAAGATGACTTCCTTTCTTGCTCTAAAGAGGATCTTACTATTCCAGGCTTAAAGACAATATGAAACCTTTTCTTTAAATAAGGTAAGATAGCTCTCTTGTCTGTTGCTATAAGAAAGGGAAGGCCCAAGTACCTTCCATGATTCATAGAGGTAAGAATCCCAAAGATATTTCAAAGATGGCTTTTGTAGGAGGAATCCAAGTTTGAACTAAGAATCCCAAACTTCTCAAAATTTACTGGTTGACCTGAGGTTTCTTCTTAGACTCTAAGAATATGCTTAATGTTAAGACATTCTTGCTCCTTTACTCTACTGAAGAAAAGTGAATCATTAGCAAAAAGAAAATAAGGGACCCTAAAGCCTCTAAAACTAGCTCTGTTACCCTGTATAAGGCTTATTCTTTCCACGTTACCAAACCTTGCTTCCGTTTTGTTTTCCTTTTCATCATATGAATCATTTAAAAAATGACCAAAATGTTATTCATAACTAAAATTATATATTTGACCAACATATCCAATTTGTAGTATTTAAAAAGAAATTAGGGCCTGTTTAATTGTCAGAAACAAAATGAAAAGAATGAGAATGAAAGTGAAAATGGAAATAATGTAATGGAAATGATCACTATTACCTTTAGTTAGACATACAAAAGAAAGAAAAAATATTACCTTTGTAATATTTGATTGACAAAAAACATTGAAAAAAGAAAAGTAATGTGACCAAATCACAAAGTTACCGCACATTCCATAATATAATATTTTTTATAAGGTAGTGAATAATTAAATATAAAATTGTATTTCATTTATTTTAATACAAAAAAATGCTTTAGAAGGCATAGAAATGCTCGATCTATTCTTTAGTAGTGGGAGGCATAGAAAGTGAGCACATGCGATAGATTTTCATAAGTGGGTTTTCGTCTCTTCCTCTGTAACTTTCTCTTCTTCTCTGTATCTCTCAATCTTCTTTGTGTTTTCCACCTTTTTAAGCTCTGTCCCTTGATTTCTACACTCTCAACTCCCCTGTTGTGTTCTTCTTCGTTTTTTTGTGCTTCCCAAGCTTTTCTATACTGTTTCTTATCTCCTCTTGATTTCTTTCTTTCTTGGCCTTTACAGCTACTAAGTTTTTTCGCATTCATCATCAGATCCGTTCATCCCGGTGTCCTCTCGTCCTTTGTCAATTTTTCTTCGTCTTTTTATTTCGGGCCATGCAACCTAGATGCTGTAAGGGAAGAAGGCCAAATTTGTCTGACATTTATGCTTTTCTGGGAGACTAGATGGTTTCTTTAGCCATCTAGGAGGAATGGCGCCCATTCCCATACTTGTTGGAATCGGCATTCTGGAGGGAGAGTTATTCCAGAGTTGAAGAAGATACCCAACTAAAATTTTTCTTTTAACCAAACATGCCATTATGCCATTAGGGAAATGGCATTTTTTTATTTAAGGAAATGATTTTTGTAGTATCTTTTCCTTCAAAGAAATCGAAAAGCTGAGGTTTTCTTCTGCTTGTTCGATGTAGTAGCATCTCCACTCCACTTCACATTGCCAATTCTCAAAAGTTTCATGACTTTCCATCATACTTCTAGAAGCGACAAACCAACAACTCATCACTTGAACAGTAAATATACTTATTTTTCCTCTAGTCTGTCATATAAATTGCTTTTTTTGTTTTTTCAGAATTTTAGGGAATTCAAATTTAAAAGGTTTAAATGTATGTTTTATATTTTTGTGAAATTTTTAATGTTTTTCTTCTTAATTTAAAAATAAACAATGTTGTCATTTTATTTTTAAGAAATTATTTATTCTGTGTTTTGTAATTTCTACAAAATTTACCGTAAAATTTAATAATTTGTCAACTAAGACAATACTTATTTATTTGATACTATTCATTCATACTCAAATTTGATGTCCACCTTTTTAATAAATTATTAACACTATCGAAACAAGTCAACCCTGCAAAGCAGCTTGTTTAGCCCACATATGGACGAGTTTGGATTTACTAAAAGTGACCCATCTAACTATGGGTTCGCCCATTTATCTTGTGGTCCAGCCTAAAAGGCCCAGTGTGTACGAAGAGTGTTGAGGATATTGAAGCATGTACAATGCATAACTTCTCTCTACCTTCTCTTCGTGATGATTATCACCTACGCATTTCCATATGCAAGCCAAATCGAAAAGATTAAGACATCTTGTTCATTTAAACCATCATTTCACTTAACAATTAAATCGGGAAAACCCAATATTACACGTGAAGCTCGTAAGGCATTAGCAGAACAATCGACAGGATTTTACATTTGGGTAGCACAAGATGGGAATTCAATGGAGCTTGAAACGTTAGTGTGACCCACATGGTGGAACCCAGATTCTTGTAGATTCACAAGAGACTCGTCCCAAGTAAAACTCCAGTCAAAATCCGCCGTACTCCAATCAATACTTTGATTCAGCATATGATCCATTAAAGACTCCCCATGCATATCATTCCATAAAGTTTCTGTATCATCTTCCAACTGTATTGTTGACACAGAACACCCTTCTGGGAATCTTTGGTCTCGAAATGATGCCGTGTGGTTGCCGGCTGAATCGGTAGGGATGAGACTAGGGTTGAGGATTTTGTTGTTGTGACTGATATGTGAAAGAATATGATGGGCTGTGTAATTCTGGAGCAACTTGGAAGCACCCTTACCGATTGGAATCATAGGATTATTGAGAATGCTTTGGGCATCATAATGTTTGAGATCAAAATTAGTAGGTGACTTGGGGCCCTTCAATCTTATTGACGCTATATCGTAAGCATTGGCTGCCTCCTCCTCCGTATCTGATTATTCAATTAAGTAGAATTTATTACATTAAACAATCAAATTCCATCGAATTTATGTATTCAGTGCAGAACTTTACGTATGAACTCACCAAATGTGCCTAAGTAAATGCCTCGTATTCCTTTACCTTTGCCCAACCTGGCTTGCCATTTCTTCTGCTCCAACTTCCTATTTCACACACACACACATATATAATTTGATTTTTAGTATAGTCTCAAAGAAATTCATATTGTATAGCCATTGTACCTTTTAATAAAAACATTTTATTATGATATAATGGGAATTGAGGAGTGAAGATATATCCAGTGCATTTAAATTTGGAAAATTAAATGGCATATAGAATATGGGTTCATCAAATTAAGTATTTATTTATTCATAAGAAGACTTATTATACCATTATTAATGAAATGTGACTGATCCTAAAACCAAGGAATTGACTCTGCATGGATTTCAAGTGCATGTTGCTATTTATGTTTGGGTGAATAGCTAAAAAGAAAGCGACAAAAAGTAGAATGGCTAAATTAAGGTGAATACATATTTGAAAATTTATTTTTGGATGAAATGGAATAGCAAAAAAGGGATTTCAAAGCCACTCTTTGCCATTCAAAACCTTATTTTTGTTGTTCTTTTAAATTGGGAGAGTCAATGATGGAATGGAAGAGCCTATTGCTATAATTACTATAATATTTTCCTTGGATAAAAATTTACCATATTAGCATTCTATTTATAAGGGGTAATATTGTAAAGATTGTATGTAAGGTAAATGTTTATTTGAGCATGCAATTAACATGATGGAATAGTAATGATGGGCAAGCATAATAATTACTAAGTCTTAAATATACCAAAGCAGCGTGATAACCAATCTAATTGATGAATTCACATATCCTTTATAAATTACATTTTATATATAGGGACTGAGATGGAGAGAAGAGTGAGATACAATGTAAAGAAAAGTTGAGGGTTTTGATACAAACCTAGTAACTCCACGATAAGCAGAGAGGCCCCGAGAAATGCTCCTTCTCTTTTTAGTGTTACCCATCCTGAATATTAATTAAGTTTAAGATTTTATTAATGCAATATTATTATGAAATTGTCTACTTGTTATATCAGCAAAAGTGGTTTCTCTCTTTCATAATGGACAAACTGACCTTCTAATAGCAATAAGACACTTATCCCTGTCCATATTCTTCATTTCCCACAGTTCTTTCTCATAGGTACTCACCTACAACAGTATGTTTAATCATGAGATGGAATTCACCATAACTTAATTAAGTAAATTAGTAATTTTTAGTGACAAATATTTATGAAGCGCATACAGGAAAATTGGTAGGAGTAGACTGGCCCCATATCTTAATGGCAAACAAATCACGAGCTCTAGCTGCATCGACTTCATCCACAAAACCACCTGTCAATTTCCCCAAACCAAAGAAGAATAATAAAACAAAGAAAGAAATGTGTGAGTGGGTGAGAAAGAGAACAGCATTGAAGAAAAAGCATGTAGGTTTTGCTATGCAAAATGTCTTTTAAAGCCCTAATTAACCCTGAAAAGCAAATCAACTATAAGGGTCCAAGAAGAAATTGTGATAGTACTCTCCTCTGTGTGTATGACCAGAATTGTTTTTCTATTTCTCTGTTTTTTTTTAGTTTTTCTCTCAACTGGATACCATCATGTCAGCTAATTTTAACAAGAATACATGTTATTCACGCATTACAAATAAATGAGTTGAATAAGGATGAAATAAGTGAATACTGAGGTACAAATTTATTTTTTTTGGGTCATTGAATACTGACATAAAAATTTAATTATACGCAGGAATGATTTTTGTGAAAATAATAATAAAAATGAGGTTGGGAATGGATTGAAATGAGATGACTTTAATTATGTTTGGTATAACAAAGGAAGAAAAAGAAATATCATGGCAATTATATGTATGATGAAAATAATGCAAAAATGATAGAGGAAAGTTAAACAAATGATTATAATAACCTAGTGCAAAAAAATATTTAAAATATTTTTTTTTTATTTTAATCTGTTGAAATATTTTTAAAAGAACACTTTTAATAAAAGTTAATATTTTTAGTTTTTATTTGCAAAAAAAAATACTTTTAAATATTGAATAGTATTTATATATTATTAAATACTAGTAATAAAATCATTATTTTAACATGTTTTTATACCAGTATTTTATTTTTGCCAACTTCTCACATTTTGGTAAAATTTCAAGTATACACAGAGAAGATGGTAAAATCATTATTCATTTCTATTCCGTCTTCCCCATTCCATCAAGTCGATGACAGAATTTCCACCCCCCCCCCCCCCCCATGAATGTCTTTTCCTTCTATCAAGTACACATACCCATGAAATGTCATTATTGCCCCCATTCCTTTCTTCCCAGTCGCGGCCATTGCCTTAAGATATAAGTTTAAGAACTGGGGATAAGCCTGTACCCTTCAACATCTAATTATACGTCATCTTACTAAATTTTGATATATTATATATATCAGACTTAAATAAATAGGTTGAAGTGAAGAATTCATCACTTAAAGTCGAAAAAGAATTTTGTAATGTCAATTTCCATGGAAGATTTATTGTGAGTTTGTGACTTTCCTTTTTTCTACTCAGGAGTGCACGTTCCAATGTCGAAATGTAAAAAATTCATTAATTCAAATCGTATTCTCATCATCCACATATTCCGAAGAAAGTTTCTTTACAGGCACTAAAACCAGATATAGAAGAAGAAATCACTTACCAAGATACACTGCAAAAGCGTGAAAGAGGTCCAGGGAAGGCAAGTAAGTATAGAACCGTTAGTAATTGAACGCAAATATATATTCGAAAAACGAAGAGCTTATACAGTACTACAATATTGAAGCTCATATACTAACCCGTTTTTCCTCTCTCTCCAGGGTTATTACTGGTGTTGTCCCACACAAATGCTTCGCAACGACTTGCGTGCCTATATATATATATATATATGCCCAAATCATTTTCAGAGAATCAACTCAAAACATGAACATAAAATCAATTGCTTAATTAATCAGACAATTAAGGAATATCAGACCTGCTAACTCCAATGTACTCAGAAGTCTTAAGACGTGGTTTCCGATGTGTTCGACCATGTTCTCCACTCCTATTAGCTTCCATCACATTCCTGTTTGTAGGAAAAGTACAGAAATATAAGCAACTACTAAAAAAAAAACAACATCTCCATTACATACATACACAGAATTAGGTAGGCTGTAAGATGTCAACCTGGTAATCTCTTGACTCTTTCGTACGTTTCTATGACTAATTCGTCCGGGCACACCCAGAACCACATTTTGGGTCATATCGTTGAAGAAGGCTTGAGAAGAAGAAGTTGTGGCAGTGGGTTGAGAGAAACATGTAGTGGATGACTTGCGTGACCTTGTACTATGTTATGCTTCACCGTCAAAGAGTAAACTGTTCTTTTTAAACAAAGGCGATAGTGATTTATCTTGACGAACTTCAAGCTTTACTTTTTCTTCAACTCTCTGGAGTATGACAGAATTTTTTGAATCTGAAAGTTTGTTGACCAAATATTTTCTTCCACTTGAAGAATCTTATACGATGACTATATTCTTGCACATCAGTTTTGTTTGGCATTACTTTAGCGAACCGTACAAGAATACCTCGCAAGCCTCCATGCACTGAAAGCTGCTTCTGCTTTTCCCTCAACAAAGATTTGTAAAACTAAATTTAGGTTTTTTTTTTTTCTTTTAAGTGTGTCCTATGAAGTTCTCTTATAAAAATATAATAAATAAAATAATTTTTTAACTCATAATTATATGACTGAACTGTTTTACAAAAAATTATTCATATATCATTTCTATTGAGATCAACTTGATAGAAAAAAAAAAAAAACTTTTACTTAAACTTATTTCTTTTTATTTTAAAGTGAAACTACATGGATTTTATGAATCAAATGTATTTAGTCAGTGTATTGATTTGCTGTCGGAGCATTAACGTTTGAGTTTGTATTAATTGTTTCACATTAAATGAGAATTTTATTAATTTTTATAATACAAAAAAAAAAAAAGCTCTTGTAATAATTACATGCCTTTATTTGGTCAACACTCAAATTGCGTTAATAAATAAAAATTGAATATTAATAAACACACACACACACACATATATATATATACACAAATTTGTATTAGATTTTTGGGTGTAAATTTGGTTAAACTTAAAAGTGGATGTCGATGAATAAATATGGACCGCATGCAGGTACTAGGAGAGCAAATTGAATTCAGCACATTGTATTGTTTGTGCTGTCATATAAAAGAAAAGTATAAAGCTGTAAAAATTAAAGTTGTTTTTTGTATTTATTAAAGAGTCAGAAAGAGAATCTAATAAAAATAAAAGGGTAAGAAAGAGAAAGAAAATAAAATAATTAAAAATATATATAATAAAAGGGAATGGATGTTTAAGTAATATTTAAATTTTTTCTCTTGTTTTGAGAAATTCTCTTCTTGAAAAATTTTTAAATTGAAAAGAGTTAAATATTTTGTACACTCACAATTTTGAATATATTAATATATCTAGTTATAATATAATAACATAATTATAATATTACTATTTATTTGCATTGATATTATTACAATTATATCCCTACATTATAACTAAATGCACTAATATACTTAAAATTATGAGTGTACAAAAAATAACACTATTAAAAAAATAAAATACATAAAAGATGAAGGACTTTAGAAAATTTCAAAAGATTAGTTAAACATATATTATTTTCTTCCTCGCAAATGTTTTTCAAACAAGAAAAATGTTCTAAAAAAGTCTTCTCTTCTCTTTTCCTACTTCTATTATCATTTATTCAAACACATAACTTTGAGTATTCGTATCCGATTTTTTTAAAAAAAAAAAAACATATAGTATGTGCAATAAATATTTAAAAAATAAACAATGTAATATTAAATTATAAAATATATATAAATTATATTCATAGAAAAATTTAATGATAATGAATTTGTCCCTCTCCCCATACATACATACATACATACATACATACATACATACATATATATATATATATATGACTTGCTCTCAGCGTCTTACACCATGGACGCAAACTAGAGTTACACATTACAAATTAAATAAACCCAAAAATCCTAACGAAATAGCTAGTAAGAAACTCATCAACCTTTCTGCTAGGCCAGACCTCTGATACTTCATGAACCCACTAGGAAGACCAACAATGGCAGTTCATCATGTGCAAGTTGTGAGACAATGACACCCATCTCTGAAGAAGATTAATTGAAAGCTGATTACAGGAAGAAGAAGGTGTGTGTGTGTGTGTAGCTAGGCATATATAAAGAATGTAACCATGATCAGGTTGTCTGCAAGAAAGCTTGCTTAAATGTTGGAAATAGTTTCATATTTTAAAAATAAGGTTTAAATATTTAGGACAAAATTATATATATAAGTACAGAAGAAATTTACAATCACCAAATGCCTTAAAATATTGAATCAGCATATCTATAGTATCAAGTCTGATAATAAATAAATAAAAAAACTCATTTAAAAAGATTTTCTCAATATGCATGTCAATTATTTTGATATGAGATCATGAGAACAATTGTCATATCTTGTATGTTTGCATATATTCTCCAAACAAGCAAATCGAATATCAAAGCTAAGGCGGTGAGAGCGATCTTTCTGTCTCATGTAAAGAAAGCAGATGTCGTACTGGGAACGGTGGGTATATATACAATGGATCCTGGAGGGATAGGTAAGTTTATTATTAATTGAATCTGACTTTTATTGGGTTGAAGAAAGGCACACGAGACGTACCCAATAATACTCATTCTATCGCTTTCTACTTTCTCGAGATGGTAGCCACTGGCTTCCCAAGAAAAGTCCACGGGGAATCCTTTTTCCAAACTACCCGACGAATCTCTTTTCGTAGGAATCCTTTTTCCATTCCTTTTAATTAGCAGCCCTTTCCCCCTTCTCCCCCCCCCCCCCCCCCCAACTTTTTCTTTCTTTGCCTTTGAAAGTTTGACTGCACGTACGTACAGATGTCGTGCTCCGTGAAGATCTATTCAAACTCCATCCTAACCGTTGTCATCCTCACTTCTCTTATCTCAACCGTTAGATATTCTTGGCGATATTCTCCAATTTTCTTAAATTGCGGGTCACTTGTAAGTAGTCTCTAAACTTTCAAAATTACACTTTGAGTGAACATTATATGTCACTTCGAACTCTATATTTCAAAATCAACATGTCTATTTTTTATTAAAAAAATATATAAAATAATATATTATGTAAACAATTTTCTGAAATATTAAAATTGAAGTCCTTTGGTAAATAAGTAATATCAAATGTTAACTATAATAGTGTTTTTTTTCTAACATTAATACCGTAAAGTGTCATATGTTTTCGGTATTCAAATATGTGCCCAGTCCTCAATATAATATTAGACTATTCAAATATCACTGCTATACAAGCATTATGAGGTATGGACCATGTTGTTCTCTGTAAAATTATACATCTAATAGAAGTGAACGAGAGTTATTTGTTTGAAAGAAGCCATTAGTATTGGTTTGGAATGATGAACTGAATAGAGCCTTTATAGTGACAATTTAAAACTGAAAATCGATCATACTGCCCAAAAATATTCTTTTAGTCTTTAAAAAGGTATAGGAAGTAATTAATTGTTTAATGAACCATGTTGTTACCTATTTTCTAAAACGATAAAATTTAGGCACATGTAAATAACTAAATATTTGTTATCAGACTTTTTAATTAATATATGATAAATATATAATTAATTAGTAATAAGTATATAATTTAATTTAAAAATTATACAATTATCTACAACAATTATATATATTATGATATTATCAAAAAATTATATTATATTTAACAAATTTTAATTGAAGAACAATATAATACTACACATAAAGCCTTTTCTCTTTGTTTGATTGAAATACGTTAATTGGGTCAGTCACCAACAGTGCAATATGTCGTGAGGGGGATCGTAAACCTTCTAGAGCATGGCTATAATTAGTTGCCATTTCCACTTCCCATAGTTGCAGGTCCAATCTACCCTATTGTGGATATATGGAAATATTTTGTAACATTATATTTTTTTAGCAAGTAAATATTAAATAGGTCAATGATATCCTATGATTTCAAGAAGGATAATTAGCATGATTTAAGAAAGACTAAGGTTACCATTTTTTCTTGTTAAGGTTACCTTTTTTTTTTGGAGATAGTTTTATATATATATTTAAGCAACTCAATAAGAAAAAGGGTTGACAATTCTCTCTGAATCATTCTTTTTCATTGAAATTTGATATGGTATCAAAGTAATAACTAACCATAGATAGCGCCAATGATTCTATAGGATGGATTATAGACACGGGAGTCTTGAACCACATGACAAGTGTGATAAGGGATTTGTGTGACTTGAAAGAAATTCCTCAATGTCCCATTAGGTTGTTGGATGGGAACAATGCTATTGCTACCAAAGAGGGGATGATTGATCTAAATAGCAATTTTTGTTTGAAAAATGTTCTTTATGTGTCTGGATTAACTTGCAACTTAATTTTTGGGTTGCAATTAACTGAAGAATATAATTGCATTATCTAATTCACTAATAACTTGTGTGTTATACAGGACCGCACTTCAAGGATGCTGATTGGTGTGAGTGAAAGTCAAGATGGACTCTATTATTTTCTAGAACATGCCGCAAGTTCAAGCAATAAAGACCGAAGTAGCAACATCACTTGACTTCTGCCACAAGAGGCTCAGTCATCCCTCCTTACAAATAACAAAGTTGGTTCCTGAAGTTAGCCTTAAGAATAGCAACAGTAGATTAAATAAAAACTGAGGTTTGTCGAAGGGCCAAACAAAATAGAGACAAATTTCTTGTTAGTGAACAAAAAGCTTCAACAAAAGCTTCAGCAATTTTTTATTTATTCACTGTGATTTATAGGGTCCTTATAGAACCACCTCTTATAGTAGTGCATCATATTTTTTAACCGTTGTTGATGATTTTTCTCTTGCTGTTTGGATATATTTTCTTGTTGATAAGATAGAGGCCCTCCATGTTAAAAAGATGTTTCTTTTTATGGTTGAGCAACAATTTAATAAAAAAGTTAAAATTTTAAGAAGTGATCATGGGACTGAGTTTACATGTATGAAACTATACTTTCTTGATAATGGGATTATTTTCCAAACTTCTTGTGTGGGGACACCTCAACATAATGGGAAGATAGAAAGAAAGCACTAACATAATTTGAATGTAGTAAGAGCGCTGTGTTTTTAGGGATCACTCCCTATTGGATTTTGGGGGGAATGTGTGTTGACAGCTGGGTACTTAATAAATAGTACTATTTCCGTGGTCTTAGATAGGAAAGCCCCTTTTAATGTTTTGTATGGTAAAGAACCTTTTTACAGTCACTTGCATGTTTTTTAATGCCTATGTTATGTACATGTGAAGTCAGGAGATAAATTTACAAGTCAGAGTCAAAAATGTGTCTTTGTTGGGTATCCTTATTGGAAAAAAGGATGGCGTTTGTTTGATTTGGATAAACAGGATTTTCTTGTGTCTCGTGATGCAATGTTCTAGGAAGATATATTTCCCTTCACTATCACTACTACACTTTATACTCATGGTTTGAACCATTTTAAGCTAAGTGATGAGACCCTTAAGGACCTTCTTGTGTCAACAGTAAAAAGGTTGCTTCTCAGGCCACAATGCAACACCAGCAGTGTGAAGAAGACACTGTTGGGCGTTCTACACAGGCGAGCTCAAAAAAGGAGCAGGTAGTGATATTAGGTTAGGGCCAACTTAATAAAAAAGCATCGGTTCAACTCCTTGACACCATTTAGAAAATGAGTCCATTTGCACCATTACTACTCGCATCACAGCGTTCCTCAAGTACACCCTATCATATAGCACACTATGTGAATTGTGATAAGTTTTCTGTGCAACACAGAAATTGTCTTGTAGATTTAATAATGGAGAAAGAGCTTGTATATTATTCTCAGGCCATGAAAGATAATTGTTAGAGGGACACCATGTGTCCCGAGATCAAAGTTCATCAGGCCAATAACACTTAGGAAATAGCAAAACTGCTAATAATCAAGAAAGCACTTGGATGTAAATGGGTGTATAAGATAAAGTACAATTTAGATAGGTTAGTTGAATGATTCATGGTTCAGCTTGTAATTCTTAGGAATCACTGCGTCAAGGGAATTGACTATACTGAAACATTTACTCTGATAGCCAAAATGGCTACTGTTATGGTGTTTTTAGCTGTTGTCGCTGCCGTAAACTAGGAGGTGCATCAGATGGATGTCCACAATGCTTTTCTTCATGGTGATCTTCATGAAGAGGTTTACATGAAACTGCCTCCCAACTTTCAAATTGAACTTGGGTTAAAGAACAAAAATAAAGGTATAAGAAGAAAAAGTGAGCAAACTTCATGGTTTTTTTTGTCCCAAAATGATTAGAGAACTCTAAAATCCCTCAAAATTAATTTTTTTTCCTTATTTGCCTTCTTTCCCAGCTTGTTTTTTACTAAACCTTTGCAAAAGTTGCCCAAGATAGTGAAAAGATTTTATTTATAGTTGAATTTTGCATATGTCAAAAAACAGCAAATGCCTAAGCACTACTTTGGATGCCTAGGCATTGAGTGACCAGAACATAAAATAAAGGCTACAGTGGATGCTCCAACAATAGATTGGATGCTTGGGCTATGGGTTGCCATAATACATAAAATGAGAGTAATAGTGAATGCTCAGACATTGCTTTGGATGCTTAAGCGTTGGACCAACAAAACACATTTCTCCAAAAGCTCAAAATCCAATGTTTTCTTATACTTCCAACTTTGAAATTTGTTAGTAAAACACTTAGATTTAGTACATACAAGTCATGATAAGAGATTTTACTAACTTGAAATTAAAATTACAATGCTATAAGCAAAAACATGGAATTCAGAAACACTTTTCTACACAAACAACTGCTTTTAAATAGGGAAAATAAGGTTAAAATCAAAGTTATTATCAAGGTATGTCACATACGAAAGTCATTGTATAGGTTGAAACAGGCTCATAGATACTAGTTTGCAAAATTATCTAACGCATTGAAGATTTATGGGTTTCAACAGTCATATTCATATTACTCTTTGTTTACTTTGAAGCATAAGGTGGTGAAGTTGAATATGCTCGTTCTGAGAATCATCCAGATGCCATACAAAAATTTAAGTCCTATCTTAGTGATTATTTTCACATGAAAGATTTGGGTGTTTTGAAGAATTTTTTAAGGGGCAAAGTGACCCGTGGACCAGAATGCTTTGTTCTTTGTCAGCGCAAGTACGCGCTCAATATCATTTCATAGGTAAGACTATTAGGTGCACAGCCAACATTAATACCATTAAAGCATAATCATTGTCTCATGTTGTCAACAAGCTTGGTGCTAGAGAATCCACAGCCCTAACGTCAATTGGTTGGGCAACTGATTTATTTGTGTTTAACTAGACTCGATTTATCCTATTATATGCATGTACTATCCCAGATTATACCAGAGCCTTATAAGGAACACTGGGAAGCAACTTTGAAGGTGGTTCGCTACCTAAAAGGTAATCCAGGACAAGGCATCAATTTGAGTAGCAAGTGTGACTTGTAAATACGTGGGTGGTACGACGTGGACTGGGCCGGGTGTCCACTAACTCAGCATTTGCTTACTAGCTAGATGGTGTTCTTGGCTAACTCCCCAATGTCTTAGAAGACAAAGAAGCAGCATATTGTATACTAACTCAGCATTTGCTTACTAGCTAGATGGTGTTCTTGGCTAACTCCCCAATGTCTTAGAAGACAAAGAAGCAGCATATTGTATCTCCCTCACCAACAGAAGCAAAATATAGGTCTACGGTGATGACCACTTATGAGTTGAAATGGTCAAAAGTGATCGTGCCTAGTCTTGGGTGTGCGTCATTCGTGACCTATGTTTCTTCATGTGATAGCCAGACAGCCTTACTTATATCTTAGAATCCGGTGTTTCATGAGCGAACTAAACACATTGAGATAGATTGTTAGTTTGCTCGTGACAAGATCAGCTCCAGAAACATCACTCCCACATTTGTTCTTACACAAGGTCAGCTTGCTAACATCTTCACGAAGGCATTAGGCAAGTGACAATATGAGTTTCTCCTTCGCAAGTCGGGCATTTGGGATCTTCATGCACCAACTTGATGAGGGGTATTGCAGATATGTGGAAATATTTTGTAATATTATATTCTTTTAGGAAGTAAATATTAAATAGGTCAATGGTATACAATGATTTTAGGAAGGATAATTAGCATGATTTTAGGAAAATTAAGGTTACCATTTTTTCTTGTTAGGATTACCTTTTTCTTGGGAGATATTTTCGTATATATATTCAAGCAACTCAATGAGAAAAGGGGTAGACAATTCTCTCCAAATTCTTCTTCTTCCTTGAAATTTGATATACCCAACAATTCCTTTTTTAGAAATAAAAAAAAAAAAACGGGATCATCTCAAATAATCTCTTGTACAACTATTCTATAAGGGATATAAAATATTATAGCAATAGAAATTTGGGTATACTATGAAAGATTTTCAAGGAATTTTGCAACACCGTGTATAAAATAGAGATACGCTTAAAAGTCCTTACACTTAAAAGTCTTTATGTATGATGTATAATGTTTTGTGTCTGAAGAAGAGGGTGCTTAGTTTATATTTTTATAAGATAAGTTTCTTACAATTTATCGTTGGATTAAAAGTTTTAATTATGAATCATATAATATACTTACAAAATCTTATATTAATCTAACATCATTTCATACTTTATTGGCGTATACAATATATATTTTTAATTATGGGAAGACTATTACCTATTTGATTACATACTTATTGTTATTCATTTTTTAAAATTTACAATGCATTATCATCATGATATTTATTTTTTATCCAACAATTGGAATAATGAGAATAACACTTTATAATGAAATGTTACAAATTGTAAATACTTATGAATGTATGATATTGAGAGAGGATATTAGTATGGTAATTATTCAATGAATTTATTGGAACTCAAATCAATAATAAAAAGAACTATACATAATTGCAAAATGTTTATTGATATGTTCAAACCATCAGAGGCAGGGCCTATGAGTCGGATGGGGACTAATAACCCATAAGGAGAATCAAGCAAGCCCAAGAACGGGAGATGGATTGGGAAGCCTAATAATCCCTACAGGGGATGAAAGGGAGGAGATAACGACGAGAAGGACAAGGAGAAAGCCTCTCTAGACCCAAGATTTTTACACATGACTACAAGGAAGATTCGGTTCTATGCTTGCACTGCAACATAATTCCATACTGTTAGCGAGAGGCTCTGCACGAGGTGGACAGTAGCGCTCATCCGTTTCTCTGCTTTGTTCTAAAAGGGAAGGGTGTGCTAGGAATAAGGGTAGGCATATTTAGGAAGGTTTTTCTTATGTAGTTTTTCTCCTCGACTTGAAGAGCGAACTAATGTACTACTAATACACAAATAATATCGCAGCTCATTCTTTATTTCGTCTGTTGTTCATTTGGTTCTTAGAATATATCATTTTTTGTGCTCTTGTTGAGAGTCTGCGATGGCAAAAAGGACATGCTTTGCCAAATTAAAATCAACCCAATGATCTTCAGAGAACTGTATGTATGATAGATGGCCAAATGAATCAGTTAGAGGAGATTGTTAATGGATACAAGGAATCTTTTTAGAGTATAGAGATTATGCTGAGGAAGCTACTTCACAGACAACCTTCACCAGTGACTAGTCCACTTTCAACTTTTCAACGAGAAGTTGAGGACACAAGCTTGGTCATCGCTGAACAGTCTATCCTGATAGGGAAGAACAGGAAGATGGAGATTCCACACTTTGATGATATTGAGATGATATTGATGTTCAGGATTGGACTGTCAAAGTCAAAAGTTTTTCGATGCTTATGGTGCACCGGAGCATCAGAGTCAAAATTGTCTCCTTCCACATGATGGGTCCTACATATTCAAAGTATAAGTGGGTGATGAGGAACTATATACAAGGGTGGAACGGATCCTTGAAGGAGCTGCTATTTCGTTTCGAAGCGACCTTGTACAAGGACCCCAAAGGCAGCCATTAAAGGGCTAAAACAGATGGGGTCAGTAGAAGAGTATCAAAGCAAATTCTAAGAATTAACCACCAAGGTGACTGGATTAACTGAACAATAACTGGTAAGTTTCTTTATAGCTGGTCTTCAAGGATATCTAAAGTGTGAGCTCTTATTTTCCCAACCAGAAACATATTTTTAAGCAGTGTCCATAGCAAAACTGTATGAATAAAAAATGAGAACTATGACCCTCAGTTTTAAACCATCTTCTCCAAATTATTATCTGCACCAAAACCTTTCTCTACATCCATGCAATTAGTTTCATATAACAAGAGCAAGAGTCCTATTACTAACTTGACCTCAAAGACGCCAAATCCCTTAACCATCATAGAACCAAGGAATGCCCTATAAGAAAACAAACGCACAGGAGAAAGGGCTCTGTTACTATTGTGACAAATAATAGAAGCTAGGGCATAAGTGTAAGTCGACATGTTTCTTATTGGTGAGTCAACACAAAGTAAAGGAATTGTTGATGGAGCACAGGGATAAAAAAGGTAAGGAGGAAAAAGAAACTGACAAAGTTATATCAGAAATAAGGTTTAACGCTTTAGAAGGGAAGTATCATTCGAGCACTTTATGATTGAATGGGTGTCACACCCAAAAATGTGATCGCAAGGTGTGGAATAAAAATAATTTTAATCTCATTTAAAAAAATAAAAACTAAAATTTAGGAGTTGTTATTAAAATTTTTAAAAGAAAATTTTGAAAAACCAGTTAAAATGATCAGGCGATTTGCAATTTAGAAATCAAGTTTGAGAGTCAATTGTGCGTGGGAAAGGTGTTAAACATTTCAAGCACTCATTCTCAAAAATGATTACCCAAAGTTGATTATGCAAAAATTATATGGCTTTAATTTAAATTTTGATTAGTCTTGTCAATCATACGCAAAAAGGAAAATAATGAAGAAATTAAGAAAATAAAATAGAGGAAGAAAAATAAAATGTTTACAAAGGTTAACTTGACCTAGGATCAAAATCTAACGCCTATATACCATGTGATAGGGATCAAAATCTACGTAGTTTGTCCTAGAACTGCATGGTAATTGGTTGTTATATTTTAATTTTAGTGAAAAGAGCAAGATAACAAAAGTTAATTTCTATGAAAGATGAATAACATTATGATAGGAAAGAAATTTTTTTTTTAGGATTTTTGGGATTTATATTTTCAAAGCTTTTTAGAATAAGGATTTTTGTTTTAATTTCCTAAAGGGGTGGAATCGTTAAAGAAAAGGATTTGGATTTAAATCATTTTGGATTTTTGAAAATTATAATTTCAAAAAATATATATTAAATGCAATACCTTTTGGGTTTTTTTTTGGATTTTTATTATTGATTATCTTTTTTGGATTTTGGGTTACAAATAATATGAAAAATACTCCTCTTTTATAACCTTGAAATTAATTTATTATTTTTTTATTACTTTTTTTTAATAATCAAATAATAACTTTATAAGCCTAAAGAGATTAAAATCTCACGTGGCCTCAAGTGTTTGAGGAGAAATGTGTTCTCACATAGTAACTTTAAATAAAGATAAATAAATAAAAAGGTTAAAAATTAAAATAAAATTGTCTTTTAGTTGTTGATTTATTTATTTTTTATTTATTATAAAAAAAACTTTCAGGGCCTACGGAAATTAAAAGTCACTCATGGCCTTTATTGATTAATTTTGCAAACACATGTGGAGATCAATAATCTCACATAATGACATAAATAAGTGTATAACATAAAATTAATGCATATTATGAATTGGAAATAAAATTACAAGAAATGAAAAAACAATAATGAAAATAAAATAATTCATGTTATGCATTAGAAAAAGAAAAGGAAACAAATATAAAACAATAACTAAAATAACGAACTAGTAGTTAGATTCAATATTCAATAAGTCTTAAATAGAAGCCAAATCCAGTTGAGAAGAGACAAGCACGGTGACATCCGTCGAAGGGATCTCGGTCGAGAAGCGGCCCAGGTAAAGCCAGATTTCAAAGGTAGAATGTATTGGTGGCACATCGACCTAGAATAAGGGCTCTAGTCCACGATTCCTGGATTCCAACCGGAAGTCTCAAGCTGTAAAAAGTAGGCCTGCCATCGATGCTAAGAGCGCTCCTAAATGAGGCCCCTCCTTACAATTCAAGAGTTAAGAAAGGCTCTTATTCTTTTTAGAATATAGGAAGGAGATCTGACTTCTTAGAAGGAGATGAGCTACCTAGACCTTTGTATGTACGGGTCTCGGTAATTGAAGAGAGAAGATAGGAAAAAGACAGAGGAGTACGCGAACGGAAAGGACACTGTGAAGTAGCTAGGTGGTAATCAGACTAGCTCGGGCTTGAAAGCTTGAACGTATAGGCTGCACTTTTGATCACAATAGGTGGAGTCTCTAAAAGCCTTATAGGAGCATATAAGATGGAAATGAAATGGTGTGGACTAGAAACAAGACAAGGCAAAGAAGGTAAAATAATAATACATGATATAATAAAAAATGAAACCAAGACAGAAAGCAAATAGGACGAGATAGCACAACATACTTATTGGTTTGTTCTTCATGTTTTCTTTCCATTTCCCTTCATTTTCTTCTGTATTTAATACTATTCACATCTCTATTAACTTCATGTTAAATCCTATCGTGACCCCCACCAGACTTATACACTTTTATAGAATTCAACTTGTCATTCTCAGATTACATGGTTCAAAAGCATCAATAATTCTAGTTCATTCCTAAAGCCACGTGGAATCTCTTACGTCTATTATTAGCTAACGAAAAAGCATTACATAAACCGCTTTTAGAAAAGTTAAATGAATAGATGAAGATAGGAAAGAAGAGCCTACCCAGGACCACCTCAAAGGACCAATTCAGCACCTTTCCTCCGTTCTTCTGCTCCCTTTTTTTTTTTTAGTCAGCTCACCTTCCATGCTTCCCCTGACTCTTCTCTCTTCTTCTAGTTTTACTTAGCTTCTTTACTCATCCCTGTTTTTGTCTCACCATAACAGAGAGAGCCTTCTTTCCAACTCTCCTTACCTCTTTTGTTGTTAAGAGGTTCATCCCTTTCACCCTGTCGACCAATGTTTCATATGCATGAAAACATGGGGCCCTCTTCTCTGCTCATGCACACAACTTCGCGGTCAGTCCCCTCATCCTAGAACTCTTGCTCGCCGCATTCATCGCCATCAATCTCTATTTTGAAGATGCAGGAGCAGAGCTCGTTTTTTCTCCTTGAATGCCACTTGGTCATTTTCTTCCTCCTTGATTTTTCATTCTGCCTTCTTCCTCGAAACCTTCTTTGTTTTTTTTGAGTTGGCTTCACTCTCAAGCTCTCATATGTGCTGAATGAGCTTTGTCCCTTCTTGCCTGGTTTCACTACACACAGCACGCTCTCCTTCTTTCTCTTCAACTTTAATCTTTTTTTCGAAGTTCCTCTATCACTTTTTTCCTTCACAACTCCTCTCTTTTGAGCTCAACTCTCCCATTCAAGCTCTCTTCATTCCTCTCCGTCTCCTCACTATGTTTTCGATCTCAACCGTTGATCTCCCTCCATTCACAGTTTCTGCATGTTCCTTCTGCCCCCTCCTTCTTTCATCCAATTAGTTTTTTTCCTTTTACACTCATTCCCTGGTTTCTCTTCTTTGTTGTCTACTCTCTCTCGGTCTCTAACGCTCTTTCCTCCTCGGTTAGAGTTTCTCTCCTCCTCCCAAGGCTCTTTCTGCCAGAGTTCAGGCTGCCCTTCCCTTTTTTTCACATCAACAACTCCTTTTTCTCTTAGCCTCTCACACCCATTTGCTTCTTCTCTTCTGTACTCACTCAATTTCTTTCTCTCTCTTGTTTTTGTTTCTCAAAGCTTCCTCCTGTTCTTCAGCTTTCCTTCTTCTAACTTCACCCTCTTTTTTCTTTTTCAACCTCGGCTCTCAATCTTTCTCTCTTACTCTCCTCTCAACCTCAGCTCTTACTTTTTCAACTTCTCTCGGTCTCACCTCGGTCTTCTCCTTCTCGCCCTCTGCCTTTTTTTCTTTGGCCGAGCTTCCCTTACCTTTTTCATTTCTTATTCTCAAACTCTCCCTGTCAGCTCCCACTCTTCCTCTCCTCTTCTTGTTCTTCCTACTCTAACTTTCTTAGTTTCAAGCCCTTCTTCCACAATACAAAGGCAAGGAAACCTCTCTTTTTCATCTCCCCTCCTTTTTTGCTCTTAACTTGCTCTCTTTTAAGCTCTCTTTCCTCTTTCAAGTGCCCAATGTCCCTTTTCTTCTATCCAAGTCTCCCTGTCCACTCACTTTCTTCTCCCTCCGCCTCAAGTTTTTCTTGTCCCATGCTCTTGTTCTCTCTTCCTCCAAGCTGCATGCGTGAGTGTTGCTAGGGTTTACACGAGTGAGGTATGGGTCTAGCATGGATTTTCTTCTTCCTAGGCAACATACGTAGTTAGTGTTTTCTATCCTCCTTAGCAGCATAGAGTAAGTTTCATATGGGGCTCTGGTGGATTACAGGGCATTCCCCTTTTGCCGCTCCATTACCGAAATGAGGGGGCTTTTGATTCTTATTTATTTTTCATGTTTTTAAATTTTTTTATTTGTTTTTTCTATTTTTTTTATTTTTTCCTATTTTTGATTTTTATCTCATTTTTTATTTTGCTTATTTTATTTTAATTGATTTTTTATTGTTTTCTTTTTTTTCATTTTTTTTATTTTTTTATTTTGTTTATCTTATTTTACATTTGCTTAATTAATGAATTAATCATTGATTTTTATTCTTATTTTATTTTGGGATGAAGTGTTCACAATGGGCAATACAGGGAACATAAGCTTCAGACTTCGGTAGAAAATAGGAGTACCTATAATTTTGTGTGCAATGAGGTGGCAAGAAGATTAAGTCTAAGCGTTAGAATAACATAAGACTTTAAAGTGAAAATTGATCATGGAGAATATCTATTATGTAACCAGAAATGTATATAGGTTCCACTTTAGGTGCAAGACCACAAGTTCAAAGTTGATTTGTACACCTTAGACTTAAAGGGGCCAAATATCATCCTAAGGGCATAATGGTTGGATCAACTACGACCAATGACAATCAACCACCATGACCTAACGCTGAAATTTCAGCTATGGGGCAAATGAATTAAGCTACAAGGGGATAAGGCTATGAAAAAGATCCTATCAGCAGAAAAAGCTTAAACAAAATGGTCATTGATAATTTAGTCATGTAGATATGTCATCTATAGATAAACCTAATGTAAACTGAGTAAAAAGAGATAACAATACCCGAGGGAATTAAACAAATATTAAAATATAAAGGGATGTTTCAAGAACCATTTGGGTTACCACCTAGCAAGAAGTTGGATCATCAAATACCTATCCCAAGCCAAACTTGTCAATGTAAGGCCTTACAAGTATCCCAAATTCTATAAATCTAAAATTGAGAGGCTAATCAATAAGATGCTCAAGTCAAGAATCATTGAAGACAACTAAAGTCCTTACTTTTCCCCTTTATTGTTGGTTAAAAAGAAAGATGAAAGTTTGAGGTTCTGTGTTGATTACAGATCCTCAAATGAGATAATGATGAAGGACAAGTTCCCAATACCTACCACCAATGAGATATTAGACGAGCTTCATAGGGCAACTTACTTTTCCAAGTTAAACCTTAGGTTTAGATATCATCAAATAAAGATGTGGGAACTGGTTTTGCCTAAAACTGCTCTAAGAACCTATTTAGGTCACCATGAATTCGTATTAATGCCATTTGGGTTGTCTAATGCGCTCTCTACCTTCCAAGACCTTATGAACAATATTTTTTAGAAGAATCTAAGAAGTTTCATAGTTGTATTCTTTGATGATATATTAGAGTATAGTTTTAATTTGCAGGATCACTAATAGCACCTTAAAGAAGTCCTACATATACTACAGAGTAATTAATTATATGAAAAAGCTTCCAAATGTTTATTTAGTCGAACGTCCATCAAATATCTCAAGCATGTCATTAGTAAGGAAGGGGTGCAAGCAGATGCAAAGAAAATCCAGTATATAGTTAAGTAGCCAAAACCAAAAGGCGTAAAGTAGCTTAGAGGGTTTTTAGGGTTTATCAATTATTACTAACAGTTTATCAGGAACTAAGCATTAATCACTCAAATGTTGATGGAGCTACTCAAGAAGAATTCGTTTAGATGGAACGAATATACACAATAAGCCTTCAAAACTTTGAAGCTTCTGATGACATAGGCTCCAATTTTAACTCTTCCAAGCTTCTCTAAGACTTTTAGGGAAGAAATAGGCACATCAAAAGACAGGGTGGCAATAGTGTTGTCACAAGATGGGAACTTGTTAGCTTATTTTAGCATGACACTTACTCTTAAGTTATCCCTAGAATTAGCTTATGTCAAGGAACTCTATGCCATAACCTAAGCTGCAATGAAATGGATGTACTATTTATTGGGAAGGAAGTTTCTTATAAAACCTAGTCATCCTAGCATGAAAGAGCTAATTCATCAGGTAATCTAAACTCTAGAACAACAATTTTATTTGGTTAAATTGATAAGGTTTGATTATGATATAGCATATCAAAGTGGGAAGACTAACCAAGTTGCAAATGCCTTATCAAGAAGAACCGGTGAAGAGGAAGAACCTACACTAAATGGAAGGAAATTCCATAATCTGTTAGTGCTGCAGAATTTAATTATAGAGGGAGTGTGAAATGCCAATTTAAAGAATAAGGAACTACAAGATATACACTAAAAGTATTAGCAAAACCTTTTACCTAAGGAATACAGTCAAAGGGGAGGAATAATATATTACAAGAATAAGATGTTAATGCTAGCTCCCAAAGGAACTATAAAAGAAAATTATACAGCAATTCCACAATACACCTATAAGAAGGCATATAAGGGTCCTAAGAACATATAAATGTGTAGCATAGGTGTTTTATTAGGAAGGACAATATGTAGAAGAATGTGTAGTATGTCAATAGCATAAATATGAAATCATTAAGCCGAAAGGGTTACTTTAACCTCTACCCATACCAAATAGACTATAGGAAGATTTGACCATGGATTTTATAGTGAGGTTACCTCAATTATAGGGACACATAATTATCTTGGTAGTTGTTGATCATTTTACCAAGGTGGCACACTATGAAGCACTTAAAACCGATTATACAGCTAGTTTAGTAGGAGCTCTCTTTTTAAATATAGTTGTTAAATACCACATGTTTCCAAAGTCGATAGTGAATGACAAAGACCCATTGTTCCTTAATCATTTCTAGAATAGTCTATTCAAGCATAGTAGAATAGCACACTATTATAGCACGGCACACCATCCCCAGACCGATAGCCAATCCAAAGTCCTATATAGGTGCCTAAAGTAGTATTTGCATATCTTCACCTCTCAACACCCTTATCAATGGTTCCAATACCTCACTTGGGCAGAACTATAATATAAATCTTTATACCACTCAACCATTAGAATAACTCCCCATTAAGCCCTTTATAGGCTGAATTCCCATCTTTTTTAGTCATACCATGTGGGAAGTTCATCAGTGGAAAAGGTGGATAAGATTCTGCTTGGTCGAAAACATGCAAGACAAACTTGCAGATATCACAGGAAAGGATGAACAAGATGGCTGATGGAAAACGACAAGAAAAAGAATTTAAATAAAGGGATTGAGTGTTAGTCAAGCTACACAAATATGCCCAACAAACTCAGCTAAGAGATTGAACTATAGATTAACCTAGAGATACTTTGATCTTTTCAAAATTGATAGAAAGATAGGAAAGGTTGCTTATATGTTGGAGCTACCAGAAGGAAGTAGCATACACCATGGTTTCTATATGTCATTGCTAAAGGAATTTCATATAGACCCTTCTGAGCATTAGCCTACAATACTAGAAGAATCATTGAGCAAGTTTCCATAACCAACAACAATCATTGACCATAGAATGACAACAACGCAAAGGGGCAAAAAGATAAGTCAACTTTTGGTCAAATGGGATGGAGTACCATGAAAGGAAGCCACATGGGAGGATTCCAAAGATCAAACAAAGGCTTACCCAATTCTAAACCTTGAGAACAAGGTTATTTTGATGATGGGCCTATGAGTCAGATGGGGACTCAGGCGAATTATCACACTCTAAAACTTAGAATGAGACTGACACAAATAACGAGGGAAACCCTGCTTTTGCAAGCCTAAACTTAATCACTAATCACCATCAACTATTTAACACCAAGCCTACATTTAGTAGAGATTTCGACAGAATCTCCCCTAAAATTGGAACTTCCTAAAATTTTTACAATTACCTGTTAGTCCAATATCAATCATTCCAAAAGAGTTCAACTCCCAATTACAATAAAACAATCACAATACATTAATCGGAAGGATGTGAAACCCTACATATGGTAATCTAAGATACATCTAAATTAAATATACACCTGCCAACATAAAAATCATCAATATACATTAAAATGAATGAAAAATGGGAATTTAGCCCTATGGTTCAAGATAATTATCACTGGCAACAATCTATGTCTTATCTTTAAACTCTTAAAGTTGTTTAATTACATCATCTGAAATAGTACAAACAGGTAGCATCCCAGAAAGACATATTAATGAAATTTAACAATAAAGGAGTTTAAGAAAATGATTAAGTAATGTATCTGGCAGAGGTAAGATTTATCACTATATTAACTTAAAAGAATTAATTATAAATATCATCCTCTAAGAAACTTCATGAACTATCAAAGCTTGCATGAGCTTTGGAAGACCAATAGCAAAAGCTTTTAATATACAGTAAAGGTGAGAAAGCAATTTATTTGTAAACCATAAATAATAATTAAAAGGACTATCATAGAACATAACTCATCTATCATAAGCAGACAACCCATAAGGCCATAACCATCTATTGGGACTTTGAAATAGTATCTGTGAGTGTGGAATACTACACGTGATCAAATATGCATAATTCTTACTAAAAACATATTTAGAAACCATATTCTTAATATGAAATAAACAAAATAGTTAGCCTAGAAACCATAAGCGAAGGAAGACTATCAAGGACATAAAACATTGGTCATAGGCTATCGGCTAATGTTATCATTATCTGTCAAGGGCACACTACCCTCAGGGTAAGCTAACTAAATAGTCATGAGTCTTAAACTCATGCTACATATATTAGTGTCCTATATTAGTCCTCCCTAAGGCAAGAAATCTATGATACACAGGTTTTCTCATTCAATATCCACATTATTAGTGCCCAAATACTAGTATCAATTTAGACAATAAGCAATATTCTTTCTTTACAATTCATTTAACCCCATGTACAATTTCAATCATTCACAAAAAAGAATTGAAATTCTTTGCAAAATAATTCCATTGAAAATGAAAGAAGTTCCCAACTAAAATGACAATTGTAAACGAAGCGATACCAACATGGAAATTTCTTTAAAGAAATAAGCAAATAAATTATAGAATATGATTGGGAAGACTACTGCTCACCTAGTTGACAAGACAATGCTAGTTATTCCTAGCTTTTACCTTTACCCTTTATGAAGTACCCTCAAGTAAGGTCCTCAAGGTAGAAATGCAAAGTACTCTTTCATTTGCATGGTAGTTCCTCAAAGTAATATACTCAAATTCAAAGTGTTCTCCATAAGCTTAATTAATGGTTGTTAGATTAAGATACTGAAAGATGCTACTTGCTATCATATAAACTTAGAGCCTTAATAAACAATTTAATTTTATTTCCACTAATTCACTCCTACTCATAACTTAATTTTCCATATAAACACCATTACTATATAGTAATCATGAAGACATAAATCTTTAACTACAAGCATACTGATTTTTCCAAACTACTATTAACAATAGCAAATAATCCAAACACACCTATACATATCACCTTACATGAATCAAAGAAGGGACTTTCACTTTTCTCATCATTCTAGCAACAATAATTAAGTAATTAAATAGATAAAAATGAGCATCAATTCATTACTTGGCTTCCTTTCATAATTTCATTCTTTCTCCACTACTCTATCATGTATTATAAATATATAGCATTGACATAGAATTTATTTAATATGCAAATTGGATTTCTCCGCTCAAATTATTCTTAAACTTAATCTAACATTCTCTTAGTGCAATTTCACATACTAAATTCCTAATTGCACAATAAGGTTGAAAGAATTGCAATATGCACCATATTTAATGTTACTTTAATGATTAAACTCTCAATGACTAAACTCATTTACTCCAAGATGTTCATTGCTACCCAAATCTTCACAAATTTTGAATCTTTCCCTTCTTGAAAGCTACTTACACTGTCATGGAGCATTTGTTAAAATTAGAAGCCAAAAGCTTAACATTAGTTCCTAAAACCATAGGGATTAGGTCAAAAATCCATCCAAGAATGAAAGCCCTAGTAGAATTTGCAAAAAAACCTTACTAAATCATGCCTGAATCACCCTATAAACTAAGCCTTAATGTTAAACAAAGGGAGGAAGTGAGGTTCTTGTCGTAACCTAAGAAATTTCCAACCAAAACACACTAAAAATTAATCGAAAAAGGAAGGGGTTGACTGGTTTTATATTGTACACAAACACTAAGAGGGAATCACATTTTTTCCTCTCCCAACCCACATTGTAGCTAAGCTCATGAAGAAAAGAAAAAAGCATGTGAATAAGGAGAAAATTTTAAAAGCAAAATCATAATTCCAACAGGGACACATGGTAATTTTAAAAAAGAAAAATTGCTATGGATGCTCAAGAAGTTCAAACCCAAGACATCATGAAAGTATAAGGCATCTAACACCAATTGTGTCAGCCTCATCATTAGGTTTCATTCAAACTTAATTTATATTTAAACCACTATTAACCCTATTATTATTTTCCTTTCATTGCTTTAATTATTGTTTCTTAATCTATCACCTACCTTCTATGTTTTCTCATCAAGCCACAAAGAAAAATATCTTCTTAAGTTATAAATAATTTATTTACAAAAAAAAAAGTGTCCATGGGTATTACAAGAATCAATTGCAAGAACGAGAGATAGACTCAGAAGCCTAATAATCACTATAGGGGATGAGAGGTAGGGGACCACAGTGAAAAAGACAAGGAGAAAGCCTCTCTGGACCTAGGATTATTACATGTGACTACGAGAAAGATTCAATTTTGTGTCTACACTATAATAGAATTCCATATCATTAGCGAAAGGCTCTATGCGAGGTGGATAATAATGGTCATCCATTTCTTTGCTTTGTTTTAAAAAGGAAGGGTGTACTGGGAGTGAGGGTAAGCATATTCAAGAAGGTTTCTCTTATAGAGCTTTTCTCCTTAACTCGAAGGAGCTAATGCACTACCAATACATAAAAAATATCATAGCTCATTCCCTATTTCATCTCTTGTTCATTTGGTTCTTAAAATATATCATTGATGCATTAAAAGAAGTTTTAAAGATAATAATCCTATTTTGGTCCCTGGTCCATTTCCATATTAGTCCCTCACTTTTTCGAAACTCTAAACCTAGCCCTCACTTACTTAGTTGTTCATCAATCAAGTTCCTTTGTGAAACTCTATGAAGGAAACGTTGACATGGCACGAGTATTGCTTCTATACCATATTAAATGCTAAGTTGGAATGATTATCACTCTCCTAACCACATTAGGTTTTTTATTTCATACCAAATCTAATTTATATGACCTTAAAATTATACCTAACTAGCAATTGAAGGACTCAATGTTTCCCATCGCACATGCCACCCTTTCTCAAAGGATTTCACCACACATAGCATCATGCTCCTTCCGTCATCTCTATTACCCTAGCAGTTGTATCTTTTTATATTGAAAATCATTTATGTTCGTTATGTCTATTCTAGGAAGGAGGCTGATAAAGGACAAACGTAGCATGAGTAATAAGGAATAGAGGGGGAATGGGGATACATTTAACAATTCACATGGTTTATTTAACCTCCTAGATTCATTTGTTCTTTCACCTCGAGTAAATACTCATCTTGCTCATGAGCTTCTTTAATATGTTTCATGAATTCATTTTCAATTCTCACCTCACTGAAAAGTAGTCTACCTGGATATACCTCCCAAGAAAAGTAATGTACGTAGTTATACCTCCTAAGATAGGTTCATGTCTTTTAAGGATTCAATTAACACATGTTCTTTAACCATCATCATGGCCATATGGATTGACTTTCAGCTAAGTGCATTAGCTACTACATTGGCTTTTCCTAGGTGATATCTTAAAGTAACATCATAATCTTTCAAGTATTACATCCACTTTCTTTGTCTTATATTCAACTCATTTTAGTTGAATAAATATTTCAGGTTTTTGTGGTCTGTATAGACTTCAATCGTGGCACCATACAAATAATGCCTCCAAATTTTTAAAGCAAAAATTACTGTTGCTAGTTCTAAGTCATGTGTGGGATAATTTTCTTCATGTTTGGATAAAATTATAGTTTTAACTTTTTATATAAGGAACAAAAAATTTAAAAGAAAGTGTCGACAGAGGAATTCCACTTTTCTAAGTCCAAATTGGTCTAAGAACCTTTAACATGGTTCATATTCCAAGATGTTTCTAACAGGGAAAAATAGTAAGCTCACTTTCTAGTGACCATTTAGGCAGTAAAAGAAAAACCTGCCATAGATCTCAGGAGTTATGGCATTTGAATTCTTCTATAAAGCTTTCCTAGGTTACAAGTACATTTCTTGCTTATAAAACATACCTAGTAATCCGCCACCAATGTTCTACTTCTCTAGGATGTTACATTTCACCCCGCCTAAATAAAATTTTGTCTTCAAAATTTAGACATACCTTAAGTAAATAAATGTGGGTACTTCTTCTACATTTCAGCTTCCATTTCCTAGGTAACTTCTTCAGATGATATATCCTTCCATACCACTTTTACTAAAGGGATTGTTTTATTCCTTAGTTATTTAATCTTCCTATCTATGATCCTATCTGGTGTCAAAACAAAAGACATTGTCTTGTAATATTTTCATATTCAATGATATGTGAAAGGTCTAGTTGATACTCTTTCAATTAAGAAACATGGAAGACGTCATGTATTTGGGATAGGTTAGGAGGTAAGGCTAGACAGTAGGCTATAGATCCAATTTGGGTTAGAATTTCAAATAGACCAAGGTATTTGGGACTAAGTGTTCTTGTTTTTATTGATTGACTAACCCTAATGACTAGAAACACTTTAAGAAATACATGGTCTCCTACATCAAATTCCAATGGCCTCCTTCTCTTATCTGTATAACTTTTTTGTCTGCTCTGAGCTATAATCAATCTCTCTCTTATGGATTTAATTTGCCTTAAGGTGTGGTCAACTATCTCTAGTGTTATCAAACTTCTCTCTCCAAGCTCAACCCAACAAATGGGGGACCTACATTTTCTCCCATATAATGCTTCAAATTGGCCCATTTTAATGTTGGATTAATAGTTGTTTAATAGAGGTGAAGGGGATTGGGGTGGTTCCTAACACATTGTAAGAGGTGAAGTAGCTTAAGGTTGATTTTCTTGACCATAAGCTACCACATTCACCAAATTAAAATATTGATTTCCTACTTCCTTCTTAAATTTCAACGGATAATATGTAGCTTCACTTGAATTCTAGCTTGATTTCCAATGTTGCTCATAAGTCTTTGAACAAGTCTTCTTACTTTTATTCTTTCATTTTGCTATAATTTTTTGCACAAAGAAAATTAGTTTGACTACGTTTAAGTTAGTTTCATTTTGTTAAAACAAAGTAAATCAATTTTTCCATAAAAATGAAAACTTAAATTACATCTTAGTTTATTCTAGTGCTAGAATGTTAGAACAAGCCAACCAACATCCAAAAGGGGGCGAATTAGGTGTTCAAAAAAAGTTTGATTCTTTTCAAAATTTCTTGTTATAAAGATTACTAGGAAGTGTATGAAGCAAAACTACAATTATATCAACCAAAGAAAGATTTATGTTAATGCTTGGAGTATATATATATATATATATATATATATATATGCAGAGCATAAATACAATAATTTAAAATATAAAAAGTATAGGATAGAGAATGTAAACTCATAGATTTATCTTGATTTAGCTCCAATCTAAGCCTACGTCCAATCCCCAACCTCTTGGTATTTTCTATTATCTAAATGATCAATTACAACAACCTAGGAGAACCTCTCCCTTAATTATAAATCTCAGGAAGAACCTCTTCCTAATCCCAAGTACCCACTGCTTAACTCCTTCAACGAACCTCCTTGAACATAACCAAGAGAACCTCCCCCTCAACCTGAGCACTCTTTGCTTGACACCCTCAAGGAAGCTCCTTGAGGTTCTTTCTCTCAAAGAAGAAATAAATACAAATAAACAAACTCCCTTAAAGAAGTAGATATACAAGATGAAGCACTAAAAATTGAAATGATAGAGAATATGCAAGTTTTGGCTCAATGATGGTTGTTTCTCTCTCAAAGATGATATAACAAGTTAAAAATCACATTCTAACATTTAATTTTTGTGTTTTCAGAGCTCTTGAAACATGTATTTATAGCCTAAAAAATCAAAAAAATCGTTTGGAGCCAAGGAGAAATTCAAATTTGTACAACTTGATTGTTGGAAGTAAGTTGCTCCATTTGTTGACTTTATAACCATCCTCTATTCCTTAACCGCAAATTTAGATGTTCATAACTCCTGTAATTCAACTTCATTTTGAACCAATTATATATCATCAAAAATCTCTGTAATTCTACTTTCTATCTTGATAAGTTTCATTGCAAAATTCAATCTGGTTGTTGAGATATTGTTGAAAGAATGACAAAAGGTCAGATAACATACTGATATACAAAGCTACAAATTGAGACGTTCATAAATTCTTTATTTTAAATTAATTCTAAGCATGTGATATATGAGTGGAAAATTATATGAGTCTATTTTATATGAAATAAATCTCATTTAAAAATTCTTACCAGTTAGTGAGATATTGCTAAAAATATGACTAGAGGTCAGGAAAAAGTGTAATATCCATACTTATAACTTTGACAACCATAACTTCTTAATTTCAACTCTATTTTAAGCATGTGATATATGATTAGAAAGATGTTTAAGTCTATTTTTAGATGCAATAGGTTTCATTTCAAAATTCCGTCTTATTTGTAAGATATGATAAAAATAGTGATCCAAGGTTAAAAAACAACTCCATTAAAATCTATATCTCTCTTATCTTTGTGGCCCAAACTTATATTTTGAGAACCAAAATGTATTGGCCCAATAAATGTAAGTGCAAATGAATTTAACAAAAATAATAATAAGTCCATGATAGTTAGTTTAACTTACAAACTAAATACTTGGTCAAATTCACATATCTCAGTATGCATATTTTAATAACAATTAGTAGAATATAAACATCTTTTACCATGCATATGAGATTCCTATAAATATATATATATATCCAATTTTGATTGTCTATAATATTAGAGCCTATCGGATATAATATGAACAAGTATATCTCATATAAGGAATGATTCAATTATAAAGTATTACATGTTAATAATTAATCAATTAAGCACATGTTGATACGACATGTCTAACTCATTTGTTACATATTTTTCATCATCAAAACTTATAACATTGAACCTTAGAGTTAACATAGATTTATTTATTCCAAGCAATAATTTTACCTCTAGTATACCATCTAACTTTGAAGCCTATTTTCAATTTAAACTTTTTAGATCTCAATGAAAATAACTTGTTTTGCACTAATTGACATGGGACTAATTTGTCATGTGTACTACGAAAATCTTTATGAAAGAATTCAAGCAACCTAATATTATGATGTTCAAACAATATATGTTGTCTATCAATATTTGTTATGTTATGTTGTAGTTGTCACCCCTAACAACTTGATTAAGCATGATGCAAATGGCGTGGAAAGAAAAGAGAAACAAATTGGCTCTCAAATTAATTTAAAAATCGATCTATTTAGGAGTCACCACCAAATTTTTAAAGAAAAAATTTGGAAAACCAAACAAAAATAAATGGAAAGGTGGCCTACAAAAACAGAGATGGGTTTATGAGTCTATTTGAGTGCAGGAAAGGTGTTAGGCATCCCACAACACTCATCCATAAGGATGGTTACCCTAAATTTGTCAAGTAAAATTAACATGATATGGCCTTAATCTTATTTTGATTACCCTCATTAAAACATGTGAAAGCAAAAAGTGAAAACAGAAACAGAAATAATTAAAAGAAAATAAAGGAAAGAAGGGAAAAAAAAAAAGATATTCACAAAGAGGGAACTTGACCTAGGATGAGAGCCTAGGGCAATGATTGGGTTTATGGTCCACGTAGTTCAACATAGAAATGTGTGGCAATTGGTTATGATTTTTATTTTACAAAAGGAACGAAATTGTTGAATAGATTTTCATAAATAAAATAAGATTGAAATTCAGTCGATGTATTTTAATTTATGAAATCAATTGAATATCACTTTCTTACTCCTTCCATTTTCTCTCTTCTTATTTTTTTTTTTTAAATTTTACTTTAACTTTAAAATTCAAATGAAATTATGATGAGAAAGGATTTTTAGGATTTATGAATTTAGTTTTTTTCTATTTGGATTTTTTAAGTTAGAATTTTTATTTTAAATTGAAAAAAAATGGGTGAAATTATTGAGGTAAAAGTTCCTTTTAGAATTTTTGGAATTTATTTTTTCTTTTTGTATTTTTTGAAATTAGAATTCTTTGTTTTACTTGTCTGAAAGAAATGAAATTATAAAGGAAAATATTTTTAGGCATTTTGGATTTTTTCAAAATTAGGATTTTTGTTTTAAATTTTCCAAAGGGTTTTGGTTTACAACCAGCAAGCAAAGTAAATAATCATTCATTCCTAAGAGATTAAAGTTTCACACAACCTTTATTGATTAACTCCTAAATGTCAGTTGAGACTAATAATCTCACATGACGATCTTTCAAGAAAAGGTAAAATTAATTATTTCACAATTCATAAATTATTTGATTTCATTATTGTTTACTTATTCCCTGACTTATTTATTTAATTACTTTAGAAATCACGCATTAAGTTTTAAGATCTAAGGAGACTAAGGTCTCACACGGTCTTTGCTTATTAACTTTTAATTGCTTTAGGAGACTAACAATCTCACACGATAATTACTAAGTTAAAAAACTAAAAGATTGATTATTTCGGTGACTTCACAGTTATTTTATCTTTTGAATTTTTGAAAATTAGATGTTAACTTTCAAAGCTTAAGGATTAAGGAGACTAAGGTCTCACATGACTTTTATTAGTTAATTTTTTAGTGTCTAAGGAGATTAATGACCTCATACGTCGACTTCTTACAAGATTAATTATTTTCATAGTTTAAAAATCATTTTTATTTGATTACTATTTATTTATTTATTTTAGAAATTGTGTATTAACTTTCAAAACCTAAGGAGATTAAGAACTTCACATGCCTCTACTTGTTAATCTCTAAGTGCTTAAAGAGACTAATAATCTTACACAGCGACTTGCTCCAATTGAAAATAATAATAATAATAATAATGATAATGACATACATAAGAACTCTTTATTGCTCTCCACAAGATTACATTAACTACTAAAGACACATTTCATTATAAATTTCTCTCGACACCTTTTCTCACTTCTTACACACTCATACAAATTCTCACTTTGCCACACACTTCCATTATCACATCCCCTATTTATATAAAGAGATTTCTTCCATCCATATTTTCTAAGGATGGTTATCAACCCTTGATAAATTACTACTAACTTTTGAAAAACTTACCATTAACTTTTGAAAGATTTTCACCTAACTTTGAAATCATTAAAGTTGTTACTTAACTTTGAAAGATTTTACCAAAATTTGAAATTCCTAAAGATATAAGTCGATGACATATTTAATAATATATACATATATATAAGTTTATTTTCTAATTTTTTCTTAATATATAGATTATCTATACTCTTTTCTTGTTTTCTCCCCAAAGATTATCCATACCTTTTAATTAACATGGTGACAACAAAGAAATTGGTATTATTAATTGTCTTTCCTTAGCCTTTTGTTTTGCTGTATATATAAGTGGTTGAATCTAATGCCCTTGGATTCTGTAGAAGGTTGGGGCAGAGTGGGGATAAGTAGATAGTAATGCAATTAGATTTAAATATTGATTACTGCTCCACAATATGAGAATGTAACTATTGGCTATATATATAGGTACCATTTTTTTGTGTGTTGCTTTTCTTTGTATTTTATAACTAAAACTTGAATAAAGAGGACCCTCAATTAACCTTTTCCCTAGGATGCATAAAACTACTCACACTCTAAGAGCTCATGATGTTCTTATAGGTATGTATGTTTATGTCTAACTCAATAGCCCATTTATGGATATTAATATATATATATATATATATATATATATCCTACTCTTTTGGGTTTTCCCGTTCAAATAATTTAATTAAAATGAAATGAAATGAAGTAAAATGTTTGAGTACCCTAGTTTCTTTTATTTGCACCCCATTTGTTGTTGATTTTGAAAGTTTTATAGCCCAATGTTTATTTAAGAATGAATTTTGGATTTTATTTTTAAGAGTGAACGAAACAAGAGAAAAGGAAATTAAATTAGACAAGTAAGGAGACTTACTAATTTAACCTTTGCAGCTGAAGTTGGATTAGATTAGGACTGTGAACATTAATTGGTTGAGATACCCATGATATGTCAGGTGTATCTCAGGTTTTCCACAACCTAAGTCCTTTTTCACTTAATTGCAGAAACATGTGTTTAATTGAGTGTCTAAGGAGGCTAGACTGATTGGTGTGTATATAGTATAGCAAGCTTGCTTATTTATAAAGGCTAACTAGGGTTAGAGTTTAGTGGTAATTACAAAAATTACTATTTTACCCCTATTGATTAGCACCCCTTATAGGTGTATCTTTTATGTGATATCCAACATCTCTCACTCACACGTAATATCATGTATTTATAACCATAACTGATAAGTCATAACTAGTATACTAGTGAATACATAATAATGAAATTCTCTTTATAATTTTCCTCTTCTTACAATCCTATCAACACTGATTTAGCTCTTTTTTCAGACATGTCCTACTAGACAGAATCATTACTTATAGTTCTACATGTTAAGTACTTGATTGAAGTCTAAGGGAACAAATATAGAGCCAACACAAAAGCTTAAGGGCCCCATATATCATGGGTTGAGATCGCACTCATGTTAGCCCATATGGTCTTTACTTACACACACGAAATGAAACATATGCTATAACATTACTCCTGTTCCTATGAAATGTATGTCTATTTCACAAATACTGCTACATAGATGATATTTAAACACCACAAGTCTAAAATTAAGTTCCTTGATCTACACAATGTCTTGAACTCACATTTGGCAACTAAGGTAGACTAGAAATGATGGATTTATTTCACCAAATCAATTATAATAACCTTATGTCATCAATTAGGCAACTTAAATGATTTTAAGTATTATTGGTCTTAAATTATCCTCTTGATAATTTCACTAAAAATCTTGTCTCTTCACCAATATTACAAAGACACAAAGGCACTAAAGGCTAACTCTTTGCCTACCTAATATACTTAACAACAAAGAATAAATAATGCACATTCAAACAAAGACATGTAAGCATGCAAATCAAACTTTATTGATTGTTAAAGAACATTAAAACATATGTTTGTAAATAATGGGAAAACGACAGAGAAAAACAAATGAAATATCCTAAACTCTGCGCAACCTTAGAGACTTAATGTGTTTCACAAGCACATATCTAAAAATAGGTTGGTCAATGGATCTATTAACATCTCATGCATAGATATATACCTCATGTTCACAGTTTTGCATATGACCATGCCCTTCACATAATGATATTTGATATCTATGTGTTTAGTTTTATAGTGGTACTTTGGGTCCTTGGTATATGGAATAATAGAGTGTATAATTAGAAATCCTTTTAAGATATCTTAAGATCCTTTTTACTACTTTCCAATGTTTGGGACCAGGGTTGGTTTAATATCTACTCACTAAGCTAATTGCTTGATAGATATTAGGTCAAGTACACATCGTAGCATACATCAAACAACCGATTACATTACTATAAAGAGATCAACTTATACATTCTCTATCTTTGGCAGTCTTAGGACCCATTTCGACACTCAAGGTTCAACTTATGCTGATAAAAGTATCTACAGGGTTACAACTATCCATATTTGAACATTCCAGAACTTTTATGATGTAATTTTCTTGTGAGAGATATAACAATTTCTTGAAATCTTAACTCCAAAAATGTATGTAGCTTCACCTGTACCTTTCATCTCAAAACAAGATAACAACAAGATCATTACCTTATTGATGAACTCCATATCATTTCTAGCTATAAGTATGTCATCAACATTTAATATCATAATCACAAACTTGTCTTTAGATCATTTAGTATATACGTAGTTATCTTCACTCATCATAGTGAAACCACTAGAGATGACTGTGTTGTGAAAACAACTATACCACTGCCTTGAAGATTTTTTAAGGCCATAGATAGACTTCAAAATTCTACAAACTCTTTTTTATTAGCCTTCTTTAATGAAACCCTTAAGTTGTTTCATATAAATCTCTTTAATTAATTCTCTATTGAGGTAGGCAGTCTTTACATCCATATGATGTAATTCAAGATATAAACAAGTCACTAAAGCTAGAAGTAAGTGAATAAAGGTAAATTGTATAGTAGGAGAAAAAGTCTCCTCATAGCAAATTACTTTTTGCTGTGTATACCCCTTTACCACTAGTCAAACCTTAAATCTTTCAATTGTGTCATTGACTCTTTTCTTGATTTTAAAAACCCACTCGTTGCCAATAGTCTTACGTCCCTTTAGCAGGTCAACAAGTTCCTAAACATTGTTGACTTTTATAGACTCCATTTCTTCTTACATAGCTTTAGTCCATTTATCCTTAAAAGGGAATAAGAAAGCCTCTTAAAAATTTCTTGAAAAATTTCTTGGCTCATCATCATTTTTCAAGAGGATTGTAAAAAGTGTGCTACATTTGATCATATATCATTAGTGAAGACTCTTTTTTATTTGTACCACATCTCAATTGTGCTTGATTGAGTCTCACTTTGTTACTCCCATTTGGATCAATGTTGCTCCCACTCAGATCAAGAATGATGGCCTCATTCCCACTTGGATCGAGATCGATATGGTTACTCCCACTTAGAGCAACTAGCTGAGTAACACAATCATTCTCACCTAATGATGAAGAAGGTTATTGATAAGAAACTAATTCATCATCTACTGTAATCCTCTTACTTGAATGAAGTGGTTTAGGTTTATTTAGATCCTCTATCTTAAATAAAGATAGGTCATGACCTACTTCACCCTACTTAGAATATTTATTCTTTAAGAATGTGACATCTTTAGACTCAAATTCAGTCACGCTCCCACAGTTTTGTTGACTTATAAACACATAATGTTTTGAGGTTTTTGAGCACCTAATAATGATACTTTTCTTTCCTCTTAAGCCCAATTTTTCATATTTGTAAGAGGAATCATGTATATATGTAGCACATTCCCAAGGTTTCAAAACATTTAGGTTAGGCATTCACTTAGTCTATAACTCATATAAAGTGATTACAACTGATTTTATAAGCACACGGTTAAGTACATAGGCTGTAGACAACCAAGCATCACCCCAATAAGTGATTGGAAAATTAACATGTGCCATCATAGACCTAACAATCTCAAAAACTATTCTATTCCACCTTTTTGCAACACCATTTTGTTGTGAAGAACTTGGAATAGTCATATGATGAACTACCCCTTTTTCATCACATAGTTCATTCAATTAAGTCGACCAATTTTTTTTGGGCCTCAATCGGTTTTAATTAACATATTAAAATGTAAAACTTATTAACATATTAACAAATCAAATATGGAATGTTAAACTAATTAAAAATTATTAATAAACATGTTAAACTAATTAAAATTATGTTTATAAATTTTCTATAGAAAGAAAATTAACCAAAAAAACATTATTAAACTAATTAACATTAATGTAACAACAAGTAATCACATATTACTTTATCTAAATTTATTTGGACATACAAATTTATTTTTAACAAAAAATCGATTAATTGCATTTATTTGGAGCTAAAATATAAATACACAATTTATATTTTGGAACATGCCTAAATGTTCATTAATTAGGAATTTTTTTAAAAAATAAGCCTCTTAGTATTATTTGAAATGCGCTACATGCCCAATTGGAAGAGGGAATTTTTTTTTTTTAAATCTGGCCTAAAACATCTTCAAAAAAAGTGCAAAGCCCAATATTTTTTCAAACAAAACAAAGAGCAAAAATAAAAAACTCTTTAAAGAAGAGCCTAAGTCCTCTTGAGAATTAAAGGCCCTAGTTCTTAAAAATAAATAAGCCCAAAGACCTCAAAAAAAAGTTTAGAGGTTCCAGATTAAAAAAAAAAAAACTTTTAGGATTTTATGAAATTAGTTTTTTATTTTCAAAAAAAAAAAATAAAAAATAAAAAATTGTGAAACCCTAACCCTAATTCCCTTCTTCTTCCTTCTTCCCTTCTCCATCTTCCCCTCTCTCTCCCCTTGTCGCCACCACTTTGCTGCTTGCTATTGCTTACCGGCCGCCCATATTTAATTATTAATTATAATATATATTTATTATTTATATTACTTATATTATTTATTATTTAATGATTAATTATAATATATATTTAGTGTTTATACTATTTATATTTTATTATAATATTTATTAATTATATTTATTATTTATTATTTAAATATCATTTAATTATTTAAAATTAATATTAATATTAATTTATATATTTATCTTTGGGGGGGGATTGACGAGAAGCCTTTTTTTTTTTTTTTTTTTCTAGTCGATCACCTCCTTCTTTTTGCTTCCTCGCTAGAGGCCTTTTACAGACATGAGTAAGGTCAAAACTCACCGATAACAACAAATACATCCTACTGAGGGAGCGCCACCATTGATCAAGGAGGAGAGAGACATCTCTATCTCTTTCTTCTATTTGACATAAAGGGAACCTAAGGAGCTTGGAAAAAAAACATCATGAAGGAGGGCCACGGGCGATTCTTGGTTGGGAAGTGTCGACACCGGTAGTAGAGATCTCTTCCCGCAATAGGATTATCGCTGGCAGCCACTATCGCCAGTGACAGTGAAGAAGGGGTTCTGGGTTTATTTAAAAAATATATAAGGGTTCATGGCAGAGTTCGAAATTGAGAGGCATAGTTCGAAAACCATGAGGGAAGGAATCTAGGCTTGTGTTTGAAAACTGATCTATGTAGGTAAGTTCTAGCAAGTTAACAAATCTTCAAAATTTCAAAAGAAGTTGAAAAAAAATTAAAAAACAAAATTATCTAAAAAAAAAAATTAATACAACCTGAAATAATTTTTTAGATTCCAATAAATCATACAAATGATCAAGAAACCAACCTATGACTCTTATATCGATGACGGAAACAAGATAAATAATTAAATCAGATGAATAACGAGACTTATTTGTTTCTCCTTTGTAGTAGAAGTTAGATTTAATTAAAATTGGGATCACTGATTGGTTAATATTTTCATAGTATGTTACGTGTATCTCAGGATTTCCATAACCTAAGTCCCTTCTCACTCAATTGCAGAAACACGTCTCAGTAGGCTAGACTGATTGATGTGTATATTGTATAACAGGCTTGCCTATTTATAAAGGCTAGTTAGGGTTAGGGTTTAATGGTAATTAATAAAATTACCGTTCTACCTGTATTTAATGAGTACTTTTTATGGGTGTATCTTTTATATGATATCCAACAAAAAGAATGAAAATTTTTAATTTTAAAATTTGAATGACAAAAAATTAAGAATATAAAAAAATTTGTTTAAAAATTCAAAAACGCAACTACTCCTTACTTTTCTTAAATTCATCCTTCTTTGTTCTAGTTTTCCTTGGACTTTACAATTATACATATGATCTTATACCATGCTTGAACATTATGCACTCTTAGCTTTATGCCTATCCAATTGTTTGGCTTTTTTGTTAATGCCCTTTTTAAATGAATGATCTAGACTTCCTTAATGATGGTGATCGATTGCGATCATATTGCATAAATATGTAGGTCAAGCCAAGCACAATATTGTCAGCGAGAGTTAATTACAAGCCAGAGGTACTGTTTGATTAACATGCTATGAGAAAAAATAATAAATTTTGATCACAGAATATCTCTCACTTTCATCCTTTCGATGGTAATCTATTGTAGTTATCAAAACAAGGTGATGTATGCTTGGCCTATTTTAATTAAGTCAATCTCTGATGAAACCATCTTGAAATTTCAACACCAGCAAGCTGCATCTATAAAAGTAAAAATACGTTGTAGGATGTTCATAACGATTGTACATTGGCAATGTAGAATTGCATACAGGACTGTTATCTTTTTTAGCTACAATTATCACAATGTTTCAGTTACTGCTTGTTTGCAAATTGAGGAAAATTCCTTAACATATGTCTTGGCCCAAAATATGAAATGACCCAAAACTTATATTTGATGGATGACAAATCAAATGAACAAAGAAAAGGCCCAACCCACATCAGAGATTAGCAAGTCTAGAACAACTTAAATCTTGGCTCATCTCAGCCCATAACAAAAAACAAGTGGAAGATAGCTCATTTACTTAATAAAGTACAAAAGCTGTTGTGCAGAGGAAAACATAAGAACTTCTTTGAACCCCCTCTGCCACACTCTTCCTATGCCTCCTTTTTGTCTCCTAGAGCAGCTAATAGTAGCGATCATTAATGGCGTTTTAGCAAAACTTAGAACAGTCCTGCTATTGGAGCCAAAAAATTGTACCTCATAGCGATCAAAGATGGAGTAGTTAAATATCTCTCATCATTAATATCTTCTGCAATAAATGCTCTTTAACGACTATCTTTGAGAAAGCTATAAATATGTTGAAGCTACTGCCTTCAAAGAACAAGGAAGAGAAACAGAAAACTAAAAAGAGCTGAAGAGAAAGAGCACTCTGTAATTTTTAAAGCTTTTTATTCTTAGAGCTTAGTTTCTAGTTCATCAGCTTTTTATAAGTATATTTGAGAGTTGTAAAATAAAACCTAGTTCTATAGGGTTTAGAAAACTCATTTTTATTGATATTGTATCTCTGTCTCAATGGAGAAGAGGGTTGTTGTTGAAAAGTTTGAGGTTCAGCTAGAAAGCCTTGTGTTTGGAGTTAGCATGTGAAAACTCCTTGTGAAAGTGGAAGAAAACGTTTCTTGGTGGAAAATCCCTTGAAGAAGACAAGGAGACTAGATGTAGGCATTGTGGTTAGCCGAACCAGGATAAACTTACGTGTTTAATTCTTTTTCCCTGATCTCTATCTTTCAGTATATTTTTAGTCAACTTAAAATTTTATAGTTAATTGCTTTCATCATTCATATGTTCTTTTTAAGAAATTCAGTTCACTAAAACATTTATAGTTAACTGTCTTTCCTTCTATCATAACAAACTCACTTCTGAAAGGTTCAGTCACCTTTAATTTATTACAGTTAACTCTCTATTGCAAGTTACAGCTGACTAAAGATATTTTTAATTAACTCTATTCTCCTTTCTTCTCTTTTAGTAAAGTGAACGCTTTACTAAAAAATTCAGTCGACTATATTTTATTTCAGTTAACTATTTATTGTGAATTATAGTTGACTGTAAATTTTTCAGTTAACTAAAATTTTCAAAACATAATTTTATTTTAAAAATTTTTAAGTGCACCTATTCACCCCTCCCCTCTAGGTGCACTGTCAGTTGGTATCAGAGTAGTGGTTTCACTTGATCTGTGCTTTATAGCTAGGAGAAAAGATCCATTTTGCAAAAAATGTCTTCACAACATCTTAAGGGAGCTTATTTCAGTGAAGGACAATCCACCTTAAGGCCTCCTTACTTCAATGGATATCATTACATATACTGGAAAGGTAGAATGAAGATTTTCATATAAGCCACAGATTACCCAGTATGGAAGGTTATTGTGCAATGTCCAAAATTTCCTAAAACTAAAAATAGGGAACTCAAACCAGATGAAGAATATAATGAGGAGGATATCAAGATGATTCAGGTAAATGCCAGGACCATTAACATTCTCTATTGTGCTGTCAGTGGAGAAAAGTATGATAAAATCTCAACATGTGATACAGTAAAGGAAATGTGGGACAAACTAGAAGTCATACATGAAGGCACAACCAATGTGAATGATTCAAAGTTAAGTACTTTACAGTATGAATTGGAACTGTTTGAAATGAAGGAGAATAAGGACATAGAAGCTATGTTTAATCATTTTAAAAAAAATTATGGGTCAATTGAAACTTCTTGGATAGTCCTACACAAATCACGAAACCGTGAAAAGGGTATTAAGATATCTACCAGAGAGTTAGAAATCCAAAGTAGACAACATTGAGAGCAACTCAAGGTTCAAAGAATTAACCTATAATGACCTGAGAGGAATTCTTATTGCCTACCAGAACAATCACCTCAAGCGTTATGAACTGAAAAGAGAAAGAAATATGGCACTAAAAGCTGTAGCTACTTTTGAACAGCAAGAAGATGATGAAAGCGAAGTATATCTATAAGACTTAGCCTTCTTCTTAAAGAAATTTGAGAAATATGCTAGACAGAAGGGTAAACTCATGATGAATAAAAGAAATTTCCTAAGGAAGAAGTTCAAGAAGGATAATCAAGGGATGAATTCCTTAACCTACTATAAATGTGGAAGAAATGGACACATTCACTCTGGCTACCCCTTCTTGAAGAAAAGGTTTGACAAAACCTTAAATAGAAGAAAAGCACTTGCAGCATGGAGTGATGAAGATGAAGAAGAAGAAGAAGAGTTAGAACAGGAAATGGCTAACCTATGCTTCATGGCTACATCAGAAAATGAGGTAACCACTGACTCATCTGAAGAAGAATTACAACATACTTTAAATAAAATGTTTAATGATTTTGAAAAATTATTCATTAAATATAGAAGTTTAGAAAAGGAAAAATAGATGCTTGAGAAAAACTTTCAAATCCTAAAAATTGAAAGTGAAAAGGTTTTAAGTGAAAATAAACATTTACAAATAAAAGTTTCTACATTAACTAGAGACTTAGCAAATTTTGTCAGAGGAGAAGAAAACTTAAATCTGCTTTTTGAAAAACAAAAATATAGCTTTGACAAATCAGGTCTTAGTTATAATAAAAATAATTCTGTTAAACTATACAAGAATTTCTTTGTAAAATCTTCTTCCACTGTCTGTATTCATTGTCAAAGAAGAGGACACGCTTGCTACAAATGTAAACATCACAAAGACAACATGGTTTGGATCCCTAAAGGCACCTCCACTGCTTATACTAATAAGAAAGGACCTAAGCAAGTTTGGGAACCTAAAACAAAGTAAATTTCTCTACAGATTTACCTCAAAGGGAAAACTTTTAGAAATCAATGGTTCTTGGACAGTGGCTACTCAAGACACATGATAGGAGACCCATTCAAATTCACCTCAATATTAATGAAGGATGGAGGATTAGTCACTTTTGGAGATAACAGCAAAGGTAAAATTGTTGGCATAGGTATGGTACAATTACTCCCTGACTGCTATATAGAAAGTGTGTATCTTGTAGAAGGACTCAAACATAATTTTCTTAGCATTAGTCAATTGTGTGACAAAGGCTATAAAGTAATGTTTGAATCACTTTGCTGTAAAGTGTTCCATGGTGACAAAGCACTGTTTGTAGGTCAAAGACATGATAACATATATATATTGAACATAGAAGATTTATTTTCAAAGAATGTTACATGTCTCTCATCTATTTGTAATAACTCTTGGATATGGCATAAAAGATTTGGTCATGCTAGCATGCATCTCATTTTAAAACTTTCTAAACTTGACCTTGTTACAGGTATTCTAAAATTAAATTTTGAAAAGGATCATATATGTGATGCATGTCAATGTGGCAAATAAACTAAGTCTTCTTTCAAACTTAAGGATTGTGTATCTACTTCTAGACCACTTCAATTATTACACATGGACTTATTTGGACCTACTCAAAATAGAAGCTTTGGTGGAAAGAATTATACTTTTGTCATCATTGATGACTACTCAAGATAGACTTAGGTATACTTTTTAAGTCATAAGGATGAAACCTTCAAATTCTTTGAAATATTTTGCAAGCAAGTTCAAAAGGAACAAGGATATTTGATATCAAGTATTAGGAGTGATCATGGTGGCAAATTTGAAAACAAATTCTTTGAAAATTTCTACAATAAGCATGGATTTAGCCATAACTTCTCTTCTCCTTGAACTCTATAACAAAATGGTGTGGTGAAAAGGAAGAATAGAACGTTACAGGATATGGGTAGAACGATGCTTATTGACAATGATCTTCCCAAATACTTTTGGGCTGAAGCTATAAATACTGCTTGTTATATTTTGAACCATTGCTTAATAAGGCCTATTCTCTTGAAAACACCCTATGAACTTTGGAAAGGAAGAAAACCCAATATTAGTTATTTTCATGCTTTTAGTTATAAATGCTTTATTCATAACAATGACAAAAACAATTTAGGGAAGTTTGATGCACACAGTGATGAGGGTATATTTCTAGGACATTCAACCTCTAACAAATTATATAGAGTCACCAATAAATGTACATTAGTAGTAAAGGAATCTATGCATGTATTTTTTAATGACTTTAACTCAAATTCCAAGAAATGTGTAGTCACAGATGATGATGAAGAACCTGCGCTTGTCTCTGTTTAACACTCAAATCAAAAAATTCAAGAAAATGTACAAAAATTAGAAAATTCAACCTGAACAAGATTTCTGTCAACTGGAAAATGAACGTAGTTGACTGAACACCAATCAAACCACACCTAAAAAATTAAGATTTCAGTCAACTAGAAAAAGAATATAGTCAACTGGAAAAATCCAGAACAAAATAGAGACTTTAAAGAGAATGGAAACACTTATCCTCTTATCCACACAATTCATTCTTGGAAATCCACAAGAAGGATTGAGGACCAGATCATCATTCAAGCAAAATAACAATCTTGCTCTTCTTTCTCAAATAGAACCTAAAATAGTAGATAAGGCATTAAATGATGAAGGATGAATTTTAGCCATGCAAGAGGAACTGAATCAGTTTAAATGAAATAAGGTATGGACTCTTGTTGAGAAACCAAATGATACCTCCATAATAGGAACAAAATGGGCATTTAGAAATAAGTTAGATGAGTAAGGAAAAGTAATAAGAAACAAAGCTCGTCTAGTTGCCCAAGGATATACCCAACAAGAAGTTATTGACTATGATGAAACTTATGCTCCTGTTGCTAGATTAGAATCCATTAGATACTACTTGCTTATGCTTCTCACATGAATTTTAAATTATACCAAATGGATGTCAAGACAACATTTTTTAATGGTTAGATAAATGAAGAAGTGTATGTCAAACAACCTCCTGGGTTTCAGAATATAGAATTGCCTAACCATGTATATACACTCTCAAAAGCCCTTTATGGCTTAAAACAAGCTCCTAGAGCTTGGTATGAGAGGTTAAGCAATTTTCTTATATCAAATGATTTTAAAAGAGAAAATGTTGACACTACCTTGTTCATTAGAAAAACTAACAAAGAATATGTACTTGTTCAAGTATATGTTAATGATATTGTTTTTGGAAGTACTAAGGATGATCTGTGCAAGGAATTTTCTAAGCTCATGCAAAGTGAATTTGAAATAAGCATGATGGGTGAGATAACTTTTTCCTTGGCCTTCAAATAAAGCAAACAAATAAAGGAAACTTTATTAGTCAAACTAAGTATACAAAGGAGTTACTTCACATATTCGGTTTTGAAAATGCAAAGCCTATGGGAACTCCCATGAACCTTTCTACCCATTTAGAAAAGGATGAGAATGGTATGGATTTTGATCAAAAGGCATATAGAGGTATGATTGGTTCTCGTATCTTACTGCTAGTTGCCCTAATATTATGAACAACGTTTGCATGTGTGCTAGATGCCAAACTAGTCCTAAAGAATCTCACTATGTTGCAATTAAAAGAATATTCAAATATCTAGTAGGAACTCAAGATTATGGCCTATGGTATCCTAGAACTAATCACTTTGATCTAGTTAGATATGCAGATTTTGACTTTGTAGGAGATAGATAGGACAGAAAGAGCACTTGTGGAACTTATCAAATGCTTGGAAAGGCCCAAGTCTTTTAGTTCAACAAGAAGCAAACCTCAATGGCATTATCCATCATTGAAGCAGAATATATGCTTAAAAGTTGCTGCACTCAACTTCTATGGATAAAGCAACAACTTGAAGATTATTCTCTATCTCTATCACAAGTTCTAATTTACTATGACAACACAAGTGTTATTTATCTAACAAAGAACCCGGTCTATCATGAAAGAACAAAGCACCTCGAGGTTAGTCATCATTTTATCCAAGATCATGTCCAACAAGGGACCATTGAGGTAAATTATGTTAAAACCGAATATCAGCTGGCTGACATCTTCACTAAGCCTCTTCATGAAGACAGGTTCAAATTTCTGTGCTCTGAACTTAGAATAACTAAATCATGTGGAAAATAAGTGTTTCTAAAATTTTTAAGTCAACTGTAAATTTTTTAGTTAACTGAATTTTTGTCTTTTCAGTCGACTAAAAATTCTTAGTTAACTAAAAACTTATAAAAATAGTCAACTGAGATTTTTTTGTTAACTTGAATTTAGAAACTTCAGTTAAATATAAATCTTTTAGTTAACTAAAGTTTAGAAAATTCAATTAACTGTAAAATTTTTTAGTTAACTACTTTAATTTTAGTTGACTTTATATTTTTTAAGTTAACTGATTTTTGTCTGAGGCCACAATTGTCAATATGAAAAAGAGAGATCCAAAACGGTATGTTTTGCTGATCACTAAGTCAAATCTATTAGAGACTCTCTGGTTTCCCTCCATAACTCTCTGACAGTTACATCATTGAGCCGTTTCTTGGGAACCAACTCTGTAACCATCCTGTTCACACTAACTGATATGAGAAGACAGGTTTTTCAGCTTTTATTGAGACTCAAAAAGCATCAAACTAGCTTTCTATCTCTCACTCTGACCTTTTCATGCCTTAGAACACTTAGAAACCTTCTCTCGAAACTCTCTGTTTCCCTCGCTGCGATACTTTCTTGATCACAGTCCTCCATGGCAGAAAACATCACCTTTTCTCATCGATAGTCCATGCGTTGATCTGTAGCAGCTCAACCTCCTCTAATGACAACCACTAAGGAGCAACCTCTGCCCCCCAGAAGTGAAGATGCTCCTATAGCCCATGAATCACCTGTCTTAACCCCCTCTCCAAAATTTGCAACTTCCAGAAGAAAGCGTAAAGTGATTATTCCTTTATCTTCACCAGAAGAAGAGGAACCATCGATCTTTATAAAAGAAAACCCGATAACTGAAGAAATCCCCACATCTATATAAAATATCAAAGCCCAAGAAACACTAGTAGAGATTCCTCTACCACCACAGTCTGCTTGCCCCCTAACAAAGCATATGGCCACCTCTGCCCACCTAAAAATACCAAAGGAAAAGGTATTTCCTCTTCTCATATTTTGAGGTATTTTCGATCAACTGAGCATGAGACCAAGTATAGACAATATTTTGCCTCTAAACCTATTGCTTATGGCTGAATTGTACATTTTGAAAAACTTACCAACATACATGTCCCTGTTGAGCCAAAAATTCAAAACCTATGATGGTCTCCTATATTTACTCTGTTTGAACTAGTTTATGAAGATTTGGTCAGAAAATTTTATACAAATTTGTTTGTTCTAGGTGATGAGTCCACCCTTGAGTTTTTGGTTGATGGTGTTTGAATAATCATAGATGAGAATACCATAGCTGAGGTTTTGAACATGCACTTTAATACTGAGGATAAATTTTTCTTTAAAAGCTAATGGCCTAAGTCCTTTAACTTCACCTATAAGGAGCTTAAGAATGAATTAGTTGAGAGAAATGAGTTTTTACAAGGCCCGAAACTAAATGGGTTAGCCTTTTCATTTAAGGACAAAGTCCAAGCACACAAGATTGCCACATGTGTGCTTCCTAAGACTAGATCATTAGAAGTGCTAAGCAAGAGGGAATTACTACTGTTGTTTTGCTTGCATGCCCAATAGCCCATAAACTTATATTATTGGATACTTCAGTACATGTCAGAAAGTAGCACCCATCTAGATCCCACCTCCAGCCTTCCTTATAGCATGCTTCTTACCCGGATATTCAGAGATCATGGAGTTAATTTAGATTAACACCCCTACAAACAAATCACTGCCACCTATAATGCTTCATCTTTTAAACTAATGAAGTATAAATTTATGGATGATCAATGGGTAAGAATGGCTAATATTGACAAACCTCCAGCTTAACCTATTCCCACTCCTTTTTAGCCTTCTAAAGATTCTGTGCCTTCATCCTCCTCTGCACCACCAACAGAACCCTCTTCCTCTGTGGGCAATTTTCTCCTAAACCCACTTCAAATCCTCAACACCTTGGTAAATAACTAGACTCATATGATCTCTCTCATGGACTCCATGCATATTCAGTTGAGTGAGGTTTAATCCCGATTGTTAATCATTTATGGGCAACTGAATTCCTACAATCAGCACTTAGACACATTAAACACTGATATCCAAGATGCCAAGGTTGCTCTGCAATAGTGAGAATCCTAGTTGACTTAGACTTTTGCAACACCATCCTTCAATCTCATGTGGGTCTTCAGCAGCTTCTTCAGTCTTCAAGGCATCGCTGACTTTGTGGGATTTCTCTTTTTGATTGACAGATGGTCCATGATGGGCCTTCTTTTTGCTCATTCTCCTTTTGAGTGATGACAAAAAGGGGGAGAATAAACTTCAGTAAACTTAATTTTAACTGCACTTATTTTTAGTTAACTGTCTTCTTTTAGGATTTTGTATTACTTTTATGGATTTTGTATTTCTCTGACAGTTATTTACATTGCTATATTGACCATGATGGATGACGATATTGAGATATTATTATTAATCCTGAATGACTAATGAATGATATTTAAATCAATATCACTATGATCCTTGATTTGGATGAATGATATATCAATATTGGGGATTATTGTGATATTATCTGTGAATGCTAGTTGACTACTGTGATATTACCTATGTGTGCTGGCTGTTATGTTTTTTGGTTGCGCTATAAAGATTCTTAATTTCAGGGGGAGCTTTTACAAATTTCTCCATTTGGTTTTGTCATCATCAAAAGGGGCAGATTGTTGGCCCAAAATATGAAATGACCCATAACTTATATTTGATGGATGAAAAATCAAATGAAGAAAGAAAAAGTCCAAACCACATAAGAGATTAGCAAGTTTGGAGTATCTTAAATCTCAGTTCATCTCAGCCCATACCAGTAAAACAAGTGAAAGGCAGCTCATCTACTCAACATAGTACAAAAGCTATTGTGCAGAGAAAAACATCAGAACTTCTTTAAACTCCCTCTACCACACTCTTCCTGCACCGCCTTCTTGTCTTCTAGAGTAGTTAACAATAGCAACCATTAATGGCGCTTCAACAAAACTCAGAACAGCTGCTCCATTAGAGCTAAAAACTGTACCTCATAGCGGTTAAAGAAGGAGCAGCTAAATATCTCTCTTATCATGAATATCTTCTGCAATAAATGCTCTCCAATGACTATATCTGAAAAAGTTATAAATATGTTGAAGCTATTGCCTTCGAAGAACAAGGAAGAGACACAGAAAATGGAAAAAAGTTGAAGAGAAAGAGCACTCTGTAATTTTTAAAGCTTTTCATTCTTGGAGCTTAGTTTCTAGTTCATCAGCATTTTAGAAGCATATTTGAGAGCTATAAGATAAAACCCAGTTCTGTAGGGTTTAAAAAACTCATTTTTACTAATATTGTACCTTTGTCTCAGTAGAGAAGAGGGTTGTTGTTGTTGAAAAGTTTGAGGTTCAGTTAGAAAGTCTTGTGTTTGGAGTTAGTATGAGAAAACTCCTTGTGAAAGTGTAAGAAAACTTTTCATAGTGGAAAATCCTTTGGAGAAGACAAAGAGACTGAAAGTAGGCATTGTGGTTAATTGAACCAGGATAAACTTGCGTGTTTAATTCACTTTCCCTGATCTCTATTGTGAACACCCCATCCCTAATCACTTAATTATTTAATTAATGGAAACACCAATTAATTAATAATTAAGAACATAGGAAAATTAAAAATGTCAAAAATTTAAATGATATTTTCAATTGGGTGACAATTTGGAATTTAAAATAAAGAATGGGAGATAATTAAATAAACTTAAAATTCAAAAAAAAAAAGCTAATTAAAATAATTATAATAAATTAAAGAAAAAAATAATAAAGAAATATAAAAACACAAAATATATTACAAAACAAAAATCAAAAATAAAAATTAATTAACAATAATAGTAATAATAATAAAAAAAAAATGAGAAGGCTGCCACTTATCACTGGAAAAAGGGACAATAATGTGCTTTTTTAAAAAGGCTTCTGAAGCACTATTAGCATGGGGGGCTCCTTTAAATCTCTAGCTCCCGAATGGCTGCTGCTCCAACAACAACTGCCAGCAGAAAAAGGAGAAAGAGACAGCACAAGCAAAGAGGGAGCCATGGACTGAAAAAGCGAGACAGAGAGAGAAAGGGACGAAAAGAGTGAGCATGAGCTGAAGAAAGGTGATGGACCGAAGAAAAAAAGAAGGAGAAACTGAGAGAGGAAGAGAGGGGTGAGGAGCTTGTTCTGGAAGGTCAGAGCAGAGATTAAGAGGCAAATGAAGGCTAACTCCTACAACAAGAAGAAGAATTTCACCTTCAACTACGATCCTTTTAGTTATTCTCTTAACTTCGATAATGGCAATTTTGGCTTCTTTTGCTGACAACTCTGCCATAGTTTTGGAACAACAACCACATTAGAACCATGGAGAACCATTGCTTAAGGAGTGAAGCCTTCAAGCTTTTGAGAAGTACGAGAAGTGCTAAGTTTTGAGGCATAAAATGAGATGGGTTCTTGCAGAAACTTGATGCTTTGTTGTGTCTTGCACTTTTCTTGGTTTCTTGTTTTGAAGCTCTAATGTTAATGTTCAGGAACTTAACCATAGGCAGTTATCATCATGTTTTCTTTAGTATGTTGATAAGGTTATATGAGGCAAGGCTTCGTGATCTTCCATTTATGGTGATTTTCAAGATTCGTGTTTTGTTTTCCTTGTATCTGCAAGTGTCTCTTTTTCTTTGATTGGTTGTTCAGCTGCTTATATACAGACACGCAGTGATACATGGATAAAATATTTGTATGAAAAAGAAAAAGAAAAGGAAAAGAAAATCGAAGCTCTCTGGTTCCACCCTCCGGACCCCTCACGCTCTCACTCTTCTCGGGTTTCTTATTCTTTTGCAGGAGAGAGATGGACTGAGGGAGGCTGAGCCGAGGAAGAAAGAGAGGAGACCAAACCGAGGAAGAAGGGAGCTCAAGAAACAGTGGCCAGAGGGGTGGCGCAGCCAGAGGTTGAGAGTGCAGAGAAAGAAAAATGAAAAACATGGGAATAGCTAGAGGGAGAAGGGGCTAAGTAAAAGAGAACCAAAAGAGAGGAATGTGGCCCTCCATGAAGTTGCTCTGTTCTTCCCTGTTATAGCGAGAAGAAGCAGAGAACCTCGTAGGAAGAAGAATAGAAGAACTGTAGAACACATTTTGTAATTTAATGAGGAGGCGTGAAGTCTTCATTAAAATATCTCAAAAGGAAAAGAGGAGACACTAAGGGGCATATGTAGACAGAAGATACCAAATGCTTGGCTGAGGAGTGTTTTTGGTATTATGGACTCTTTTTCCCATCCAAAAGCTACCTCCATTTTCTCCATTTCTTCAAAATAATGGGAGCCAAGCCCTTGCCATGGCTTCCTTCTGTTTAAACTCCATACCAGTCCCCCCACCTTTTCACCCCCGCAAACTCACTGAGACTTCTTCGTCTCTTCTTCTTCACTTCTTGATGGTAATAATTATACCATAGCAGGGGCCTCGAAACCCATAGTTGTCAAAGGGAATCCCCCAACTTTTGTCTCTGCTCCTGGTCACCGAATTGTTGCCGTTGGAGATCTACATGGAGATCTTAGGCAAACTAGATCTGCACTTGAGATGGCTGGTGTATTGAGCTCTGACAGTGAAAACTTGTGGACTGGTGGAGAAACTATGTTGATTCAACTTGGAGATTTACTAGATCGAGGTAAGGATGAAATTGCTATCTTGTCCTTGCTGCAGTCATTGGACATACAAGCAAAAGCAAAAGGTGGAGCTGTGTTTCAGGTTAATGGCAACCATGAGACTATGAATATGGAAGGGGATTTCAGATATGTTGAATCTAGGGAATTTGATGAGTGTAGTGATTTTCTAGAATATATGAATGATTCAGAAGATGACTGGGAAGAGACCTTAGCTGGTTGGATTGATGTTTCTGAAAGATGGAAAGATAGTCGGAGGATGTCATATGGTTATTGGGGTCCCTGGAATTTGGTGAAGAGGCAAAAAGGAGTCATTGACAGATCAATCCTTTTTAGGCCTGGCGGCTCATTGGCATGTGAACTAGCAAGACATCCTGTTGTACTTAAGGACAATGACTGGGTCTTCTGCCATGGTGGCCTTCTTCCTCACCATGTTGCATATGGCATGGAGAGGATGAATAAAGAAGTATCTGACTGGATGAAAGGTCAGAGTGAGAATGATGATAGTCCCCAAATGCCTTTCATAGCCACTAGAGGCTATGACAGTGTTGTTTGGAATCGTTTGTACTCGAGGGATAACCAATACATATTAGACTTTGTTGCAAGGGAAATTTAGAGAGGTAAGCAACGTTACGTGCATGCATGCCTAGTAACTCTACTTCAATTTTGGCATTCCAATTTATTTTTATTTTATTATTATTATTATTATTATTATTTTATGTCAATGTAAGACTAATCTTGGTCCCATGGGTAAAGTTTTATGAAATTATCGTGTGAGAATTTGGTTCTCCTCGATTGCATGAGATCATGTGAGATTTTGATCTCCTTAGATCTTTTAAAAATTAGCACATTTGTTTTAAGAATAATAACAATTGAATATTGACTTAATTAAATACTTTCCATTATTTACGAAATTATCGTGTGAGAATTCGGTTCTCTTCGATTGCATGAGCTCATGTGAGATTATAATCTCCTTAGATCTTTTAAAAATTAGCACATTTATTTTTAAAAAATAATAATAATTTAATATTGACTTAATTAAATATTTTTCATTATTTATGAAATTATCGTGTGAGGATTCGGTTCTCCTCGATTGCATGAGATCATGTGAGATTTTAATCTCCTTAGATCTTTTAAAAATTAGCACATGTGTTTTAAAAATAATAATACTTAAATATTGACTTTAATTAAATATTTTTCATCATTTTCGAAACTATTGTGTGAGGAGTCGGTTCTCTTCGATTGTATGGGAATATGTGAGGTTTTAACTTCCTTAGTTCCCTAAAATTAATACACCTCTATCTAATAATAATAATAATAATAATACTAAAGAAAAAAAAACCATCATAATCAAATATTCATTCTGATTAAATATTTCCCGTTATTTATGAGAATATAGTTCTCCTTAAATACTTGGGGTCGTGTGAGATTTTAATCTCTTTAGACCTCGAAATTTAGTACATGCTTGTTTGAAAGATAAATAATAAGAATGATGATAAATAGATAAAATAATAATAATGCAAAAATGAATATTTTAATTGAATTATTTACAAAATAAATAAAGTCAGGGTTTTATAAATTTAACGAATTAGAATGCCACGTTTTAAAATTCCAAAAATGGCCTTCTGTTATATTTTGTTCTAATTTCAATCCTGATTTAAAAAAAAAAAGAAATAAAAATATAAGTGAAACAAAAAAAACCAAAATCCAAAATATTAAATAAATTAAAAAAACTCAAAAATACTCCTTTCATTATAATTACATTTCAAATTCCAAAAGAAATAGAATAGAATATAAACTTCCCAAAATCCAAAAAATCTCATTCCGTAATCATTTCATTTAAATTTCAAAATAAAGATTAAAATTCCAAAAACAAACAAAAATTAAAAGGTTGAAAAATGAAGAGATCAAGAGAGCTAGATTACTTAGGTTGCTGTATATTAAAACACACAAATCCAAATTCCAATCCTGCTTTGTTTACAAAAATCTATTTAATTTGAACTCTCTTGTTCTCATCACAAAAATTATAAATCACCAACCAACAGACACGCCTTTTAGGTCGAACTACGTGGACTTTGATCCCTATCGTAGGGTACGTAGGCCCTAGGCTCTTATCCTAGGTCAAGTCCGCCCTTTGTGAATATCGGTCTGTTTGTTTTCATTCGTGTTGTTTTGTCTCTTCTGTTTAACAAGCATGCATGTCGATGAAAAGGGTAATTGAGATAATTTAAAAGGCCATATTCTATTTCAATTGACTAGTTTAAGGTAACCGTCCTCATGGACCGGTGTTGTGGGGTGCCTAACACCTTCCCCACACTCAAATAGACTCCCGAACTCATCTTTGATTTCGCAAACCATGTTGCCTTTTTCTTTTTTATTTAAATGGGTTTTCCAAAGTTTTCTGTTAAAAATTTTGGTGGCGACTCCAAATAAATTGATTTTTGAGTTTTATTTTGGGAATCAATTTACACTACTTTTTATTTTATTCCACTGAAAGGTTGGTTACGACATCTATCTTTCAGTATATTTTCTGTCAACTTAAAATTTTATAGTTAACTGATTTCTTCATTCATCTGTTCTTTTCAAGAAATTCAGTTCACTAAAACATTTATAGTTAACTGTTTTTCCTTCTGTCACAACAAACTCACTACTGAAAGGTTCAATTAATTTTAATTTATTATAGTTAACTGTTTATTGCAAGTTACAGCTAACTAATGATATTTTTAGTTAACTCTATTCTCTTTTCTTCTCTTCTAGTAAAGTGAACGCCTTACTAAAAAATTCAGTCGACTATATTTTATTTCAGTCAACTGTTTATTGTGAATTATAGTTGACTATAAATTTTTCGGTTAACTAAAATTTTCAAAACAAAATTTTATTTTTAAAATTTTTAAGTGCACCTATTCACCCCTTTCCTCTAGGTGCACTATCAATATAAAGGTGTCCTAAAGTGTATAGGGACTATACGCTTATCCTTATATTTATATATTCATTCTTATATTTTTGTTCAGTTAATATAGTTAGGTTTTTCTCTAAATTTAGAATCAGTAATATTCCACTCTACTATGTCTTAATTTTAGGATTACGGTAACAAAAGGCAAAACAACAGGTAATGTTTTCTCTACTTTCACTATTTTGCTAGTCACTCTATGAATAATCTTGATAAGTTTAATTCTAATTAAATTATGTTAACTTTATGTATCTTGTAGTATATCTTGGTGAGTGAAACAACATCGATCTACTCATGTTGCAAATTATGTGAAGTGTATTACTGTATTAATAGATTTAGCATAACATTTTTTTAAAAAAGGGAACATATATTCAATTAAGCTCAAGTAAGTGAAAATAATAGAGTACTTATAATGTTCTATCTTCTAGGTTTATTCAATAAATTGTGATAAATAGTTGTTATTATTATGTTATATAGAGGCAATAAACTGAACTGAGAATGTTTTTATTAACTTGCACCTTAATTAGCCAAATTCTTCACTTATTTAGATTCAGTCAATAGCTTGAAGTGATAAATTGTTTAAGTAGGAAAATTTGATAAGGAAGAGAACGCAGCCAGAGCTCATGACTTTGTGGGTTTGAAATTTAGGGGACCATCTGTAAAAGCAAATTTTCCAGTATGCTAGCTACTATATCAAAATTATTTATGGGTCATTTTTGCATTAATGATATAAAGATTGGAGCATACCACATCTTCATAAAGTTTGAAGAAATTACACAATATTTCTTATTTCTTAATTTTCACTAATGTCTTTAATTTATTTTCTCAAGGGTATGGTAGATTTATGTTTTTTTTAAATCTAATATAAGGTAAAACTATATATGTAACTTTAGAAACAAAGAAGTAGAAGAGGGACTAGGGTTATCTTTGACTTAGACCTTCATGCATAGGATACACACAAACATACTGACTATCACTAATATGCTTTGTCTTTGACAGTTGTACATGGATTAACTTTGATAGTACCTGTCATTTTGTTTTCAGAAAAGTAAGTACGAGAGGGCATTAGAGGTTATGGCTAATATGACAAATTGAAGTTGTAGCTACCATCAGAAGGTTCTTTGATCCTTTAGAGATTTAAAACTGAATTACTTTATGTAATTATCTTATCCAATCTATTTTTATAACGAATGCTAATCAAACTATGGTCATTGTATCCCATAGGTTAAGTAGCTTTTTGTAAAACCATATCAAAGTATCATGGAGTCTTCAAGTATGAAAAATCATTTTCTCTCTCCCTCTTTGTCACATGCTTAGTGCTTACACAATTGTGAAGAGTAAAAATGCGTATACTAAGAAATGGCAGGCAACAATATTGGGGTAAGAAAGCAATTAACACTTTTCTAGAAACATTCGATACTAAGTATTTAACTTAAATCATCATTGAGATTTTAATTAGAATATTTTCATTTTAAACTATATTTACATTGTGGAGAATGGAAGAAAAACAAAGGGAGGTTAAATTTTAATATCTTGACATAATGTCTGATATAGATGTAAGTAAAACTATTTCTCTTTCCTTCTCAATCATTCTTCTTAATCCAAATATATTTTTTAGAAAAAAATTACATTTAAAATTTCACTTCCCCTATGCATGCATCGTTCTCATTGATCCAAATGTTAAGGCAATAATATTTAGTTTGCTGGCGTTGTGTAAATAGAGATAGAAGAGGAAACAACAAGAGCTTCCGATGTTGAACGTATAACGAAAAATAGGCACAAAGCCTTCACTAATTTTGATATCAGCTTTTGTAATATGGAGGCTATATTGCATGGAGAAACTAATAAAAGAATATTCTACTCCTAAAAAATGGCAGAAATAGTTAAACCATTGAAACTACTTCAGGACATAGACATATATCAAGTTAAAATAATATATGGTGTCCCAAAAAACACAAAAACTTCAACATTAATGAAAGGGCCACCACCTTTGGATTCTAATCATGAGGAAGAGGGTTACGGAAGCTCAAGCTTCAGATTTCACCATGCGACGTCGAGTGCATTTAAGCAACACAAGAGGGTGAGAAAAATGTGGACTTAAGGTTTCTTAATAATTTAACAGTGGTTTTGAGACATTTATATATTAAAAAGATCATAGATTGAAGTTGAATTTTGATCTTTAAATATTCCTGGTATGTAAGGCTTTGATGTTGCATGCTCTGTTATGTCGAAATTTTCTTTAAAATTACATATGCTTTCCTAGTCGAAGTTGTTCCTCGTGTGTATGTGTGTGTGCGTGTGTATGAATATTAAAAATAAATCAAATGACTTAGTTAGTGTTTTAATTATAAATCATAGTATGTTAATGAACTTGATTATGGTTGTTTTAGATCGAGTGTTAACTTTTTAGATAAGTTAGGTTCAAGTTCAAACTATATATAGAATTATATCATCAAGTGGTTTAAACAGATACAAGAACTAAATGCAGATAATTTTTAGTAGAGTTATTTTGAAATGCTATATGTATTGAATGGTTAAACATATTATCATTTTAAATCTCAAATTAATTAGTCACATGGGATAATACTATCATTCTGAAAAAAAAAAAATTCTTGAAAAGGATGAAAGAAACTAAATGAATGTTAAAGATTAGTCGATGGTGTCATGTCTTGATCAAAAAGTGAAACAATAAATTGGACTCGATGAGTGAGAATTGGTGATGTGTAGGCCCCTCTTTGAAAGTAAGATTCTAGACAAGACGATGTGTTAATTATCTATTAAAATTTCATTTTTTTTCATTGATACAAGACCTGAGGTGTAAGTTTAGAACTCAAGAATCATATGGAGCATACCATACTTAAGGGATGAGGAAACTAAATGACTATGGAAATCCATGTTATCTAATTCTTCATAGTTAAGACATAATCAACTCAGCTGATTATGTAATGTATTGTATTAGTTATCCAGTGTAAATTATAGCCTCATTCACATGTTGTAAGATAAATCAACTTACATGTGATTAGTGTATCTTCTATTAGATTTGCCTCAATACTTCGCACCACCTTATTGGCTTCCCTTCAACAACCTATACTATATATATAACTCAATTCATTCCTCCTCAGCTATCAAGTGCTAAGCATTCTTATTTTCTATCTTGGTATCGAGACCTTCTAATTCTAATCATCATGGCTACTTTATTTAACATGAGCTCTGCATCCAGCAAATAAGTTGTTGAGTCTAGTGCAGTTGTTACTATGAACTCCACTAAACCCACTCTGTTCTCCTCTTTTCTTGATCTATCTTGCCCAGTCAAACTTGATTGCTAGAATTACCTTATCTAGCAGTTTATGGTTCTACTTGTGATCAAGGAGAACAAATTGGACTCATATGTACTTGGTACAAGTCCATGCCTACCTGTGACTCTCACTGATGATGCAGAGAAGAGAATTAACTCAGAAATGGCATCTCAGATGCTACATTGTGGTACTTTCTACGAACTCTGGAAGGCTATGAAAGACTTATTTAGATCCCAAATGAGGTTATGAATCACATTACACAAATGTGAACTCAAACAGACTAAAAATGAATCAATGAAGATGGAGGAATATTTAGCAAAAATGAAGACAATTACAAACAACATTGCACTAGTCGATAATCTTATCCCATTAAATGACTTATTAATGCAAGTCTTAACTAGTCTGGATACAAAATATACGCCAATTATAATTGAAATTGCTAAGAAAGATAATATAACCTGGATCGATTTCCAAGCTATCCTCTTCACATGTGAAAGTAGGCTTCAACAACTTAATAACTTCACTAATCTAACTATAAATAGTTAAGTGGCTAATTTGGTTTTTAACAAGAGTGACACTCAAACTAATGATCCTAGCTCCACTCATAATCATGGGAGAAACAATTCTCGAGGTTCTAGAGGAAACAGAGGTCGTGGATGTAATTATAGGGGCAATAAACCTATTTGCCAAGTATGTGAATGTGCAGGACCCATTGCACTCAATTGTCTCCATCAATATGATAAAAACTATAGTGAAACCTCATCTAGACATCAGAATTGCAATAAGAGAAAACACCCAAACCACACAGTATATCATGTTGGAGCTACATGATAAACTATTTAGGACCCGAGCTAGTACATGGACTCAAGAGCCAGTAATCATGTGACCAATGATGCTTCTAGAATTGATAGCTTTGCTAATACCTATAGTAAGAGTACATTGTTTGTTAGAAAAGGTGCTGAAATTCCAATTCACAATAAAAGTAACTCGCTTAATGTTTTCCTTAATTTTCAAAACACACTCATTTTAAAGGATATATTACATATTCTTGCAATATCCAAAAATCTATTAAGTGTTTCACAACCTACTTCAGCTAATGATGTCATTGTAGAATTTAACTTGTTTGACTATTTTGTGAAGGACAAGGGGACCAAAAGGGTACTGTTGCAAGGGAGGCTTAAAGATAGTCAATATCATGTTAACATTCCACCTGATCCTAACCACTCATCCAATAACAATAACAGTCATACTTTTGCTCTGCTAACCACCAAAGAAGATTAACATAGAAAACTTAAGCATCCATCAAGTAGAGTCTTATCTCAAGTTTTATTAACATAAAATTAAAATCAAATGATCAATTTACTTTTTTCTGATGCTTGCTAATATGGAAAAGCACATAATCTACCCTTTCCTATATCTCAATCTCATGCCATACATCCCTTGGAACTTATGCACACTGACTTATGAGGACCCTCCCCTATCATTCTACATTCATTTCATTGATGAAATTAGCTATTTTACTTGGATCTATCCTTTAAAACCTAAAGTCGAAGCACTCACTACCTTTATTCATTTTAAAAACCTTGTAGAAAACTAATTTGACAGCAAAATCAAGTGTTTACTGAGTGATAAGGGAGGTGAATACAAAAACTTTTACAATATTACTTAATCTTCTAGAATTTTTTTTCACCGCTCATGCCTATATACCTCTCTGAAAGAAATAAAGAAAATATCAACATCTAGATGAGTTAAGAGTTACATTGCTTACCAAAGTTAATATGCCACTTCTTTTTTTGTTGGAAGTATTTCAAATATCTATTTTTCTGATTAATTGTCTTCCTACACTAGTTTTACAAAGACAAACACCTCTTAATCACATATTTAACACTAAACCGGATTATAAAGTTTAAAACCATTTGGATACCTCAAACCATATAATAAACATAAATTCCAATTTCATTCAATCAAATGTGTTTTAATTGGATATGGTACCTCACATAAAGGTACAAATGTCTTAGCCCAACTTGGAAAACCTACACCTCTAGACATGCCATTTTTAATGAACAAGAGTTCCCTTTCAAATATGGTTTTCTTAATACCAAACAGCCACTAACACATGAATTTGTTACAACAAGCTTCACTTTATTTCCTTCTAACTTAACACTAGATATTATTGCCTCTTGTGACCAATAGGTTATAGTGCCATCTCAAATATCTCCTACAGCAAGTTCTTCTCCTATGTCATCTATTAGTCCTCACGCAGCCGTCAATGAGTTAAGTCCTCTTATTGGGGAGGACGTATCACAATACAATTCTAATTCATAATCTCTTTCTAATAATATTGTTATGAACAATAGAGATAATGACCTCCAGCCCAACCACTGTATCAAATGATGACTAAAAGTAAAAGGGACATCATCAAGCGTAAGTATCCATTTGTGGGTTTTACTCAAACTAATATGAGTGTTGCTCTAACACCCACCAGTGTTTGAGATGCTCTTCGACTAGCTCATAGGAGGAATGCAATGGTAGTTGAATACAATGCCTTAATGAAAAATAAGACATGGACCCTAGTGCCTCTAAGTGATCAATAAAATGTTGTTGGGAGCAAGTAGATTTTTAAAACAAAATATGACTCAAATGGCTTAATACAATGTTTCAAAGCTCAATTGTGGCAAAAAGGTTCTAGCTAGATCTGGGAATCGACTATGACGAGACCAGTCCAGTAATAAAAGTAGCCATGATACGATGATCCTCACCATTGTTGTCTCATACAAGTGGGAGGTACGACAACTTGACATAGACAATGTGTCTTTGAATGGTACTCTTCATGAAGTAGTATATATCTTATAGCTTGAGGGTTTTAAAGATCCAATGAAGCCTACTTATGTTTGCATGCATTCTAAGGCCTTGTATGGTCTCAAACAACCTCCAAGAGCTTGGTTTAGTAAGCTCAAAATAACACTATTTGATTAGGGTTTTTGAAATACTAAAGTAGATAGTTCTCTGTTCTTTTATTGTAACAAAGGGTACATAATCATCATACTCATATATGTTGATGACATACTTGTCATCGAAAATGATCCTAAATGCTTACACACTTTCATCCAATAGCTTTATACCAAGTTTTCTCTAAAAGATCTTAGCCTGCTACACTACTTTATAAGGATACAAGCTTATCATGACAATACATGCATTTACCTTTGTCAAGTAAAGTATGCTTTAAACCAGTTGAAATAATTGAAGTTAACTAATTTAGCTCTTTGCCTTGCACCTATGGTCACGAGAAGAAAGCTATCAACAAGAAAAAGGGAACTGTTAAAAAATCCCATAGCCTTTCAAGCTGTCATTGGTGCACTACAGTACTTAAGCACTACTTGACTAGACCTTTCCTTTTCCATTAATAAGCTAAGTTAATATTTAAGCTTATTTGTTATGCTGCATTGGCAAGCTATAAAAAGGTATTGAGATATATCAAGGGCACAATTCATCTTGGAATTCATATTTAGCCTTTAGATCATCTTACCATCTCTGGGTTCTTATATGCAAATTGAGCAACAAACCCAAATGATTAAAAGTCAATTAGAGGACATTGTGTATTATATAGAGATTCATTGCCTAATCTTTCAAGAAGCAAATAGTGGTCTCAAGCTCTAGTACAGAGTATGAGTATAAATCTCTGGCAAACTTAGCCATTAAAATTACATGGATCAAGTCATTGCTTCAGGAAATTGGCTTTTGTTCAAAATAGACTCCTATTATTTGGTGTGACAATCAGAATACTACTACCTTTGATACCAACCTTATATTTCATACACGTACCAAACACATCAAAATAAATGTTCACTAGATCAGATATAAGGTATTGCATCGTGAAATTGTAGTGCATTATGCTCCATCAGTAGAGTAAAAGGTAGACTACTACACTAAGGCTTTGTCATAGTCAAGGTTCAACTCCTTATAAGACAAACTTAGTGTGAGACACCCACAAGTTGAAGAAGGGGAGTTAAGACATAATTAGCGTAGCTAATTATGTAGTGCATTATATTAGTTATCTAGTGTAAAATGTAGCCTCATTCATGTGTTGTATAACATGCCCATTCACATGTGATCAGTGTATTTTTTATAAGATTTGTTTCAATACCTAACACCTCCTTACTAGCTTCCTTCAACTACCTGTACTATATATTTAACTTAATTTATCCCTCCTTAGCTATGCTTTTCTTGTTTTTCTATCTTTCATCACTAATATATTCTCTCCTTTAAACAACCAATCAAGATAATAATAACAAAGTGATTTAAAACTTCTTTCAATGCTACTTTTTTTTTTTGGCTAACTTTAAATATATTTCACCCTAAAACTATGCTCTGATATCAATTTATCACACCCTAAAAACCTGGAGTGAGATCGACATATATAATAAAGGAAAACCATTACTACAAGCCTAAAACCAATAACCCATAGGTCAGCTATTGAGATTAAAGCTTAATTAAACTACAAAGTGAATTTCCATTCACTAATTTAACTATTCTATTATTTAACACGAGCCTTAGATTACATAAAAATTTTAGCAGAGCTCACTTGAAATTGGGACCTCCCGATATTTACTATAATGTACCTGTTAGCCCTTTCCAAACAATTTAAGAGAGTTCTACTCTTGATTACAACATAATTATCAAGTATACTAATACAAGGGATAAGGAAACTTGCTTGTGGTCTCTGGATACATATATAGAATTTACATACAATTGAAATTTAGAATGACTAAATTTTACAAGAATAATACAAAATACAGAGGCCTTGGTCCTCATAAGAGAAAGAGAGGCTCACAAATATATCTTTATGCTCTATCCATCAGTCCTATAGTATACTCTAATTGACTATATGAAATAAATAAAAATAAACAGGTAGCATCCCTGAAAAATAGAATAGTGTAATTAAACAATAATAAGAGAGTTTAAGCATAAAGTTACATAACGAATCTAGTGGAAATAAATTTCATCCTTGTATCAATTGTAACAATAGTAACTATAAGTGACGTAAAACTACGAAAGCTCAAAAACAATCTAAGCATTTTATGAGCCTTAAGAAACCTATTTGTAAAAGTTTTAACTTAACATTTAAAACGGGAAAATGATAAATTTGAAAACCATGTGTAGAAAAAGGATAATAACTTAACAATTAAAATGGGAAAACGATAAATATGAAGCATTCTAAGATATGTTAAAAGGAAATAGAGAAAGTACAAATGTTGTCCAACTCTACAAGGTTTTCATAAAGGCAAGAAATATGAAAAATGCTTCAAAAATTTTTTACAAAGCATAACCAAGTACAAGATTTGATATTGACAATCATGATACTAAAAAAAAAAGATAAAAAAAATAGCTTCCCTAAAGCCTTTATCATAACATCTCTTTAGCATAAGCTCTATTGAGTCCAACATTCAATTTTTGTAAGAGGAAAAATTCTTTTTGAAGAGCAACAGTCATATTCTTCCAATCTATAAAGGATAAGTGTTTTAACAAAATTCAAAGAGCTAATAGAGTATAAAGATTAAAGAGAAGCTCTAAAAAAAAAAAAAGAGAAAAATACGCCTAGTTTTAGGTACTTGTATCTGACTATTAAGAGTATGAAGGTTAAGCTTACATGAATCCCTTATTGTATAACAGTATCCAATCTTATTCTTTTTTTGTAAAAATCTAACTTGGTGAGGAAAGTTAGTAATAGGGTAGCTGAGTGAAAACCCAAGTTTGAGGTGAACTATAGACCTTATGTTTTAAGTGAGCATAGGAAAACTCAAGTTCAAAGTGAGTCATAAACCTTGTGTTTTTTGTGAGCACAGAAAACACAAGTTTGGGGTAAACCATAAACCTTGTGTTGTAAACTTTGATATAGTGAAAATTTCTTCAATTTTGAAGGGGACTAGACATAGGTCAAAGGAATTCAAACCAGGATAAACTTGCTTATGCGGATCTTTTTCTTCCCTTCTTTATTGATTTTCTATCATAACTTTTCAACACTTAAAATGTGTTTTCAAGCACTTATTATCTTCAAACTTATTATCTTTTTAGTATTGAATCTGATAGGGAAAAACAATGTTATAAATGCTAGCAAAGTTTCAATTTTGAATTATTTCCAAATTTTTGGTACAACCAAGAACATTGAATCTGATAGGTAAACAAATGTTATAGATGCCAAAATATATCAGGGTGTCCCTTAAGAATATAATTCAGACTCCCACTATACCAAGACATTAAAATTTTAACATACCCAAGAGTAACAAGTTTCCTAAACTCTAATAAGTAAGTCTTTGGTAAATGAATCATCCTAAAGTTCAATATGAGTATGAGATTCACTTAGTTTCTCTTTTAACGAGCAGGAACTATGAATCAAAGTTTGTTGCAACTATAATTTTGAGAGAAGCTCATAACGGAGTCATTGTCGTAGCAAAATGGTTAAGACTCAAAATATGTGCATTTTTGTTATAGCAAAAATGGCACGTTCTCTTGCTAAAAATCATGATGTAGGGTAGTATTTTTATGGATGGAAATTCATATGTAATTATTCTTTATTTAGTTTCCAATTTTTGTGGAAAATATCCTCTAATTGATAGATTGATGTGTGCTAAAAAAATTTTATGGTGTTTAGGTTGTGTTGGCAAGGTGTTTGATAAAATGTGGCTAAGGAATTTGATGATCTATTTTGCCGCATTTTGGTTCTTTTATAATCTCATAATTTGTGCCTCATTTTTGCTTAATTATAACTTGTATCCATTTTTTATTTTGTGTTGTAAATGTACCTCAAGTTAACATCAATATAAGGCCTATAATTAGTCTTAATAACACTTATTTTTTAGCTTAATTTTTTGTCCATTTCATGCTCCATTTATGCTTATATATGATGGCCATATTTAGCCTTCAATGTACCTCATATAAGCTTGAGGGGGCTGCCCTTTTTAGACTTGATTGTGTCATATTGAAGATAATGTGTGTTGTCCAATTTTGCTTGAATTTGATGGCATTTTGAGTCATATTTTCCAGCCATGGTATATGCTAAATTTGTATGTTTTTCCTCATGTTTTTAAGGTAAATTTACTACATTTAGGCATTACCTTTGGCTATCTAAGTTAAGTTAAAAAAATCACATGCACATCTCATTCATTTAGCTTCTTAAACTTGTTTCTTGATTAACTTTTGTATCCCTTGATTTTGTTCGTGGGTATGTGTTAGGCGTGGCACTACCTAAAATGGTTGGAAGGTTAGCTATTTAAAGCATGTATATTATAGCTAGATTATTGCCAAATCAAGGAGTAAGGAATAACTCAAGCAAAGGTGGCATGAAATGGTTATAAAGCTAGTAGAAATAGGCTTTATAGTTGTGCAATAATTATTGTAATTTGAATCATTAATGTTTTAAATGATAAATGATAACTATTCAATTGGACACCAAAACACACAAGCACAAATGAATGCCTTTTCTTATCATTAATGGTGCCATGTGAGGTACAACGCCTTCATAAGTATTTTTACTTTGTTATTGTCATGTGAGGTTAAACACTTCTATAGGCATATTATGCAAATAATTTCATTCTTCATTTTATTGTTGTCATGTGAGGTTCATCACCTCCATAGGCATCTTTGGTTTCTTTCCATGTGATGTTAATGTCTCTATAGGCATGTTTTTGAAAAATAATGTTACTTTTCTATGTGATATTGTCGTGTGAGGTTCAATGCCTTCATAGACATATTTTGTAAATTTTATATCCAAGATTAGTGTTGTCGTATGGGGCAAATGACTTCAAGAGCACCTAATGAAGTTACCAGTGGGCCATGTGAAACCCAACAACTCCATGGATATTACCCAATATTGGATGCTTTCTTTTCAAATAAATTTTAGATTATAAAGGCACATTACATGCAATGTTAAATAAAGTTTTATTTTATTTCGTCAAATGGTTTTCAAATATAGTATTGTTTATTATTTCAAGAGTTTCTTTACGAAATTTTTATCCTTCAAATAACCAAATAAAAAAATCACATTTTCCATTATTAATTTTAATTTTAACACAAAAAAATCATGTTTTCAAAAAAATTCAAAAAAACTAATAAAATTAAGAGACAAAAGATGTGAGGTTACACAGATTTTGTAAATTAAACACAATAACCTAAATTCCAAATTGTTTTGTTTACGAAAATTTGTCTAATATCAACTATTCGTTCTTTTCACAAAATTAAAAAATATCAACCCACTAACACACATTTCTAGACAAACTATGTGTACGTAGGCTCTAGGCTCTCATCTTAAACTTAAGGCCATATATTTTACTTTACTTGTCTAGTTTAGGGTAATTGTCCTCACCGATGGGTGATATGAGGTGTCTAACACCTTCCTCATACTCAAATAGACTCTCAAACTCATTTTTTGTTACGCAGACCACCCTTAATTTTTACTTGGTTTTCCAAATTTTTCCATTTAAAAATTTTGGTAGCGACTCCAAGTAAATTAGTTTTCAAAATTCATTTCGAGAATCAATTTACACCTCTTTTTTACTTTTTCACCACAATGTTAGTTATGACAATGCCAATAGGTTAATATCACACAATAAGTTAACCCCACTTCAAGCTAATAATTTGTCATTTAACATACATTATAAGAATAAGATGTAGATTTATATAATCTCATTAAACTTAAGATAATATTGGCCCTAAAAGACTTGTTTCAATCCAAGATGACTTCTTTAATCCACATATCAAGTGCTCATTCCATAAATTTACAAAGTTTGAAATAGTTAACTCAAATGTTGCATGACTAAATAACCACCTTTCATGTCATTGATTAGCACTTGTGCTTTTAGTCTTTGCCAAACTTGTGTTTAACTTACTATAAGATTTGTAAGTAAACAATTCACAATAAGAGCTTTTCCTATTTCCTTTTAGTTCTTCCATTCCAAAAACTACCTCAATCAATTCATCAATTATCTACTTATCTAGCTAGGTAAAGCATGAAAACTTTAGTGGTTACACAAAAATAAGATATACTTAAAATGTGCTGGAGGTTAAAGCTAACTTCAAAAACACATTACTATAAGGCTTCAATTTTAACAACACACAAGCTTAAAATGTGTTCTATGAACACTTGGCACTTTTTCAAATTAAGTGTTCTAAAAAATGGAAATGTTGTGGCCTTTATCGAGCCTTAGCAAGTTGCTAAACCTTTTCATAAATTGCCCTAAGACATTCCAGTGCTATTTTCATTTATGCCTCTACACACACTCTGTTGTCACCAACTTTTTGGTGAGAAGAAGCATAAAGTGGTTTAAATTGATTTCCAAAATGAATCTTAAAATTTAATTTATTAGAGTCGCCACCAAAATTTTTAACGAAAAACTTTGGAAAACTAATTTAAAACAAAAAGAAAAAGTAAAATGGTTTGCAAAATCAGAGATGAGTTTGGGAGTCTATTTGAGTGTGGGGAAGGTGTTAGGCACCCCACAACACCCATCCATAAGGATGGTTACCTTAAACTAATAAACTAAAATAAAATATGGCCTTAAATTTATCTCAATTACCCTTTTATCGACATTTATGCTCGTTAAATAGAGAAGACAAAAACAAAAATAATGAAAGCAAACAAGTAGATATTTACAAAGGGTGGACTTGACCTAGGATGAAAGCCTAGGGCCTACGTACCCCATGATAGGGATCAAAGTCCACATAATTCGACCAAAATGGCGGGTCTGTTGGTTGGTGAATTTTAATTTTTGCTATGAGAACATAAGAGCTCGAGTTAAATAGAATTATGTAAACAAAACGGGATTGGAATTTGGGTTTGTGTGTTTTAATTTACAAGAACCTAATTAATCTAGTTCTCTTGATCTCTTCATTTTTCCTCCTTTTAGTTTTGTTTATTTTTTGGAATTTTAACCCTTATGTAAATGAAATGATAATAGGCAAAGCTTTTACAATTTTTAGGGGTTTATATTGTTTGGAATGAAACAAAAATGTTTTTGGATTTTCAAATTTATTTATTTTTAGATTTTTAAAATTAGAATTTATTGTTGAAATTGGAACGAAAATATAATGAAAAGCCATTTTTCAGGATTTTGAATTTATTCATTTTTTTGGATTTTTGGATGTTTTCTAATTTTGAAAGTGAGATTATGATTAAAAGGATTTTTAAATTTTTTTTATTTTTTAATTAGAATTTATTTTGAATTTTAAACTATAATGGAAAAATATTTCTATGGTTTTTGAATTTATGATTTTTGTATATATTTTTTGAAATTAGGATTCACTCTAGACTTGAAGTAAGACTACTATAAAAATATATTTTGAAATTTTTGAATTATATGATTTTTGTATTAATTGTTATTTTTTGAAATTTTAATTTATTTTAATACTTAAAGTAAGACTAAAGTTTAAAAAAATTCTTAGGAATTTTTATTATACATAACATGTCAGACAAACTTACCTATTTTAGAATTAGTTTATCTCGGCATTTTAAATGTTAATTTTTGAAACCTGAGGAGACCCAGAGTCTCATGTGACCTCTACTAGTTAACCTTTAGGTGCCTGAGGAGACGAGCGATCTCACTCGGGAACCCAAAATATGGAATAAAATATTTGGAAATTCTTCGAGATTTTATTTTTATGTATTTTTAAGGGTTTTGAAATTAGAATTCTTTTAGTCTTATTTTTAACAAGATCAATTCCCCGAAACCTACGGAGACTCAAGTCCTACATGGCATTTCCTAATTAATTAAATTTTATAAAACACAAACTTAATCATTTTGTAAATAATAGAAAATATTTAATTAAAATATTTATTTTTGCATTATTATTTTTTAAAAAACAAGTACTAATTTTCAGGGTCTATAGAGATTAAAATCTCACACAGGCCCAAGCACTTGAGGAGAATAATATTCTTACACAATGATTTTCTTAGAACCTTACTTATAGGACCAAAATTAGTCTCACTTAGAAAAAAATAATAAAGTAATAATAATAATAATTAAAAAAAATTAAAACAGCTAACACGAAATCGAATTCCTGAACGTGAAAAGAATGGTATACATGCATGTAACTCACCTGTGGCTTCTACTCTTAACTTCTCACCTCTCTCACCATCGGCCAAAAGTTCCCCTCCGGTGGCCCTCCTTTTCTTCTTCCTTACTTCTCTCTTTCTCTCTTTAGCCCAACGTAGCTCCTATCCTCTCTCTCTCTCGTTTTGGTTCTTCTTCTCTAATTTCTCAGACTCTTCACAGATCCACCCACACCTTCTCCTTCTTCCTCTCAGTTTTCGCAAAACCATCTCAGCTCAACCTTGATCTGTATCTCCCTCCGGTAGCCCTCCGTTCTACCTTTCTCTCTCTACTTCTCTTTTTCTCTTCGACCCACTGTGATTCCCTCTGTTAAGCCCTATTTTTAGGCTACCAAAATAGAGGCTCTCCTCCCTTGCTCTTTCTTCTTTCCTTTCTCTTCTTTTTCTCCTCCTCCTTCCTTAACCCATGGCCTCCTCTTCCTGTCGGTTTTCCTTCCCGTCGACATCAGCTTTTCATCCCTCTCTCTCACTTCAGTTTCTTCTTCCTTGCGCACCCATGACCTTCTCTCTTCTTCCTTTCCCTTCCTCTCATTCTCCCTTCTTCTTTCTTATTTCCCTTCTCTTCTTCTTCTCCAAAACCTCTTTTCCTTTTCCTTCTTTCCTCCTTCTTCTTCTCGGCACACCACCTCTGTCAGCTTTCTCAAATACCCCCTCTTCTCCTTCTTTTTTTCTTTCTCGGTCTAACATAGCTCCTGCACAAACATGTCTTTCCTCATTCTCTCCTCTCCTTTACTCTTCTTCCTTCTTTTCCCCTCGATGCACCCCCATTTTCTCCTTTTTAACTCCTTTAGCCACTGTCTCTCTCTCTCTTTAACTCCTTTAACCACAGTCTCTCTCTTTTCCTCACCTTCTCAATAGCAAAGTCCCTCCTCCATGTCGTGTCTCTCGTGCTTTTTGTTTAGTCTACTCCTTGATGTCCTTTTGTCTCCTGTAAGTGTGAGTGAAAGTGGTATGTAAGAGTGTGTATTCATAAGTGAGTGTGAGAGTGTGAGTGAGAGAAAGCTTGCATTTTAACTTGGTTGCTTTTGAGATTTTTTATTTTGATTTTAATTAGATAACTTTTCTTTCCTTTTTGGATTTGGATCAAGTTAAAATTTTTTACTTTATTTAATTTTCCTTTTGCAAGATAATTAACATGTCTTTACTTCAAATATTTATTTTGAATTTTTCTCTTTTGATATTTTTAGTTTTGTATTTGGTTTATCCCATTTTTTATTTTTTGTTTTTCTTTTTGCATTTTTTTTAATGTTGTATTTTGTTTTTATTATTATTATTATCATTATTATGTTTTATTATTTTGCCTCTATATAATATTTAATTTTATTTTGTGATTCCTATTTTGCATTTAGTTAGTTAAAGGAGTAACCAATTGATCCATTAAGTAGTTATTAATTTTTATTTTTGAGGTAGGGTGTTCACACACTCTAATTGGGTGCTGTTGCAATTCAAGAAAGATCTTAATTATAGTGGAATGGATACTAAGCATAATAGGTGTATCCACCTTTTGGTCAAGAACATAACAATTGTCATATTTCATGGACTTTTTCAAGTAATTATAATTTGTCCCACTAAGAGTTTTCACTGCTGAAAGTTATTAGAATACAAGGGTTAAGCTAAAAAAATTAGAAACATTTATCACATAATTATAAAAACAAAGTTTCCTCCTAAAGACTCAGCTTATGCAACTATATTCACAAGATTGTTTATTATAATCCCACCTAAGGGTCATTTGTTATAATAAACCATGAAAACTCATTATACATCAAATGACCCACTTAACCAAATGTCTCTAACATCTCCATACCAATAGGATACAAGAAATGTTAGGATAACAATTTAACTAAATCTTAGTAATTATCAAATCATATTGTCAATGCTACATCAATAGGGTGTATCTACTGCCAATGTAATTTATACATAAATGATTATACAATATTATTTTGAAATGGATGCCTCAATTAAATTAACGAACAAAACACTTCCTACAATTGGTCCCACAATAAGTGAGCTTATAATTGCAAGGTGTCAATTGCCAAAGTGATATTCACAGCAAGTAAAATCACTTAATCATGCTTAATAGCAACACCAGTAACTTAGATTTCGTGTTATTTAAGAGGATGCATGATTAATTGCTAAGATTATAAAATAAATTATACATCTAATCTTTAATTTGTTTGCATTATAAAACTTCCAAATAGGCAATATTGGATTTTGTATAGTCACCATTCTTGAAGGTAATATTGATTACATGAAGTCTCCATTTGACTTTTATATGAGGAAAGTAAAACTTCCAGGTCGTAAAAGGGCCAAGACGATGTATCACAATTAAGTTCAGAGAAAAGAAAAATGCCTTGCATAGTTGGCAACATTCAAGAAGGCAAAATTGGCTTCAAACCATCTTTGTTAGTCATTTGTATGAAGTCCAAAACTAAATTTCTTGAAATTTTAAAAGTCTCAAAGTCAATAAAAAAAAAATGATGGAATTTGGGCCTGAAATTGGACCAAATTGCCTTTTAGCAATTTTCTTAGGCATTAGACTCTTCCCAAAATTTTATTTGTGCTAAAATTTATGCCTATTTGAAGTCAAACCTCTCGTTTAAGCATATTTATATTTTTAACTATCAATCTAGCCCTATTACAATATCCCAACACATTTCATCTCACCCATAATAGGTGAGTGCATATTTAAAGTGAGAAATATTCAGTACCAAAATTTCCAAAATCAAATTGACGAAATTCACATGGGAACTAGGCTCAAAATTCAAATTAACACAATACTGAGTTTATAAAGGCATAACTTTTTTCAATAAATTATTTGCAATATCAAAGTACATTATTACTGAGAGTGTGAAAAATATATGATAATTAGATGTACTTAGAATATGTACAAAATTTTTAAGTTCAAAATTTGAAGAGTACCAATTTAAAACCCCATGTCGAATACAATGGAAATTCAAGAAATCATATTTCTAGATTTCATAAAATACAAGAAAAATTACCATTAAAGGGACATAGTTATAAGGATCAAAGTCTATGTAATTTAACTAAAAAGGCGTGAGTTGGTTAGTGTTTTTTATATTTTTAAATAAAATAAGATGAGAATTTGGTTTGTGTATTTTAATTTATAAAGTCAACTTGATCATATTCTCTTGCTCTCTTCATTTTCTCTCTTATTATTTTTTTATTTTTTGGAATTTGGATTTATTTCAACTCGAGAAATGGAACAAAATTATTAAGGGAAAAGTATTTTTAGGGTTTTTTGATTTCATGTTTTTAGAGATTTTCGAAATTGGAATTTTCTTCTTTTTAATTTCAAGAATGAAAGGATTTGTTGATGAAACATATTTTTAGGATTTTGGAACTTATATTTTTTTCATTTGGAAATTTGAACTTTCTTGTTTAAGTTTGAAAGAGTGCAATTGTTATGGAAATATATCTCTAGGAACTTTATAATTATGTTTTTTGAATTTTTGAAATTACTATTTCTTATTTGTAAATTTGAAAAAAGAATTAAATTATTAGGGAAAATTATTTATGAGATTCTGTTATTAATTTGTATTTTCATAATTTATTAAAATGAAATTTCATTTTAATTTTGAAACTCAATTGAAAGCAAATCGTTGAAACCTAAATTTTTTTTTTTTGAGTGCGATGAACCAGTATCAAATAGAACTCAAGGAGCTATAAGGTCTCACTCGGTTCCATTGATTGGCCCCTTAATTGCCTAAGGAGACACACACGGTTGCTCACAAATGAAAAATAGAAAAGTTAATTTATTTTGTGATTTTTGAAACTGCAAAGACCAATATCTTTTTTTTCCTAAGTATTTGATAAAGTGCTAGAGAATTTTTAGAACCAACACAAATCTATTTTTAATACTTGGCCTAAGGAGACTAATGAGCTTACACAGTGACTTTAGCAATAATAAGGCAAATGTGATTATAGAAATTAATTTTATTATTGCATTTTCAAAATCAAAGATTAACTTTTGAAGCTTAAGGAAATTAAGAGTCTTACATGATCTCTACTTGTCAATTACTAAGCACCTAAGGAGACTAGTAGTCTCACATGGCTATTTTTTTATAAAAAGAAAAAATTAATTATTTTGTAATTTAGAAATTATTTAATTAACTTATTTATTTTTGCACTTTTTAGAAAGTATATAAACTTTTAAAGCACCTGATTTCGGGAATTGCAAAACTAAAAAGATTTTTCCTTAACAAAAAAAATAAAGACCCAACATATTTTTCCCATAATTTCCCTTCCCTTTCAAACTTATAATAAAATTATTTTTTTAAAAATAAAAAAATACCAAAAATATTGTTCCTTAATAATTTCATTTTCTTTCAAGATTGAAATATGAGATCCTAATTCGAAATCAATCCCAAAGAAGAAGCAAAAATATCTCTTTCAATAATTTTGTTTCTCATTTTGAATGAAAATAAAGAGGTCCTAATCTTGAAAATTCAAAAGAAAAAGGAACTTAAAATCCCATAATCCTTTCCCTTTATAAACTCATTTCACTTTCAAAATCAAGATAAAATATTCTACTTTTTCAAGAAAAAAAATAAAAGACATAATTTTCAAAATTCCACAAACCCTTTTCCCTGGTATTTTTTGTTCCTATCCAAAAACTAAATTAAAAAACCTAAGTTCAAAAGTCCATAAAAAATAAAAAGAGAAAATGAAAGGAGCCTGACAATGATACTAAATTGATTTTGTAAATTAAAACACACCAACCAAATCTCAATTCATTTTGTTTGTGAAAATCAAACTAATTTCCATTGTCTTGTTCATTTAAAAAAATTAAAAGAAAAAAACCATTAATTGCCACACAATTCTATATATCGAACTACATAGACTTTGATCCCTATCATTGGGTACGTAGGCCATAAGATCTCATCCTAGGTCAAGTCCACCCTTTGTAAATATTCATTTTCATTTATTTTCTTTTAATTAATTTCATTTCCATTTTTTAGTTTCATTTCCATATGTTTTGATATGGGTAATTAAGATAAATTTAAGGTCATATTACGTTGATTTTACTTTACTAACTTAAGGTAATCGTCCTTACGGACGGGTGTTGTGGGGTGCCTAATACCATCCCCCACATTTAAATAGACTCTTGAGCTCATCTTTGTTTTTGCATACCACCTTTCCATTTTCTTTTCTTTTAAAATTAGTTTTCCAAAATTTTCCTTTAAAAATTTTAGTGGTGACTCCTAAAATAAATGAGTTTTTGAAATTCCTTTAAAAGTCAATTTGATTCTTTTTTCATTTCACACCATCCACGTCATGCTCAGTTCTCTGACGAGTTGTCAAGTGTGACATATTGAATTAAAAATTATTGTGGGAGCACAAAAATTAGGTCAAAATGGGTCCTTTAGGTGGGTCCACGTGCCTCAAAGCACAAGTGGGCTTCATAAGTAAGTACAGTTCATCACTTTCAACCTCCAATAGATCCTAAAATGGGTTAACTTAACCAGATTTATGCTCCAACACATGATTAACATTTTTCTAGAGTGATTTGGGGTGTTTTTAGATCAAATTGTTCAAAATTTCTTGATCTACAAAACCCTAAGAAGATTTTAGGAGAAAATGCATGATTTAAAAGCATTTTGGATCAAAATCTTATAGGTTTCCTCCTGTTAGAATAACAATGGAGGACAAGATCCTATCTTCATGTTTTAGACGAGATTTATCCATCATAGTGTTTAGAATTTCTTTATTTATGAAACCCTTATGATGATTTCGACCAAAATCTCTCCAGTTTTACAAATTTTGCTTTGAATTTTTTTCAATTTACATGTTAATGACAAATGAGTTTTTTTTTTTTTTTTTTATGTTTTGCGCATGATCTTGGCATCATTTTGTTCAATATTTCATAGTTAATAGATGCCTTAATCTAACTTTGAAGTAACCTATTCATCATCAAGTGAATCCCATTTGAGAAAAAATTGGGGTTTTGGTGCCATTTGTTCTATGTTAAAAGGAAAGCTCATAATGATTCCATACTTTGAGTCGAGGATAACACAAATTATAGCAACCAGAAGAAATGTTAAAAAATGATAGCAAATATGATCCGTTAAAAGTCTTGATAAAAAAAATTATATTACAAAGATCACTAAGCAAGATAGACTTATATAAAATTATACAAGACTAAACAGATCAATTACAAGACTCATGGCTTTGATACCATTGTTAACAAAAATTCCACACACTAATGGAATATACAAATAACCCAGGTAAATCATCATATATGATAATAAGAATAATACTTATTTGATGAAGACCCTAAGGTAGCCATGATTTCACGAGTAGAGATAACAACTTGCTTTCCCTAATTCTTTTTTAGTATTGAATAAATGAGAAAGAGGATTTTATATAGCTAGAAAGGTTTATCGTGAGTCCTCAAAATTCAAGAGTTAACACACCTTCAGAGAACATGGTGATTTTGAATAAATAAAATATTTTTTTAATTTACAAGATAACTCCCCATTACTCAACTACTTAGATTTATAATAAGATATTATAATTTATAAATTGGCTTTCAAAATCCTCCTCTTATCATTTAGTCAGTAATTTGATGGGATAACTACTGATAAGTTTTAGGCTATAGGTTGGGGCCACTATGGAATAAGCTTGTGGGTAATCCAACCTATCACTAATTACCCATAATTAACTCAGACCCAATCCATTCTTGCTTTATGTCAGAATTGGTTGCTTAATAAAAGACATATATTTTTTTTTTTAATTTTGAAAGATTTTATTATAAGACTTTGAACACATATAATAAAAAGATCCTAATACATAATGCCAAAATTTTGTGATAGGGTCATTTAGAGTGAAAGAAATTTTGATTTCTAACTCTTTTAAAATTAAATATAAAAGGTAACTTTCAATTTATAGGTAATTAATGCCAAAATTAAGGTTAAACATATTGCAACATTTATATCAGTAATTAAGAACAATTAAATATCTTGTATTCTTTGCATTTAAATGCGGATATATATGTGTGTGTGTGTGTGTGTGTGTGTGTGTATGTATGTTTAAAGAGATCATAACAAGAAGAACCTTGTATTTCATAACTCAAACTTCAATCACGACTATACACAATCAGGGATTTTTCACTATACACCTATTTTGCTCCTTAAAATTCACTCATTCACACTAGTACCAAATCAATACACCAAGATCTTTGTTTTTTTTTTTTATAATATTTATAAGGTCGAGGTATAAGTGGTACTGTAACCCATATTTATAATTCATGGGTAGCAGTACTACTAATACAACAACACAATATTATAAATTATTGGACTGTAGTATTAGCTGTATTGCAACCAAGTTTATATTATTTTAGGTCACAGTACTGCCAAGTCTAAAACCTAGGTTGCCATTTTTTTTAATGACAAAGTTATTTTGAAATTGAATGGTATTAAATAAAAGAAATAGTAATAGGATAGATTATTAGCAATTGAATAATGTTATAAGAAAAAAAAGTAAAGATGTAATAAGTATAAATAAAAGAGAAATATAAAATCATGTAATCAAAATATAAGTTAAATGTAAAATCATGAAATTAGAATAGAAAAGAAAATGTAAAAATCATGAAATCAAATAGAAGACAAAACTAAAATCATGAAATTAAAACAAAAGACAAATTTAAAATCATGAAATGTAAACGAAAGAGAAATTTAGTGATCATGAAATTAAAAAGAAAGATAAAATTAAAATCATAACTTGAAAATGATAAAGAAATTTAAAATGATGAAATTAAAACAAAAGAGAAAAATAGAATTAACAGAAAAGGTAATAAATTTATATGTTCAAGTTTTAAAGCATAAAGTAAATTTTGTATATAACATAAAATAACAAAGCAAGAGATTATAAAACATTTAATGATCAAAGTAATGGCTCCCAAAGCCACATCAAGGCTATCATCAAACTCATCATGGGTGCATAGGCTGGATATCTTCTTCATCTCCATCTTCTTCTTCTTCATCTTCTTCTTGTTCTTCCTCTTCCTTGTCCTTATCGTACGCAAAGGTATTTTAACCTGAGGTAGGCAGAGTATTCAAATCCCACTATGGCAACTAAATATGAGGAATAAGTTAAATTAGGGTGACAAAGCTTTCCTGTTAGTGGTGTGAAGGTCCTCCAAGCTCAAAGATCTACAACCATATGCAACATTGAAAGTGAATAGGTCACTTAACAATACAAAGACCAAACCATAGTCAAGTGGCATAGGTGACTATATTGGTGTAAAGTAGGATGGATGAGGACCAGTTGAGGTAAGTAGCGATAGATATGGAGTATAAAATGGAGGTTAATAGTAAAAAGCTCTCCACAGCACCAGAAGGCGCTGCAAAACTAGTATTATCACTCCTAGCTACATTGTCAATTCGATTGTCCCTAATAGGTTCTCAGGAGGACATAAATTTGTGCACCTTTTTTCTAAGTCTACCTGTAAGAATTGGAAGCCAATGAAGTTTAAGTGCATGTATGGAAGGTTAGGGAGTCGTCATGTTTCGATGCTCACCCAAGGCATGTAACATGGATATACAATCATGAAAAGCAAAGAAGTTTAAGATGAAGCACTGGGCACCACTAACAAGATATATCCATCAATGCATTTGTCTCCAATGCCAATGCATATACTTTAATGTACGATCAATAAGATGGGTTGCTAAAAGAGAATGAGATAGTGCATCATGCCATGCATTCCAAGCCATAATAGAGACACATGTTCCTAGCACCAATATTTATGCATTTCACTTTAAAGTTGGATGGTGTAGCAAGCTCCTAAATTGATTGGATCTTGAGGTCTTAGTTGTTCTCGGCTAAACTAATGTAGTATGTAATCAGTAAGGTGCCACACAACAAGGTGAAGGCACATGGGAAGGAAAAATACTAGCTATAAGTCTCATGATGCGAGGCAATAGTCTAGGATAAGTTGTCGTACATGCAGTGCCTCTTAAGGCTGCTAAATAATCTCCAAATGGCATAAAATGTGTTAGAGACATAGTGACATTTTTATCTCCTTAAAAAAAAAAAATTAATGGTGGTAAGGTATTAACCTTATTGTAGCCTATTTGATTAAGCAAGACCTTATATTGTCATATAACTTTCCATGCAAGACAGGGATTCTGGCCAACACACCTCCACTGTGAGCCAATATAAAGAAACAACTGTGAGCCAATATAAAGAAATGGTATAGAAGTGCAACTGTGTGAGCATTAACAAAATAAGTAAGGGCTTAAGTTTGTTATCGAAACCTAAAGACCGTATTGGATAGATGTCTAAAAAAGGATCAAGTTGTAAGGGTAACTCTGGGGCGAGTATTAGGAATCTATCCCAAGCCCATAAGTAGAGCAATGTCAAGCACCTACTAATGTTTACCTCCTCATAAATAGTGGCATTGCACATCTCTCAATAAAGGTGAGCTAAAATAGCTACTCCCTAACTATACTAACCTGCCTCTTCAAAATCCTCCAGTAAGGTCAAGTATATGAGCATCACTCTATGTCCCATTCAATCTGGCATAAGATATCCCTCAATCAATTCCTAATCATCAGAATTGTCAGGAAGTTCAGAAAATGTGTCTGAAAGCTAAGTGACACTCAACCTCTATCCCTAAAGAGTCTTTGGCGATGGTGTCATTCCTAGTAGATACTGGCATACGTAAGGCCAAAGGTAATCAATATGCCCACAAACTGACACCCCATAGCATGGTAGCCTTAGCTAAACTACTGTGCCTTCAAGAGTATTGGTGCATTCACATTGTGTTATATGAAAAGTGTGAGTTTCATGCCACCACCTTTCCACAAACACTAATACAAATGTCTGATCATGATCAAACTTTGCAAGGCGAGAAACTTCATAGAATCTAACCTATTATAAGTAAGGAACTAATCCTAAAGGGGGTTAAATAGACAATCAGCATACGCAATATGTAGTATGCAAAGAATTCAATCTTCTCGTTACATGATGAATACATAAAGTTAGTCATTTTATTATCTAACTAGTCATTAAGTAAGGCTCTCCACTTACTCTGACAAGCCACACAGCTTGTAAGACATGTCTGTTCTGCAAGTACAACAAAGACCCATCCTTGGGCCCTAGATTAACAACATTTTACCGTCTTACCATGTTCACACTTTACAACTATATAATGAAGAACATGTGAACAATTAACTTGTCCAACCATACAAGGCATTAATTATCTAGGATATATAATGGTATATAAATATTTGATAACATAACTATATAATGAAGTACACATGAAAACTTTGAAATGATCACACACAATGCATTAATTGTTTGAGATATATAATGGTACATAAATATTTAAATACACGTCTAGATAATGATGAACACATGATAATAGATAAGCAATAAAACAACAACTATACATTGTCGGGTCGACGAGATAGACATGTTGCATAATTATGACTAATATCTCTGCATAAGCCATACTTAAGTAGCTCACTCGATCACTCTCTCTTGTTGAAATAGGCTGGTATCGAAGAGGGGGTGAATTGGGTGTTTATAAAAGTTTAAGATAAAAACAAAAATTCTTTGTTAAATTAAAAACTTGATGCAAAATTATTTTCAATATATAAGTATGGAAAGTAATAAATAACACAATTAAAGTGCAACAACAAGAAAGTGAGGGAAGAGAGAATGTAAATAGAGTTTATCTTGGTTCGACTCCAATGGGTCAAAACTCTGTGTTGTATGCACTTACTGCAAAAATAATGTACCCTAAAGGTGTAGTGTGCACAAACAGAGTAAATATTCATAGCTTGGCATAAAGCCCCGACATTATTGAATCACAACCCCACATGTAACTCTTAAATGTCGTTCATATTAAGTCACTCATCTGGATAAACTAACTTACACCCTTTGCTCCACCCACATTAGTTTGCTAAAAGAAAGCAGATGCAAGATTAACATAGTGGTTACTAGCAACCTGTCTACTCCATCTCCATCGCCCTCTCCATCGTCATCGTCATCTTTACTAGGGTTACCATATCATTCTGACAGGGCATCATATTCATCCTCATTTTCAAACTCATCCAATATGTCTTCAATATCCTCATCAACAGATAAGAGCCAAGAAGTGATAGATAGGGGCTGGAATGAACTAGGCAGTGAGGTATATCGGGGATATTAAGATTATACTGTTGTGAACACTTTACTTGTCCAATCCACATCGTGACATTTGCTGGATAAGAATTCTCATTGACTATATGTTCATTAGTACCAACAAGTTGACTGCTACATAGGAGTGTTGAAACAACATAGTCTTTTTATAGCTCAGTATTATTGTTTAAGTCAAGTTCTGCTATTCCAATGTGTGCATATAGCTCAACAGAATTCAGTACGGTTTGGAATCTTGCATTTGCCTGCCACATTGATTGAATGTCATCATCATCTCGCAACCTATATGCTTGATACCAAGTTGGACATAAAGATATTGGATGTCTGTATACCAATTGTGACACAAAATGATTTGGTCCCAACTATAGCTTATGACCAAATGCATGTTTTAGCTTATCCAATGTGATCTCTTTGTCAACTTTAATTACATTAACCATGTCACACACAAATGTCATGCTCCTTTCGATGTTGTATATTTCCCTATTTGTATATATACATACAAACTCTTCCTCTTTACTTATTTTTCTTTCACCTAGACTTGTGCATACAACTAGCTAAAAAAAATAATTACTTAATTTACTACTTTTTCCTTTAATACAATTTTCCACCACTTCACTAAAACTAATTTTAAAATCACTTTTTACCCAATTTCTACATCTTTTTTTTTTTTTTTTGCACCACTTAAATATAACTAATTTCATTATATATTCAATTAAAAATTAAATAATATACTAAATCATTTGAAATTATGTATTCAATGATATATTATATACATTATATATTTGATCATATGTATTAAAAATAAATTACAAATTATATAATAAATATACTAAATCTACTTCAAAATGTTTCTATGTATAATATATTCGTTCTCCAACTTCTTAATATTCTAATATAAATACACTTTTTGAATCATAAACCTATATATATAATCAACAACATTATACACCTTTTATCTATAATTTCCAAATTTCTTTTATTATATTTTTACTGTACATTTATAATCTTTCCCCCACCACATCTTTCCATTTCTTCTAACCTTACCATTATTGCTATTTTTTATTTTCCAATCACATTTTAGTAATATGTACATTTTATTAATATTAAATATATTACAAATTATATATTAAATATACTAAATCTACATAAAAAAATTTACATATTTAATTTTTTTTCGTTCTCTACTAATATTATAATGTAAATCCACGTTTTAAAACTTAAACCTATACATATCTTCTACAACATTACACACCTTCTGATCTCTAATTTTCAAATTTCTATTATTATAATTTTACCATACATTTATACTTTTTTTTTTCCCATTTCTTCCAACTTTACTATTATTATTATTTTTTATTTTCCAATTACATTTAAGTAATATTTTCATCTTATTAATATTAAAAATATTTAATATTATGTATTAAATATACTAAATCTACATCAAATTTTATATATATTTAATATTTTTGTTCTCCTACTTCTTAACATTCTAATATAAATTCAATTTTTAAATTTTAAACTTATACATATCATCTACAACATTATACACTTTTTTATCTACAATTTCCAAATTTCTATTATTATATTTTTACCATACATATATGATTTTTTCCTCACCACATCTTTTTTTCCATTTCTTCCAACTTTACCATTATTATTATTTTTTATTTTCCAATAAAACTTTATTTCCACTGTTTACTATGTCTAATATACAAAGCTTGTTACATTTTCCTACATTTTACTATTATTTTTGAATTAAATTTTTCAGTAATATAATTTCAACTCATTCCCATCATACAACTTTTTTCCATTTATTTTATTACTATTATTATTATTTTAATTATTTTTCTTAACAAGTTGTACAACAAAACAGATTTAATGTTCAATGCCAAAAAAAAAAACTATAGCTTCAATTTTCCATGTAATCACATTTGTTAATCCTAACTAATTTCTAATATATGATATATGTCAACAAATCACAAATTTTCGAAGAAAAAAACATTCTATTATCTTTTAACAAAAGAAACAAAGAATGTTCACAGTAAAAAATTATAGAAAAGGAATCATATTAGCAAGAAAAAAAAAAAAGCATTATCTTATAGCAAGCTCCATCAAAAAATGCGCACCTTTCACTCCCAGCTTCAGATGTTTCCCCCCTCGGAACTTACTCTTCACTATTTCATAAACAAACAGGTTCAAAAATGGAAGGGAAAGGGTCGACAGAGGTGCGTTGGTTTATATCATCTGATAACCTCTTTTCCTCTTTCTAGAAACCATTACCTCCATTGGGACAGTGACAATCTGCCATGTGGCATTGCAATTGAAATTTTTCAATAATGTAGTGTCACAATGAGACACGTCAAGGTCAAACTAACCCTGATTGATTGCGGTCTGTATGAGAGTATTACATATAGCGTTCTCGTATAGATTGCTACTCATGATGGTCTGTTAGAGACCGTTATAAATTGCAGTCTTTGACAAATTGTTACTCATGATGGTCTGTTAGAGATTGTTATTAATTGCGGTCTTTAACAAATCGCAACTAATGTCACAGTTTGTCAAAAGACACTACCATTTTTAATTTTAAAATAACTACTAGCTCGTGACAAGTACAATTTTTTAAATTAGGAAAAATAAAAAATGGATCTACGTCAATACTCATGGTGGCACTGGTATTCGGGTATTAAATGCCCTAATCCATTCTCCCACAATTAGCCCCTCCCCTAAGACTCACAAAATTGCTCACACTCTAAAAACTCATGATGCTCTCATAGGTATGTTTATGTTTAGCTCAATGATTGATTTCCAGACACCATAATACATATATATAAACCCTTTTCTTTTAGGCTTTTCCTATTTAAATAATTTGACTGAAATGAAACAAAATCTTTGGACACCTTGGTTTCTTTTATTTGTGCCCCACTTCTTGATGGTTTTGAAAGTTTGACAACCCAGACTTCTTTTAAGAATGAATTTAGGATTTCATCTTTAAGAGCACAAAAATCTTTAATTATAAAATTTGAACAATAAAAAAATAAGTATACAAAATGAAATTATTTTAAATTTTAAATTTTAAATTTTAGAAAGTTCAAGGACATAATAGCCCCTCACATTCCTTTAAATCCATTTCTTTTGTTAAAGCTTTATACATAAATTACATGTGATTTTATACCACACTTAACCTATTACTTTTATTTTCCAATATACATGTGATTTATTATTTTCATTCATAAGGCAAGGGAGTCAACATAATTATGGTATAGTTATTAGGAACTAGTTAATGATTTTTTTTCAAAATTTCTGATACTCACCTTATATAACAAGAAATATTTGTTGAATGCCATGTACATATCCTATCTAGTTAAAGTGGAAGAGCTATGAGCAAATGTTCATTACTAGTATACTTTAATTTAAACAAACTTAATTATTTGAGACCTAGCTTAATATTGGAATGCTTGATCATTATGTACTCATTATCTTCATTTCTGTCCAATTGTTTATTAGCTTCTTGTTAGTGCCCTTTTGAAAAGAATGAACTAATCTTCCTAATTGATGGTGATCAATTGTGATCATAATTAATGTAGAATTGCATATAGGATTGTCATCTTTTTTAGTCAATAAATCAAGAGGATATTAAAGGATGCCACCTAGGTACATTTATGACAATGTTGCAATTTCTACTTGTACGCAAAATACAGAAAAAAAAAATATTCATCAACATATAATGGTATACTAAAGTATATAGGCACTATGCTTATCATTATATTTATATATTCATTCCTATATTCTGCTCAAGCTTTTTTAAGGACTTATACCATATCTCATGTAACATTGCTTAAAAGCAAACTCCAATGTCAAACTTCAATGTCTACATAGAGGAAACCTTTCTATAGATCAGTATTTAATCAAGATAAAAAATATTGCTAATAATCTTAAGCATGATAGCTCTCCACTTTCATCATCTGATCTTATTACTCAAGCATTATCTGGGATGGATGCTGAGTATAATTCGATTTTCGTTCAATTGCTATATAAGGACAATTTGACATGGATGGATCTTTAAGCCACAGTTAACCATGAGTCTCATTTAGAACAACTTTACAATTTTACTAATCTTACTTTGACTCAATCTATTGGTAATTTTTGCTATCAGTAACTCTAGAACTGAACATCATCGTAGCCATGGGAGACATGGATCTCATGGTAAGGGATGAACGTAAAGAGCTATGTCAAAAATAATCTAACCAAACTATTTTGTGAGTGTATGTCACATTAACATAAATGGCCTAGCTCAAATAAGATAACTTAGAAAGCACAAGATCTTGAAAGCCCAAGTCAATTGTAAATAATGTTGCCAGCATCAAAGAATTGTCATTAATAAATACCAAGATTTTTGCATTATGTGACTCTTCTGTAACTGGACTTGTCATAATTGGCAACATTATTTAAAAACTTCCTATAATAGTAAACTAAACATTAAAGAGTTATTGGATATCTTGAGCATAAATACTCAGTGTTTTGCAGAAGATGTTGTAGAACTTGACCAATCAAACTCGTACAAATATTCACAGCTAAGTGCTTTTATCTATGTAACTTTGTTTTCTTCTTTACATGTCTTTCTATATGAGAGAGTGTGTTCTGTGTGAGAAAGCGAGTGTACTGCTCATTCCATTACATTTCTTATTTTCAAATTCAGGGTGATTCCAATTATGATTATTATTATGTTGTAAAAGCTTGTAGGATTGATCCTTAACTGAGGGTTACCAGTGTGTTGGCGTAAAAACTTAGTAGTTGTACCCTATAATGTAAAGTTGACCGTTATACTTTTGTATGTTTGGTTTAATGGAATACTTAGCTAAGTAAGCTAGGGAGTGGACGTAGGATAAATGGAGATATGAGCCATTACAAATCTCTGTGTACTAGATTCTCTCTACCATATCCTTTTATATTCATGCATTGACATTTCCTTAGGAAGCAAGTGGCATATTCCTATTCTTACTCCTATTGTTCCTCCTACCGCTCTTATACCTCCAACTCCTGATATGGTCCTTAATAGGGCACATTCTATGCCTATATTTGCTACTCTTATGACCACTGTTTGAGCAACATCACTAATTATACCACACCATTAGGCTGTTTTCAAAAACCATTTTAGGACTCTTTATTGATTGGATAATATTTGCCTACTTCGAACTTCTGTTATATTTATTGGGCTATGTTCATGACTATTAACTTTTTATAATTTGCTTATACCTAGCTTTAAATTTTACCTATTATATGGTTTATCTGTTACTATGTGAAATATGCCTATATGTTATCTATCTCTATATCTCCTTCTCTATGCTTATGTCTTTCACATTTGTTAAAAATGGTGAGAATAACACAATGTGCTTAACTTGAGGGGGAGCAATTCAAAAAACCCAATAAACACTAGCAAATCTAAATAAGAATGAGCCAATCAAAAAGTTAAACATATTGAATTGAAACGGAGCTACTGATGCTTTGACTTGGAGTACTGAAGTTTTAACATATTCAAAATAAAAGGGGGGATTGTTAAAATAATATCTTTATTATTATTTAGTGATTATGTGAAAATTATCTAACTAAACTATTATGTGTGTGTCTGACAAATTCACACAAGTGGCCCAGCTTAAACAAGATAACTTAAAAAGGCCCAAGACAATGAAAGCCCAAGTTAACCGTAAATATCTTCGTTTTAAAACACTGTCAACATCAAGGAATCACTATAAATAAATACCAAGATTTCTACATTGCATGATTCCACTATCATCAAACTTACCATAATTAATAGCATCGTTGAAAAACTTCCCATAATAGTGAACTAGCCGTTAAAAGGCCCCTAGACATTTTCAACATAAATACTTAGTGTTTCATAGAAGATGTTGTAAAACTTGACCAATCAAACTCACTTAAATATTCCTAGATAAGTGCTTCTATCTGTGTGAATTTGTTTTCTTCCTCATATATCTTTCTATGTGAGAAAGTGTGTGTCGTGTAAGAAAGCAAGCATATTACTCATTCTAATGACCTTGCTATTATACATAATCCATCTAACTTTAATGGTAAGGCATACCTCACTATGCATAATGGTGTCAAACTCCCTATTCTATATATTGCTCTTATAAACTACCATATCAAGATAATCAATGTCGTGTTATGACTGATGTTTTTTATGCACCCTAAATCACTAAGAATCTGCTTATGTTTCTCAGTTAGTTATTAACAATGATGTCTTTATTGAATTCACTTTTGATGGATGCTAGATAAAGGACAAGAAGACATAAATGATGTTGCTCAAAAATAGGCTCAATAATGGTTTCTACCAAATGCCAGTTCCAATTGTTTAGGACATAAGAGATACCAGTTAATGCTTCATGGATCAGAATGTGCAGACCTTTATTGAAGAACTATGGCATTGAAAGTTAGGACATCCATCTCATAGAATTTTAACTCAAGCTTTTAAACAATGTAATGAATGATTAAATAATAATAATAATAAGAAATTTAATTTAAGTGAAGCCTGTCAATTTGGTAAAGCACATGTTTTTTCCTTTCCTCAGTTGCAATCTCATGCTTAAGTACTAATAGAATAAGTTTATAATAATCTATAGGTACATATGCTTACTGAAAGTTCTAATGGTTTTCATGATTACATAATGTTTCTTGATGATTTCAATAGATTTCTTTGGGTTTATCCATTAGAATACAATAGTAAAGCTCTAAATGCATTTCAATAGTTAAGAGTTTAGTTAAGGACCAATTTGATCGATAGATTAAAATTCTACAAAGTGATTTTGGGGGTGAAGACATGAGTTTCACTGAAGTTTTAATGTCTAATGGAATTCAAACTCATTACTCTTGTCATCATACCTCAATGCAGAATGCAAGGGCCAAACAAGAACATCATTAACTTGTTGAATTAAGTTTAACTTTGTTTGCTAGGCTCAAATTCCTCTTCATTATTGGTGGGAAGCTTTTTGCACAGCTACTCATATCATTAATTGGTTGCTTATCCTTGTGTTGCATGGTCATACGCCCTTTGATAGATTATTTCACAAGCCACCAGATTATACTTTTTTGAAAATATTTAGTTGTGCAACAATCCATGCATTTGACCTTACAATTGACATAAGTTACTAGGCCATGAACTTGTTGTCTGCTATGTTCCTTCAATAGACTAAAAGGCATATTGCTTCATTAAGGCTTTACCGCACTCAAGTTTCAACTTACTACGAGACAAACTTAGTGTGTGTGTGACACCTACAAGTTTGCAAGGGGGAGTTAAGACATAATCAGCTCAGCTAATTATGTAGTGTATTGTATTATTTATCTAGTGTAAATCATAGTCTTATTCACATGATATATAACATGTGCACTATCATGTAATCAGTGCATTTTCTGTTAGCTTTATTTCAACACCTGGCACCACCTCACTGGCTTCATTTCAATTACCTGTACTATATATTTGACTCGATTGATTCCTCTTCAGTATCAAGTGCTAAGCACTTTTTACATACTAGTATATCATATGTTTTTCTTCTTTGTCTATCTTTCATCACTCATATATCCTTTCATCTAAACCATCGGTCGAGAAAATAATAACAATTTGTTTTAAAACTTCTTTCAATGCTACTCTTTATTTTTGGCCAACTTTCTATGCTACTCATATGATTAACAATTTGTAATTACTCATAATTTTGTTTAATTAAGATTCATGTTCCAATAAAATTCATGGAATAATTGTCATACCAATATATATTTTCGCTCAACATTATACATATATAAGTATTTACAATTTTTAAAATATCATTAATTTTATTAGAAAATTAAAAAAGTAAAGAAAAAGACATATATATATATATATATATATATATATGCTGCGCTTGGGACCAGGTTTCATATATTGACCTCAATCTTGGTCCAAGAGGTATGCATAACCCAACCTGAAACAATTGAGTCAGTCCAGGTTGACCAGTTTGGCCCAAGTTATGCACACCCCTAATAGGTGAACATGAGATTATTTTTTACAATCCTTTTTTCCAAAAGAAAAAAATTCAATAGACTGATTGGACCTGCAACTATAGGAAGTGGAAATGGCAACTAACCATAGCCATAATCTTAAAGGTTTAGGTTAGGATGGATTTAGGAGGTGTGTAGGGGCAGTCGCCCCTTGAGATTTTTAAAATTTTTACTTTTATATATAATTTTAATTCATATTCTTCATTTAGTTCATTAATTACTAAGATTTTGCCCTTTCTACAAAAAAAAAAGGAGAAAAAAAAACCAAAGCTACATAACTCAAAAATATTTTTAGTAATTTTTTAATAATTTTCATCATTGAATAATATTTATTTTTTCTAACTTTGTCACTAAAACAAAAATTACCTAGATTCCTAAACTAATAGCTAAAACAAACAAAACTTAGTTTCCTAATCAAATAGCCAAAACAGAAAAAAAACCTAGTTTCCAAGTTCAATATCCAAAAATAATAAAAACATAGTTTTACTAATATGCATTATTCTTAAAAGAGTGGTGGTGCCAATATGATATTAAATATATCATTCATGTGGTAGTGCCACTAATTTGCATCGTGGGACTTTAAGCCAATTTCATTCATGTGGTGCAACCTCTTTCTTCAAAAAATAAAATTCATCTTCATCTTTTTTTTAATATTATGATCATCATTTAATTACAATTTTATAGGTTATTGAAATGCAATTTTATTTTTATGCAGGGAAATTGAAGAAAATAGAATTTTCATGTCATTCTTTTGAATTGAAAAGAACTTGAATCAATAAGATTTACTTGAAACTAATGGAGTCTATGATGTGATGGCATCTTTTGACTTTATGTTCATCTTGCATTTTATAATTGAGATATTGGGAATTATTGATGATTTGTGTGAAGCTTTGCAACGTAAATCTCAAAGATATATTGAATGCAATGTAATTAGTGTCTCCAAAGCACTTGTTAAAAAATTCAGAAAAAGTGGATGAGATCCTTTACTTGAGAAAGCAAAGTTATTTGGGAAGATCATGATATAAAGATCCCAGATTTGAGTGCTTGTTACAATGCTGGTCAAAGTCGATCTCACCATCAAAGAGATGACTTTGCAGTGGAGCATCACTATCGATATAATATATTCAAATCTATTGTACGTTCATTGTTGTAAGAAATGAGTTTTTTCTTCAAGGAGGATATAATGGAGTTACTTGTCCTAAGCTCTGCTCTAGATCCATAGAACAATTATAAATCATTTTAGGTTGTAGATATTTCCAAGCTTGTGAATAATTTTTATCCAAATGACTTTACAAAACAAAACAAAAAATCTAAAGATTCAATTGAAGCATTTTGAAATTAATGCTCATAAAAGCTCAGAGTTCAAGAAAATTTCAATAGTTGCAAAATTGTGTCAAGTGCTAGCAAAGAAAAAAAATTAAGAATTCATCCACTTGTTAATTTATTTTGTACTAACTCTTTTGGTGTCTATAGCAACAATGGAACATACATTGTTAACTATGAAAATTGTGAAAACAAGGCTCCGAAACAAGATAGAGGACGATTTTCTTTCAATTTGTTTGGTAACATATATTGAGAAAGACATTGCTTGAGAATTTTTAATAGATTCTCTAATTGATGACTTTGATATTTTGAAAACAGAAAAAGTAGAATAAATTTAGAATGTTTGACTTAAGAGAATAAAATGATAGTTTAAATTTATTTCATATTTTGTGTATTTTTTGTAGAGCTTTAATTATTAATCAAATATGGATTTTTGTTAGTAGAATATCAAGAGGCACCATATTACTCCTCTTTGTACTTTTACTTCTGTGCTCACATTGAAATCAATTCTTAGATCCATCCCTCTGGTTAGGATCCCTCTCACTACTTAATGGACTATTGGTGATTGACCGAATTAACGTATTTCAATCAAAGATAAAAGCGAAAAGGGATTATATTATTCTTCAATAAAAATTTAATAAATTCATATATGATTTTTTAATAATATCATAATATATGTGTATAATTATTACAGATAATTGTATAATTTTCAAATTAAATTATACAATTTTATGTTAGCATTGGTTAACATATACTTATTATATGTTAACTGAAAAGTATAATAATAATATATATACATACATATATATATATATATATATATATATATATATATAGGTAACAACTTGATTCATTGAAGGAATAATTACTCTCCATATCTTCTTAAAGACTAACTAACATAATATTTTTGGGCAATATGATCAATTGTCAGTTCCAAGTTGTGACTAGGCTCTACTCAGCCTATCATTTCAAACCAATACCAGTTGCTTTCTTCAAATAAGTAACTCTCGCTCACTATTATTAAATGTATAATTTTGCTAAGAATAACATGGTCCAAGCCACATAGTGCTTGTTATATAACAGTCAAGGTTATCAAACTCGCAATTTTAGACAGACTTGTAAGGGAAAGGTGGACTTATAATGTAAAATCATAAAAGTTTATATACATGTTTTATTGAATAGCTATTGAATGATGAATATAACCATATCACAAAAACACAAGTAAAAATTCATTTATAAATACTCATTTCATAATTCATAACTTATTCTTCTCATTCAAATTGATATACAAATTTCAATAAACTCTATACATTAATACAATAATACTCTTTTAATATAACTAAGTCTCAAAAACAAAAATAAAAATTCAACAAAGATATTCAGGTCTTGGATTATAGTTAAAATTTTGTATAGTGTTTTTAAAATTAAAAGAGAATCACATAAAGAATGAGAGTGTATATTTGACTTGTTAATTTCTTTTCTTTTTATCCCATTTCTTCTTCTTTTTTCTAATTTTAAAAGCACACGTCTTACATTTTAGTGAATATTCAACATTAACAAATCCAAACAAACTAAAAAGGCATGTAAGTTTCAACCCCATCTTCTCATCAAATCAAACTATCTCAATCCAAAAAATCTATTCAATTTTTAAAAAATTGATTTTAATTTTTAAGAAAAAAATAACAATTTGTCTTCTCAAAATATGATCAAGACACTTGAATATAAATTACTGGCAAAAGGATTAAATAAATAAATAACGGTCATATATACCAAAGCCACACAAGCTCATATTGCTAGCACTAGAACAGGGAAGATCCTAGCATTTGATGAATCCTTCCTCGTCCTTTCGTGTTTCCATTTCTTTTCTTCTCTCGCTGACTGTTTGATCCCCCTTATTCACTATCAGTTTTCTTCTTGAATTCTTTTGCACTTCTCTATTCTGTAGCTGTTATTTCTGCTTTTCTTGTTCCTCTTCCAGCTTTATCCTCCTGCTCAATATCCTCTCTGTCTCTTCTGCACGTTCCTCTCACGGCCTTCTCCGTCTTAGTTCTATTTTCTTTTTGCTCCTCTAACTCATTTCTTCGAAACTTTTTTTCCCATAACTTCTCCATTTTCTCATCCTCTCTCTCAGGTTCTCTCTATTCACTATCTCTCTTTCTCTTCCTTCCTCTCTTTTGTTTCTTCCTATTGTTTCTACTTTGTTTCTTAACCTATGAACAAGGCTCTTTATTCCTCTCAGTTCTGCCCTTTCATTTTCTCGATGCATCTCTTGCTGTTGCTTGGTGCCATGCAGCAGCTCGAGCAAAATGCAAAATGCATGAATGTTTATTTGGGCTGGGTTGAAGAAAGAAGATGCATGAATGTTTATTTAGGCTAGGCCGCTATTTCCATCTCATTTGTTTTATAGAAATGTGGGCTGGGATCATGAACCATGTCTGATGCGTTGTTCTTTTTCATATCATGTAAATTTGGGTTAGAAAAAGGAGTGTGTATGCAACTCGATGGACTCGGTTCAAACTATGCGAGTCTACTGAGTTAGGTCCAAGTTTAATTGAGTTTGAGTTAATTCTAAGTCTTCATCCAATTTAAATCAAATTTTTTATCTAAAAATGTAAACTTGTCAAATTTAATAAATTAACTTGTGAGTTTGACAATAATAATAACAGTAATACTTGAATAAACTACTATAAAAGATTGGGCACATTTTTGAATACCAAAAACATACGACCTTCATTGAACTGTTGATAGAAAAGAAACGCTATTATAGTTAACATTTGATTTTGCTTATTTACTAAAGGCCTTCAATTATTATATTTCAGAAAATTTGTGTTATATATATATAAATGGACATGTTGACTTTGAAAAATAGAGTTTGAAGTGACATATAATGTATATTCAAAGATTAATTTTAAAAGTTTGGAGATTATTTACAAGTGGCCCGAAAGTTCAGAAAATTTTTGTATATCGCTAAGAATTTCTAACGGTTGACATATGTGAACTGAGGATGGCAACGGTTAGGATGGAGTTTGAATTGATCTTCACAGGGCACGACATCTGTATGTGCAGTCAAACTTTCATGCAACCTAAAAATTATTGGATGCCCTTATATTTTGAGTAAAGTATGACAATATGTTTAATTATAATAAATTATTGAATAAAAATTTAATAATTTAGATTTAAAAATAAGAAATATAATTATATGACCCTATACAGTTCTCAATATAAATATGAATCATTAAATTTCTTTTACAATCCACAATAATTAAACATGATACCTAGTTCTTGTGGAAACATGACGAAATTCATATTGTCCTAAAAGGGATGAAAAAAGGATTGCTATGAAAAAGGATTTCTCGGGGCTTGGAAAAGAGATCCCAAAGGACTTTTCTTCCCTGGCCACCATCTCCAGAAAGCAGAAACGATAGAGTGAGTATTATTGCGTCTCGTGACTTTGTTCAGCCCAATGAAAATGAGATTCAACAATGAACTTGCCTATCCCTCGTATATATGCCCACCATCCCCAGTCTGCTTTCTTTACATGAGACAGAAAGATCGCTCTCACCCCCTTGGCTTTGATATTTGATTCGCTGGTTAAATAGAATATTTGCAATTTGCATACATTCAAGATATGACACTTATTCTCATCTCTCACATCTGAAGGATCAAAATAATTGACATGCATATTAATTGAGAAAATCTTCTTAACTGAGTTTTTCTTTTATTAGACTTGATACTATATATAAAATTTTCAGGCATTTGGTGTTATATAAATATTCTATGCTTATATATATAATTTCTGTGCAAGTAGGTTGTTAATTATAATTTTGCACTATATATTTAACAAGATTAATATGTTTTAAAATATCAACTGTATACCTCATTATTAAATATAAAAGTATTTCCAACACTGAAGCAAGCTTTTTTGCTGACACCTCATGGTTACATTCCTTATATGCCTAGATATCATCTTCTTCCTGTAATCTCTACAGCTTTCAGTGTTCTTTAGATGGGTGTCCTTCTCTCATGACTCCACATAGTATCAGAGGTCTGGCTAGCAGACTTTTGGGTTCAAAATGCTTGCCTGTAGTATTTAACTGTAACTTGTAAATGTAGTTTGGGTCCATTATTATATAGAGTATAGACCAACAAATTTGTTTATTATTAAATTTTTTCTATAAATATAATCTATATTATTATAAATTAACATTATATGATTAATTTTTTAAAACATTTCTTGCACATGTTGATAATATTTTGAAATAATCATGCAAACACTCAAAGCTATGTGTTCCAATGAATGATAATAGAAAAAAGAAAAGAGAATATTTTATTTAAACATTTCTCCTGTTTAAAAAATATTTACGAGAGAGGAAGATTTTATTTATCAACGCAATTTGAGTATTGACCAAAACATATGTTAATAAAGGAATGTAATTATTACAAGGTTTTTTCCCTGTGCATTATAAAATTGAATAAGATTCACATTTAATGTGAAACAATTAATAAAAACTTAAAAATTAATGCTCCGACAGCAAATCAATATACTTACTAAAGTATTACGTACATTCGATTCATAAAATCCATATAGTTTAGCTTTAAAAAGAAAACAGAAATATTCTTATGCAGTAAATTTTTCCTTTTAATGCACTTATTATTAAGTTTCCTTTCTTAATTGTTTTTATTATCAGTTACAAATTGTTGGACAAAGTTTAAGTAAACTTTTTTTTATTAAGTTGATCTCAATAAAAACGATAAAAAAAATTTTGTAAAAAATTTCAGTCATATAATTTTTAGTTATAATTTTTTCTATTTATTATATTTTTATATTTTTATATGAGAACTTAATAGGAAATACTGAAAAATCAAACCTAAATTTAGTATTCCAAATTTTTGTTGATGAAAAAGCAGAAGCAACTTTCAGAGCATGGAACCTTGCGAGGTATCTCCGTTCGTACGGTTCAGTCAAATAAAGCCAAACAAAACTGATGTGCAAGAGAATATAGTCATCGTATAAGATTCTTCAAGTGGAACAAAAGATAAAAGAAGAAGAAACGATTTGGTCAACATACTTGCAGATTCAAGAATTTGTGTCTTACTCCAGAGGGTTGGAGAAAAAGTAAAGATGGAAGTTCGTCAAGATAGAGAACAATCACCTTTGTTTAAAAAACAGTTTATTCTTTTCCTGTGAAGCATAACATATAGTACAAGGTGTACTATATTACACTATGCCTGTGAAGTTTGAACCAGATGTGGGATCACCCAACACAAGTGATCCACTATAAGTTTCTCTCATCCCACTGCCGCAACTTCCTCTTCTCAAGGCTTCATCAACGATATGACCCAAAATGTGGTTGTCTCTGCCCTGACTTAAAACCATAGAAACGTACGAATGAGTCAAGAAATCACCAGGTTGACATCTTAGAGCTTAATCCTGTATGCACTGTATATGTAATGGAGATGTTGTGTTTTTTTTTTTTTTTGGTTCGTAGTTGTTTATATTGTTGTAGTTTTCCTACAAACAGGAATGTGAGCGAAGCTAATAATAGGAGTGGAGAACATGGTCGAACACATCGGAAACCACGTCCTAAGACTTCTGAGTACATTGGAGTTAGCAGGTGTGATGTTCCTTAATTCTCTGATTAATTAAGCAATTAATTTATGCTGATGTTTTGGATTGATTCTCAGAAAATAATTTTGGCATATATATATAGGCACGCAAGTCGTTGCGAAGCATTTGTGTGGGACAGCACCATTAATAATCCTGGAAAGAGAGGAAAAACGGGTTAGTATATTGTAGTACGTACTGTATTAGCTCTTTATTCTTCGAATATATATTATTGCTGTTCAATCAGCTTACTAATTAAAAGTCTTATACTTATTTGTCTTCCCTGGACCTCTTTCAAACTGTTGCAGTGTATCTTGGTTAGTAATTTCTTCGTTTATCAATATCTAGTTTCAGTAAATTGAGTAAGGTGATGCATAATTAGATGTTAGCTAGAGTTTAAGAGTATGGACTTAATTAATCCCACTGCTTAACTTAAAATCTTAGAGCAATGGCCACGGTTGGTAGGACGGAAAGGGGACCACAATGAGATAGAATGGAGGGAATACTCTATCATTTGTGGGAATCCTTATTTTCTCACCACCATGATGAAAGGAACAGAAATGAATAATAATTTTATCTTCTTGTCTTTTTTTTTTTTTTTGAAAAAAAATTTTATCTTCTTATCTTTGTACTATATAAAGTTTTACAAAATGTGAGAATTTTTTTTAAAATAACATACGGATGAAAACATTTTAAAATATTGAAAATTTTTTATGATTTTATTATTAGTAATTATAAATATTGTTTGGAAATTAAGGATAAAAAATATTCATTTTTAGTAAGAGTATTTTTTAAAAATTTTAACAGATTAAAATGAAAATAAATAAATAAATATTTTAATATTTTTTTGCACTAGGTTGTCATAGCCATTTGTTTAACTTTTCTTTCTATTTTTTTAACATTATTTTTATCATACCAAACATATAAATGGAATGGCATTTCTTTTCCTTCCTATATTATATATCAAACATAATTAAGGTCATCCCATTTTAATCCATTCACATTCCTGCATATAATTAAATTTGTAGGTCAATATTCACTTATTCTGTCCTTATTCAATTCATGTATTTGTAATGCGTCACATACCATGTATTCTTATTAAAACTAGCTAACATGGTGCTATCCAAAAGTTGAGAGAAAAACCAAAGAAAACAGAGAAGGAAAAAGAAAAAGAAAAACAATTCTGGCTTTACACACAACAGAGGAGTAATGTAACACTTTCTTCTTGGACTCTTTTAGTTAATTTGCTTTAAAGGGTTAATTAGGGCTTGAAAAGACAATTTATAAAGCAAAACCTACATGGCCTTTCTTCAATGCCGTTCTCTTTCTCACCCACACACACCCCTCTTTCTTTGACAGGTGGTTTTGTGGATGAAGTCGATGCAGCTAGAGCTCGTGACTTGTTTGCCATTGTCAAAGAAGGAGGTCAAAGAAGTAGAAGGTCAACTATTGAAATAAAATAAAAATTTTTTTGTAATTACAATTTAATATTTAAAAAATTGCATTGAAGTCTTTTATCATTCTTTATAAATAGATAGTTTTAAAACTTTATTTTTTACAACAGAAAAAAGAGCAATTTTATCTAAAGAAAAAGTTGGGACATATATAGAAAATTGTGAAATTAAAATTCTTATATTAGTAAGAAATATAAAAAATATTGTATTATTCTTACTATATAGAAAATATATAATTCTTATTTTTTTCATAATAAAATTATTTTTTCGTTGTCCATGATTTTTTTTATCCTATTAAAATTTTTTTACATAAAATTTTATGTGTCATATCAAATTATTAATTATAATTTTACTTTTATTCAATGTCTATTTTTTCTACGACCATTAAGATATGGGGCCACTCTACTGCTACCAATTTTCCTATATGTGCTTCATAAATATTTCTCGTTGAAAATTACTGATTGACTAAATTAGATTTAGCTAAATTCCAATACATGATTAAACATACTGTTATAGATGAGTACCTATGAGAAAGAACTCTGGGAGATGAAGAATATGGTCAGGGATAAGTGTCTTATTGCTATTAGAAGGCAAGTTTGTGGATTACAGAAGAGAGGAACCGCTTTTTATGATATAACGATTAGACAATTTCATAATAATATTGCAGCAATTAAATCTTAAACTTGACTAATTATTCAGAATGGGTAACATTAAAAAGATAAGGAGCATTTCTAGGGGTTTCCTCTGCTTATCGAGGAGTTACCAGGTTTATGCTAAAACTCTCAACTTTCCTTTAAATTGTATCTCGCATTCTTTCTCTCCATCTAAGTCCGTAATATAAATATGTGAAAAAGTAAGTCAAAAAGGATATGTGAATTCATCAATTAGATTGGTTATCTCACTGATTTGGTATATTTAAGATTTAGTAATTATTATGCTTGTTCATCAATACCATTTCCACCAAGTTAATTGCATGGTCTCCACTCAACACTTAAATCCACTTTAAATTTATGTAAATTCAATTCCTTGGTCATAGGATCAGCCACCATTCCTTGATAATTGTATTATAAGTCTTCTCATGAATAATTAAATACTTACTTTTTCGAACCCGTATTCTATAGTCCATTTAATTTCGAATTTAAATGCACTTGATGTATCTTCCCTCCCCATTGTATCAAAATAAAATATTTCTAGAAAATACTAAAAATCAAATATTATATATATATATATATGTGTGTGTGTGTGTGTGTGTGTGTGTGTGTGTGTGAGAAGTAGGAAGTTGGAGCAGACGAAATGGCAGGCCAGGTGGGCAAAAGTAAAGGAATCCGAGGCATTAGTTGGACACATTTGGTGAGTTCATATAATTTCATGATGTATAGTTGTGCTCTAAATTGATTAATTTTATAAGATTTAAATGTTTAAATTAATTACGTGTACTGAATTGGACAATCAGATTCAGAGGAGGAGGCAGCTAGAGGTTATGATATGGGGTCGATAAGATTGAAGGGCCCCAAATCACCCACAAATTTTGATCTCAAACATTATGATGCCTAAAGCATTCTCAACAATCCTATGATTCCAATCGGCAAAGGTGCTTCCAAGTTGCTCCAGAATTACATAGCCCATGATATTCTTTCGCATATCATCACAACAATGAAATTCGCAACCCTAGTCTCATCCCTCCTGATTCAGTCGGCGACCACACAGCGTCGTTTCGAGACCAGAGCTTCCCAGATGGGTGTTCAGAGTCCGTGTACGGGGAGTCTCTAATGGATCATATGCTGAATCAAAGTATTGATTGGAGTATGGCGGATTTCGACTGGAGTTTTACTTGGGGCGAGTCTCTTATGGATCTGCAAGAATTTAGGTTCCACCATGTGGGTCACACTAACGTTTCAAGCTCCATTGAATTTCCCTCTTGTGCTACCCAAATTTAAAATCATGTCGATTGTTCTGTTAAAACCTTACGAGCTTCAAATGTAATACTGGGTTTTTCCAATTTAATTGTTAGCTTGAAAAGGTGAAATTATGGTTAAAATGAACAAGATGTCTAAATTTTTTTGACTTGGCTTGCGTGTGAAAACGCGTAGGCGACAACAATCATGAAGAGAAGGTAAAGCGAAGTTATGTATCGTACATGCTTCAATAACCTCAACACTCTTCCTACACTCGGGACATTTTGGGCTGGTCCGTAGGATAGATGGGCTAACCTGTACTTAAATGGGTCACTTTTAACAGATCCAAACTTGTACATATGTGGGCTAAACAGGCTGCTTTGTAGGGTTGACTTGTTTCGATAGTGCCAATAATTTATTCAAAAAGTGGATATCGAATTTGAGTATGAATAAATAATATTATATAAATAAATAATGTCTTAGTTGACAAATTATTAAATTTTATGTTTAATTTTTTATAAATTAAAAAATACAAAATAAATAATTTTTCTAAAATTAAATGACAATTGTTTGTCTTTAAATTAAATAGAACAATATTAAAACTTGTAAAAAACAAAAAATCAAACGTACATTTAAATGTTTTAAATTTGAATTCTTTAAAATTCTGAAAAAAATTAAGTTATATAATAGACTTTAGGAAAAATAAGTACATTTAATGATCAAGTGATGAGCTGTTGGTTTATCGCTTCGAGATGTAAAACGGAAAGTGAAATGAAATTTGTGAGAATTGGCAATGCGAAGCGGATTGGAGATGCTACTACATAGGACAAGCAGAAGAAAACCAGAACTTTTTAGTTTCTTTGTAGGAAACGATACTACAAAAATCATTTTCTAAATAAAAATTCTCATTTTGCTAAGACTTTGTTTGGTATAAAAAATTGGAATTAAAATATAGAATCATAATTTTAATTCTAATTCCATTAGAATTTGAGTTAATTTAAAATTTTAAAATTCATATTTTGATCATATAAAGAATTAAAACATAAAAGTGCATTTTATATTAAATTCCAATTCTATAAGTGATAAAGATTATAAAAAAGCATTGGCATATAGATATATATATATATATATATATATATATCTATATATATATATATATATATATATACACACACACACACACACAAGTAATAAAAATAATACAAAATTAATATTTTTAAAAAAAATAATTTTTTCTTAATCTAGTTTAGATTAAATAAAATATTTTTCATAGTAATTATAACAGTACATCGTTTAATATATAATAATTATATTTTCAAAAAAATTATTTGATTCAAATTTAACATTTGTATGTGTAAGTAATGTTCTTTTATGAATATGAATATATATGCATATACAATATTATGTTATAAGCATACATACCTATGTGTGTATAGTATGATTTCGTGCTATGATATGATATTGTATTTGTATATATATAAACATATATGTAAATACGATATAATATAATAAATATGTAATGTCATGTTATGTGCTTATACTTACATGTATATATGCATTTATGATATGATATCATTATGTGTACGTAATGTTGTGTTTATACACTCACATGCAAGCATACGTATATGTGTAGAGACACACATTTATGCACACACAATGTCACTATGCTTCATAAACGTATATGTGTATGCAATTTTGTATTTTACTTTTATTTGTAAGCATATATAAAATATTTATATGTGTTTGTATAATTGTATGTATAATATTATATCAAGTATATGTATTTTATATCTTTTAAAATTTTATATGTTATGTGTTTGTGTACGTAATATTATGCACCTACATTATATATTATTTTTCAAAGTTGTGTTGCATAAATGTTATATATATTTACATATACATACATACATAAAATATATATCATTTCATATAAAGGCATAAACATTATGTATTCATTATATAAATGTCATATTATTTTAATTATTTATTTTTATTTTATTTTAAATTTAACTTATAATTAATTTTTAACATATAAATTTTACATTCTAAATCTTATTTTTTATTTCTTTTTTTTTTACTTTAAATCTTAATTTTTTCTATTTTCCTTTAAAAAATTATTTTTGTTATATCTTTTTTATTTAAAAAAAAAAAGATATAGTCTATTCCAATATGACTTAGTCAAATCTAACTAGATTTTGAGTATTAAAAAAGTGATTCAATCATTAAAGAAAAAAACATGTTGTGTTGAAAGTAAAAGATTTATACTTCAATTTTGAGTTTTGAAATTCTAATTTTCGAAGTTAGGGATAAAAGTTAGAAATAACATTTATTAATTATTTTTACAATTCTATAGAACTTGAATTAGAAATGTAATTCTAGAAGATCAATAAAATAAAAAAATTAAAATTGTTGGATCAAGTCTAATTCCATACATGTCTAATTCTTAACGCCGGTATAATTAAACCAAAGCAATAAGCAAAATATGCTAGAATAATTTAGGGCCTACCTCAATGGCATGTTCATTTTTGTCTCTGGAGATAGTCTGCTCAAGTAGCATGCCCTGTTTTTTCTTTCTATCTGATTGCCGAGTATGGAACCGGATCTAGTGAAGCTTTCAATTCAAGAGAAAGAGGATGATGTGTTAAAAATCGACAAGGTGTTGGGGAGTAATGAAGTCGTTTAGGAGAGCTTTGATCTTTGTTTGGTGGGGAGATTCTTGACCATGAGTGTGGTGCATTTCCCCTCTATGGGAAATACTTTGGCGAACCTGTGGCATCCTCTAGGGGGTATTTGCATCAAGGAGATTGGTGTGGATCATTTATTGTTCTGGTTTTTCTTTGAAGTTGACCTGGAGAGGGTTGTGAACGGGGGTCCTTGGACCTATAACAACCATTTATTGATCACACACAGATTGGTGGAGGGTGAAGATCCGAGCAAAGTGCCACTTTTCCCCTCTGAGATTTAGCTTCAAGTCTATGACTTACTAGTGGGTTTAATGTCTAAAAGATTGGCTAGGTAATTCGGGGACTTTGTAGGGAAGTTCTTACAGTATGATGAAATAAACAATAGTGGAGGAGGAGGGTCGTATATACGGCTGTGTGTTCAACTAGATGTTCGTAGAGACCAAAGAAGCTATCTTTGATGAATGGAAACTATGTGTACGTCAATTTTAAATATGATAGGCTCTCCATCTTTTGTTTCCTCTGTGGTAACCGGGCGATTACGAAAGTTTTTGCCATTTACGTATGGTTCTGGGAGGAGGAAAAGAATTACTGATGAATTAGGATATATCCCTGAAGGCTGCTGGCCAGAAAAACTCACCAGTGGTGAGTCCATGGTTGAGGGATTATGACAGAAATCACGTAGCGGATAGTCAGGCGAATTCAAAGGGATGGGAGAGATTTGTGGGATCAGGCTCTATTCAAGGAAACATATCGTTATCACGATTAAGACAAGGCTCGTTACTCAAGAGAAGTCAAACCCACATGCCCCATTTCAAAATATCTCTAATTCTGTGCCAATTGAGGACTTCATAGGCTTAACAGATGAGGATAACCCACTTGAGTGGGCTGAAGGCAAAAAACGTATGAGATCAGAGGGGACAAACAGCCTAATTCCAGGAAAAGGCAAACTTACGAGAATAGCTGCTTTCCTTCCTTACACCGACGACACTTCTATAGCAGCGGATCCTGCCATGTAGGTCTGCAAACGATTATAAAAATTGTAAGTTGAAAGCTGGGGCTTGGACAACCCCCGAGCAGTTCGAGTTGTGAACGTGATAAAGTCTGGCATCCTGTTCTTAAAGGAAACATTGGTTCAGGCAATACATGTTGAAGAATTGAGAATTATGCTGGGTTTTGAAGCAAATTTATTTGTGGATAGGCTTAGTAGGGGAGGGGGAATCACATTGTTATGGAGGAAGAGAAAGGAAGTCAACATCCAATCTTTCTCCCAAAATTTCATTAATATGATGATCAACGGTCCTAAAGAGCGTCTTTGGCGGCAAAGTGGATTCTATGAGTACTCATTGGCTATGCGTTGAAGACTTCAATGATCTCTTAGCAACGGATGAGAAAGAAGGGGTGGTGAGCATCCAAATTACCTGCTAAATGGATTTTGATAAGTAGTTGATGAGTGCAGACTTCAAGATATCAATAGTGTTGGGCAGTAGTTCACATGGGAGAAGAGGAGGGGTGCTAATGGGGTAGTTAGAGAGAACCTTAACAAGGCTATGGCGTCTCTGGAATGGCTTAATATGATCCCAAATAATCTGAATACATTGCTTATCTCTTCTTAGTCTGACCATTCTCCCATTTTGGGGGAAATGGAAAAAGCACACACCGTTGGAAAGAAGCACAGATTCCGCTTTGAGAATTCTTGGCTGATGCAGAGAGAACTATACAATATTGTGGGCTCAAATTGGCAAGAGAGTAATGGATTGTGTATAGTAGCAAAACTTAGTCAATGCAGGAAAGATCTGGACAGATGAGGGCGTGATAAACATCTGGCGAACTTAAGAGAAAAGCGAGAAGTAGACGAACAAATATGCTCAATGGGGATGAAGTGGGCCCCATCACATCATCGGGGTCTTAGATAGGGAGACCCTTTATCTCCCTACTTTTTTTTCACGCAGTGCAGAGGGACTCTCAACCCTTCTTGGCAATGCGAAATAAAGGGTCTTCTTCTTCAGGGTTGCAGAGCTTGTGTTAAGGGCCTTAAGGTCTCTCATTTACCTTTTGCTAGTGACTCACCTTTTTCCGATGGAGTATAGGAGCAGGAATGTATTAACATTAAGCAGATTCTCAGATTCTATGAAGAAGCCTATGGTCAACTAGTAAATTTTGAAAAGTCTGAGATTCTCTTTAGTCTAAACATGGATTCCTCCTATAAAAGCCATCTTTGTAATATCATTAAGATTCATACCCCTATGAACCATGAGAGATACTTAGGCCTTCCCTTTCTTATTGGAAGAGACAATAGAGCTATTTTCGCCTTCCTTAAAGATATGGTTTGGCATTGTTTTCAAGCCTGGAATGCTCCTCTCTAGAGCAAAAAAGGAAGTCCTTTTAAAATCAAAGGCTCAATCAATCCCTACCTTTTGCATGAGTGTCATTCTTATCCCTATTTCAGTGTATGAAGAAATTGAGAGGATGTTAAATTCTTTTTGTTGGGGTAGTAACCGAGAAAAAAATAAAAGAATTTGGAGGCTATCGTGGAAGAGAATGTTTTGTAAAAGGGTAGAAGGGGGCTTAGGTGTTGGCCATTTTCACTTTTTTAACATGGTCGTGCTTAGTAAGCATGGTAGAGGTTGGGAAACTTTCCAAGCATTCTTTCTTATAGGGTTCTCAAGGCTAAATGTTTCCCAAAAGGGGCTTTTTGGTTGACTTAGGTTGGTTCTAACCTAAGCTTTACTTGAAAAAGTGTGCTCGCTTCTTGTAACCTCTTATTACAGGAAATTTGTTGGCGAGTGGCTAATAGGAAGAACATTTGAATATGGTCTAATCCTTGGGACCCCACGTTGGTAATTTCAAAACTGATGAATCTTAAGGAATAAGAACTAATGATTGGCATGTCAAAGACCTTTTAAATGAACCTGGGGATGGTTAAAGCTTAGAAAAAATCTGAATTTTCTTCTTTGAGGATGACTACAACCATATAGTTAAGATCCTGATTAGCCTTTATTGACATGAAGATAAAAAGATCTGGCATTTTGACAAAAATGGGGTATCACTTGGTTAAATCTAGGTACTATGTTTTTCATTCTCTCTTATACCTGAATATAGATCTAAGAAGAGACAAAGAATGAATCAGACTTTGGAAGTTGAACGTCCCACTTAAGGTAAAAATGTTTGTGTGGGGGCCTCCAAAGGCATATTGCCTACACAGAAAGGTTTTATTATTGAAAAGGGCTATTGTGAGTTCAAATTGTCCTCCTACAACACGAAGGAGAACTTGACCCATGCAACTCTCTAGTGTCCTAGAGCCCAGGTTGCTGGCAGTAATGGGACCTTTATCATCAAATCATGCATCAAGATGTCAATTAGTGTTTGGAGCTCCGTTTGAGGATGTTTCCTTTCTAGAGCATGGAGGAATTTTGCGTTATTTCTTATGGATTTGGGTGGCTTGAAAAAAAATAGTTTGGCAAAACAAGAACATGTTGTTGGCCCAAAATATGAAATGGCCCAAAACCCATATTTGATGGATGACAAATCAAATGAAGAAGGAAGGCCCAGCCCACATTAGAAAAAGCAAGTCTGGAGCTTTTAAAAACTCAGCCCATCTCAGCCCACAAGTGGAAGGTAGCTCATCTAAGTACAAAAGTTGCTGGGCATTGAAAATCATCAGAGTTTTCTCTGAACTTCCTCCGCCACACTCTTCCTGCACCTCCTTCTTGTCTCCTGGAAGTACTGTCAATAGCAACCATTAATGGTGCCTCAACAAAAACTTGGATCCACCGTGCCATTGGAGCAAAAAACTGTACATCATGGCAGTCAAAGAAAAAACAACGAAATCTTTCTTTCTTCATCAATATCTTTTGCAATAAATGCTCATTAACGTTTCTTTCTGAGAAAGCTATAAATATCATGAAGCTATTGCCTTAGACAACAGAGAGATAAAAGAAACAGAAACGAGAAAGAGCTAAAAGAAAGAAGCATTCTGTAACATTTTACTTGCTTTCTTAGAGCTTAATCTTTAGTTTATCAGCTTTTTAGAAGCATATTTGAGCTGTTAAAGAAAACCTAGTTGTGTAAGGTTTATAAAAACTTTTTCTTATTGTTAGTATACCTCTGTCTCAAGTGGAGAAGAGGGTTGTTGTTTTTATAAAGTTTGAGGTTGAGCTAGAAAGCCTTGTGTTTGGAGTTAGTACATGTAAACTCCTTGTGAAAGTGTAAGAAAACTTTTCTTAATGGAAAATCCCTAGGAGAAGACAAGAGGACTAGAAGTAGGCACTATAGTTGGCCGAACTAGGATAAACTTGAATGTTTGATTTTCTTTCCTGATCTTTATCTTTCAGTATATTTTTTAGTCAACTTAAAATTTTATAGTTAACTGATTCCTTTTTTCATATGTTCTTTTCAAGAGATTCAGCTCACTGAAATATTTATATTTAACTGTCTTTCCTGCTGTCACAACAAACTCACTAACTGAAAGGATTAGTCAACTTTAATTTATTACAGTTAACTATTTATTGTAATTTATAACTATCTAAAGATATTTTCAGTTAACTCTCTTCTCCTTTCTTCTCTTCTGGTAAAGTGAATGTCTTATAGAAAAATTTAGTTGATTGTATTTTATTTTAGTCAACTATTTATTGTGAATTACAGTTAACTATAATTTTTTTCAGTTAACTAAAATTATTAAAACAAAGTTTTAATTTTAAATTTTAAGTGCACTTATTCACCCATCCCCTCTAGGTGCATTGTCACATGTGCCCGAGGAGCTGCTACGTAGAAGCAATGAGATACTTAAGGGATTAGAAACAAACGAACGAGAGAACCATAGCATGCCTAAATGCTCTGATCCACTTAACCTCTCCTGCCTTCAAGTCCTCTTCGCCAGTCTCAAAGTGGAGCTGCTTCATTTATGTTGCAATTTTTGATAGGTATCGTTGCTATGGGTTTAAAATCTTGTTTCACCATGATAATGGTAGTTTCTTGAAAGCTCTCACAAGCTTCTTTTAGAATTTGCACAACCTAATTATCAATGAGACCTTAGTAGTTCATACAATTATTAGGCGGATTTATTCAAACCTTTCTTCAAAAGGAACCATATTCTGCGACACCCAAGAAGTCATTAACACATTGCAATCGACTGATCTAGATGACACTGAGCATGATGGGATCATCAAAGACTACAAGGATTTACTTCTAAATAGTGGATATATTTGTGTTTGTTGGATTAGGAGGCATTCCAATGAGGATGCTCACAAGCTTGCCTATGCTTCTATTAACCACACCAATTTTCATGCTTGGGATGTAATGGCCACTTACTTTGAATAAAATGGCATTGTTTATATTAAAAAAAGTAAAGCCTACTGGTATAAATTAGAAAAATTAGTTAAGAAGGATCTTAAATTTTAGAAATATTTTATAAGACATGTATTTGTTTCAAGTTCGAAAGATTTTATTACAAGACTTCGAACATATATAGTAAAAATATCCCACGACATAATCTCAAATTTTCATGATAGGGTCATTTAGAGTAAAAGAAATTTTGATCTCTAAAGTTTTTTTTTTAATTTAATCTATTTCATAATAAATATTGTAAATTTATGGTTGGTAATGTTGGCCCGATGGTTTTACACCTAGACCTAATCCATGTTTGATGATAATAAACTCATTTTACTTTAAAATTATTTTTAATGGGCAAAATATTATTATCAAATATCCATATTATTTTAATTCATTATAAGCCCAAAATTTATCTTGGTCTAAGTTTTATCTAAAAGTTTTTTTAACCAAAAATTTGCAAAAGCCTAAATATTGAAAGAACTTAAAATAAAAAAGGCCAATTTTCACTTCATTTGCTTGGTCCAAATAAAACAACATGATACAAAATTTGAGTGGCCCATTTTCATTTTGTCCACCCAAGCATTAACCTATTATTCTTAACCCAAAATGCTCTCTTAGCTTGCATTAGATGAAGACAAACAAACAATAGACACTCTCTAAAAGTCATCTACATAAAACTTGTATCATAGACAAAGCAAAAGCTTTTGGCTTAAAGCAAGGAGAAAAAGCCATAAAATACAAAGCTATAAAAAAAGTAAAGCAAGCTTTTGACCACACTCAGAAAAAGCAAGAGACAAGAAGGCTTTTGGGTACATAAACCCAACTTTATGAAGAAGTCAACAAAAACTGTAAACCCTGGATAGCAAAAGGTGGACTACATGCTACTCAAGAGTACTCCAATAGCAAGCTTGTAGATGTCCTTCATGGCAATACACTTCAAGCTCCTCATGTCTTCTTCATCCAACATTCCAACAACATATCTTCAAAGTACAATTTGACTCCTAGAGAGTGACCCACCTTGTTGCAACTGCTGCATGAACAAACTAACTCATATCTTAACCATGGCAACTCAAAGTGAAAAAGAGAAGACAAGCATAGTGTTTGATACACTCATCTTCATCCTTACCCAACGACTACTTGCAATAAATGAGCTATAAATTTGAACTACAATGATCAAGAGAGGAAGACCTATAAAAGGGAAAGCTTAAAAGATGAAGATAACTGATGAAAATTGAGCATAATATCATCTGAGAGATGATCGCATTATTGTTCATACTGTGCTTACTGTTAGGTATCTAAGTTTGGCTTTCAGAAGCATGAGCTTATTAAGCACAAATTGTAAACCCTTCTAAGGGTAACCAAAATCATCCTATCTTATTCAAATCTTTCCTAAGTAAAAGTCAATTGAGGGTTACTTGAATGAAATCTCATTTATGATAGTTTGAGGTGAGCTTAAACCTTGTATAAAGGGTGAACACTATAAAACTCATCAGTGTAAGTGTTTTATATAGGTAAAAACCCTAGTACAATAGAAAATCCCTTCTAATAGAAGGAGACTAGACGTAGAACAGTGGTTGTCCAAACTAGGATAAATTGATTGTGTCTTGCTTCTCTTTACTGATTTCAAAAGTACTCTCAGTCACTAAAACTTTCTTAAGTCACTAAAAATCTTTTTAAGCACCTGAGTTTCAATTTTCAATCACTAAATTTATTTATTTGAAAATTAACTTTAAGCACCTGAGTTTTGACTTTAAGCACCTAAACAGTATTCTTGAGAAGAATATTTTTGAAAAAAAAAATTATTTAAATTTCTCCTTAGCACCTATTCACCTCCTTTCTAGATGCACTATCAGGTAACTATAATCTTCCCTAAATAAGAAGGTAGCTTTTAATTTATGGGTAATTAATGCCAATAGATATTAAGGGTAAACATAATGTAACATTTATATCAGTAATTAGGAACAATTAAATATCTTGTAGTCTCTGTATTGAAATGTGTGTGTATATATGTATCATTTTTTTTTAATATATAGATTATCCATACTCTTTAATTAACATGGTGACAGGCCAAAGAAATTGGTATTATTACTTGCCTTTCCATAGCCTTTTGTTTTGTTGTAGATATAAGTGGCTGAATCTGGTGCCATTGGATTTCGTAGAAGCCGAAGGGTGAGGTAGAGTGGAGACAGGCGGACAGGGATGCAACCAGATTTAAATACTGATTTATGCTTCACAATATGAGAATGCAGCTATTACTCTCTCTATATATATATAGACACACAAGTATGATTTTTTGTGTGTCACTCTTCCTTGTATTTCATAACTCAAACTTCAGTCACAACCACACACAATCAGCCTCTCCCCTAGGACGCACTCCCCCGTGACATATAAAACTGCACGCTCTAGGAACTCATTATGCTCTCATAGGTATGTATGTTTATTTTAACTCAATTGCCCATATTAGGAGACCAGTATATATATATATATATATATATATACCCTTCTCTTTTGGGTCTTTCCCATGCAAATAATTTGATTCAAATGAAATGAAATAAAGCAAAATGTTTGGGTAGCCTGGTTTCTTTTATTTGCGCCCCACATCTTGATTTTGAAGGTTTTGCAGCCCAGCGTTTATTTAAGAATGAATTTAGGATTTTATTATTAAGAGAAGGAAAATTTTTAATTTTAAAATTTGAACAACAAAAAATTAAGAATACTAAATAAAATTATTTAAAAATTTAAATTTTAAAAGTTCAAAAACTCAACTACTCCTCAGCCCTCTTAAATCCATCCCTCTTTGTTCTAGTTTTCCTTGTACTTTACAATTATACATGTGATCTTATACCATGCTTGATTATGCACTCGTTAGCTTCATTTCTATCCAACTGTTAAGCTTCCTATTGGTGCCCTTTTGAAAAGAATGATCTAATCTTCCTGAAAGACGGTGATCGATTGTCATCATATAATTGTATAAATATGTAGCCCAAGCCAAGCACAATATTGACATCGTGAATTACAAGCCAGAGGTACTGTTTGATTAACATGTAAGAAAAAACAATAATTTTGATCATAGAATATCTCTCATTTTCGTCCCTTCGATGGTATTCTATTGTAGATATCGAAACAAGGTGACACATGCTTGGCCCATTTTAATTAAATTAAATCGATATCTGGTTAAACCATTTTGAAATTCCAACACTAGCAAGCTACATCTACAAAAGTGAAAATACACTGTAGGGTGTTCATAACGATCGTACATTGGCAATATAGAATTGCGTATGGGATCGTCATCTCTTTCAGTCAACAAATCAAGAGAATATTAAAGGATGCCACCCAGCTACATTTATGACAGTGTTTAAGTGTCTACTTGTGCGTAAATTGAGGAAAATTCCTCACATGTGAAGGCGTACTAAAGTATATAGGCATTACGCTTAGCCTTATATTTATAAATTCATTCCTATAGTTTTGTCCACGGCGTCTACTAAACTGGTTAATATAATTCGATTTTTCTCTAAACTTAGATTTAGAAATACACAATTCTACCTCAGTCTTGATTGTGGGATTGATATGGTAACAAATGGCGAAATAGCAGGTAATGTTTCCTCTACTTTCACTATCTTACTGGCCACTCCATGAATCATGATGATAAGTTTAAAATTCTAATAAAATTATGTTTACTTTGTGTATCTTGTAGTATATCAAGGTGAGTGAAACAACATCGATCTACTGAGGCTACATATGGGAAGGAAGTGTATCAATAGATTTGGCAGATTTTTATTTTGAAAAAAGGGAACATATTTCAATTATGTGCAAGTTAGTGAAAATATTAGAGTACTTCTAATGTTTTATCTTCTTTGGTTATTCACTAACTTGCGATAAATAATTGTAATTGTTAGAATAGTTGGCATTTTGTTAGCAATTGGCATGTTCGTTTGACAGTTGAATGTTAGTTTGTTATATAGTTAACTTTTTTAGTTAGATTGTTAAAATAGTAAACAATTTCAGTTGAAGTGTAACTACTCTCTTGTGTAAATTCTGAAATTGACTCATGAAAGAAAGGATAAACAATCTGAAGAATTTTCAATCATTTTTTTTTCTCTTCTTCGACTCTATACAAAAAAAGTTTTGAACTCTTCTTCATCTTTAACTCACTCCTTAGAAGACGAGTGTTTTAACTTCATCCTTAGCATTCGTGTATATTACAACTCCGACCAACTTTCAACTCACAAAAAACATGGCATCCAACAGCCTATTGTTAAATCTGCCTATAATCTTTACTGTGAAAATTATCACATTTGATCAATGAAGATGTAAGCTTTTTTGGAAGTTTATGACCTTTGGGACACCATGACTAAAGACAGACTAATAACTCCACTACCAAACAATCCTACCTTGGCTTAGATCAAACACCACAGTGAAGAAAAGACAAAGAAATCCTAAGCCAAATCACTTATTCAAAATTTTATTGCAAATAGTATGTTCTACAGGATCATGATGTGTAATACTGTAAATAAGGCTTGGAATAGGTTGAAAGAAGAATATCAAGGTAGTGATAGAACACGCCAAGTGTAGATTTTGAACTTGAAAAGAGAATTTGAGTCTATCCTAATGCAAGATGATGAAACAATCAATAAATATGCTAATAGGATCTCTTTGATTGTTAATAACATTAGACTTCTTGGTGAAGAATTTGCAGACAAGAATTGTAGAGAAAGTTCTTGTAACCTTTCTAGAGAGATTTGAATTAAGATTTCCTCTCTTGTAAAGTCCAAGGACCTGAGCAGAATCTCATTAAGTGACCTAATGAGTGCTATTCAAGCAATAGAGCAAAGGTCTTTGAGATAGGACATCACAGAAATGAGCATTTTCTATGCAGAAGTCACATCCTAGTAAAGGAAAGTAGCAACCCCACAAAAAGAATAAAGGCAAGCATGATAGTGAAAACATGACAGGTGTCAAATCCACCAAATTAAAATTAGTCTACTCTCTAATAAAATAATTGTAACAAAGTTGAGTAAGGTTGTACCCATGAAGACTGACAAATTCAACACTTTTGAACAACTAAGAAATAAACACGTAAAAGAAAGAAATAAAATTAGGGGTGGGTTAACAAAAATATAACAAGAACAATAGTTGAAATTAAAGAAATTAAACAAGCAACAAGTAAGGAAATATTTTAAATATAAAAGTCCACTAAAAAGGAAATCAAGAAATAAGGCACCTAGCTAAGGAATGTTCTATTTTGGTCCATCAAAGTTGATCATTGATTCAAAGATTAATTCTCTCTTCTTCATAAGTGACTATAGTTCTAACAAGCTCCAGCAACTTAAATTTCCTTGGGTACATTAGTTAAGAGCTCTCTAACTAAATCCTTATTAGCTAGCAACCTTAAGTAAGCACTTAAGATTTAATTAGTTAATTGCATTAACTTCAAGAAATCACTAACTCTAATTTGTCAAAACATAAAAGCAAAGTTCAACAAATTACTCTTTACATTCCATCAATATAAAAGAAAGCACAACCACAATTTCTTAATTAAACAATTACGAATTCAACTAAACCAAATAGAAGATAAGCATCCTTAAGTGAAATAAACAATGGGCCCTATCATATATTCTTTCAAAGATGGCACAAATAGAATAGGAATGCAAAAATACCACAAAGAAGAGAAAAAGAGATAGTTCAAGTAAATCTCACAACCATTAGAGAATCTATAACTTTATTCCTTATCTAGATGTGTGAAATTAGCTACACATAGGTAAAATATTCATAATCTTCTTTTAAAATTAGAATTACAATGCTCGAAAATAACTTTCTTCAAGTTTCTTTCCCAGTAGAACTATAGGAAAGAAGAAGAAGAAGAAAAAGACAAAAAAGGCCTAAAGAGAGGTGATCAAAATCTTCTATAAAATGAAATTCATATCCTCTTTAACAAACTTCCTAATTTTTTTCCTAAAATAAAAATGTAAAAATATGCCAATATCCCCTAGAAGCTTCCTTTTCCTTTTTTTTTTTTTTTTTTTGTAATTGTAACATCAAAGAGTGAGAAAGTGGGCTAAAAAATGAGATGCCCACTTTAACTAATTAAAAACAATGACTTAAGTTGTGCCCCTGGCTTAGTTTGTAGTTTTCAACTCCTCAACAATAAAAAGCGTGTCCATGCCCAACTTCAGCACTTTAATCAACCAAATCATTTCCACAACAAGAAACTAACCCAAAATAAAAATTTAAGGCTTGATGTCCTAACTAAAACACTAAAATCAAAATCAAAATAAAAAAAAGACTAAAAACATGCAATAAAGACAACTTAACAAAACAACAGTGATGTTTCAAAGCAAAAGTCATTTCCTCCTTATAAACATGACAAGAAAACAATGCATCTAAAAAAGTATTAATTGTGGGACCTAACATTGTATATGGTAACTACAAACAAATGAAGCACATATCCAAGGTCTACAAATCTAAAAACAAAAGCTTCAAACCTTCACAAGCACAATTGGCAGACGTTGTTAATGCACAAGATGAATGACTTTTTGCAATATCCTGCTTCTTAGTAAAAGACACCTCTAATGCTTGACTCATTGACAGAGCTTGCATACATCACTTGTGCAATGATGATGAGATGTTCAAGATCCTTGATGACACATACAAATCCAAAGTAAAGGCAGGAAATGGAGAATTTGCAAAAGTCAAAGGAAGAGGTATAGTGGTTGTTTCAACAATCTTAGGTCTCAAAACTATCCCTGATGTTTTGTACACACCTGACATCAACCAAAATTTATTAAGTGTTAGACATACACTTGAAAACAACTATTCCATACACTTTAAAAATCGTAAGTGCATTATATTTGATCCTTCTAGAGCATAATTATTTTGTGTCAAGATGAACAAGAAGATTTTTGAAATAAACAGGGAGAAAATAACTTAGCAAGCCTATACCAGTGCTTAACAGTCAATTACAAATATGTGGAACAAAAGGCTTAGTCATTTCAACCTAAGAAGCATTGCAAAAGATGAACAATAAGGAGTTAGTGAAAAATATGCCTGAAACCATGGATGATGAACAAGTTTATGAGACATATTAGCAAGGTAAGCAAACAAAACTATCATTTCTAGCAAAACGAGTAAGGAAAGCTAGTTAGATACTTCTTCTCATCCACACTGATGTGTATGGTCCAATGAAAATAGAATCTTTAAATAGTATGCACAAAGATTGAGAAGGAGTTGGTTTGAAATTAGAAGTGAGTTCTATTTATCAAAAGCAAATCAATGGCTTCCTGGACAAGTAGTTGTAGCAATTTTCCCATTTGCATATAGGTTCATGCATTCACCTAGAAAAACACACCTCATAATTGCTAAAAGGGTGTTAATGTATATTAAAGGAACAAGCGCACTTGAAACTTTCTATCTGAAATCTACTTAAAAGACTTTGAAGCTAAAGGGCTACTATGAAAGTGATCAAGGTGCTACATTGATGATTCCAGGAGCATTTCTAGCTTTTTATTTTCATTAGGTAAAAGCTTTTTCAATTGGAGATCAAGAAAATAGAAAACTATAGCTCAATTGATAGCAGAAGTAGAGTATACTGCTACTGCCACTACTTTGAACCAAGCAAGCATCCTAAGGAAGATGGTGAAGGACTTAGTGCATGAACAAATAGAAGCTACCAAAATCATGTATGACAATGCTTCAGTAGTTTCAATCTAAAAAATACAATGTTTCATAGTCAAACTAAGCATGTCAAAATCAAGTTTCATTTTATTAAACAAGTTCAAAAATCTAATAAAGCATTGTTGGTTCATAACTTATCTGAGGACCAGCTAGCTGACATTTTTTTCAAGTAAGTGCCAAAGGAAATGTTTAAACATTTAAGACAAAGAATTTTCATTTATCACAAAAATGCCAAAAAGTGTTAGAAAAGTTAGCATTTTGTCAGCAATTGTCATGTTTGTTTAACAATTGAATGTTAGTTTGTTAGTTTGTTTTACTAGTTAACTTTTTCAGTTAAGTTGTTAAAACAATTAGCAATTTAAGTTAAAGTGTAAGTACTCTCTTGTACAAATATTGAAGCTGACTCATGAATGAAAACATAAACAGTTTAATGAATTTTCAATCATTTTTTCTCTTCTTCGACTCTATACGGATGAAATTTTAAACTCTTCTTCTTCGTCGTAACTTAATCCTTAGGAGATAAATGTTTCCACTCTATTCTTAGGATCCTTGTGTATTTCAATAAAGGATCCTCCACGTTTATTTCAACAATAATTATTATATTATACAAAAGGCATGAACTAAGCTGAGAATGTTTTTATTAACTTGTACCTTATTTAGCTAAATTCTTCAATTCTTTAAATTTGGGTGAACTGTTTGAACTATTGAATCCTTTAAGTAGGAAAATTTGATAAGGAAGAAGAGCACAGGATTTGGTGTCTTTGAAATTTTGGAAACCATTTGTAAAACCAAATTTTCCAGTATGTAAGCTACAATATCAGAGTTATATGTAAGTAATTTTTGCATTAGTAATATAAAGATTGGAGTATACCATATCTTCATAAAGTTTGAAGAAATTGCACAATCTTTCTTATTTCTTAACTTTCGCTAATCTCCTTAATTTATTTTCTCAAGAGTATGGTAGATTTATGTTATTTTAATCTAAGATAAGGTATAGAACAACATTCGTAACTTTAGAAACAAAGAAGTAGAAGAGGGACTATAATTAACTTTGATTCTAACCTTCATGAATTGGATACACATACTGACTTGTAGCATCTATCTAGCACTCATTAATGAATTGATCACTAATATGCTTTGATTCTGACTCTTGTACATAGATTAAATTTGATAGTTCTTGTCATTTTGTTTTCAGAAAAGTGAGTACTAGAGGGCATCAGAGGTTATGGCTAATATGACACAAAATAAAGTTGTAGCTACCACAAGAAGGTTCTTTGATCCATTAGAGATTCAAAATTGAGTTACTTCATGTATTTATTTTATCCAATTTAATTTTATGATGAATATTAATTAAACAATGCTCATTGTATCTCATAGATTAAGTAACTTTTTTGTAAGGTAGACATCAAAGTATCGTGGACTCTTCAAGTACTAAAAGTTATCTTCTCTCTCTCCCTCTCTATCACATGCTTAGTCCTTACACAATGGGAAATGGCAAGCAACAATATCAAGGCAAAAAGGCATAAACAATTTTCTAGAAACATTTGGTACTAAGTATTTAACTTAAACCATCATTGAGATTTTAATTAGAATATTTTCATTTTAAACTATATTTACATTGTGGAGAATGGAAGAAAAACAAAAGGAGGTAAAATCTTAGTATCTTGACATAATGTCAAAAGTAGATGTAAGTAAAACTATTTTTCTTTCCTTCTCGTTCATTCTTCTTAATCTAAATTATTATTTTAAAAAAATTAAATTTTAAATCTCACTTCCCCTATGCATGCACCGTTCTCATTAATCTAAACATTAAGGCAATAATATTTAGTTTGTTGGCTGTGTAAACAGAGACAAAAGAGGAAGCAGTGAAAGCTTTCGATGTCAAACGTACAAGGAAGAATGGGCACAAAGCCTTTACTAATTTTGTTATCAACTTTTGTTAGGAATTGTGACACTAGACAACAATATTGAAGAATAAAAAAAGAAGAATTAACATAAGATATTTACATGGAAAATCCATGACAAGAATGGGAACGACCTTCACTAACTCAAGAGATTGTACAACCTTTCTTTCAATGTGAAGAGAGAACAACCAAACTCTCACTCTCTCTTTCAAAAACAAGAAAACACACAATTCTCTCTCTTTCAAGTGGAAGAACTACTACTCACTCTCTCAACAAAGGAGATTTCACTACACTTACAACTCCTCACACTCTAATGCCAAACCCCAAAGGAAAACGTTGTATTTATAGGCATCCTCTTCAAAAAATTTTAACAACCTTATCTTCCACTTTGTCAAAAGGTGCCAACTTTATCTTCCACTTTGTTAAAATGTGCCAACTTATCTTTCGCTTTGTCGAAAGGTACCAACCTTATCTTCTACTTTGTCAAAAGGTATCAACCTTATCTTCTACTTTATCAAAAGTTGCCAACTTTTTTCTAATTTGTCAAAAGTTGCAATCGATTTTGAATTAACTTTATTTTTGTCAAAAAGTGGTAACAAAATTTCTACTATCTTTTCTTCATTATTAAAAAGTAGTCACCAAATTTGTCTTTACCATTTTTATATTCTCCCACTTAAAGTCAAATTTGGTGGGTTCAAAGTCTTTTCCCTTCTTGCCAATAAATTTCCTCTATGTTTCTAATAAGCCATAGAAGGATCAACACCAAATGAATTTGTCAACATCTATTGACTTTGTCATCACATTGCCAGGTTGTCTTTTATGGCAATTTTAAGCATATGTGCCCAAGCTCATCTAATAACCTTTGCATCCAAATTACTTCCTTGTATGCTTGTATAGCTGCCAAATAGTCTACTTTTGAGTAGACAAGGCCATAATAGTTTGTAATTTGGATAACGAGCTTACAACTCCTCCTGTAAGTGTGAACACATAACCTGTGGTAGATTTTCTTTTATCAATATCACCTGTAAAATTAGAATCAACATAGCCTTTAACAGTAAATTCAAATCCTTGATAATACAAGGCAACATTCGAGGTCCCTTTAATGTATCTAAGGATCATTTTAACTACATTCCAATGCTCTCTACTAGGATTTGCCATAAATCTATTAATAGTGCCTATTGCCTGAGCAATATTTGGCCTCATACAGAACATGACATACATATAGCTCCCCACTATTGATGCATACGGTACTCGAGACATTTCTATCCTTTCCCTTCACTGCTAAGACTCCTACTTGAGGATAATCTGTAATTGACAGGAAGTGGGTAGAAATTGGCTTATAGTCTTGCATGTTGAAGTGTCGCAAGACTTTGTTTAGATAATTCTTTTCCAAAAAGCCAAATCTTCTTATTTTTTATGTCCCAGTGAATTTGCATCCATAAAATCTTGTTTACTAGTCCCAAATCTTTCATATTGAATCCCCTACCTAATTATCTCTTTAGTTCCTAAACCTAATCATTGTTAGGGCCTATTACTAATATGTCATCCACATATAATAGCAAAATGATAAAATCACTTCCATCAAACCTATTATGATAAGCACAACGGTCTAAACTCAGTCTATTGTACCCAAGACTGATAATGAAGGAAACCAACACCTTGGCACTTGCTTTAAACCATACAGAGATTTGGTTAATCTGCAAACCAAGTTTTCTTTCACTTTTTCTTCAAACCCTTCTGGTTGGAGCATATATATCTCTTCTACAAGTTCTCCATGCAAAAAAGTTGCTTTCACATCTAATTGCTCTAAATGCAAATTAAATGTAGCACACATAGCTAAGACCACTCTTATAGTCATAAGCCTGACAATTGGAAAAAGTACCTCATTGAAGTCAATCCCTTCTTTTTGAGCATATCCTTTCACCACTAGTCTCGCACGATATCTTTCTACTTAGTCATTTCCATTGCATTTGATTTTTTAAACCCATTTATTCCTGATGGCTTTCCTTCTTTGCGAAAGTGGAACAAGTTCGCATATTTTATTTTAATGTAATGCTTCCATTTATTCTTGCATGGTTGTCATCCGTAAAGAAGTATCTGGACTTGTTATAGCCTCTTGAAATGTTAATGGCTCTTTTTCCTCTGTGAAATGACAGTATGCATCATGGCTTGCCATAACATAATCTGAGTGCCATGATGGTGTATTTCGTTGATGGATTGACCGTCGAGCTTCCAGGCTAGCCTTATTTAATTGTTGTTCCTCGTGTTCTGGTTCTGCTTCAAAAGAATTATTATCCCCAATTTGAATTGTAGTAGTCTCTTTTGCAATGTCACTCTCTTCTTCTTTATTTTGCAGTTTGTGTTATGCAAATATTACATCTCTACTGACTGCAACCTTATGGGCAGTGGGATCCTATAGGCAATACCCCTTAATGCTTTCAACATAACCTAGGAATATACGTTTCCTAGATTTCAGATCTAATTTTAATCTTTCTTGACGTTTGTACATTACATATGTTAAACATCCAAACACATATAAGAAAGAATAACCAACTGGCTTACCACTCCACATCTCCATTAGAGTCTTTAAACCAATAGTTGTTGACAATGATCAATTTATCACATAACTAGCAATTTTGACCGCCTCTACCCTGAAAAACTTTTCTAATTTTGCAGTTCTTCATATAGTTCTTGTTCTTTCTAAGAGAGTTATATTCATCCTCTCAGCCACACCATTTAGTTGAGGTATATTAACAACTGTATACTACCTCTGAATACCTTCTTGTTTGTAGAATGCCAAGAAGTCACTGTCTATGTACTCTCCTCTATTGTCTGTCCTCAAGCATTTGTTCTTTCTTACAAATTCTAGTTCCACTCATGATTTAAATTCCTTGAATATTGGAAATACATTTGACTTCTTCTTTATTTGGTATGCCCATACTCTTTTAAAATAATCATTAATGAAGGACACAAAATATTTTGCACCTCCTAAAGATGTTATTGGTGATTCCCACACATCAGAATGAATAAACTCTAGTATGTTTTTACTTCTATCAATAGATCTATAAAACTTCAATCTATTTTGCTTACTTTCAACACAATGCTCACAATATGGTAAACTTACATTCTTAAGTCCTGGTAGGAGGTCACGTTCTGCAAGAATCTTCAATCTTTGTTTTGACATGTGGCCTAGTCTACAATGCCACATTTTTTCTGATTCTTCTTGGCAAGTAAAAGCAACAGATGTTCCCCTTGTTTCAATGTATCCCCTTGAAGCATGAATAATTTTGAAGTGCTCTTTCTTGCCTTCATAATCACAAGTGCACCTTTGATGACTTTCATAACCCCGTTTTTAATTTGGATTTTGAGTCCGAGGTCATCAAATCATCCAACAAATAATAAATTTTTTTCTAAACCCTTTACATGTCATACCTCTTAGATAGTACAAATCGTGTCATCATACATCTTTCTTGATAGTCTCTATGCCAACAATCTCCAAAGCAGGATCGTTTCCCATGTACACATCTATCATATATATGCTTGTATGAATGAAACCAATCTTGTCGAGATGTCATGTACCATGTAGCTCCTGAATACATTAACCAAGTCGAACTGACTATTGCTTCAGCATATAAGATTTTACCATAGCCATCTTCATGTGTGCCTTTTTACCGCAATGATAATATTTAATTTTTTTTTACTTTGTGACTTTGATCTTTTTTGGCTTTGACTCCTACTAGAGCCACATTCTTTTGATCTTCCTCTCACCGTCAATAATGGACCTACCTGCTGAGAAGTAGTTGTCTTCTTTATTTTTGAGCCTAGATTCTTCTTCCAGAATAGTAGTTACAACATCATTGGAAACAGGATTATCTGTAGGAGAGCAATTTGTTAAGTTGATGATGAGTTGACCATATGAATCTGGTAGACTTTGAAGTAAAAGCTCCCTACTTTCATTTTCTACTATGCATCAGTTCAATAATGAAAGCTGGGAGAATAAAGTATTTAGATTGTTAATATACTCTGTTACCAACAGCATTGTCATCCATCTCCTTCCACTTGTCATCTTTGATCATATTTGGTTTCCTACCAATTACTGCAATGTAATTGTCCTTCCTTATCATCGCCATCATCTTCAATTTCCATAGGGAGAAATTACTCCTATTGAACTTCTCAATCTCAAATCTTGCAGCCATAATGTTAATAAGAAAGTGCCAATAACCAAAGCTCTGATACCACTATTAGGAATCGCAGCACTAAACAGCAATATTGAAAAACAAGAGAAGAAAAATTAACACAAGATATTTAAGTGAAAATCCCTTCTGTATGAGGGAAAAACCATGGACAAGAATGAGAAAAATCTTCACTAACTCAAGAGATTGTACAACCTTTCTTTCAATAAGAGGAGAGAACAATCAAACTCTCTCTCTTAAGAACAAGAAAACACACAATTTTCTCTCTCTCAAGTGGAAGAACTACTACTCATTCTCTCAACAAGGGAAATATCATTACACTTACAACTCTTCATAGTCCTGCCAAATCCCAAAGGGAAAGTCCAAATTTATAGGCTCATCTTCAAAAATTTTCAACAATCTTATATTCCACTTCGTCAAAAGGTGCCAACTTTATCTTCCACTTTGTTAAAAGGTGCTAACTTTGTCTTTCACCTTGTCAAAAGGTGATAAATTTATCTTCCACATTGTCAAAATATGCCAACTTTATTTTTCACTTTGTCAAAAGTGGCAACCAATTTTTAACATACTTTATTTTTGTCAAAAATTGGTAACAAAATTTTTACCATTTTTTCTTTATTGTTAAAAAATAGCCACCAAATTTGTCTTTATCTTTTTAACAACTATTACAACATGGAGGCCATGTTGCATGGAGAAACTAATAAAAGAATAATCTATTGCTCAAAATAGGTAGAAACAGTTGAGCCATTGAGACTATTTAGAATATAAATGGTGTCTTAGAAAACCTAAAAACCTTAGCATTAATGAAAGGGCCACCACCTTAGGATACAGTTCGTAAGGAGGAGGGTGAGGAAAGCTCAAGCTTGAGATTTCCTAATGCAACATAATGTGCATTTAAGCAATACAAGAAGAGCTCAACCTTCAATCATGTAGAGCCTAGTGCATTTACAAACTACAATAGAAGGAAGGTTAAGGATACACCCTTAACTAAATAATGGATGTTCTAAGAGATGATCAAGAGACTAAGAAAGATGTCGACTAGGGGTTTCTTAATAATTTAACAGTGGTTTCAAGACATTTATATATTAAAGAAAGACCATAGGCTTAAGGCTATGTTTAGAAGTTTAAAAGATGATGGAATAGAGTGGTCATTAATGGAATGACATGGAATAGAGTGGAATGACTTGAGTAGTTATGTTGTTTGGAAGTTTTAAAAAAGAAAGGAAGAGACTCCTAAAATTTTTGTTTGAAAGTTACAATTAAATTCATGTAATGAAATGACTTATTAATTATTTTTTCAAATATTATCCCTTATAACATCAACATATAACAAATAATTTTATTTTTGTTCAATACATGAAATAGGAATATGACTCATTCTCCTATTCATATTTTTTTACTTTCTGTAACTAATTCTCCTGTTTTTTCTCTAACTTGATTTCTCAACTCACAAAATGCAACATAATTCTGAAATAAAATTAATATATATATATATATATATATCTTATGTAAGCAATTTATAATATGTAAAAAATTACTTATTTTAAAATTTTTGTAAATAAATAAATTTGATATTTTAATTAATGATTCAATAGAAGAAAGGGATAAAGATTAAATTTGTTATTCACTGAAGAAAAAACGTTTTTAGGAGAAATACTTCACGATGCAAACATTAAATAAATTTATAAATTTAAGAAATTTGGAAGGATATAATAATATTTTTAATTAATGAGTCACTTCCTTCCATCCTTAATCCCCAATTTAAGGAAACAACAAAAATAATATTTTGAATTGTTAGGGAGGGTCTTCATTACTATTCCATTCTATCATCATAAAAACATTTAAACATGCATTCATCCTAATTTGATCATTCTACTTCTTATCACTCCTTCCTTGACCCTCCATCCAAATATAGCCTAAGTTGAATTCTGATCTTTGAATATTCATAATGTGCAAGGCTTTGATGTTGCATGCTCTTTTATGTCGAAATTTTCTTTCAAACAGCATATGCATGCTTGCCCCAGATAAGTGGGTCCCCATATATATATATATATATATATATGTATGTATGTATGTATGGGGACTTTCCCCTGCTTGTGCAACTTTCTCTACAATACTCTCCAGACATGCAAAAGATTGATTACATTTCAACACTGGAAGACTCTTGAGTAGAAAAATGGGAAGTTACAACAAAAATTCTGAGATTGACATAACAAGGACTTGATCTATTAACACCAACTTCTTCTTCACGCAATCTGAGTATTCAATACATGCTCGATTTTATGAATAAGATTAATTGTCCTTCAAAAGTACTCTCTTAATTGTATTATCATTTTTATAAAAATTAGAAGATACTGTACAATTAATCATCATTTGAAAAAGATAACAACGAACCTTAAAAAAACACAAGCTTTAAAAGAGAAGGTATATGTTTGATAAACAAATAACAAGATCTCTACAGAAGCAGGATAAGTGAAACAAGAGGAAGAAAACAAAAACCATATTAACAAGAACAGCAACAGCTAGTTAGGCAATCTTCAAACATATAAATGAAGAAAGCAAAAAACTCCCTTGATTCTTCAGTATCCTATAATTTTACAATCTGAATCAATCAATCACCTCATAAATGAAGCAATAGATCGAATGACCCCCATAGTTACTATACATAGGAATAGTAAGATATTTTATATAAGAATAAGAATAGAATACCAATTCTTCTTCCTCAGTGGTTGAGGAAAATCCAGATTCCAACCTGACCCTGCAAATTGAAGACAGGGAAACCCAGCTGAATGTTGAGGCCGCTCATTTCACTGCTAACTTCTAATACTATAACTCATGTACATCTCTGCGACTACCAGCTACTTGTACAACTTCTATAGGCCTTTACAGCTCCATCTTCAAATGATTTGACTGCAGAGATGCTGTACCACAAATTAATCAAACTCGATTTTAGTTTCACAATTGCCCTTCTCGAGTCTTTTCTTACATGATTCGTTAAAACGAATACCTTTGTAACTTAATATTCTGCATTCGCAAATCTATTCGTGTCCAGCAAATTATATCTAATCAACAAAGAGTTAACTAGGAACGTCCAATTTATTTATTACCAGCTTTCCAAGATTCCTTTCTGGTTTTCAGCAAAGACAGCAAATGATTTCAACTCCAATTTATTTTTTGAACCCAATGTCAATGGCAGCGAGAACCATGACAGACTGCAGTTTAAAAATTTTAGTGTGGAAGATGTCTTTAGGGAAGAGACACATGCGGTAGTAGAATAACTCTAATCTACCTGAATTTGCCGATGAGTCATAACTCAAGAGAGAATTATCTGGGGTCATGAAACTATGGTTCTCTTCTTCCCTCCCCCAAATTGGTTGATTAAATGCATCTAATTGCCACTGTTGTTGATATTGTTGACTGTCTCCGTTGGCTGGCACTTCTGGCCTTGCTAGAGGTGTAATCATGCTGGGAAAGTAACTGTCCACTAGAGATGTACCCTACAAGTTGGAAGGGAGAATTATCGGCAATGCAAAACGAAATTAAATTTTCAACATTAATCAAAAAGGATGAACTTGCTCGACAAAGCATTATACTTGATCTACCAAATCACGCAGTCAAATACTCATTTTCAACTCCTACCAACCTGAGCTTGAATTAAAGATTTAAGCACAATGACATTAATCAAAATTTGCCAGAGCATTTACAATCTGGATAGATTTAGGCAATCAAATGCATACATCTATCCGCTCCGCTGACAACTATTTTCATTTCTCATGAACTAGCATGATATCTGACAGAATGTCATGATTTCATGAGTCATGAATCACGCTGATTGACTACAAACTATGTCCCTCACAGTCCTCACATTCAAGTTCGCCATTTCAGTTTTAGAGCAAGGATACATGCAATAGATAGATAAAATTAGAGAGGCCTATAGTAACACAGTTTGATTAGTTACTTGCTAATGAATGCGCAAAGTTTTCAGAAAGGAATTAAATCCAACCTCATCAGAATTGCAAAATTCTGTATCCCATTCTGTAAACTTCAAGTAGCATAAATTTATTTCTAGAATGTCTCAAATGTTCTTTTAAAGCCATGTCAGACAAGTTCAGACTACTCCCCAGCCATAAATAAATGGCTTACATATTGTTGTGATCCATGAATGAGAAAAAAAAAACTCAGATGAGATTAATATCTAATTACTTACTTCAGTAGCCAATATGCTGTCAAGGTTGAAATCAATTCTTGGGTTAACTGCTGCCAGTTTCATTGATAAGAACTGAAGCCAAAGGGTAATTCAATCAGATAAAGTTCACGTTGATGAAAGATAGATATAACTGTATTGCATTCAAAACAGAGATTTTCAATTTTTCCATATTTAAATTGGCCTGATTTGCAATTGACTTCCTAAGCAAATTGAATTTGACAGAATGTTGTTGCAATAAAACATCTTATGTCATCTTATATCTTTAGTATCTATAACACAACCAATCAATTCATAATTCCGGTAGTCTGCAAGTTAAAGCCTCAATTCCAAAATAGCTTGAGATTCTGGGACCCACAGGAGGAGACCCATTATTGGATGAAACCCAATTTCATTTCTTTGAGAAGCGTAGTTACAGATAGACAAGAAATCATAGTCCACAATAATAGGACCCTGACAGCTTAATGTTTCGTGCTATGGGTAAGCAATGATTTATCATTAATGTCCCCCCACCCCCTCCCTCCCTTTTCAGTGGATAACTCCCACCAAAACCGTAACTCTACAGAATAAAATATCAATTTTGGAGGCTCGAAATAGGATGGGCAAGAAAGGAAACACACCCCTTCTTTTAGAAGTTTGTAAGCCATATCAAACTTATATTGAGAACCAGATGAATAACTGTAGCCTTCTCATGCTTTAATTCAATCATTTAAAATGCATAGGATTTAAAAGTCTGACCTCCACTTGACGTTGAAGAGATAGAACATGGTTGATGATTTCATCCAGAACCAATGCTGTTCCTGAAATCTGTAGAGAAATTTTGTCATGTCAGATATCCTGTGACTATATAGAGTAGCTATACAAGAAAAATCTAAAACAATTCTTCACGAACTCTAAGAGTGCCCAAGTAATAAAGATTTGACTAGTCATTATAAACAAAGCATGATTTATAAAACTGGCCAATTTATGCAAAAGTGATGGAACATGGTAATTAGATCATAAAGAGGAAAATGGTTCAATGGTAAACGGCTCCAGTCAGATTTTTTCCTTTGATCAAGAAAGATATACAAACTAGAATCATTAAAAGTTTAAAACAGCAATATCATCAGGAAAGGTACATGCTAAATTTTCTTGCATTGAAGATCATACTGCAAAACCGTCTATTCTTGTAACACTCCGAGACCAACCTAACAAAACAGAGAGGTGTGTAAAATCACATTATGTCCCAAGCCAGTTACGCTGCCGTTTGGTAGACACACTCTGATGGGCCCAAAATTAGGAAAGTCTAATTAGGAAGCATGGAGTCATGGACAGACGGGTGCAGAACAGGGGAGTTGTTACAGATTTATTACAAATCTGTTTTAGGCATTCTGGGTCAGTGGACGCGTGTTGTGATTTGAAGCGATTAGTTTTAGTGATTCAGAGATTGGGAAGGTTTTTAAGGGAAAAATAAAAAGACAAAGAAAGAATAGTAGTAAAATATTCTGGAGTGCTATATGGGAGGTTCTTAGTGGATGGACTGTGTCTTTGTATTCAAGTTGTACAAACTACGAATGCAATTTTACGAATTAGATGAGCTTGTATAATCGTAATTTGTATTTAAAAACTCCTATTTGAAGAGTTAGTTTTACTATAAATACAATTCATCTGACACAAAATCATTTATAAGCAAATGAAGATTTGAAAGACAAAGTTGATTTCAAAAAAAAACTCTATGGCACGTCAAACATTTCCCTTAGCAATAGTTAGAGAGATTTATCATAGTGTTGATATTCTATTTGAAAGTAATATTCAGTATAATCTATCTTGTTACTATTCTGATCCCCATCCCAGTCTAAAGTGAATGCATTTATGCATTTAGGAAGAGTTATTTATACATTTGCTATCACTTTTTTTTAATTAGAATAAGACAATACCATGTAATTAATTAGAAAAATTATACACTTATCATGTTATTATTGAAAAATTATACATTTATTATGTTTTAATTAATTAATATATATATATATATATATAAAAGTTATTTTCTTATTTATTGGCCTATTTTCGGCATACTGTTAGATGGATGCCAAACTCGCAGGGATGATGGCACCATCACAGCCATAAGATGGATTCAACTGGAGACAATCTATTTCCGGCAATCTGCGCTGCTGCTCTTCATTAGCCTTATGGCTTATTGAATAGACAGAAGGGTGGGCGTTTGGGGGAAACAGATTGCCTTAATAATCCGCCACACCCATGACGTGTTTTTTTGTCCCATACAAAGAAGTATCCCAATGAATGACTATTTTCTGTAGTAATATTCGTCGTGTCAATTTTTCTACCGCTTACGAACAAACTTCTTTCAGATTAACGTCCAAAGTTGGAAAAAGATGACAATAGAGGAACCCAGTTGAGGAGGGAGGTTATCAATACTATTATTACAAGTTACAACGTCGATGCTGGAAGCTCAACATTAGAGACGATTTTCTTTCTTTTGCTTAATTATTACGTTTGAATACTAGAAATGTTAGGGGATTATTTTAAAACACTATATAAACTTAAGGTGCCAGTATGTTATAAATTGAAAGTTGAAGAATTCAATTAAAACAAAGAAAAAATAATAAACTAAATTGAATAAACAATTCAATCAAAGGACTAAAATAATAATTAAGTTTTTTTGGATAAGTGACAAAAGTGCCTCGTTAGAAAAAGGAAGGGAATAACAAAATTAACCTTTAAAAAACTTTTTTTGACCACAGAGACGGCAAAATCATACAAGTGCCATATGACAACCACTATCAAATTTGAATGTGGGAAGAAAAAATAAATACAGACATACTTGAACGATGAATTTTATTTAATCGCCAATGGTCATTTTATTTTTCCTCTTTTAGCCATTGGTCACTTTTCTTTACACAAAAGTAAGCACTTTTTTTTTTTTGTTCTTGAGAAGTGATAGTGACTAAAAACACAGTTACAGTTTAAGGTAATCTGTAGTAAAAATGTAGGTCAATTGTTTAATTAATTTTTAAATATTATTTTAATATAAATTAAAGTATAATAATTTTTACATTTAAAAATAAATAATTAAAAGTTATTTACTTCCCACTCTTTTATATATTTTTTAACTTTTTTATAATATTGTTTATATTTATATTCTATTAAATATATATAATTTTAAAACACATACACATATATGTAATTCACGTTTGGGAGACAAATGATCAGATGACGTAATCGCAAATAATAATATCATAGTGATATATTAATTCTAGTAACTAAGGATTAAGACTAAGGTACCTTATACCTACCTTATTGCAGCCGGGGACCAGCTCCTGTAAAAGCTTCATACGATCGTTTATCTTCTCTCTCCTGGCCTACACAATTATTAATTAAAATAATCATTAAGAGAATAGTTACTGTAATAAAACGATTGATTATTGATTAATGATTGAGAGTTTACCCTTTCTGCCAAGCTATGGCTGTCTGTAGCTTGACCTCGACGAGCTCGAACATGAACGTACGGAAGCTTCTCAGCATCTCCGGATGTCTCGTCGGCGACGCTTTTACTCTTCTTTGAGGACCCTTTAACCTGTATTTTACAGATTCAGCAATTATTACATGTTTTAAGCACTAAATTCATCCATATTACCCGAAACGGAAACCCTAATTCTCGCTTGATTACAATTCTGGTACCTTCTTCTCTCGCTCCTTTCTCTTTGCGGCCCTCCCATTTTTGTTCTCAATTGCGGAATCAGAAACGATTCCATGGGTTGAACTCGGATTCGAATCGATTTCTGGGGGTTCATACTTCACTCTATTTAAATTTGCACCTGAATTAGGTGGAGCCAAGCTACCCTCCTCCGGTGACGAGTTCTCTTCGGCGAAAACGGAAAACTTGGCGGCGCCTTCGATCAAAGCAGTGTTAGAAGGGAAGGTTAAATTGCGATTGAGAGACCGAAATATACGGGGTTTCTGACCGTTGATATGGCATAAGGGTTCCTCGAATGCGCCGGTCGCAGCGGCGGCTCCGCCAGAGATCTGAGAGTTAAGGATCTCCATGGCTTGCAGTGTGGGAAGTTCGAGAAGCGCAGTGAATGAGCCAACGTTTTCCGGGGCTGGGGCTACGATTCGCTGGATTTGCTCAGCGAATTGAATGGATTCAAGTGCGACCTCATCATGTTGGCGAACAGTGGGACTGGATCCAGGGAAACCTCCTGTAGTTTGATCCATCAAGTGGAAGTTGAACAAACGGATAATGATCCAATTGGTATGACAAATGGGTACTAACCCTCGTCAATTTCTCCAGTAACTCAAATACTCAGTTGATTAATTTTACCAGTTTTCAGGCATTATAATCTTAAACCAAAGCATTAGCTTGATTAAGCGGCGGAACTGGTGTAATTGAAGCGAAATACAGCGTAAGGGCTTGCAATGAGAATGGGAGAGAGAAGATAGAGGAATTGAGAGGAATATTTATGGGAATTCAGTTGAGAAATATTATAGAAAACGGTGCTTCAATGGCGGTCAAGCAGCTGAAATTGCTGAATCTCTTATCCTATGTCTCCTGAATTGCTTCACAGCCATTTGAAGTATTGCGAAAGCAACGTCGGCTACGTTACGGTTCGGGTAATGTGTTGAGTTGAACCATACGTGTATTTTGAGACTAGGGGACAAAATAGAGTTAGTGCGGAAGGAAACACTGCCCGTACGGTTCTAACGATACAGTTCGTTGATAGCTACGGTAAACCGTGAAAGGAAGGAAAATTTGGGGACCACCGAATGAGATATTAGAATATTAGTTATTAAAATATTCGGTATTTATAATTTAATTTAATTTAATTTTTACTATTTAAAATCATGAAATTATGTTTTTATATTGAAATTTTAACTTTAATATTTTGTTTATATTTTATTAAATGTAAAATTTTTGGTAGACTCATAATTTGAAATATACAAATATATTCAATTATAATATAGGGATAAAATTATAATATTATTATTTTTTAAATTAATAATATTATAACTATATTTATATATTAAATATATTAATACACTCAAAATTGTAAGTGCAAAATCAATAATACTTTTATTAAATTGTCTTACAATTTTGTAATGTGTTGAGTTGAATCATATAAGTATTTTGATAATATTAGCCAAGTATATTTGGCCAAAAAAATTCAAATATAAATTTAGTATTTGTTATATTATAGATAATATATATATATATATATATATTTTAAGCAAGATGTCTTTTGATTTTTGTACATTTTTAAGACAAAAATATGGGTATTATAATTTTAAAAGTTTTCAAAATATATTTTATCTAAAACAAAGATTTTCTACCCACATAACGCTTTGAGGATACTCATCTTCCCTTTATGAACCCATATTAACTTTACACCCAAAATCGCTCCTAGACCTGTTCCATAAAACATCTCATCTCCAAACTTAAGATCCCGATTAAAAAGTATGTCTACTCTTCTAACCTTAACCATGCCAAACTTCCCTCTTGTACCACGGAACAGTATGTAAAACTTAAAATTCCCTAACAGTTCATTAACCACTAGATTGATCAAGGATATACTCATCTTTATGTCGAAGCCATCTGGATTTGTATCACATATCATGGTCACAAAGGTCTCCCGGTCACTGCAAGACTAGTCATCCTTGATACTATCTACCTCACATATTAGCAAGCCCTTATTGGCACAGTTCTCACCACTTTAAATACAAGCACAGTCATTCTAACTATTTGCCCAAACTTTAACCTGAAGCTCTCATATCTGACTCTAAAGGATAGGTTACAAGTCCAGATCTAGATCACTGGTGCTGAGCAGGTTCCTAAAGCTATCATGGCCACGATCCATCACCAGATGGCTTTCCGAGTACAAAATCATGTTATGGATCTTCACTTCCCAAATTATACAGAGGATGCTCTTATGATTGTAGCCGAGAGACAAGATGTACCCATAATTATACACATCCTCAAACAAATCTCTCGAGAAGATCTCCTCCAACCCATGCCAACTAATTGGGTGACCAATTATAAAAAAAGACATGCTTACAGTAAACCTCTTGCGACTACTAAGCCTTCAAGACTTATTTGCCTCCCTGACAAACAAGTTAAGCTGATCTATGAGAAGTTTGAAGAATCTTCCTCTCAAGCACCTTAAATTCCACCTTTCTTACAGTAGATCATGACAATCGCTCCAGTACCAATTCAGGAAATAAAGAAACAGACTATTCCAGTCCATCATTTTGAGACAAACGGCAAGCCCGTTTATGTCTCTCACATCCATGATCATTTCATATGGGATATAACTCCTAAAATGTGCAACCCAGGATGCTCCTGCCATGACCCATCCCACTTTTCTAATGATGATAGCAGTGAAATTGATCTCTTCTCATATGACAGTGATTTTGAGGAGCTTTCTTGCGCTTATACCCACAATACTCCTACTAAACATAAAAGATGGATATAAATATGTGCCCTGAAAAGGCAACAATTACTCGACAAAGAAGAAAGGAAAAAGAAGAAAACTTACAGATTGTGTCAACCTTTCAGGTCCCATTGAAAGGATCAAGATCTAAATTGGAAACCCTGGTCAATCCCAAACCTTGATACAGCTCCCTCTAGAGAAGACATTCTTATTGAGCTTATGAAAAAAGCAGGATGTTACTGAGAACCAAAAGGGGCTATTGCAGATGTGTCTTCATACTTTGTTCAACCACCACCATCTTTCTGTAAATCTGAACCTATGGGATCTTCTTCAGTAAATCTCATCCCTTGCATAATGGTCTTCCCGCAAGAACCCTCCTATGATGACCTCTTTCCTCCTTTGGAAAGACACACAGATGAACATCGAGTTGTTTCTTGACCTTATGTTACTTCTACCAAAGTCTCCATCTCAGGAAGTCTTGAGCCAATCCACCCTTCTGAAGAAGTATTGAACTGGCATACCAAGAATGCCTCTGCCCAGAATCAGGTCCCCAAAACCATTGATTCAAAATTGACTCATATGTCCCAGTCACACCAGTAAACACACCAGACAGAAAATCACCTCTCCCAACAGGTCGAACAGCTACGTTTGGAGAATCAATGGAAAATCCATACCTTAGACCATGAGCTTTGTAGCTTTATCACCCACAACTACTTTGGTCTTAAATTCACCAAAAAGGAAATTGAGATCCGTTATCTCAAAGATTAACTTGTCCAGATTGAAGCAGACATGAGATCCAAGCCATCACCACCAAAACCACCCATCATACCACCAACTCCCATAATTACTTCCTCAGTCTATGATTCCTTTGTGTCACCACGTATTTATCAAATCCAATACATCTCGTCTCCTTTATACTTATCATACCCTTCTGAAGCTGACTATACCAACCATTTCAAAATGACCCATTAGATCTTTCAAAAGGTCATCCCAAAACCACAACTTAGATCTCCTCATTCACCTCAAAGACCTTCTCATTTCCCTAAGAAATACACCATTTCTCCATTATATACCAAATCAGCCACCTCCCAAGGAGTTTCTTTCAAAGAACCTTAGCCTCCATCAAAATCACCTCCTACTGATGACTATAACTAAAGACTCAAAGGCCCCTTGTTCCCTCCAGACCCTCCTTCTATGGCTATGGTTGAACCTTACAACTATGTTCAGTTTGATCATTCCTATTCCGATTCCTGTTCAGAAAATGATTCAGACACATATGTCTCTTTCATGGACTTAAAAGACTCTAAGCACTTCGTAGATATTTTAACTCTGTATATGGTTGAACCAGTTGATCACCACAATGATCATGAAGAAGAAGCAGAGCAGTCTTATGTAGTTAATGATAGTGACAATGATGAAACCACAATAGCATAACCTACACCTCATAATCTGATGCCTCCTAAGCCTTCTAATGGACCTTGGTTTACTTTTGATGATGTTCAACCTTACCAGATGCTAGATAAACTCCATGAGTTTAGAGTGTGGATTGACTTACAAATGTCTAAAGCCGGTGTAACATTAACTGATGTTATTCATGAATTTGTTTCAAGATTCACAAGAACCCTCTGTGAATGGTTTCAATCACTTGGATAATACTGTCAGTTACAAATATTACAATTAGACAGTCAAACCTCTCTATTAGGTGACATCCACAAAGAGTTCATTAGCGATTTCCAGCTTATGGACAAGCAGAAGCACTAGGAATATTTCGAGATGAAATGCTGCTCTCCCAAGAAGCATGATCTTGACCGACACATGAAAAGAACAACAGAAAGATACTACCTTCTCAATGGCTTCAATGACTTAACTCTCAAGCATGTCTACATAACCTCTCTACCTGAAGAACTACAACCAGAATTAAACAGAGCACTTCAAGTTCTTCACAAACCTATGGCTAATGTCTCCTTTGGAGAGATTTATCAGTTAGCCTTGGCCACCCTTGATAAGCTCTATGAACAACAAAAAGTACTACATTCAGTTCTCTCTAGAAAACCAAAATTCCAGAAAATCTGTCAAAAGTCTTATTTAAGATTAAATGGCGCAATAAGCACTCTTTTGATTATAAACCAAAGAAGAAGTCTCATTTTGCTCATACTTCCTTCTGGCCCAGTACTTTCAGAAGAAAACATCACCCTTTGTGATACTTTATAAAGAGCCTTTAGAAGAAATCCTGGAAACAAAAATAAGATGTTTGCTACATTTGTAAAAAGAAAAGGCATTTTGCTAGGCAATGTCTGAACAAACTCAAGTAGGCTGTAAGAATGATAGAACAAATTGAAATGCAGCTTCCCTTTGAAGATAAAGATCTTAAAGAATAACTATATGAGCAAAGCAAGCTAAATGCTAACACAGTCCATACTCTTCCAGATTCTGACAATTCCAATAGTCCAAATTCCATATCCAACTTCAATGACCCATTCACTTATCTCCATAGTCACATCTACAAAATTGATCATTACCAACCTCCCTAAGACCAAAGCTCCAGCTCCTTTCCATACCTCCACCTTTCCATTCTCTCCAAAAAATATGTCAAACCTCTTCCAATTATTGCTCTCATAGACACAAGCTCTTAGGTTATCGACATGAATCCTTCTCTACTTCCCAATAAAGCTTGGAGAAAACATATTTCTTACTTCAAGATAGCCAATGATTCAGTGTTCAAAGTTTCTTTAATCACTTGACATAAAATTGGGATCAAATTCTTTCCTGAATGCATTACTTAGACCCATGTTCTTAGTAGCCACATTGTTGGCAAAGACATTCTCTTTGGCATGGATGTTCTCTAAAAATCTCTAGGTTTATGGATTGAAGCTAAAGGAGTTCGGTACAAACATCGATTTAATCCCTATATTAACATCCCAAAACTCTATTTGCTTCATGCTACTCCACCTCTTTATGAGGACATTAAGTAACAACTTCTGTAACACTACCCAAAATTTCATTATGAATTCAAATATCCATATTCACTCTAGAAAAATGAAAAGTTTTTCATAAAGCTTCCTTTCAAAAGGAATGAAGATATAAACCCTACAAAGGCCACCCATCAAAGAATGAATCCTAATGACTTGAACCTTGCCAGAAAAGAATGTGAGTCCCTACTCCAACAAGAATTGATTGAGCTAACCAGATCAGAATGGGCATGTCAAGCATTTTATGTTAATAAACACTCAAAGCAAAACCATGGAAAGAAAATCCAAGTCATTGACTATAAGCCTCTGAATGTTTTCTTAGAAGATGGTAAGTTTCCTATTTCTAACCCTACTACCCAGAAAGCCCAATTACAAGGAGCTCAATTGTTCTTAAAGTTTAACTTAAAAGTAGGATTTTAGCAGCTTAGTATTCGTCCCACCAAAAGACATAAGATAGTATTCTACATTCCTGATGCCCAATACCAGTAGACAGTCATGCCATTTGGCCTTAAGGCAGCCCCATCGCTATTTCAGAAAGTTATAGTTGAAATCTTCAAGCCCATCCGTAATAATGCTTTCATCTACATCAATGACATTTTACTGTTCTAAAAAATAGAAGCAGACTACCTTTAATCATTGAAATAGTTTACAGGCCTTGGGAAACAAAATGGCCTCATGCTCTTAACCCACAAAAGTCAATTGGCCTAAGCCCAAATTGAATTTTTGGACATGCTTTTTGAAAATGGATGGTACAAACCCGATCCACATCTCATATAATTATTGGTCCAATTCTCGAATAAAGATCTCTCACTAAAATAGATACAATAGTTCCTAAGAATTGTTAACTTTGTTCAAGATTTTATTCCGAAGTGTTCTCATCATACCAGCAAGCTATCAAAACTTCTCCACAAAGACACTCCTTATTCATGGGGATCAAACCAAACTGCAATTGTTAAACACCTTAAAGAAATCTCTAAAAAGCTACCTCCTCTGAAGATTCTTGACCCATACTCCACTTTGATCTTATAGATAGATGCTAGTAACTACCATTGGGGTGTTGTTCTCATCGAACAAAAAGGCAGAAAATAATATTATTGTGGTCATGCTAACGGTTCTTTCAAACCCTCAAAAGTTCATTATCACATGATGTACAAGGAAATCCTCATCGTGAAGAATGGAATTAAAAAGTTTGAATTCCACCTGGCACATCGCCACTTCATCATGGAAATAGACAACACTACCTTCCCTAACTTGAATTGAAAAATAAAATCATTCCAGATCCCCAACTAGCACATTAGCAAGCATGGTTATCACGCTATAAATTAAAAAGTTTGAATTCCACCTGGCATATCGCCACTTCATCGTGGAAATGGACAATACTGCCTTCCCCAAAAGATTCTTGAATTGAAAAATAAAATCATTCTAGATCCCCAACTACCATGTTAGCAAGCATGGTTGTCACTCTATAAATTTGAAGTGAAGCACATTAAGGGAGTCACCAACCATCTCACAGATCTTCTCTCTAGACCTAAACCTAATGTCATCTCCTTCATCACACCTATCACCTCCATCCTGTTACTTCTCATGATTAACCCATACATTCTTCTTGTCAATAGACCTGCCATAACCAAAAAATCTTTTCCTCCAACCATTTAAATCCCCACCAGACCAACTGAAGTCATGGAACTAGCCAAGTCCTCCATATTCTTCTACCTTCATAAATATCTCTGAGACATTCCACTTTCCCATTACTGCCACATGTTCCACCCAAACACCCCTTTTCTAACTTTGTTTTGTCTTAATGCAGGTGCTTTCAATGAAGATGTGTTATGGTTGCTTTGGTCACTCACAGTTCTTTACACTGTAACAATAGAGTTCAATCCAATGGAAATGTTTCAACAACTTAACAATGAGCACAATCACAAATCCCTTGTCTGGACTTTCCTTGAATGGTATTCCTTACTACCATGGTGGTGCAAACAGATTGATAAGTCCATTAAACTATAGAACCTTTAGAACAAACCTGATCTCTACTTAACAGTCTCATCCATTTACATCATTCACAAGTCATACTAGAAGAATCAAGTTGGATTACTTTATTCTCAGGACTATGCATATGAGTGGAACACATTCCCTCATTTTAACAAAGATCACAAAAAAATCTTTAAATCATTAAAAATGTTCCTTTGTGATTTAAATAATTATCACGAACCACCCTCAATTGAATGCATTACTATGGGTTCGTACCCTAGAGAATTTATCCCCGATGAACCAATGTTCCCTAAGATAAACATCCTAGATCAAACTCAAGTCTTTGAGAGCTCTCTAGTTCCATTCATTCCATCTTATGATCCTGCCATGTCATTAAATAAGCAATTATGGCTTGCTCCTCCCTCCATCACAGATCAACCCTCCACCTCCTTAACCATACCGTCCACCCTTCAAGAAACTTATCAGGACCTTGAAAATGCTGAAGAAATATACTATTATGAAAATCTTTAAAGCAGACCCAAGTTCCAAAACTCTCAAGTACCATTTGATGATAGCTCACCATGTTTAAGTGATCAGAGTCTCTTACCAGATCACAAGCCGATCCTCACACACAACAAAGATTGGTGTTTTGTCTTATCATGTTTAAAGTTTGTTTATCACCTTTTGTTTGTTTGCTGTAAAGGTGCTGAGTCACCTCTACTTTTATTTTCACGAGTGTATTATTAGGTCCTTTACTTTTGCTTTATTGTTAGGTGTATTATTGAGTCTTTTCTATTTAGGTTTGATGTTTTGTTTCTAGCTCTGCCTACATAAGGAGCCTCCCCTTGCTTTGTAATTCATTCGAAAACCTTGTATTCTCTTCCTCAGTTTGAATATTAAGTGTGTTTCTATGACATCCTTCTAAGTTCTCCCATTTCTTTGAAATCTTCTCTATAATTTTATAAATATTCTCTCCTATTCAAGAGATCTGAGTATGCTCTACACTTGCCTCTGATATGGATCCTACGTATTAGCAAGGGTTAGTCTTATACATGATCCATGATGAGAGTTATGCTTGTAATATATTTGGAATAGCTCACATATCCTGGATAGAGACAAGCAATTTACTTTCATAGAATCATAAAAGTGGTCTTGAGGTATTGTAGCCTAAGAAAAGTCAATTGTTTCCTCGGCCTTGCCTTGATTCTGTGAATATGAAACTGTGAGATCTTCATTTAGGGATGTAAGCCCTTGCATATATACTATAGCTCTTGGATTTGTATATCGGCTAAAAACCCAGAACTATGAACTACTGGTCCTAAGAGATCTATTATAGATCTATGTTCTTAGTCTAACAATGCCACGTACGGGGCTTTATGATACAAGCAAATAAACTAATTACTAAGTCAAACAAGCTTTTATACTCATACTATGCCTCCTCCAAAATGGTTTCAGGTATTTAACTAATATAAATGTGGTGCTAAAAAAGAACTAGAGATACCACTTATACCCAAAACAATAGTGTTAGAATAATTTATTTTCATTACAATTATATTAATAAAAAATTTTATATAACAATAAAGATTTTTTAAATCATAATTAATATAATTTGGATCTGCTAGCATATATATTTTTTAAGGGTTTTAAGGTTTAGGATTTAGAATTTACTAACCAATGCCTTTATAGGAGTATTTATTGTAGTAATTGATAGTAATAATTAATGTTTTTTTACAATTTTTTATTGTATCCAAGTAATTATTTATTTAGTTTTATTTTTAGAACAATATTACCTTTCATCCTATTCAAAAGATATAATCAATCCCTTTTATTTTAAAAACTTTATAATAAATTACGAATAAAATTTTTAAATATTCATACTTCTAAGTAGTATCTCCATCTTACTTTTAATATCTCAAACTTCATTTAAAAGAATTAATTTCAAAGTAAACAAAAATTAGTTTTAACAACGATAATTAAGGGTAATATAGCTATATTACTTAAGTAGGAATGGCAAAAACTCTTGAGAGGGTTAAGTCATTTAAACAAGAGCCCTAACTCTGATACCACTTGTTAAAACAAGGCAACCAACACCCAAGAGGGGGTGAATTGGGTGTTTACAATAATTTTATTTCTTTTTAAAACTGCTTTGCAAAAGACTTTTAATGAAAGATACTTGGAAGTGTATGAAGCAAAATTACAATTATATCGATCAAGGGAGATTTAATGTATATGCTTAGAGTATGAAGATAATAAATTTGTTTCCCAACAACAGAGCATTCAACAATATGTTGTTTGCTTAATTCAAAATCTTGTTCCCATGTAGGTTACAACATCAAACAATCACTTTAACAATTACATTATTTGAAGTAAATCTAAAAGAATATGTCTAGTAAGAGATCACAATACTTTAAGCGAAATATCAACAACAAAAGTAAAGCATAAATATGACAATTCAAAATATAAATAATACAAGGGTAGAGAAGGCAAACTCCAAGATTTATCTTGGCTCGGCTCCAATCCAAGCCTACATCTAGTCCTCAAGCAAATACTTGAGATTTTCCACTAACTTGCAATCTGTTACAAATCTTCAAAAATACTCTCCCTAAAACCAAACTCTCTTCAAGAAAAACCTTTCCTTGAATTTAATCTCTCCTCAAGGAATATCTTTTCTTGAAATAAAAAATCTTTTAAAGAAGAAAGTACTCATAATAATAAAAACTCTCAAAAGAGCAAATAATATAATTGAAGCTCACCAGCAAAAATAAAGACCTTTGAGAGTATGAATCACTAAATATGTTTTCCACTTTGTTTCTTATGATTTCTAAGCTCTTGAGACATGTATTTATAGGCCCAAAAAGCAAGAAAACCATTTAGAGCCAAGGATAAATTCAAACTTGTACAATTTGATTGTTGGAAGTAAGTGGCTCCATTTGTTGACTTTATGGTCATCCTCTATTCTATAACTGCAACTTTAAATGTTCATAGCTCATTCATTTCAACTTTATTTTGGACAAATTATATATCACCAAAAGGCTCTATAAGTTTATTTTTTATCCTAATAAGTTTTATTTCAAAATTCAATTTGATTGTTGAGATATTGTTGAAAGAGTGACAAAAGATCAAATAACAAATTAATATACATAGTTGCAAATTGAGACCCTCAGAACTCCTTTCTTTTAAATTAATTTTATGCATGTGATATATTAATGGAAATATGTGTGAGTCTATTTTCATATAAAGCAAACCTCAAATCAAAATTCCTTCTAGTTGGTGAGATATTGTTGAAATTGTGACTAGAGATCAGGAAAAAGTGTGATATCCATACCTAAAATTTTAACAATCATAACTTCATAATTTCAACTCTATTTTAAGCATGTAATATATAATTAGAAAGATTTTTAAGTCTATTTTCATATGCAATAGGTTTCATTCCGAAATTCCCTATGATTTGTGAGATATGATAAAAATAGTGATCCAAAATCCAAAAATAACTCCATTAAAATCTATATCTCACTTATCTTTTTTACCCAAACTTATATTTTAATGATTAAAATGTATTGGACCAATAAATGTAAGTCCAAATGAATTTAACAAAATTAATAATGAGCATATTGGATATAATATTGGATATAATATAAGTATTTATATCTTATATAAAGGATGATTCAAGTATAAAGTATTACAAGTTAATAATTAATTAATTAAGCACATATTGATACTATATGTCTAACTCATTTGTTCATTTTTGTCACATATTTATTATCATCAAAACTTATAACATTGAACCTTAAGGTTAACAACATTAGGATGGTAGAAATTAACAAAAAGGATTGAAATATCCAACTTGCACTAGGGGTGCACATATCCCGAGCAGGGCCGGGTTTAAGTCCAACCCATGGCTTAGCCTGGACCCAGGATCTAGCACATGACTAAGCAAGGTCAACTGAGTTACCTTTTTTTAAAATTTTTTATATTTTTTTTCAAATTTCGATATAGATTTTTTAAAAAGAAAATTTTTTTAATTAATATTTAATAAATAAAATATCTTATGTTAATGAAAATTATTTTTATATATAACACAAATAAAAAAAGTAGTTTTTTTTTAAATATCATTAATTTCATTAAAAAAATTAAATAAAAAACAATATATATATATATATATATATTTATGTTGGAATAGGTCAGGCCAACACTTTGGCCTTGGACCAGGTTTAACATTTATAACTTGGGCCCGCTTTATAGGTGTGCATTGACCTGACCTGACCCAGCTTGAAACAACTAGGTCAGGTCACGTTGACCAGATCAGGCGGGTCAATGCACACCCCTAACTTGCACATAAGAAAGAAACAATAATATAGACTTCAAACATGATGTAAAAGATATCTCAATGTCAAGACGACTTGAATTTAACATTTTTAATTTGTTGAAATTATTATTTCTTTATATTTTTGGAATTTTTGGGACTTATTTAGAATTTATCATTTGAATCTTTTAAAATTATTTTTTAAAATTTGATTAGAGCTTATTGGATAACATAAACAAAGAGGTTAGGCTTTAAATTTATTTTTTCAATATGTTTTTTTTATATTTATTAGTATTATTATTTTTGCAATTTTCTTTTAAAAATTTTGAAGTCCTTTTAAAGATCTGCAAGATTCATGTGAGAAATGGAGATAAAGAGAAAATTTTCCTTATAATGGGGAGTAAGAATAGAGATGGGGTACATAAATAATAGTGGGGACGAAGAGTGGGAAGACACTCCTCACACCTGCCTTGCAAAATTGTCATTCCTGATATAAAACTTGTTAGAGAATGCTTATAAATTTTTTTTTAAAAAAATTATTATACTTCTTTAAAAAGATGAAGAGTAATATTGTTTCAAAACAAAATAAAAAAATTACTAACTATATGCAATAAAAATAATAATAATATATTAATTATTACTATTTGTAATTGATTAGCAAAACTGTTTCTTTAAATGGGTCTAAGGACAAAATGGTTCCTTTATACGAAAAAGCCTAAAACATTGACAAAGCAACAGATGAAATTAAATTAATGTGTCATTTCGATTTTTTTTTATTTACATACTTATGCACAAATCATTAATGCTAAAAAGACTGTGTCACTTATTTTAATTATCCAGATACTGAAAACATTTTTAAAAAAATTCAAAAGGTCACAAAAAATAGACTTCCATAACCAACTGTTAACAGTTAACAAATCCCTGCGACCTAACCAATTATTTTGAGGGTGCTGCCCCCTTTAGCATTGAAGGGGGACGACCCCCAACATATATATGTATCTTGAGGGGGCTTCCTCCCTCAAAAAAAGAAAAAAAAATATATATATATATATATATATTAATTATAAATAAGTTAAAATATTAATAATAAATAATAATATAAAATTATATTAAAATATAACAACTTAAGTAAACATAAAGTTATGTTTAATTGATAAAATATTTAAAAAATAGTAAAATTATTACAAAGAATAAAAACATTATGTATTAAATATAAAAACACAAAATTTTATGAATAAAACATTAATTAATACTTTTAAATAACTTAATTATAGAATTATATTATGAAAAGTAAAACTTTAAATACTTTACATTTAAATAGAATTTTATATATATTTGTTTTCAAGTCTCTTTTACAGATACATTTATTCTTAATATAAAGCATATACCAAAATTTATATTTAACTAAAGTTATAATGCAGAATGAATGAAGATGTCATGGTTTAGCTTTTATATATTATGACATTAGTGAGACTAGATTGCAACTATTTAGCAGGCAATCATATGCTTGAATGAGAAAGACTGGTAAATTTTTCTGGCAGTTTAATTTAGTTTAATTGACAATCCATGTTAATATGTATGCGCTGCACAATCCATGTTAATTTAGTTTAATTGACAATCCATGTTAAAGAATTCCAAATAGATTAAGAAATGTGTCTAATTTAATTTATTATAACTCCAACTAAAAAAAGAGAATTGAAAACAAATATATAAAATTCTACTCAAATGTTTACTATTTAAAAATTTACTTTTGATAATATAATTCTATACTTAAGTTATTTATAATTATTAATTAATTTTTTATTCATAAAATTTTGTGTTTTTGTATCTAATACATAATATTTTTATTTTTTAATAATTTTACTATTTTTTAATTACTTTATTAATTAAACATAACTTTATGTTTACTTAAATTGTTATATCTTAATGTAATATTATATTCTTATTAATATTTTAAATTATTTATAATTAATATATATATATATATATATATATATATTGGGAGTTGTTCGCCAAAATGCTGAGGTGGGCATAACTTTCAAAATAATTGGTCAAATCACAGGTCTATTTTCTTAGAAATGGATTCTCTCCATTTCTGACATAATGCATTTGATGCATTTTGCCTAAGTTTTTTTTTTTATTAAATGTTGATTATTTTGAATTGAGGGGAAAGGCTGTGTCTTAGAGCCACAACTGCGCACTGCACAGGTGGCTCTAAATATGAATTCGAATCGCCTCCTGTAGGTTTCTCCAGTTTTTTTCTCCCGTAAAATCTCAACCATCCGTTGCCTTTTGCTGAGATCACGCCATGTCGCCCCGAGGCCAAAACGCATTGTTTTTAGTAAGTCAAACAGTGCGTTTTGGATTTTTATTTTTATTTTTACCTTCTCGCATCGCCAAACGACATTGTTTTGCGACGTTGTTCTTTGTCTCGCAGGTCCTCCATACTCCGGCCTCCGTTTTCGTCGAACACTGGACTCCACTTTGCCTTATCAGAAGCGGCACAGGCCAAGTCTTCAAGGGATAATGCGAATGGTGGGGGTAGGCTGAGTCTCCAGAGACTTGCAAAAAATTGACGTAAACCCTCCTAAGGGGACGCGCGATTCCCCCCCACCCCCACCCCAAAGATTTGTGGTTACGCAACTGGTTTTTCAACAATTTCAAAGAGGTGAATAGTTTAGAATTATTTCAGATGCAAACATCCATGATGTTTGCGAATTGTTAATCATTTTTTGATTTTTTTTTTCACTTGCAGATTGTTGGTTTACTACAACGTCTAGGTTTTGTGGATTATTGATCATTATTTTCGATTTTTTTTTTATATGGGTTCGAGGAGGTTGATTTCCCGGTGCTTGAGTTAAAGGTATTGTTCACTAGGAAAGCAAAGGAGGAGATTAAAGACCAGGTGACTATTCTGCTTTATCATTTCCCTTTACAGTTACATGAATTGAAAGAGCATATATGTTGTGGTCAATTTTCTAATTGTTCAATACTTAAAGTTCAAGATGTATAATCCATCATCATACAGAGGCTTAATATGAGATGAGCAATCCTACATAGTGTAGCCAACTTAGCATTTATATATGCCTGTATGATTCGAGTATCTGATAAAGCATATGTTGGCTTTAATCATTGTGGGCTTTGTGCTATTGGCTTATTCTATTGATTTTATAGAGTGGCTGTAGTATGGTGCTAAAAGTGGTATTAGAGCCTAACATTCTTGTGATATGAGGGCCATATTGCTATATGCTATGTGTGCATTTTAAGTAACTGCCTAGAGAGAGTTGAGTTTGGAAGGATTTTGGAGGTGGTTATGGAGATAGCTTTTGGTAAGTTGTTTGGGCAATATTCTAGACTTTTTAAACATTTGCTTAAGACATGTTTTCCCATCTGGGTGGCATCATAAGGTTCTCAACATCTTACAATCTTATGTTTCCAAGTAAACAACAATCCTGTTCCTTCTTAATTAAAGTGGATTTCCAGCATTTTTGTTCCCCTTGTTGCTTGGTTTCTAACCTCCTAGATTTAGTGGGATGGAAAGAAAATAATTAAAGTGGCCCATACCCTTAGTGATACTACCTATTTACTGCCTTCCCACCTCTAATTTGTTTGACCTTCTACTTCATTTGGTGAAGGCAGACAGAAATAGCCTAATCTATCTATTGTGACAGAATACTTGCCAAGGTAAAACATCCAATTTCTTGTATAGTCAGTTGAATTAATAAATTTCCTTTACATAAAGATTACAATGTCTTACAGTTGCTGCTTTCTGGTATATTTGGGACAGGGGTAGTTTATACCGCCTAATACATAGGCCAATATATGGTGAAATGTTGGATTAGAGGAGACGATTACAGATGGCTTTAGATGTGGTTTTAACAAGATCTAGTTATTGTGTTATATTCATATAATTATTTTGCAGATGATTCATGTGTGTATTTTTGTGTACATTATTTTTTTGAGGCTAAAGGGATAAATTATCTGCACTGTTTGAACCCTCCCATTGTGCATTGAGATATCAAATCCCCAAACCTTTAATGGACAAAAATTTGACTGTAAAGGTAGAATGAAACAAATCAGGCAATTTCTGTAATTATTTTTCTTGCTATTAGATGATTTAATTTGTATTTCATACTCAGGTGGGTGATTTTGGATTGTCAAGATTCAAGGTGAACACTTTCATATCATCAAAATCTATTGCTGGAACAGTAAGTGTCTCTCACTTTGTGTGAACAAGTATAATGGTACCAACTTGTTAATGTTTTAGTTCTCTTCATAAACACTAAATTGTTCCACTGCTTCTTGGCGGGTTTGTTCTTTGTTCTTTTGAGTGGCTCTTCATGTTATTTCTACAAATTGCCTCTCTATAAGTAATTTCTACCTAATATTGCTGAACTACTTTTTGACAATTAATAGTGTTAGATGCAGACTATATATTATATACTTTGAGTCTTGTTTGCATTATTTTCTGGTGTGGCTTCATAAGTAAGTAATATATCGTAATAATAGGGCCATAATGAGGCCTTAAGATGCTTGAAGGATAGACAATCAATATCTCAATTTTATTTATGTTGCTTGACTTGGACTTATGATTCAGATTATGACAGATAAAGCATGTGAAAAATAATAGCATTAGAATATGACAAAATCAGTACACTTAAATTCTGCAGCTTTATTTTTTTGAAGGTCAAGGTAATCGTCAAGTTGCATTGAGGCTTGAACTTACTCCTTCTTTGGCAAGGCTGGTGATACAGAAAGGGTATCAAATTTTTTCTTGATTTGTTGATTAAAGGGTTTACTGTATTTATACTTGTGATGTTAAGTCTGAAGCTTTCAGTTTGACCTAAAGGGTTTTCTTGATTTGTTGCATTGAGGCCTAAACTTACTCCTTCTGATAGTGTTTGTTCTTAATTATCCAAAAAATTTGTGTCCCTCCCACTGAAGTGGTTGATCCTCCTTTTGATGTTATTTCTAATTCTTATAATTGTTGGTGCTGCTGAAGAATAATAGAATCAATTAAATTATAATCTTTTGCAATCTTTTTCATCTTCATATTTCCTCTTTCTATGTTATAGGCCAAAGCTGAACTCATATCTTCTATTGTCACATTGTTCAAGTAATTTGGTTATGTGTGCTCTTACAATCCTGATACACACACACACACTTAATTATTTACATGCCAAGACATATGATGGAATATATGCTGCATTTGTGGTTGATAAGTTAGTATAATAGTTCTTCTTCGTACCATTTTATCTCCAAGATTGTTCTTATAATTTAGTTTGTATTTTATTTTTAGAAAAAACTTTTAAACCCATACGAAGGCAAACACTAAATCTGCTTCTCAACATATTACAAACCTAAACTTTACCATTAATCATTGACATATACATATATTACTATTGTACAAGCATGAGAGTTGGACTATATACAGGTACAAAAAAGGTAAATACAGCCACCTAAAGTCTTTAAAAAGTAAGCAGATAGAACTACCCATACAGCTTTTCTTCAAAAAAATAGTTAGGTAGAACAAAACTAGCAAAATAGATACCAACTCTAACTTTTCCAATGAGGTTAGTGAGTTTAGAAGTTTCTGGAAGTCATTCGGCACCACTTTGGAATTCTACAAATGAATATTGAGGGTTGAGAACTTATCTAGAATGTCATTTGTGCTGTGTGTGCAAACCTGAATTGCTATGTGCAGTGTGTGCAGAATTGCCTGTTGCTGATTAGGTCCATAAAGTAGTAAGCAAAGCAGATGGAAGACATATGGAGGGACCAATTAAAGTAGCAGACACACGATGGAACCAAATCAACCTAAAACAAGCAGAATACACATGCAACAACTCATCTGGGATTGAAGACACATGAACTTTGTTGTAACTGTAGTGAAATAAGATCCAAGATGGTAGAATGTCATGTAATTTGTTGTATATTCATAATGATGTTGTAATTGTAATGCAATGGTACTGTAAATGTCATAATAGGCAATGTTACTTTACTCAGATACTGTCTGAACAATATTTGTATTTTATCATTGAACAGTAATACATGAGCTTGTTGCTTACATCTGTGCGAAACTCAATTGTTCCAAAAAAATACAAGTGTCATTTGCCTATAACTATAACATATGCTAGTGGCAAATAAGCACAAAAAATACAATCATTGAGCCTTCGTAACAAAGTATCAGATGAAGCTCAACCCAAAAAATTAACAACTGTTGGTGTATGGTTATGTCAAAAAATGTTGAAGATGTACAGCTAACTCTACATATCTTCATGTTTGAGTGATTGCATAGGAATGTCCAGTGGCTCCTAAAATCATACAAGGACAAAAGTAAACATGTGAGAATTAGATACCGAGCACACATACATGTATCTTTTAATACAAATACCATTAAAAATCTTGTGAAACTAAAGTGATTCTTGTTTTTCTTATGGTCATCATAAGGTGCCGAAGGTGCTGAGCATGTCACCTCGCACGATAACGAATTTGATGAGCTATTACCCTACAAGCAATATTGTTATACTTGTTTACAAATAATCAAACCAACAACTATGTGAATGGATAAATTAATTTAGTATACGTACCCTATACGGTGGATATCATGAACGTGGTGTGGTCGCATCCTTCCTTTTTATAGCACGCTGAAGCTTAACCTAACTCTTTGGTCGTTTTTACCTTATGAGTCCAACTTTTGTCTTCAATCCTTTTACTTGACATACACCATCATATTCTGAGGTGATGGGCCTACTAGGTTCATCACCATGAATCTAATGACCTAAACGAACACCCATCATCTGTTTACACAAGTCATCTATCCCTTTGTCTATAAGAGAGTGCAATTCCTCGCACGAAGCCACCTCAGATGCTAGTCTAACAGCCTTGGAGCACATGTGCTTGTACCACCATGAGCTTTCCAACTTAGGATATTTGTCTACTTCCTTTCCCCTCACATCGTGCACGATGCCGTTATGTGCATTCTTTGTCCATCGCGTGAGTACATAATGATCAGGCACCTTTTCAATTTCTAATACAACAAAAATTCTCAACACATGGCAACATAATATCCCATATGTCTCAAACTTCCTACATGTACAAGACACAAACATCTGAACAGGGTCAAATAAGACAGTCCATTCACCTTCTTGGTTAGCCATGGATAAAACATAAGCTCTGACAGGTTGATCCTCCTTTCTTTGCCAGATTGAAACTGCAAAGAGTAAGTCAAACTGTTGTTGGAACACGGTAAAAATTGAGTGTGTGCAGCTTCATGCGGCTTGATTTAGAATGGACGAATGCTGATAACTCAAATGTGGAAGCTTGTGTCAAGCATCGTACTTTGCCTTCAACTTGTTATATTGTTTTTATTCAACTACTCGCTCAAAAAGTCTGAAAAACTGGGTAATATTCACGATTGATTTCATGGCCGCTTTGAAACAACAAAGAGTAAGTCAAACTCTTGTTGGAACATGGTAAAAATTGAGTGTGTGTAGCTTTGTGCGGCTTGATTTAGAATGGATGAATGCTGATAACTCAAACATGTAAGCTTGTGCTGAGCATCATACTTTGCCTTTAGCTTGTTATACCCTTTTTCTTCAACTACTAGCTCAAAAGGTATGAAAAACTGGGTAATATTCACGGTCGGTTTCATGGCCGCTTTGGAATCAAAATTCTGGCTCACACTAAATTACGTGCTTTGCATGCCCAATATGAATGCTTGTTTCATATAACACGCAACCTATTTCTTTCGCAACGCGTATACAGACTTCAACCAAGTATTCTCTTGAACACCATGATCCAACAACATTTTTTCCCAACCTGCCTCAAAGTGACCTTCATTTTTATACTAATACATGCATTTCTTGAAGTTAGTTAGGAAATGAGACCCATCTTTCATCAAATTGCCAAGATGTTTGATCCCATTCTGCATCAAGTGCCAAGTACAAAGACAGTGATGAGTCTCTGGCATCACCACACCTACAAGAAACTCAACTTAGAAAACTAGCCATTGGTAGATAAATTAATACGTCAATGCACCATACCAAAATTGAAAGCTCACTTAACGCTTTCAACATCGCTTGGTCCTGATTGGTAAACATGGTCTGTGGTTTCTTGTTCCCGTGGGCTTCCAGAAATGTCTCAAACAACCACTTGAATGAATCGAATGTTTCATCATACATTAATGCTGCTCCAAACACAACTACCTGCCTATAGTGGTTGAACCTAGAGAACAATGCAAGCGGTCTTTGTGCATGATTTGTGCAATAAGTTGTATCAAGCGATACCATATCACTGAAATAGCCGTAGTCAATGATCATACGTGCGTCCACCCAAAACATGTTTGTTATCTGCTCATCTACATCCATTTAATAAGCATGAAAAAATGAAGTGTTATCCAACAATTGTGGCTGAAAGTATTGCAGTAGGCAACCCACTTCTCCGTAAACCATTTTACATTGCCATTTAGACCGCAGATAGTTCTTGGCATCCGACTGAGTAAAGCCAAGGTTGGATCTACCTCCAACATGTGTGCTCATCAACTAAAATGTAGCTTTTTATGGTAATCCTAAGTCTTCAACCAATTCAATCTCCTGGCCTTGAATTTCAGATATGTTACAGTGGGAAGCCAACACATGTGTTATCTCTAGGAGCTGAAGAGGGTGATTATGGCTGTCCACGAACTCATTAATGATCAATTTCCCCCTCTTTAATACAAGGGTCACCCTAACTTTACAATCTGTTCTCGTTTCAAGTTTATGATCTGTACTTGGAATGTTTCTCTTGTCTACCTTCCGAACACCCTCCTTACAACAAACAAACCTACATGATGTCACAGTTCCATCCTTCCTATTCTTATTAAAGTATTGCTTTCTTACTCTAAATCTCACTCGAAAACCATAGTCACTCTAAAATTGCCAAGTCGTATCAGCATTATCAAATTCCATTCCAACTGCAGGTTTCCCTCCAACTTCAACATCGTCCTCCTTGGTCAAATTAGTACTAGAGGTACCTAATTCCCTGCAATTCACCAATTAAATTAGATTTAGAATATTCTTTCATGTTAGTTAATTTTTCCTTTTATGATTATATACTTACCTTGCTTGGGCTGCCATCACTTTCTAAGTGCCTCAAACTTTAATTCTCTAATATGTATTCAGGTCTAATGCATCAGGTTGATAAGGCAATTCACTGGAAAAGTCATATGACACCTTTTAAAAGTCTATCCAATTGCGATAAAACCTATACTACAAGTGTATAGACTAATAAGCTAACAACATAAACAAAAGTTCACTTCCTACGGCTTTCAATTATTGATTAGGAATCACTAGAGAGAAAAATGGTCAAATCTCAAAATAGAATACATATTCCAAACTTTATTTAAATACATATTTAACCTAAAAAAATTATTTAAGTACTCAATATAACTTTATATTCCAAACTTTATTATGAATACACAAATAATGCCACTTAGTACTCACTATAACTTTAACTACAATGAACAAGGCTACTTCAACTACATCATACACATTGTCTTTGTCCTTAAACCAAGGATTTATTGCTTGAATACAAAACCAAGGAGTTTAGCACAACCTTCCCCTAACAGGCAAAGATTTTTTGATCTTACAACAACTTATCAGATAAATACTTTTTCGTTTTCCTTCTTTGATTAGTTCTGCACAACCACAACACCAAAGCTCCACTCTAATATATCCTCCAAAACAATGCAACCAGAAGTCTTCACTACAACCAGAAGATGGAGTGAGCCAGCATTGCAATTTCTCAGTGTGTACACTTGAAGATGGAGTGAGCCAGCACTGCTTCGTTCTGTCATACCACAATGCAACAGAAGTCTTCATTGCAAATTAACACCTCAAGTGTCGATGCAATTCGAAACCGAAAATAGAGCAACCTTCATCCCCTTTCTATTTCTCCATCGTTCACATTAAACAATTGATCATCCAGTCCTTTTTTGCAGCACAGACTGCTGCGTTTTCAGCTCCGGTTGTCGCCAATGACTACGCACCTCCACTGCCTCCAGTTTCTGCAACAGAGCCCGCCACTTTCTCTGATTAGTTTGACGCCAACGTTGCAGACAAGGAAGAAGACGAAGACAAAGCTCCTCAATTCAAATGCCCTCATTTTTAGCTCTGGTTGCTGCCAACAACTACGCACCTCCACTGCCTCTAGTTTCTGCAACACAACATGCCACTTTCTCTGATCACTTTGGCACCAATGTCACAGACAAGAAAGAAGACGAAGATGAAGCTCCTCAGTTCAAAAGCTAACAACTGCATTTTCAACTCCAGTTGCCGCCAACGACTACGCACCTCCACTGCCTCCAGTTTCTGCAACACAGCCCGGAGTCCTCGTATGAGTTTGGCACCAATTCGCAGAGAATGAAGAAGACAAAGACTACAACGCTGCTTTTCGCGTTCTGCCTGCAGAAAAAAATAAACGACTAAAACGGTGCGTTTCATCCAATGACGTGGCTTCATCTCAGCCACACACGGGACGGACAGCTGAGATGTCACTGGAGAAAAATACTGCAGAAAATGATGGGAGGGAATCGCAAGCACTCCAAATACAGACAATCTGTATTCCTATTTCTTGCAACCTGACTATGACAATATAGAAGTTTATATCCTGTGACCTTTTGAATTTTATTTTTAAAATATTTTAAATATTTAGGTGATTAAAAAAATAGTGTAGTCTTTTCAGCGTTAATGATTTGTGCAAAAAAAAAAAAAAGACCTGTCATCTTCTATCAACTTAAAAATTGGAGTATTTTGATATATTCACACGTCGTTCAATCATATTACATTACATAAGTGTCATGTTTACTAGTTAGATGACATTGCAAGAAACTATTAAATTGTGAAAATATCCGTTATGGAAATCTATTATATTTCGCCCCAACTTCCCCTACAATGGAATAACGTTATATTTTATTACATTTTTATACGAACAAAGTTCTTTTATTTTTGTATGATTATAATAATTTCTTAGAAACTGACTAATTTCTTTCAAATCTACATGCATTTTTCATACATCCAAATTTGTCGTATATCTACTGGTAAATTTCAAAGACTCTCTCAACCTCATACGTGAAGTCTAGATTTCAAATGCGTCGCCCAATGACAACCCCATTATCATCGTATTAGTCCCATTGTTCTTTTTTTTTTTTTTTTTTTTTTTGGTAATGAAACACAATATAAAACCCATACTTACTTGGTCGGGATGATAAACAACTTACAATTTTATGAGAATGCCAAACGTCTGAATTCTTGGAGAGCATTATGAAAATAATAAGCAATCATAATGCTCTATTATTGGGAATTGTGAAAACAATATCTCCTACTTATAATTAAAAAAAACATATAGGAATAAAATTTTACAAATCAGATGCTCAAGTTATATAACTTTTTGTCCCATTTCTTTAATCACGATGATTTGACCATAAATAGTCTTAGAACACGTCTTTTATAGTTTTACTCTAAAGATATTGTAATCTCAGAAATTAGTGCCACCAAATGGAGTATTAGTGCGGGTGCAAAATATTTTTATGAGTTATTTTTTTAAGGTAAATAGATGAAAGAAGAATGAGAGTTAATATTAGGGTTTTGATAGAAATGTTTTTCACTCTAATGGTTTCTTGAGAAAGCAAAAGCATCATTCATGATTCTTATTGCTACTTCAACAGAGTAAGAGCTTTTATATTAATTTCCATGCTAAGAGGGATTAATATGTAATTAGATTGTTTAATTTCAATTTTGGCGGAACTTCCACAATTTCTCGAAAGTATTGTTCAACAAAGTTACTATTTTAATGTAGTGCTTAATTATGAATGTCACTGGATCACATGTAGTTGAATCAAAATAACTACATTTTTAATTATTTAAATGATTTTAATTTAAATTTAAAAAAATGGGAATGTCACAATATTGTGCGATTAAGAACTTTGTCAATCCTTGATCCCATACCCATTTTATCAATTAAAGTAGGGAGTTTGGGAAATTAAAAGTAAGGTACGTTGAAGTGCCCTTTCTGTGAGTAAAGGTTGAAGGAAACTTGGTTCACCAGAAAGGACTTTATGCCAAAGAGCCTCAATAAGCACACGTCGTTTACCTCGTTGGAACTCATCATAATTTAAAATATTTTTCACCTTAATAAATTTGGTTAAAATATTGAAACAAAAAAATTCAATTAAAAATGTCTAATTTGTGAAACGGGTTATCTTGAGTATTTTTGAAAGTTCGATCCAAGTCTAAATGAGTAATTTTCAATAAAAAATTTATTATTTAAAAATAATTTAAAATAACATTATATTTTAATAAATAAATAAAATTTCATGCCAATATAAAAATTTATTTTTATTTATAATTTCTCTATATATAATTTTACAAGAAATAATAATAATTAATTATATTATATATTTAAGTTTTTAATAGTAAATAAATTTGATTATAATTTTAAAAAATAGCTTGGCTCGATAGATTTAACTAAAAAAAATATAAATAAAAGTCCAAATAAAAAAATAATGGACTTGAACTTTTTCGAATCAAAATTAAAGCCTAAATTTCAAAAGTCCAACATAATAATTAGGATTACATAGCAAGACACAGTCTTTACTTTACATTTTCTGCACATTAGAGTTAAGAATCATACATTGAAAATAGTTATCATATAGAATTTTAAATTTTAAAACAAATTTTTTATTAAATAATTATATTTTTAAACCCCAGGACCATGTTTTACAACTATTTTATTATATTTTTTAAATTTTAAAATAAAGTATTTTATTATGAAAAAAAATTAGTCTATTTAAGCCATTTGAAATGATTTTATAAGTTTAACTTCTTTACAATAAATATTTAAAATTCATAAATTATAATTAGCCGGTCATCCCGTTTGAGTTGTGTATATTTTCAATGGTTTTATACTTTCGTTCTTTCTAGCAATGGTTAAATACGTATTTTTAAACTAATACAATGTCCTTCTTACGGTTTAGGCTTTATTTTGAGTTCATAAAAATTTATTCTGAATGAGAATCTCAATCGATCGTTATAGAAAGAAAGAAAGCTTATTGGAGGAAGAAAGAACTGAGGCCCCATTATTTCTATAACAAGTACAACGTAAAGTTTTTTTTTTTTTTTTACTACTTTATTTCTTGCGAATACATAAATGTTTGTACATCACCGGACTAATAAATAACAATGAGGTAACTTCATAAATTTTACTTTGAATTATATAGAATTTTTGTAATTTTTAAACTATATAATTTAGTCTAATTTTATATTTTTTTGACAAAAAATATCACAAAAAATATCCTCCATAGAAAAACGTACAAGGATATTTTAATTAAAAAATAATTTTTAAGTTGATGGAGGGCATTTTAATAAAAGAAATTAAAATTGAACTACCATTTTAGTGTATATTTTAAATGAGAAAATTGTATAATTTCATTAAAACTTAAAAGGAGTCTATATAATTTTTAAAAAAATATCATCTTAGTCCCTCAAAATATAATTCGATCTCAAGTTATTCTTTCACATTTTCCTTGTTTTAAAATAATCTTTTATATTTTCTAATTTTAAAAAAATTGATCCTTCTTTCAATTCACAAAAAGTAAGTTGGACAGTTATTTATTAATGGAAAGACCAATTTTTTTAAACGTAAAAAATATTGCCGATCATTTTGAGGAAAAAAACAGATGTAGAGTAGTAAATCAAAATATGACCAAAATATGAAGACTAAAATAATATTTTCTACCTATTATTTACTCAAATAACAACTATTAGTTGGCTCTAGGGTTGATGCTTTGAGGTTGCAGACAACTCAGATAAGTAAAACTGAAGCAAAAACTAGGGAAAGGAAAATGAAAGTGGACAAAACGATTCACTGTTATACAACAAATTTACGGTGATCTGTTAATTAAAAAACTTTCAACGAACAAAAATTAAAAGGAATCTGTTGAATTAAAAATCATATAACAAATATGTTTTATGGTATTTTAACCCATACTCCAAAATGGGTGATCAAAATAGTAAAACGAGAAAGTGACAGCCTCAGATCTCAGAACTCCACCATTACTGCTCATTGAATGGAGTTGCCCACCACAAATGATTGCTCTCTCTATTGCTTCTGCTCAATTAACTTACAATTCATGCTATCATATTAAGAATTTCACGTAAATTACATACAATTTAATAAAATAAAATCAAATTATATGATTGAATTCGACGACAAATTTGACTATATTTTATTAAATAATATATAAGTAACATAAAAATTCGACTGCATGTTAAAATTTTTTCTAAACGAATAATTCTCAAAACAAAGATATTGTTGATTTCATGGTGGTCCTGAGACTTAAAAGTCCTACAAAAGAAGCAGGAGCAATTATTCTTGTGAAGATATGTGATTACGACGTGACCACTCATGGGCCATATATGTACATATGCTGTCCATTGCCATTAAATGCCGCTTTTCTGAATGTTGGTCTCACACTCCAAATAAGATAGATGCCTTCTTCTTGTGTCCCAACTTCTGAGTTTTTCACCAAAAAAAAGAAAGCTTTGATCTAATTTTTTAGAAAGAAAATAACGTTTTACGATGAATTTTCAATATTCACAAAAGAAAAGTTAAAAACAAAACAAGGTCTTGCCTTGTGGAATGCAGGTCATACAAAAAAAAAAAGATTAGACTTAAATGTTACTTATTTTTGTTATCAAAATTTTTAATTAAAATATGGTAAGTGTATCATGTTTTTACGATAATATAAAAAGTGGATGGTTGAATTAGTGAAACACGCTCTCAGTTGTGAATACTATATACTTAGCATATTTCCATTGAAGAGTTTAATGATTAGAATATAAGAACTGTGTAAAAATTATTCCCAATAAAAAAAAACTTGGAAAATTGGGCCTCATGTATGTTTAATGATTACCACTTCAATTTCATGCACAGATACAGTCATAGAGTGGAACAGTTTACCACAATTATTACTATTATTTTATATTTAATTGTTGAGAAATGGAATCACCAAAAAGTTTTGTTGTCTTAAGAGCATGAATATGGCAGTTGATTTATTTTTTAAGGGCATTGTAAATATGGCAGCAGATAAAGGAGTGGAGAACGTCGTGGGGTTTCGTGGTAGTGTGAAAATTGGACCATACTCATGGAGCCAAGGCTCCAACAGGTGAACCTAAACCCTATTTAAGATTTTTCTATTATAAATTTGTTTATAACTTTTTCGTGAGTTAAGACAAACCAAGCTCATATTAATCCACTTTGACACCTCCAACATAAGCCCATCTAAATATTGCCAGCCTTCCAATTAACCGTCCATACTCTCAACTAGGGTAAAGTTAGAGAACGAGAAAAGATGAGAGGGAAGAGAAGGGTGTATAGTTTTAAAACTTACTATTTTCATTATCTAATTTTATCCCTGCAGTTATGATTATAAACAAGGGATTTAAAGGCATGAAAGAAAATGATATTCTCTTTGTCATGAATAGTTTCCCAGACAGCTTAAATTGTAGGCTCCAATTTATCTACAGTTGTATTCTTAAATATATTTAATTTATAAATATTAAGAAAATAAAATTAATTATAAATAAAATTTTTAATTACTTTTTCAAATCTACCGATCTCGAACGTCTTTATTTTAAATCAACAAGCCGTGAATTTAATTATGAAGACAAATGAATAGTAGAATAGATATTGTGTCGCTAATATACTTGATGATGTAATGGCCCACCGTTTTCTTCTAGAAGGAGTGAAGGACATAGTTGACATGTGAGAGCCCCAAAACAACTCGTCCTATCAGACTGGCCGAACTGAGAATTGGACGAGAGAAAGCAAATAGTGATAATGGGCCATCATGGTTCTTTCAAGTGGGCTCATTTATAGCTATTAAAATCAGACTGGCCGTTAAAATGGTGAAGAGATCTAATTTCTGATCACCAATTAAACAAGTCAAACCTATGCATTTTCAATTAAAAATTAGCGAATATATTTCAATATAAAAATATAGTATAATATAATAAGAGTATTATTAATACATATTTATTTTGATAAATTAATATTTAAATATAAAATTAAATGAAGAAAAAATGAAATTTATAAAAAGTATGTTACAAAATATTATATGTGAATATCACAATGCACTCCTCAACCTTTGAATATTTCAATATACATGAATGGGTATACAATCCTTGGTTTTCTCCATGCACACAATTCCTTGATTTGTTCCATGTACATTAATATGATACACACCCTTAAGTTCTCATATATTGTAACCTCTTAATGTTCGTTAACCTATAAATAGAGACTTTGTGTGATAATATGTATAACACTTATGAGTAAAAAAACACTCTCTTCCCCCACATTTCTCTCTATCTTTTCAAATATCTTGTTCATATAATACTCTTACTTTGCATGAATATCTACTGATTTGAGTTTTAAATACTTGAGGTAGTGTTCAAGTTATATGAAATCACTTCATCTTCTATTCGTACATGCTCATGATCCAACATATGCATAATACATGATCTTTTCTTTCATATTCAAATGAAATGATAAATATTCTTGTGTTCTAATGAATTCTATTTTGCATATGTTTATTTCTTAATTTAAACATATTCATATATTGATGAATATATGTTGTTCATGTATAAAAGTGCATAATTTCTACTATATATACAAATTGAATATATCTTGTTATCTATTCATGACCTTTTGTTCTGTTTACCATGAGAATTTGATGAATATATTTGTTGTTTTAAATTAACCTTGCCCTATAAAATCATATGTATTAGTTTTGAAAGTATAATTATCTAATTGAGATATATATCTCATACCACAAGATTCATCTATATTTATATAGTTATCATATACATACATATATATATATATATAGTTTTTAAATTATTATTAATATTGTGTACTTATTAAATCAATCATGATAAAAGAATCATTATAGTAAATATGTTTCGCATATAGGAATCATATCCCCTAATGAATTCATTGTTTTCTTATAGTACTTATCATGACAAATATTTCAAAACTTGAATTTGTGACTCTTGACATATCTTGCAAAAATTATTTGTCATAGATGCTTAATGCTGAAATGCATTTGAATGCTATGGGTCTTGGAGAAACAATAAAAGAAAGAAATAAAGCATTAAGCATTGTGTTTAGGCTATGATTTTCATACATTATCATTTGGATGAGAGATTGAAAAATGAATATCTCACTATGAAAGATCCCATTGTTTTGTGACAAAGTTTGAAAGAGCGATATGACCATATAAATATGGTCATTTTCCCAAAAGTTTGATATGACTGAATGTACTTGCAATTGCAAGATTTTAAACCAATTAGTGAATATAACTCTGCAATGTTAAAATTAGCTCTCAATTGAAATTATGTGGAGAAAATATTACTGATGATGATATGTTAGAAAAAACATTCTATACTTTTCATGCCTTGAACATACTCCTGTAGCAACAATATCGAGAGTGAGGATTCAAAATGTATTCTAACTTGATATCTTGTCTTCTTTTGGTTGAGCAAAATAATGAGCCTTTGATGAAAAACCATGAATCTCGCCTAATTGGTTCCATTCCATCCCCTGAAGTGAATGTGGTAATATGTAATGGTCGTAGTTATGGGTGTAGCCATTGTCGTGGACGTGACCGAAGACGATATAACTTTAAACAATGTGGTGGTCATAACAATGAAAAGCCACAAGGTAAGGGAAAGATACCACAAAATAAAGATGTCAAGAATTTGAAACCTCATGCTATTGATGTGGCATGAAAGGATGTTGGTCACGAGCCTGTCATACAACTAAACATCTTATTGAACTTTACCAAACTTCCCTGAAGGAAAAGAAAAATGCAATAAAGTCAAATTTCATCAATCACGATGATAATGACCTCCTTCATGAGCCCTTGGAAATTACCCATTTGGATGTTGTAGATTTCTTTAACTTGGCAGTGGACAATGCCAATACTTCTTTTGATGTTTGACAAATTTATGTTTAAAGTTACTTTCCTTAAATGTATTGTAATTTGTATGTCTTTTCTTTTAATTTGTTGGTGTACTATCTTTTTATGTAATTAAAAAACTTATTATATTTATTTTTGTTTTATGATATCAAGAAGTTTGGGCATTATTCATTCTTTACATGACTACAAAAATATTGATGAAAATATGTGCTTAACTAATTGTGTAACAACTCACATTATACTTAGAAGTGAGAAATATTTCTCATCTTCTACTAAAATGGAGGCAAAAATAAATAAAATACTAGACACGATTAATATGATTAAAGGCTCTAGAAAAGCCACTTTTTATTTACCTAATGGAATAAAATTTGCTTTAAAAGAAGCTTTGTTTTCAACTAAATCAAGAAGGAATCTTTTAAACTTTAAAGATATATGCCTTAATGATTTTCACATTAAGACAGTAAATGAAAGTGATAAGAAATATCTCCATATTACTTTGATTGTCTTGAGAGAAAAACGTATATTATAAATATTGCCTGCACTATCCTTCAGTTTGTACTACATGTGTATTAGTACAATTGAAGCATATGTTGTAGTGAACTAGAAGTTTACTAATTCAAAGGATACATTTATAATTTGGCATGACAGGTTAGGCCATCCTAGTTCAATAATGATGCGAAAAATTATAAAGAGACATCCATTAAAGAACCAGAAGATTCTATTATCTAATGAGTTCCATTGTGCTGCATGTTCTCAAGGGAAATTGATTACAAGGATATCACCAATAAAAGTTAGGATTAAATTCCTTACCTTTCTTTAACGCATTCATGGAGACATATGTAGACCTATAGCTCCACCTTGTAGACCATTTAGATACTTTATGGTATTAGTATATTCCTTTACTATATGGTCACATGTTTGTCCATTATCAGCACATAATATGACATTTGCAAGATTACTTAAATAATAAGACTGCGAGCTCAATTTCTGGATTATCCTATCAAGATAATTCGTCTTGATAATGCTAGTAAATTTACACCATACGTTTTTAAAGACTAATGTATGTCAATTGGAATAAGTGTGGAGTATCTCATTGCTTATGTACACACACAAAAAGGTCTTGCAAAATAATTCATTAAACACTTTCAATCAATTGCTAAACCATTACTTATGAGAATAAAACTCACCATTTGTGCATAGGGACATGTCATTTTATATGTGGCAGCACTTGTACGCATTAGGCTAACAACGCATCATAAGTTCTCCCTTATGCAATTGGCTTTACGTCAGGAACCGAATATTTCTGATTTGAAGAGTTTTGGGTGAGCAGTTTATGTTCCTATTACTCCACCACATCACACCAAAATGGTCCTCAATGACAATTAGGAATATACGTTGGATATGAATCCCCTTCAATAATTAAATATCTAAAACCTCAGACGAGAAATATATTTATGACACGTTTTACCTATTGTCATTTTGATGAAAATAATTTTCCAGCATTAAGGGGAGAAAAGAAACAGCTGAAGAAACAAATGACATAGAATGCACAATCATTGCATCAATTTGATCCTCGTACAAAGGAATGTGAACTCAAAGTTCAAAGAATAATTCATTTGCAAAATATTGCAAATCAATTGCCAGATGCATTCACTAACGCAAAGAAAGTGATGAAGTTACATATTCTAATTGAAAATGCTCCAATTCGTATTGAGGTTCCCGAAAGACAACCAAATACTATAGCAAATGAGTATAAAACACGCTTGAAACGTGGTAGACCAATCGGTTCCAAAGATAAGAATCCTTGAAAAAGAAAAGAAACAAATAAACAAAATAGTCTGAATGAGGAAATAGATATTTTAAATGATAAGGTAAGCATAACTAATAAAAAATCTCTAGAAGAGATTCAGGTACCTAAAAGAAATGATGAGTCTTAATAGGTTATGTTAATACATAATGTAGTACTAGAAATTGTAAATGAAAATGAGGATTATGAACCAAAATTCGTCGAAGAATGTCGACGTGGAAAAGATTAGCCAAATTGGAAAAAATGATCCAAGCTAAGTTAAACTTGTTTATAAAGAGTAAAATTTTTAGACTTGTAGTCTAAATACCTAACAGTGTAAAACTAGTTTGGTACAAATGGATCTTTGTACGGAAAAGGAATGAGAAAAATAAAATTGTGATATACAAAGCCCGACTTGTGGCATAAAGTTTTTCACGAAGACCAAGAATTGATTATGAGGAGACTTACTCTCTTGAGATGGATGCAATCACTTTTTGATATTTGGTTAGTCTGACTGTTTATAAAAGGCTTGATATGCACCTAATGAATATTGTTACAACCTACTCATATGGATCACTTGATAATGATATATACATGAAAATCTCTAAGGGATTTAAGATACCTGAAGCATATAATTTAAGTGATTGAGGAATATACCTAATTAAATTGCAAAGATCTTTATATGGATTAAAACAGACGCATAAGGTACAATCACTTTAGTAAGTATTTGCTACAAAAAGGACACAAAAATAATCGCATTAATCCATGTGCTTTTTACAAACAGATTAGAATCTGAATTTGTTATCATCACAGTATATGTGATGATTTGAATATTATCTTAACTTTTAAATGTCTTCCAGAAATGGTAAAACTCTTAAAAGGAGAGTTTAAGATAAAAAATTGTGTAAAGACAAAATATTGTTTTGGACTACAAATTAAACACTTAGAAGGAGGAATATTTGTTCATAAGTCAACATATGTCAAAAGGATCTTAAAGTGATTTTATATAGATAAGGCGCATCCATGAAGTACATCTATGATGGTTAGATAACTTAAAGTGCCAAAGGATCCTTTCCGACCTCGAGAGAAAGGTGAAGAACTTCCCGGTTCTAAAGTACCATACTTTAGTGCTATCGGGGCACTAATATATCTGGCTAATGGCACAAGACCAAATATAGCATTTTCAGTAAATTTGCTAGCGAGATATAGTTTATTACCAACACAAAGACATTGGAAAGGAATAAAAAATATTTTTAGATACCTCTAAGGAACAATTGATAAAGGTTTATTTTATTCAAATAAATCTAATTTAATATTAATTGGTTATACAAATGTAGGGTAGTTGTCTAATCCACACCAAGAATGATCACAAATATGTTATTTGTTTACATTTAGTGATACAACCATATCTTAGCGTTCAACAAAACAAATTATAGCAACTATTTCATCAAAATATGCAGAGTTACGAACAATTCATGAAGCAAGTCGTGAATGTGTATGGTTGAGATCCATGACTCAATATATTTTTGAATCATGGGGTCTATCACTTAATGAAAAGGCCCAAACGACATTGTATGAAGACAATGCCACTTACATAGCCCAACTAAAAGGAGGATATATCAAAGGAAATAGGACTAAGCATATTTTACCAAAGTTCTTCACTCATGATCTTAAAAAAGATGGTAAAATTGATGTTCAACATATTTGTTCAAATAATAACCTAGCAAAATTGTTTACTAAGACATTACCAACGCCAACATTTAAGAAGCTGGTTCACCAAATGGGAATGCGCAAATTAAATGACCTTCAATGATGCTACAACAAGGGAAAGATACATACTATACCTTTTTTTCCTTTGCCATAGTTTTGTCCTGCTGGGTTTTCCAGAAAAGACTTTTAATGAGATAGCCAATAATGCATATCAACAAACATATTTATTGTGGACATTCAAAGGAGAGTGTCATAAAATATTATAGTTGAATGTCCACAATACATCCCTTAACCTTTGAATATACCCATATACATCAATATGTATACAACATTTGGCTTTTTCCATACACATAATCCCTTGATTTTCCCTATGTACATTAATATAAATATACATCCTTTAGTTCTCATACATTGTAACCCCTTAAGATTTCTTAGCCTATATATAGAGTCTTTATGTAATGATATGTATAACACTCATGAGTCGAGTAAACAAACATTATCTTCTCCCACATTTCCCTCTATCTTTTCAAATATCTTGTTCGTATAAATACTCTTACTTTCTACATATTTTATATCAAAATGGTGATAATTTCCAATTCAATTTGGACCAAATCAGTTCAATTACAGGCCAATTATAACCATTTTTCTCTTTTTCTGACTAAGCATAAAGGTAGTGACTATATGGGACTCCAAATTTGTCAAGATTAGGTTACGGAGCCAATAAGAAACACCCTCCCCGCCCCCAAAAACAGTCTTACTATGATAAGGCTCTTCTTTCTCAATCCAACCAAAGGTCCACTGGGAACTGTTTTGATGAGAAAATGGAATCCTCAGACCATTTACCTAAAACTGGTGTACCCTGAATCCACATGGTTGGATCTGGTAAGCATTCCCATTGAACTGGGAGTCTAGCCCCACTATCACTAGAAAAGCAAACAAGCTTTAAGAATGAGAATGCTCAAAAGAATAGTTACATGCTCACCTATTTCTTTGATAATTAGTAGAGTTCATACTAAATTTGCACCGGGTGTTTCTAGTACAAGTAATCAAAGTATAAGATAAGTTACACAAAGTTTCATGAAAATATCATTCGAGTCAGGCCGTAGCAAGTATTCATCTCACCAAAACCATATAACTCTGTTGACAAAGCCAAAGACAAGGGAGCAGATCTACAGATTTAAAAAAAATGGCTACACACCCAAGTTCGCAATATTCATTCCAACTGGTCACTAGCCTTTCTGTTTCTGTGAACTGTTGACTTTTACTAAATAGTACACATTGAATTCGAAACTCCCATAAAATGATTGGGAAAGGTAAACACACAGCAACTTACACACTGGTTACCACGTTGCTCAAGTAGTGACTAATAAGTTACCAGAAGTTTTGCAGGTCAGTGTCCTCAATACCTAAATAATAGACACCATATAACGTAAGCCTGCAAATAGAAAGTCAGCAGAAAAATTGATCATTAGGATCCTCCAGGAAGCAATAAATGGCTACCCATGATAAATGTTCCTTAAAAGAATAATGATAAAATATTTTTGATAGGCTTTTTCTTGTTCAATTATTCCAATGCTTTCTCTTCTTTGTATTACAGTAGTAGACAACCAAAACATTTGAGACCATATTAATAAGAATTGTGTTTTCAGAATTCAAGAGTTTCATCGTAAATGGCATAAGTGCATGTGTCCAGAAACTCCTACATGATTTCCCACGTGTGTTTTTGCAGTTTAGAAAATAACCTATGGGCATGAGAAACCAACAAATGATATGAATTTGGCACAGGATTTAAGGGACCCATTCTGGGGTCCATTTCCACCAAACTAGCCCCATGATGACAGGTCTGGAGGTAATTTCTTGACAGAGGAGGTTGACATGGGGAAGATAATTTGCAAATTCACAGACAGCCATAATTAAGGCAAATCTGGCAGAGTAACTAGCCCCAGTACTGCATGTACTCATAGTGTATTCATGGTTAGCAGACACAACCACACTAGAAAATCTGACATTTTAAACTACCAAATCTAACATCAAGATATGAAATGCCATAGCTTTAAGCATTTATGAGAGGCAACAAAAAAGACTATCTGCATGTTCTGATTCAATTACGCATGAACTGCTATTTCATGAGGTCAAGATTGTCAGAGATATCATAAAAGTATGTATGGGTCTTCACTTAATTGTTTGAACTTTTAGTTGAATTGGCCCTCAATATAGTATTAGAGCCCTATGACTAAGTGGTCAAGAGTTCAATTTTTGCCGTTTCCTATTCTTTTAATTAAAACTAAGTTTTATGACTAAGTGGTCAAGAGTTCAATTTGGCTTTTCCCTATTCTCTGAATTAAAACTAAGTTTTAGCTCAATGTATGTTGTCCACATTTCAAGCCGAAAGTGCTTTCATGTGAAGGGACATATCAGATATTATAATAAAATTATTCATGAACCTTCAGTTGATAGCTTAAACTTTTCAGTTGAATGGGTTCTTAACGAAGATAAAAATGAATTACAACATAAGACTTACCCAAACTGCACTGGCTAAAAAAGCTTCTGCTAAAATTTGATCTTGGCTAAGGATCCACAGTTTTAGGTACATCATTGAATATCATTTAATATATCTAATTCCAGTTAGTGCATGAAACTCTAAACTGTGGTATATTACTCAACAATATGAAGCAAAAAAAAGTTTTGCTAAAGTAGGTTCAATATTATCACACATTATTTGTACTAAATTATAGCTCATCTTCTTGGCAAGCTTTGTGTACACTTCTACATGGTTAACAACTAAAACAAGGCTCTTCTACTTTTCTTTTGGAACATGTCAATGTTGGCAGCATCATAGGCATTTTTCAAACTCATCAATCTGTTCATCATGCATCCAGTCCTCTAAACTCTAAATTACTCACTCTATGGTCTTCCCCTCCCCCTCTTTCTCTCTCTCTACATGATTACATTCACTGATTCAAACATTCAAACGTAAAGAGAGAAAACAAAAGGTGAAAGTGAAGATAACCAGTCTGACTGATTAATCAACGATAAATGGCCCAGTATAGTCAGAATCCTGTCCTCGCAGAAGGACACATTTCCTTTCTTTGACACACTCATATTTGAATAAAAGTTAATTGCAATTATAGTAGTTAAGAGTGCCACAATATCAGGGTAAGATCAAAGAGTTTCAGTTATATACATGATACATTGATATTGAAGGAAAAGTAAATTAATGTTAAAAAATCTCATGCAAAATGATTCTAAAAGTCTCTATACCCTAGTTAACAAAAACAGTTAATTTTTACATGAGATTAAAAGCTAATGTATCACAGAACAGAGCCAATTACACATTCTGGAAGGATTACAAAATTTTTCTAGGATTCTAAAACTGTGGACCGGATATCCCCAAACTTGACATTGTAAAATAATATTATTCCAGCAGAGAGAATCCTACAGGAAGATTTTAATTAGAAAATAAGAAAGTTAAGCAGTAATAGTGCACGTGCCGAAATACAGGAAATAAAAACACATTATCTAGAAGTTATGAGATACCTGATGACAATGACAACAAGAGTCAAAAGATACAAAGCAAGCTTGGCTATCCGGTATTTCTTCTCAACATTAAGAGCCCTAAACACTTCGGTGACATCAAGCAGATGCTGCCGTTTTACATACCTGAATAAAAAAAATGGATAAATTATGACAAGAAAACATGAATTCTTTTGCTAATTCCTATACAAAACTATACTGAACAAAAGATGTGCATATAATAATTCATTTATAAATTGACTAAACCAGTCATCACTTTAGTTAACTTTTCATTCTTTATATCTCAACCCAAACATTCAACAGTAATTATAAATCATGAATACACAACTTAGAAGTTTCAAAACATGATACTATACTTTGGCACATGGCACGGACCATCAAATAGTTTATCCAACCATGAAGTAACAGAGGTCTAAGGATTGAACAAAATAAAATAAAAAGGAAAAAACTATTACTACATTAAAGAGAACCAATATTTCCAGGCACATATAGAAGTCCATGGCTGGAGGGGGTGGGGGAGGGGTCTTCGTAGGGGAAACTGGTCAATTCCCTGGTTCAAACCTGTGACAGTGACAAGTTCATCCAATATGTCATTTTTTGATAGCTTAGTATAAATTTCAAAAATGGATTAACCTTAGGTTTTTAGGCTTATGAACCAACTTCAAAGCATTCAAGGAGCCAATGATTTTACCTTAGACCTCATTTCTAGAGTGCAAACTCCTCGAGACCTTTGTAGGGGAAAAGAAGTAGTGATTCATATCATAAAAGGATGGTGGAGGAGGTACGCTTACATTATTAGGATGTTATTAGCAGAAGAGTGGGGAAGACGAGGATGAAAAAGATATTTAATTTTTTCTCAGCAGAAAAAGGATCTATTCCATTGCTTCCCTCCAGGGCCAGAGGAAAAAAAGAGGAGTACCTTCCCTCTGTCCAAATTCCAAAATACTCTAAAGCTTTAATTGTCTGAGTCATTCAACTTATGCTTATAGTGAGCAAGGTTTAACACATAAGAGCTCAACAACACGGAATGATATAATTAGAATGTCATTTAAGTGTGCCACAAGTCTCAACATAACCATATAGAGAGTTCATATAATTCCATCTAATTTGGCAACTGTGTATCACCCAACAGCTAAGAAGAAAAAGAAGAGAGCAAATAAAATATCTCAGGAATGCAGTTTTAATCAAAATCTCCGGATCTTGATGATGATGCAGAGAGTAGGAAACAAAAGGTAAAGGTGAGTTGCAGGACATAAGAGGTTTATTATAAGACACCAATAACAAAATTGAGAAGTGGAGCATCCACACAAAATAATGATTCTCAAGTAGAAATGGCAGTTGAAAATAATAAGTTGATGTATTCATTCTGTTCACAATATCCATAGTGAAAGAAATCTGATAACTGGCGCCACATGTAGCTGGGACATATCAACAAAGTTTGTGATGCCTTCAAGTGTATGAAGGACTTGGGAAATGAAGTTGAAGTGGAAATGAAGCATGCTTCCATTATCTTTCCTTCTCTTTAGCTAATTTCAGATAGACTCTGAGCTTTAATTGTAGACACTAAGTCCAGGCTTCCAAGGACATTAAAACATAAATAACAACTGGGTCATTCCAGTTGATATATGAAATTTCGCTAGGATGTTTACACAAAAGTCTGGATAAATTTAAGTAAGCTCTAACTGTCATCATATTATAAGAATTCCACTCTCTAGATGGCAACTGGCAAGTGTTGTAATCAATGAAAGAAAAAGAAAATCTAAATCTGAACATTCCTAAAGGGTGTTTGATTCAGGACTTGTAGTAAATAGCCCTAATTGAGATGTTAAATTGAAAATGCAGCATTTGCAGCAAAAGCATCACACATAATGTCCACAATACACTTTCTAGTTTCAACAGCGCCTGACTGTGAACATACATACAGCATCACATGATAGCCCGTGACAGGAACCGTTAACAAGAACATGAACCAGTGTCCAGTGAAGAGGAAGAGAGCGCTGAGTGCTCCCTGTCCAATAAACTCGGGAACAACGAAGTAATTAATCCGAGAAGAAGCCTCATATGGGTTGACATAGTCAGCTTCCAAGTCCGTTAAGATCAGAAACTTCAGAGAAAAAGAAAAAGGAACTTAATTATTCGTTGAACTTAAAACAGTAAGAATGTGAATCCTTGATTTCTTATATAATCACATCGGCATCTAAACTGATTATTTAGGAGATAAAAACTAACGACACCAAGGAAGAAAAAAATGTACCTGGTAGAAAGTTGAGGCAAGAAGGGCAATTTTCAGAGGAAAACAAATTATAAGCCAGAAAAACAAATTCCAACCCATTTACTAAGAAGGAGAAGGGCAGTGCCAACTGCCAAGTAGGGTTTTTAACGATTGGAGGGAGATCAGTTTTGTGAACCTGAAGAATCCAATATTTAAAACTGTGGCTTTGTCAGGATTCAGTTTGAAGTTTGGACCTTTGGTTGCTTCGTTAACTATCTCAGCCTCAGTTAGCCCTTGGCATTATATTTATGTAAATCACAAGTGTACAATTTACACTGGGTTTAACTTCCATTAGAACCTAATTCTAAAAAAGATGATATTGCTAATTACTTGATTTTGTTTTGTTCTTATTTTCTGAGTATTATTACCATAAATATAAAAAACACAAATATTTTTACATTGATCTAATTATTTTTATCATTTGTTGCAGTAGAAAAAGGAAATTAAGAGTCGCGATCTCAATCCCACAGACAAAGCAAAATGCAGTCGTTTGTTGCTGTTTTCCGAAATTAACCCTGACCTAAAACGCCAGCGTCGTTTTGTTCGATGGTCGAACTACCAGGCAGAAGCGTGGTAGTCAGTAGTAGGTTGCGAGAGGAGAGTCCAGAAATGGAGGCGCAGCTATAAGAGAGGATTCTATGAGAATCAGAAACAAAATTTGATAATTAACATTTATATCGAAATCTTGTAACTCTTACAATTGGGGTACTTGGTCCCAAGGTTAGTTTGGTTATTCTTTGCTTCAACATCTTTCTTCCCTCAGAATGTAGCTTTTCTCTAGATTACTCATCCTGGTTCACGTGCTTCCCTCTCTGGCTCTTTTTTTAAGAATTCCAATCACCCACTCTTCATTTTTTTAAGAACCGAGACAGGTTTGCGTTTGCTTTCCCTTATCCTTTTCATTTCTGTATCGCCATAAATTGTGGGGTTCATATAAAACTTCTTTTTTTGGGTGTAGATATTGTAGGTGCAAGCAATCTCAAGACTCAGTCAGTTAACTTTTCCCAAATTAATATGTCATCTATTATGCGAGCACTTTAATGGATTAGAATTTAGTATGATAATTCTGGGTAATTTAACTGACATTACCATTTTATCACAAGATGGATAATAAGAATGCGAGGCAAGGAATATAACAATTCCTTTCCAAAAAAATGCTTTACTTTGCTTTGCACATTGAAACACTAGGAGTTCCAATAGTTCTGATTTACACCTTCATGTTTTCATTTCTGAATTTGAGAGTAACAGTTATATTGTTTTATTATCTGGCAGCCACGATCTTCGCTACAAGATAGACCAACTTTTCTTGTCCTGGAGTTGATAATCCACTTGGTCTCGCTTGCTACTGGATAAGAGCTTCGTCTAATGAGAGGTAGGAAGGGATTATTAAAGCATGTAGTCAAGTCATAATATTATCGAAGAATTAATGATATATTAAATCTTGCCAATAAATTTATTGAAAATTTATGGGGATTTAGTTCTCCCGTTGTCACTTATGCGTATAATTGCAATTTCCTGACTCAAAATTGAAGTAGCAGAGTTCCTTAATCGTTATTACTAAATTGATTATTAACAGTTTCAATTCATATTCCTAGGAACGTTATTTTGACTAGTACCTAATTATGAGACCTAATTGTGACTCAGGCAATGTAAACATGAGTGTTTGCTCTCCTGTTAGTCTATCTTCGATAAATGCTGTTGTCCTGAAAGGTGGTGCACAGCTGCTAATAAGCAGCAACACGTGTGGTCTTTGGTCCCAAGGAAAGTCCAGTTCATATTCTATCCATTTGTGCCCTGGGAAGTCTGAGTTACAACATGTTGGTCTTTCTGTTTATAAAACATCGTCTTGTCCAACTATGATGGGCCAAACAATCCGGGGAAGTTACTTGGGATCTTGCTTCTCCAAGCAAAGGGAAAACATTCAAGTCCTTGGCTCTGGAGGACCTGAGAGGAGGAATCTTGAAATTTCACTGCCTTGCCAAACTTTGAATGTGAGGCTTTTGGTACCTAAACAAAAACTGCTTCCCAAAGTTAAGTGTAATGTGGGACCAATAACTTGGCCACGTGGATGTGCATCAGCTGGCCTGATTTTTGGATTACTTGTTTGTAATTCAAATTCTCAACCTGCACACGCTGAGACAGATTCTGAGAATGGGAGAAAGAAAGATGAGTGCAATGAGTCATATATTAAATTCTCACATGGGAAGAAAGTTTACACTGACTATTCTGTAATTGGTGAGCTGCACATTCTGCCTAAATATGCATGGTATATTGGTTATGTACAGTCATACATATACATAAAAATGCAAAAATAGATATAAATAAACCTTATTATAAATTTATATTAACTGCCTCTTAAATTTCTGTGATGTGAAGGAATACCTGGAGATGGACGATGTTTGTTCCGATCAGTTGCTCATGGGGCTTGTTTGAGGTCTGGAAAACCTCCTCCAAGTGAAAGTCTTCAGAGAGAGCTAGCAGATGAGTTACGGAGCCAAGTATGTTTTTCATCCCTTATTGCATCAACGCATCCTAATAGGCCTAGAATCCTCCCTAGCTCCTCTGAAAGAAAAATGCCAGACAGGATTGATGGCACAGTTAGCATTCATTTATCTGATCACCTTATATTTCCTGCCGTATACTTTTAGTCTCATTTCAAATATTATTCTTAAAGCAGTGAAAAGTATTACATATGTTGACAAAATTAAAATCTCCTATGCATTAAAGTCAAAACCCATGCTGTTTGTGTTCTTTTTATGCCGTTTTTCCCCTATAAATTCATTGGCTGACAATGTTCCTGATTTTTCTTTTTCCTTTTACATTGATCAGGTTGCTGCTGAGTTTATCAAAAGAAGGGAAGAGACAGAATGGTGGGCTTCCAAGTCAAATATCCTTAGATATTTGTCATTTCATCACATGGAATGACACTTTTTTTTTTTCAACTGAAGACACATATTCTTCAATCTGCGTTTTTCTTTCAACAAACATCACTTATGGACAGATACACAATGACTAGAAACCAATAGAAAGCTTGAAGTAGATCATAATTTAAAAGTAGAAGTCATGCACCACCTTCTGGCAGATTATGGATCTGTCTCTGATAATTTTTTAAAAAATAATATATGTCAGACCAGACTATTGATGTTTTAAAATCAATGATTGTTTTCATTGATTGATGTGTTATGAGGATATCTGTTATGCTTGGATAGAGTGAGACCAGTCTTAACTGTGAAATTAACTGATACTATTATGGTCCTTTGGAATGATTGTTGCTGATGGACTGGGATATGGTTGTCTGATCTCTCATGACATGTGCAGGTTTGTTGAAGGTGATTTTGATACTTATGTTTCACAAATTAGGAAGCCCCATGTGTGGGGAGGTGAACCTGAACTGTTCATAGCTTCACATGTCCTGCAGTTAGTGCCCCTCTCTCTTGAACTTGTCATTTAATCTTCCTTAATGTAGTTGTGTACTGTACAATTTTGGATGTTGAACTGATAGGAGGCCAATTCTGCAGGATGCCAATCACAGTATACATGTACGATAAAGATGCAGGTGGTTTGATATCTATTGCTGAGTATGGCCAAGAATATGGGAAGGAAAACCCAATCAGGCTTCTTTATCATGGCTTTGGACATTATGATGCGTTAGAGATTCCAGGAAGGAAGGGTCTTAAATCAAGACTCTAGCAATTTATATGCGTGCTGTGACTCTAAAATGATGAGCATTTATACTCTCCACTTTTCATATCATAACAATGATCAATTTTAGTTGAAACTTGAAAGAACCAGTATGGTGGTAACCTTTTTCTGTGTAAATAGAACAACGACATTGTTTCTTTACTCCCTTGTAATACAATTCCACAATGTTCCTATATGCTTCCTAAACAGCGGTGGTGCAGTATGGAATCTAGCGAGTTGGGGCTAGGACTTTATTACATGCAATGATGCAAAGATAAACAAAATGGTCATTGCGTATAAAGTGATGGTTAAACTCTTCTATTATAAGATTATGATAATAATTATTTAGAACTTTTACAGTGATGACTTTGGTGTCCTTGTGGTTGTGGGTTATGGTCTCTCAGGGTTATGCACTTTAATGTCATGGTGAATTGCTTGCTAGTGCTCAATGCACATGGCTGTTTCATATTCTTTTCATAAAACGAACTTTGAGGTGGGCCTCAATGCTTCAAACTGTACAAAACTGTTCGTTGCCCTTTCGGTGAAAGGTAGAATAATGGAGGGATACATGTGGCCCTAGTTTCGCCTCCTATGCGTCTCACCCCTTTTGTTCTCCCTTTTACTCCTCTATTGTCGCCCTTTTTCTTACCCCAGGTATGGACCTTCCTCTATGAACTCTAGTCATGACTAGCAATACTAGCAGTTGAGTAGAAAATATTACGACCTGTGATGGAGTAAACTGATGATTTTGTAACCTAAACGGCACCAAGAGTGATAGGGTTGGAAAAGTCATGCATCCAAATGGGCCTTGTATCATTAGAGAATTAGGTGAAATTTAATTAAATTTAGATTGCAGTTATGTTCATGCACTGTATTCATCCATTTAAAATGAAAAGCAGTGAGGCTTAGGCTAGGCAAACATATTACATATTCCACCAAGCAAGCTGGGCAACATTTGGACTTTAGCTTCATAATTTTGAAAGGGACTATGCAAAGCACGTGATTCAAAAATATTCTCACCAATTTGAATCATAAAATGAGTCGCTGAATCCGTGAAGCAGCTTTGTTTAATGGCAACTGAAAAGGGAAAAGAGAGTCACAAGCATGCTGTCCTTGTTACATGATTTTCTGACACCACCCACAAGAAAAAGGCAAAATATTACGCTAGAATACAAGTCGAGTCCACTACATGGACGACTCAGTCCATTACTTTTCTACCTGACCCCGAAGACAACGGGGTTTTTGTCAAGTATATTATTGGCCTCTTTTTGTTTTTGGGTTTGTGATTTTTGTATGAACATGAAGTTTTTTTTTTCAAAAACTGTTGAGGCAAAATTTTGTTATGACTTTTTATGAGCTTCTAATTTGATTTTTATAAATCATTTTTTCGGTCAGAAGGTTTTTATAAATCATTTTTTATAATTAAAAATTAAAATTGATATTTTATTTTTATTTAACATTAAAGGTCAAATTTAACAGAGTATGCCTTAAACATTATACATCACTTATTACTTGAGCGAGATTTAATTTTTTAATAATGTCCATGAACGATAACCATTAAAAATATTAAAATGAAAATAACTTATTAGATTAAAAATTTACCTATCAAGAATTAAAATGAATTTTTTTCTTAATATTGTTCAATGTTCATCACCGGTGAGAAATGAGAATGAAAGTAAAAGGAATTTATTTTTCGTTTGGGTGAAAAAGGTAAACCAAATTTATTATTAATATGTTGTCCCCAAATATGAGACCATCGTTTAATTGAGAAAAAAAAATCCAATAAAGAGGTTACTTTCGACTTTTCGTTTTACCTCTGAAAGAATTACAAGAAATTGACAGTATTATATTGTTTTATTAATTAAATATTAAAAAAGTTAAAAACCACCTAGCGGTTAGGCTCTGGTGGTGAGAAAAATTCAAACTGCATAGACACATTGGTTAGCACCTCGAGAACACCTACGACAGATTTCAAATACAAAATCATCTTCTTCTTCTGTAACTCCAGACCAGAGGCCACACTCATTCCTCTAGAATCTGCAACTCCTCGTTGCTTAACATGATATACTGCAAATGATCGATTGAAGTTCCCATATATTTTTTATTCCCCACTTGAGAAAAAGAAATGCTTATCCCTCTCCTCATAGCTTCTGTTTTCATTTGCTTCTCTGCTCCTTTCACCGCCTCGTTGAACTCCGATGGCCTCTCTCTCCTCGCCCTCAAAGCTGCCATCGAGTCCGACCCTTCTGACGTTCTCAGCTCGTGGTCCGACTCTGACTCTACCCCGTGTCGCTGGGCTGGGGTCGTCTGTGCCCACGAGCGAGTCACCCAACTCCTCCTGCCCAACAAAGGCCTAACCGGCTACATCCCCTCTGAACTCGGTTTGCTCAACTCGCTGAAGCAACTCAGTCTTTCTCACAATAACTTCTCCAACGTCATTCCGTCCCGTTTGTTCAACGCGACTAGTCTGGTCGTTCTAGACCTCTCTCAAAATTCCCTGTCTGGTCCAATCCCAACTGAAATTAGGTCTCTAAAGTCCCTCAGACACTTGGATTTATCCTCAAACTCGCTTAATGGGTCTCTCCCTGAAGCTCTATCAGAGCTCACTGACCTCGTCGGAACCTTGAATCTGTCTTACAATAACTTCTTCGGTGGGATCCCGGAGTCTTTCGGGAGACTTCCTGTGATGGTGAGTTTGGATCTCCAGAACAACAATCTGACGGGTAAAATCCCTCAAGTAGGTTCCTTGCTAAACCAGGGTCCTACTGCTTTCTCAGGTAACCCCGGGCTCTGTGGGTTCCCATTGCAGAATGCATGCCCAGAAGCTCAAAATCCCGACATTTTCCCAATCACTGAAGACCCTCAAGACCCCCAAACCCTTAATGCTGGCTTCCCAAGGGGAATTCAAGAAGAGAAGGCGAAAGGGCGAGGTCGTTCCCTTACTGTCCCCATAATTTCCGTCGTCTCGTTGGTGGTAGGGGTTGCTTCGGTGTCTGTGTGGTTGTTCCGAAGGAGATGGACGACTGATGAGAGCAAATTGGAGAAGCAAAAATTAGACAATGAGGTTGACGAGGAAGCAGGAGAAGAGCAGAAAGGTAAATTCGTGATCGTAGACGAAGGGTTTAATATAGAATTGGAGGATTTATTGAGGGCATCAGCGTATGTGGTGGGGAAGAGCAGGAGCGGGATCGTGTATAAGGTGGTGGCTGTCGGGAAGGGATCGTGCCCAGCGGCGAATGTGGTGGCCGTCCGGCGGTTGAGTGAGGGTGACACCACATGGAAGCCCAAGGAATTCGAGGCCGAGGTGGAGGCCATTGGGAGGGTCCATCACCCTAATATCGTCCGCTTGAGAGCTTATTACTATGCAAATGATGAAAAATTAATCATCACTGATTTCATCCGCAATGGAAGCTTGCATATTGCACTTCACGGTATCAAATTCTTTAGCCATTGTTTGTTTCTTCATTCTTAATATCTCTGGTTCTCTCTTGATTGAATTATCTAGCCGTACTTTACAGTTATATTTAATGGAAATTATTGGCAATCAAAATTAGGGAAATTCTCCTTGTGCAAAATGTTTAATGAGAATCATTACGTTTTGGGTCAATATACATATGTGCTAAATATACGAAGTCACATTTAAGGCAATTGAAGGTGCATCTCTTTTCAAATTTTTATTGCACTAGATTAAACTTGATACATAGTTTAGTAGCATGTAGAATGAAACTTGAGCTTAACCATGAGCTCACTGGTGGTTTGGTTACGTCACTCATTATGACTGTACATGATGGTCACCATGTGATTAATCATGAATTTAAATTTAACTTCAAAGAGCTAATAATGTCGCCACGTTATTTTTACCATAATGGTTTGTAATTGTGGAAGAGCTGATGAATTAAAGCTATACTAATTATTACTTTCTAGTGTTATCTTTCTGTCCTTATCCTCTTTTGTTACAGTATCTGCACTACCTATTTTGGGCCATTGGCCATCTTGTCCATTAGTGAATTTTGACTCTTCACTTGAGACCTGAAACCCTTGTAGTGAGTTTTGTCCGTGATCATACAATAATATGACCTTGCGCTGGTACTCCTCAGGTGTCTCAGTAATCGTTCCCTTATTAGTTGGCCCTTTTTTCTCTTTTCGATGGACATTCAATCGGACTCTTCCAAAGTCATCTTTTGTGGTCCAACTTTGTGTGAATAGTGATAACTGCAAAAATCTAACTATATAGTTTAGACTTTAGACCCCATTCTGGTGACTGGAAATTCCACGCTTCCAATGCAGTCCTCGTCATTCCCTATTGATCTGCCTAGTCGAATGTGAACCGTTGGCAGTTGTTGTCTTCTAGTGACTCTAGGATGCTTCCACGTTATTCTGAATGCCATGCCAATAACTTGTGGTCCTCAATAGTTAAAATTTTTTATCTTTTTTGGAAACGAGGGGGGAACTTAAAAGATTTTTGTTTGTACTGTAGAGTTCAGCATGTGTAGCTCTTTAATATCTAACTCTGATCCTGGTGGTCACGAGGTCACTTTCAGTTTTTACTCTCCACTTGAAAGCACTGCTTAAAGCTTTTTCTGCTCTGTATTTGGTGTTTTGTGGTTGCAGGTGGACCTTCTAATTCATCTTTGCCACCATTATCTTGGGCAGCGAGGTTAAAAATTGCTCAAGGAGCTGCAAGGGGTTTAATGTACATACATGAGTTCAGTGGCCGAAAATATGTCCATGGCAACCTCAAATCAACAAAAATTTTGCTGGACGACGAACTCCATCCTTACATTTCTGGTTTTGGACTCACTCGTCTTGGTTTGAATAACTCAAAGTCTACTACAATGGCACCGAAACGGCAGAATTCAAAACAGTCTATTGCAACCTCTGCAGTGGCAGCTTCCCATAACAACTACTTGGCACCTGAGGTGCGCATTACTGGTGGCAAATTTACTCAGAAATGTGATGTGTATTCTTTTGGAATAGTGCTTTTAGAACTATTGACTGGTCGGCTGCCGGATTCAGGTCCAGAAAATGATGGCAAAGTCCTAGAGAGTTTTGTGAGGCTAGCATTCAGGGAGGAGAAGCCCTTGTGTGAGATTATAGACCCGGCACTTCTGTCTGAGGTTTATGCTAAAAAACAAGTTGTTGCAACATTTCATGTTGCGCTGAACTGCACAGAACATGACCCAGAATTGCGTCCTAGAATGAGAATTGTGTCTGAGAGCCTTGATCGCATCAAAGTACAGTGAGGAAGGGAATAGAACCCTTGTAAAGTTTTGGTTATTGTAGCTAACTTTTAATGTTCGGGTGGTGTTCGATTTGTAAGATCCTTGGACTTAGGACTAGGAGCGTTGGAGCAACTAGGTGTACCTTCTGTTCCATGATGTATTAACATAAAAGCCAATGCATTATCTCTTTTTACTGTGGAAATTGTGTATCTTTTAGTCCACCACGGCACAATTGGATGCTTCGAGAAGCCAAGTTTAAAAATTAATGCTCTTGATGTAGTCTCTCTATCGTGTATCATTATGAGAGTCATGTTTGCCTGGGCTTGAGCCTTATTTATGGGTAGATCGTTCTTTAATCTTCATAACTCAGCAATTAATTATAGTATTTCTCTCTATCATGTGGCATAGAAGAATGGAAAGAAGCCCAATACCAAAATTGCACCTTGTCCAATAACTCTTTTTGTAGTCTCTCTTAGGCCCAATCCCAAAATGATTTTTATATGGATTGGACTTTTTTATTTTGGGCTTATTTTCTCCAGTTTTTTTAAAAAAATTAATTTTGATCTGAGTCTGGTTTTTAATGGTATTTTAGTATTTGTTATGTTATTTAAGAAAAAAATGTCAAGAGTGGGCTTCCTTACATGGTTTGCATATATATATATATATATATATATAATTAATTAATTAATTAATGATGCTTGTACGATAGATTTTTTTTTAGAAGTGGACAGCATACAAAATCGAACTTAACCAAATCTACTCATATTCAACATCTTACCATTTTACCACACATTCTTTACATATGGAATAAGTTACAATTCCTTGAAGCAGAAGGGCTTCCAAGACAAGCAGAAAGGGTGTTATCCAAGACAATATTTATTAACTTTTTTGGTAAAAAGGTATTTATAATTTTTTTAAAAAATAAAATTTATTTCATTGAACTAAAGTCTAATTGCAAAATTAATGTATAATTTTTTAAAAATGTAACATGACATTCCCTCAACTTTTATGTTTAAGAGAATGATTTGTTTTATGTATGAGCTATTTTTTATTTATGTCTTAGTTTGTTGGGTCAATTATTTAAATTTTAGTTTAGAGGATAATTTTTTCTCCTTCTTGATTAATGTTGCTTTTACACTATTCATTTTTCATGTTTGGGCATTCACGGAAGTTTCATGATTGAAGTTTGATGAGATTGAGATCTAAAGGACAACACTTGTCTGGGTGAATTAAAATTAATGATAAGTTTAAAATATTAATCATAAATAATTTTAAACTTTAGAATAATTATGATGATTTTGAGATTAAATTAAGATGTTCTTATTCATATTCTTTTATATGACTCTAGAAATATATAATAAAAAAAAAGTCCTAAACAAGGTTCCAGAGTCTCAAAATAAGATTTTTTTTTTCAAAATAAAAAATACTGTTTTTTGAGTTTTGAAAGATAATTTTAAAATTTATGATATTTAATAATAAATATTTTTTTAACTATAATTTTTTCTTATGAGGGAAGAGTGTGAGAAAACATTTTTTTTTCTTCTTGATGAAGCGACACAAACACAACATAACATTTTGATTGTACGTGTAGGAGCTATCATGTTTGTTGCTGGTGATATAAAAGGAGGCCATACTTGGTGCAGGAGATCTGAAGAGATTTTTGGAAATACTAGGAGGAGCAATAATAATAAAACAAAATCCCTACTGAGAAACTTTCTGAAGCGACTCACGCAGCACACGGGACCTTCCTTAAATTAGAAGCCCCTTATTCCTTTTGTGGAAGAAAGGACGTAATATATTTTAAAATGAATTCCATTTCCCAAAAAAGAATATAAATAATTTTATTTCAGATAAACTTTTATTAAATAATACTTTCATCTATAATTTAGCTCAATTTATGAATAAATTACACAGATCTCTCCTGACTTTTGGTTAAACTATAAACAAATCTCATTTATGTATATATATATTAGTCTAATGTGTTTAAATAAATGGTTAAAGATAGAATAACAAAAAATAAAATAATTAATTTAATGTATTATTATGTTAAAAAAAAAATTTTAAAGATAAAGTACAAATGAGGTACTCAAACACTTTTCATTACTATCTAAAACCGACATCTTTTATGGGCGCAGATTCGCTCGCGTAACGAGAATTACAAGGAGAATTTCGCGTAAGCGAAACGACCTCATGGAATTTATTTTTTTTTTATTTCAGTCTTAAACGGTGCGTTTTGCCTCTGAAATTTCAGATCAGCAGCCTGCGCTTTTTGCAATCTACCTTGGATGCCACAATCTGCACGGGGAAGCTAGGATTAGAACGCGTCTTACTCGCCCCATCTGGTCGTCGCCGCCGATGGTCTTGCTTACCCCATCTATAGCCATTGCCGAAGGTCTTCCTCTCTTCGAATAAGCACAGGGATGCTAGGATCCGAACGCTGCGATCTCGTCTTGCCCGCCACATCTGGTTGCCGCCATCGCCGATTTGGAAGAAATACCTCAACTTTTCTCTTCTTCCTGCAACGAAGCGCTCCAAAATTTCATCTTCCTGGCGCCAAATCTGTTGCAGAGCTACGTCGAACGAAGGAAGAAAAAGAACGATTCATCCCTCTAGTGAACGGCACCGTCTGATGTGCAGAGTTTGAAAAAATAAAAAAAAACGACACTCGAACGACGTCGTTTTGAGCCAAAGATTTAAAGAAAGAAAAATAAGAGACTCAGAACGTTGAGTCTGAGGATGCAATGTGGAATGATCTTAGCCGTTGGGAAAATCGGACGTTGCACATTTGGTTACAGGAGAATCTCCTGTGATTTGATTGAAAAAGGTAATCTTTTCCCACTTTTATCCCTCACTCGTTGAAATGGAATGATCAAGTATAATTACTATAAAACTCATTTTATTTAAAAACTTAATATAATAACATTTTATTTATAAAGATAATATATAAGTTATTTTATTTCATTAATTATTATTTTTTTTATTAAATTTTTAAATAAAAGAGTAATATATATTTTGTCACTTTACTATCTGTTATTAATAACCATTTCATTTTATTATGGTCAAAATTCTCAAACATAACCTAAACTTTTGACTAAAATATTTTTTATGAAAAATATATAGATATAATGGAATATATTAGTCAAAAAGTTAAAATTAGACAAAAGTATGTCAAAAAAGACTTGTGTATATTTAAAAAATAAGTGTAATTTTAACCGAACTTAGAAAAATAAATACTTAAATTTACTCATAAATTTTTATCTTTCTTACAATTGGATGTAGTTTAATATATATATATAATTCTTAAACAAAATTTTATCATCTTCCTATTTATTTGTGCCCGGGGCAATCAAATTCGGGAAAGGAAATTTAATTAATTTATGGGCTACTAATTAATACTCTAAAAGTATTGATTCAAAAAATTTATTATCTATAATAAATTAATATTAATTAATAAAATAAATCTTAAAATATTTATTATAATTAATAATAAATACAATAAATAATTTTAAATTTTATTAATTAAAAATTATTTATTATGTGTCATAAATAATCTAATAACGGGTTAGTGGCAGGAGCAGAAAGAGGGAAGGAGATTGGGGCATCACGTGTGGGTGTTTCCTTCCACAGAAACAGCACCTTTTCGGTTGGCTTTAAATAGGGTTTTCAATGTCATGTACCTCTCTTCCGTCGCCCTTTTCACCCTTTCTCCCTTTTCTTTCTTCTTTTTATCACAGGTACCACGTTACTCCTCCATTGGACCATTCACCATTACTTCACAAATATTATCATTAACAATTTTTTTAAAACAAAAAACTTGAGAGAGAAAAATAGGCCACCATTTTAAAACTACCCAGAAATTCTAAATAAAGCTAAATGCCAAGAAAGTTGAGATTCCCTTCTATCTAGCTGGTGCTCTCTTTCTGGATTTAAAGTCGGGTCATTCAATTATTGATTATATATTTTTTCAGCGAATCACATGATCTCAATGCGACGTCATTGGAGCATCAAAGAAAGCCGCATTGTGAGTTCCTTACTATTATTAGTATTCCTTCATTAATCCTATTCCCCGGGCTGACATCACACGTTTGGGCATCTAGGGTTTATTCTCTATGGAAATTAACATTTAAAATTTAAAATTAATAATAATTAGTCATGTGATTTTAATTGCGATAACGATAAATATTAGTTTGGTCGATCTAATCTAATATATATAGTGGTTAAGTAGCTTCCCAAAGACCATGGTTCAACTCGTGAATTTGTATGAGCAGCGTAGGGTGAGCACGAAGAGATTTCGCCATCCTAAGAAACCGTGTACAAATTGTAGATGCGCAGAAGCACATTGAATTACCATAAGAACCAATAACTTCCATATATTACACCAAAAAATATAGCACTTTATTCACTCATATTATATTCATTAACCATTCCTATTGGCAATAAATATTTATAATGAAACATCATTTTATTCTCTTATATATATATATATATATATATATGTGAAGAGCAAAGAGTTATTTCTTATTTGGATTATGATGAAGAAACAATCAAAGTGTAAATTAGAGGGAGGAGCATATGATTAAGTGTGTTTATTTTAATGTTTGCAGTGTTTATTTTAATGTTTGAAATGCAAAAATTTATTATATATATATCATCATTTAGTTTGATATTTTATTTTTTTAAATTAATTTTATCTTTTAAATCTTTATTTGTATATAAATAAAAAATAATTATAATACTAATTCAAACATATTATAAAAGCGGCGGGAATTGTAAATAGAAAGAATAGACGTATGGGGATGAAATGGTGGAAAGACGGCGCCTGGGAATAGTAAAAAGCGAAAACGACGCATCAGCAAAAGCAAAGGCTGAAAACGACGAGGCATGGATATGAGAACCTCCTCTGCTGCTCCGGTCACAATCAGGTGCGCCCAACGCTACTCTACCAACTCTCACGTCAGCGCGTTTCACCGCCGCCTTCTCTTCATCCCCTTTCACTTGTTTGGTTTCATGTTTAATTTTTTAAAAAATTAATTTATTTTTAAAATTCACATTTATAAATAAATAAATAATATTATTTTGTGTTAAATAAATTATATAAATAGTAAAAATTAATTATTAGATAAAATTTTTAAACATAAATCATTATAATATAAAATTATATTTGATTAAAATTAATTTTAAAAATTAAATTAATCTAAAATCACATCAATTCAATGTTAGTCCAAATATTCTTATCATCTCCAATTTAATTCACTCTAAATTCTCTTTATTTTTTCTCATCAATATTTTTATTAATTTTATGGACAGATAAATGCAAAGTTAATCAAATCTACTACTCAAAGTATATCTCATATCTTCTAGTAAAACCTATCATTTAAAATAAACTCTACTCTTTCTATGTCTATTTTCTTTTAAAATTGATTGGAAATTGACAGGAAGAAAAAAGTAAAAGAGATCTGAATTAATTAAATTATGTGCGTTTAAAAAGACGTTTATACAGAAATTTAAGAATGTGTAAAAATTTATTTCTTTTAACTTTTTTATCTTTCTAAATATACATGCATTTGACTACTAGAAATTCATATCTACTTTATTCTTATCCAAGCGAATGGAATATGGAATAACCATTTAATTTATTTATTATGTCATTTTCTGGCTTTATGTTTTGGAACATTTCTTCAACTCAATGCAGAAAAATTAGCATTACTGTTATTCTTATCCCAATAATTTTGGAATGTTAATTGGGATGAATAAAATGCTGTGAGTTACTTGTAAAACTTATTCGTTTATATATTAATCAATTTAATGTTCGTGTAAAATAATTTAATTTTACAATGAATTTACATGAACATATTTAATGTAAATAAAATTTAGTTTTAAATTTTTTAAATATATATATATATAACAAATTTTGAAAATTTAATGTAAGAAAAAGATAAGAACTACATTACCCAAATCTATTTATGAATTATAATGATGGCTACATGTAAACGTTCATTTTCTTACCTACCCAGATCTATGAGATAGTTTATTATATATTTGCTTGACATTCCAAAATCTTTCGTATTATCCTACAAATGAGTTACATGAACAGAGATTATAGTCTGTTTCAGCCAAAACACTTCAATATTTAGAAATTGATGTACGAGGGCAGTCTGGTACTTGTGAAATTAATTCAATGGAAGACACACGGGACGCCGATTGATGGCTTCTCTGTACTTAATTATTGGGTGAACTTGCACCAGAAGAAGATAAATATATTGCTTGCCTCCTCACCTAGCCCCTTCTCTGTCTCTCTCTCTCTCTCTCTCTCTCTCATTCATTCGCGAGATCTTCCTTGCTTTCAAAACCAAATCTGAAGTTGCACTAATCAGCTTTATTTCTATGTGCCTGCCTGTCCTTGTCACTGGATCTCTTGTATCTCTCCTGCACTGCTTACACCTTCAACCTCTGCTCTGTCTGTCTGTCTTAATTAACCAATCTTTCAATCTTGTGCTGCCTAACTAGGGTTCTCTTCCATTTGGGTTGCTTCCTCAGTAAGATCTTATCCCACCCTGCTTAAGAACTAAGCTGAAAGAAAAAATTCTCAGAATTTTCTGGGATAAAGCGGTCAATCATTTTCGTGATGATTCCCCAGCTTCTGATATTGGCTTGACTTCATCTTTTTTCCCTACCAGCTTGCCGAGAGCTATAATAGCAAGTAACGGATTGAGGTCAGAGGAGCATTTTATGGATTCCAACTCACTTCCCAATTATCAACACCAACATCAGCCCAATTCTGGGTTACTTCGGTTTCGTTCTGCCCCGACTTCGCTTCTTTCAAATTTCACGCAATCCCTTGATTCTGATATCAATAAGAGCAATCATCCATGGGAGACTTCTGAATCCGAGAAATTAATTTCTAGATTCGTTCATAACGATACGGATTCGTCGAGTCTCCAAGAATTCGAAGCCAAAACACCTTTACCACCAACCGAGGCAGCACTGAACCTTATGAACTCCTATAATGGTTTACCCCCCCACTATCCAGGGCATAATTCTACTGCAAGTTCCGCCATGGATAGTTCATATGGGCCGGTGGGTTCATTGGGAATGGATCACCAAACGCAATCGAAGAGCTTCACCTCGAATCTTCTCAGGCGAAGTAGCTCCCCTGCTGGGCTTTTCTCCAACATTTCCTTTCCAAATGGTATTGTACTTGTTCTGCTTCCTCTTTTCCCTTTCTCATTTTTGTAGCCTGCTTTTTGGGTGGTTGCGCCTTTTTTCTATGAGCGTTGCAAATCATTAAAGCTGATTAGATCTTAGAATATGAATTGCTGCATTTTTAGGGAGAAAATCTCCTGAATATCCTATCCCGATAAAAAAGTAGCTAGGATGAACTGAACTACCAAGTGCCGGTAAGTTGAGTACGACCTGCAACTGCGACTACAAAATTAGTAAATTCTACCGCATGAAATGTAAAACAGACCTATGCTTGGCATTTTCTGGTATTCGGTTCAATTCTGTCACGGTAATTGCTTCCTATTGAGGATCTATACAATTATGGTAGATGCTAGATACTTCGGTATGATACCGAACGCTATTTCTAGTATTATTTTCGTAAATCTTAGTGGAAAATGCTTAAACAATTATTTGCATATTGCAGGGTTTGCCACCATGAAAGGTGCTGGAAACTACGGTGGGGCAATTGTCAGTAATGGTGAAGTGAGTCCGTCTATGAATAGATTGAATAATCAGTTTAGCTTCTTGCCAAGAAGTGGTTCTTCCCTGGGAATGTTGTCGCAAATTTCTGAGATAGAGAGTGAGAGCATTGGAGCAACTAACCCTGACAATGGGAGGTTGGGATCTAGCAATGGTTATGGTCCTGGATTTCCATACAGCTCCTGGAATGACACGTCCCATCTCTCAGAAAACCTCAGTGGCTTGAAAAGACAGCAAAGTAACAACGACAAGTTATTTTCTGATGCCCAGGTATATCACTGCTGCTTTTGTCGTTGTTGTTGCTTTTGTTGCTTGTTCTTGACACAAATAAGTTGTGATACTCAGAGTGGACCGCTCGGAAATCAGGTTCATATATTATCTCATCACTTGAGTTTGCCAAAACCTTCAGCAGATGTAGGTGCTATGGAGAAGTTCCTTCACTTCCCAGATTCCGTTCCTTGTAAAATCAGAGCAAAGCGAGGCTGCGCTACTCATCCTCGAAGCATTGCAGAAAGGGTAGGAATGTAGGATAGTGTCAGTATGCCAAAACTAGTTAACTTCTTTCCTTTGCCAAAATCTATATATGAGAAATACATTCTTTAGACTAGATTTGAACCCGTGGACTACTTTTAAAAGGTGAGCCTAAGAACAACATGTTTTCAGGTAAGAAGGACCCGAATCAGTGAACGAATGAGAAAATTACAAGAGCTTGTACCAAACATGGACAAGGTATGCCAATATACACATTTGACCCTGGAATGATGTAGTTATTTACATTGTGAAATTTTAAAATGAATTCTGCATGTTTGTTTTTTGGCAGCAAACAAATACAGCAGACATGTTGGACTTGGCTGTTGAGTACATTAAAGAACTTCAGAAACAATTCAAGGTACATGAGGAGGAAGTTAATTGGATTGCCAATGTTATGGATGACATGTTTTTGCTAATTTGCTTTATGGTTTTTTATCACTCTATATATGCAGACCTTGAGTGAAAAGCGGGCAAACTGCAAATGTATAAGCATGCAGAAAGCAGATTCAAATCGTGTTGTTTGAGTTGCTGCTGTATAGGATAATAAGAAAAATATGCATTGCGCAGAACAAATAAGGAGGAGGCTGATACAATAGATGTTTTTTAATCTACACTGCAGGCGATACAGAGAGTTCGTAGCTCTTTACCATAATATTTAGGTTCTTCCAAAGCTAACAGGGGGTTTCAATTACACAGTCAATAAAACATATAGTTATATTTGTAATTTTGTATAGCGGAATACTAATAATGTATTCCATATGAGTTCTTTATTGTCTTTTTCAATTTTTTTCCATTTTTGTTATCACATAAAATTAAGTCACGCGTCAGTGAATTGGTGCAGCATAAATGAGACGAAGATATGCATAAATTGTATCACTGTTAATGCAGAGGTTTCTCAATTTTTTAGCCATAAATGGACGGACGGCTTACTTATTGCAAACAACGTAGCGTCATTGATAATTGATATCAACCTTCAAAGTTTAGGAGCATATTACAAGAAATTTGCCGCCAACCTTCTTGTGTGCTCAATTATCTGCATGACCCTCTAAATGATTTTCTTCCTGTGCCTTATTTTATTGTCGAATATGCATCTTTTTATATAAATATATACACACAAGAGAATTAATTCTTAATTTCTACGAAAGTAGATTCACGTCAATTATACTAACAGAATTGCCTTAATCAGCGCCAGCTACAGTGTTAGTTATAAAAGGGTTGTCAATTAGACTCTTTTTTTGGGCCAACAATGGGTAACTAGAAATCGACAGCTCGAATATGAGAATTTTTTTTGGTTAGTTTTGGAGTTATGGGTAACAAAAAGAGATTGTGTACCCGCATTGCATTTCATCATTTCGTTCCCGCAAAATGTCGTTAACACTGAGAGGTCCCGCACAGGACGTTGTTCCTTCCCTAACTCCACAGCCTCTTCCTCCCACCCACGATTTGCTTTGTTGAAACTTCTTTGATCTTCCCTCCCAAACCCTAACACTAATTTCCATCCTCACTCTCTCTAACTCTCTTTCTTTTCCCCAATTCCCCTCTTTTTTTCTCTCATATGTAATTGATCAATCCAGCGATCGAAGCTCGTAGGAAGCCCCCACGGCAGATCTCTAGAGAACCAATTTATGTTCGATTCTGTGCTTTTAAAAGGTGGAATTGAGGGGGCAATCGGTTAGGATTAATTGCAGCGAGAATGTCGAATTTGTATGGCGATTTCAATCAGAAGATTGATTATGTGTTCAAAGTGGTGTTGATTGGGGACTCTGCAGTTGGAAAGACTCAGCTGCTCGCTCGTTTTGCAAGGAATGAATTCAGCCTGGATTCTAAGGCCACTATTGGGGTTGAATTTCAGACGAAAACGCTCATAATTGATCAGAAAACGGTGAAGGCACAGATTTGGGATACAGCCGGTCAAGAAAGGTGCGCCTTGTCCACTTCTTTGATTTTATATCTGGCTTCTGGGTTTCCCTGATTTCTCTGAGTGCGTCTCCTCGTATATGTTTTGGAAATTATAATTAAATTAGTTAGCCATGGTTTTGCATAGTGGTAATATTAAAACGAATATGATGTTTTTGCAACGGTAATGATTTTTGTTGGAACATATCATAGTTGGTTGGTCAAGAATGTGGAAAAATGAATGCACTACTCTTAACGAGGCAATAGAAGAAAAGATAATAAGAGTGGGAATAAAGCTTCTCCAGTTACCTTTTTTTTTTTTGGCAGGTAAGGAGAATTGGCCAACCATCAAAACCATTTTGAACATAGAAGGAACTATTATTTTCTATGATGTGCTATTTTTCTTTTTTCTTTTTTTAAATCTCAAGTGAATTCACACTACACTGTTCTGGTTGTTGCTGGAGGAATAGTGTAAAGGCAAAATTAGTGTGTTTTTATATGACCGTGTCTAGAAGTTGTTTGCTGAGTGGGTTTTTCTATATCCTAGGATTGCCATCTAGAGAGTCTAGAGGAGATCCAGAAAGTTTTGGTGCTGCGATTCCGCAAGTAATAGTATTACAGTGGATGATATGATGACTTTATGCTTGTTTCTAATGCAACATTCCTAGTGAAGAGAACAGCGAACACAGCAAATTTTATGCTTGTCTTGAACAGCGTCTGGTATGTTCTATTGTCAGGGATGCTTTAAGGCTTCGTGGAACTTGTTTTAGATATTAATAATTCTCTCATCGATAACACCATTTTATTTGTTTCTTGCTTTTTCTTTTACCTTGGAATTTTGTGTGTGTGAGTGGGCTGGAGGAAGAGGGGGGGGGGGGGGGGGGGAAGCTAGATAGGGAAGAATATACACGAAAGGAAGTTTGATTGTGACGTAAACCGTTATGAATTCATATTTCATACATGTTATATTCTACTACAGAGCATACAAGATGTTTACTCAGATATCATGCTACGTCAATATTTAGGCAATTAACTTGTTGTCATGGTCGCATGCATATCATTCTTTTGTGCAATCATACATCTGGTTTAATCATATGTGAAGTGATTCTATTTTTCCATTATGACAATTAAAAGATAATTGTACGAAGTACGTATTGTTGAACAAGAAGAATTAGGTTTTTTGGTGGACCATGTTGTGATTAATATTTGCCTAGAAAAGTAGTTGTTTAGACCTTATATTGTTAACCTAGACTACGGGGTTGTCAAAGATAGTTGTCTGCATGCCATTTGCAGTAACCTAAGTCGGACTGCCCTTTGTTTTGCTTGGATATGCAGGCCGTTCTTAGCCTTAATTTGGTTTGCATCTACGTTGGACACAGCTTGGTTATATTCATTATTCAGATTTGATTTGAACTTGGTAGCATAAGATTTCTGAAGTTTGAATTTTTATTTTTTATTGTAACATGAGGTTATTTGTGCGTTTCAGGTACAGGGCTGTTACTAGTGCATACTATAGAGGTGCTGTTGGGGCAATGTTAGTATATGACATGACAAAGCGTCAATCGTTTGATCACATGGCTAGATGGTTAGAGGAACTGAGAGGGCACGCCGACAAAAACATAGTGATTATGTTGATAGGCAACAAATGTGATCTGCAGACTCTTAGAGCAGTGCCAACTGAAGACGCACAAGAGTTTGCGCAAAGAGAGAACCTGTTCTTTATGGAGACATCAGCACTAGAGTCCACCAATGTAGAAACTGCATTTCTGACAATTTTAACGGAGATATACCGAATAATAAGCAAGAAAACACTAACTGTCAATGACGAGGGAGATTCAAGTGGGACTGCTGGACTTTTGAAGGGAACCAGGATTATTGTTCCTACCCAGGAGCCCGACGCTGGAAAGAAGGGCTGCTGCTTTGCGTCATAGCTTTACTTTTGTTTGGAAAGTAATCCCACACTGCTCGCTCAGATACCGCCTACTCATCGGACTTTGTACTTTGTAGAGACGGAACTTGTGTGGTTCTCAGTCAGGATTTTATGTTACCAAATGCTCTTTTTTTTTTTTTTTTTCTGTTTTGAACATTTTAGGACCTAAATTTGTCAATATATAATTCTCACTACAATGGTGGAACGCACGTTTCAGATTTTAAGTGATACATGGATACGTAGGGATGCAAATTGTATAACTCTCACTACAATGGTGGAACGCACGTTTCAGATTTAAAGTGATACATGGATACGTAGGGATGCAAATTGTATAACTTACACCGGATATATTTACTCTTGGCAAATGTAATAGAGCAAATTTCAATCTTTCAGATAAGGCGTTCTTTTTATTTTCCTTTTTGTTCTTTCGGTTGATGATTTCAGATAAAACGCACGTGAGCACATGATAGGCAACATCTTTGTATAATTATTAATTTTCACGTGCAAGGCGTGTATTTTAAATAAGAAGGCGCCATCCGAAGTTAATGACATAGATTCTAGGACAAATATTTTTCGCGATGTTAATTTAGGCGATTAAATTTCCACGTATATAGAAACACTTAATTCTCCCGTTTGTTATAAATTTATAAGCTGTAATTTAAATCGTCATTATCCAGTCTCACGTAAAGAAGATGAATTTCACCTAAGAGCATGCACGCATTAAATCAAGTTAGCCAATACTTCGTACTCTCAATGACCCCTCTTGCCATAACTTGTTCTAAAAACAATTTTCTCGTATGTCAAATTCTTATAAACACTTTTTACTTATTCAATATTTACACATTACAGCAACTCTTCGTGATGAAACATGTAAATACATTGGTAACTTGCAATAAAAACGAGCAATATAACAAGGTGACCCAAATGGATTCAAAAGCAATTTGGTTATCTTCTGAAGCCCAATATTGGGCTTCAGCAAATAGCAAGGAATTCCCTTGAAGCCCAATCAACAGTGTTCTATCTATGTCATCCCGCCTTTCGGCTAATTTTAAAAGAGTAAGAAAACTCCTACACGCGTGGATGTTTTGAATTCAGAGTAGTCTATAAAGACCGCCCATTTTTCATTTTGAAAATTTGCCCATTTCGTTTCTCCCTGAAAGCCTTCCTCTTCATTTCTTACCAAGCAGACAGACGCAGTGCAACTCCATAAAAGAAGTATCATTTTCAAGGTAAATTACTGTTTACTTATCTTTCTTTAATCTCCAATCTCTTCCACTCTGCTGCTCTTACAATTCCTTTCTCCGATTCATCCATCTGTACTCCACAGTGCAGCATCTGAGTCGCTATTCATTTCACAAGTGGCACAAAAGAAGGAATGCCGTCTTTGCGTCAAGTTTGGGTTCTCGGTTCTCCAGAACAAAATAAGTAATGTTCTATGATTTTTTTTTTTTTTTTGGGTGAAGCTTAGGTATGCCAGAATCCAGGGACAGGTTGTCAAGACCCCTTGACATTGCCACGATATTTGCTCGCCGCCGTGCTAATATCATCGGTGTTCTAGATGACGAGTTGGAGTCGGCTTTGTTCGGACCCGTCGCAAGGCGAGACACTACTGCCTCTACCTCGACAACCAGCGGCGGAGCAATAAGGTTCGCTACTCCACGGGGCCGTCGGGTTGTGAGAGGCCGTTTTGGCTCACCAAGAACCGTAATTGGGCGTGGTCGTGGGCGTAATCTTTACAGGTCGCCCGCTGCGGGTGTGGAGAACACGCCACCGGGACCTGCACAACGGTTAAGGGGCCGACCATCGCGGAGTGATCTACCTTCTTGGTATCCAAGAGCCCCTCTTCGAGACATCACTGCGGTTATGAGGGTAATGAATACCTTTCTCCCTTGCCGTTTTTATGCTTTTCTTTATCTGCTTTTGGTTTCCTTGCCACGCTAAGATTTTACTGTATCTGGTAGTGTCTGATTTATATCCTAAACACATCAAGAAGGACACTGTCTCATGTAGTTATTTATTTATTTTTTTTAGGTGTATTTGGTTCGTAGTTATTTTTGGTTGACAAAGACATGTTCATTTTCTTACTCACTTGTTTTTGTGTTTACAATTTTCTGGGAATTTGATTTGGGCGTTAATGGTATAAAAAAGCAAATGTTCATGTGATCCCGGAAATTTTTTAGTAAGTTCTGTAATCTTTTATGTTATGAACCGTCGGAATGAACCCCGAGGATATTTGTCTTTATTCTAAGCATTATGTTTAAACATGTACCAATTGTTGCAAGTTTTGGGAACTACATTTGGTCCAGGTGTGCCAATTATTTGAAGTCCATTTGGTTTAGTTATATAATTTATACAATACATGAATAAGTAGAACTATTTTTCACTTTAGTTGTATTTTGTGGCATCCCATTTGTTGTCAAGTATTTTGGTCTTGCAATTGCTACCTGAGTTTGGAGATTTTGTGTACTTTGTAGTGTACTAATCGGCAAGGGATTTTTCCATTAGGCAATTCAGAGAAGGAGAGATCGCTTGGGAGAAAACGAAGGCCAACAAATTGAGGGTTCAAATCCACCAGATCAGTTGCTTCCTGATCCTTCTATGTTTTTGTCTAGTGCTCAGCTCGAGCATGGTGCATCAGTGAGCTCCTCGAGTCCAGCGGTTGATGTCAAGCTCAAAACACCTGCTGCCAGCAAAGTGCCAAGGATTTTGCTTGATATTTCAAGTAAGTCAGGAGAATCAGAGTTTGTTACTCCCCAGAAGAAACTTCTTGACTCTATTGATGAAGTTGAGAAAGTTGTGAAGGACGAATTGCAGAAATTTAGGAGAACTCCTTCGGCAAAAAAGGCAGAGAGAGAAAGAAAAGTTCGCAGTTTGATGTCTATGCGCTGATTAGTGGTTTCAGAAGCTAACATTTGGTTATCAGTCTGCTTTTATCATTTTCTTTTTTGAGTTTGTGATGTTAGGTTGTTGGAAACCTTGCTCTTACTTTTCTGCTGAACGTCTTGGAGTAGGACTAGTAAGCACCCCATGTACATACAAATCAAGTTGTATCAATTTCTTCTTTTTTTTGGTCACTCATAGTAAATATATATGTTGCTGTGATACACAATAAGATATTCATTTTCCACCATCAGTGGCTCAACAATGGCTTGAGGTTGTGTCATCTGTGGATACTTTATCCGTTGCGAAGAATTTTAGTTTATAGAGCTACGACTTGGTTTCTTATGATTTGAAAACCTATAGAAGCCCTGACCTATAGTAATATATTATGATGAGGCTGCATTGTAAAGAAATTATTAAAAACCCCATAACTAGCAACATTGGTATTTTTTGAAAAGTGTGAACTATTTGTATTGTATATCCAATATTTGGTAAGAATTATACAGCGTATGAATCACAACTATTGTAAAATGCGGTCAAAGGAGATCAATTAAGACACAAGGATAATACGTGTCACATTCCAACTCTTGGAGTGTGATTGACATAGATAATGAGACTAACCTGTCTCTGTAAGTCTAACAAGTTGGTTCTTAATTGAGTTGCAAACATATATAATAGACATTTATTTCCAATCATATTTGACAGAGTTTCCTCTGTAACTAAGACTTCTCGAAGTTTCTACAAATATTTGTTAAAACAATCATATACATAAAAGAGAGTTTAACTCTCAATTCAATTTAGAGACAACTACAACATAGAGGGAATGAGGAATCTACCTGTGGTCATACATATCATTTACATCTATTTACATCTTTACCATTTACATACCAAATACAACAAAAATCTCAACAAAATGGAAAAACCAAAATGTCAACAATGCCAACAAGGCTCCTTTAGCCCTCTTGATCAGCAAACTGCTTAGAATGACTGCTTGAAATTCATTAAAATATAAACAAGTAGCATTTTCAATAATAAATCAATAATATCTTTTAAATCGGTCAATTTTTCATAAGTTATGATTTAAACTTTTAACACTTTAAACCATAACATACAATAACATTTATTCCATAGAAAATTTAAATCGGTCAAGGGTATATAACCCTTGGAAATCACATTTTCATGATTGAGGATTCACAACCCTCGGAGAATCTTTTCCATCGGTCAACATCAAACTGTCAAGGGAACTCAGTCATCGGGTTCTTGTTAAAGATATGTAAAAACCTTTCTTTTTATTCAAAATACAGTTGGCTCAGAACCTAGATTCTAAGGAGGACTGTCAAACATCAAGCATCGGTCATGGACTCGTAGCCTATGCAGTTTAATCATCTGTCGAGAGCACACAACATCTTGAGATAACTCACCCATACAATTGAGGATATGTATCCCTTAGGTTATTCATATTGGTCAAGAGCATACAACATCTCAGGGTAAATCACCCATACGGTTATAAGTCGTAAACTCATGCTAAAACATCTGTTTTATCGTGTCCTCCCTAAATCTAAGGCACTGTCATTCATGAGTTTTCCCTTTTTCAATATTAATTCTCTGGTAAACATTCCCTTTTTATTCAAACCTCTCTTTTACACTTTTACATGAATATCACATACCAATCATAATTCATAGTTCATGTGAAAGACTAACAAGTCTAACAATTATGCTACCATAAATACAATGATAATTATACAGTGGGAAAAGCTATCGCTTACCAGGAGGATGTCGTACGTTAAATAACCTTTTTCTTCTTCTCTTGCTTAACAATAAGGTTCACCTATAATCCCTATATCATCAAAATATACTTTCCTCAATTCCCATCACTAAACACATCAATTTAGGTTCATTATTATACCTTAACAAAGTCATAAAGCAACCATAATTCCATTTCATTACTTCATCACATATTCTCTTTAATTCTTCATATTGTCATTTCCAATTTCATATTTCATTCCCTTCTCATTACTTAAAACAAGCCTTAGATCAAATTTCTTGATTTCATCCCCTAACTTTCCCAAAATTGTTGTCAATTTACATTCATTGCCTTAAAAAATTTCTAAATTTCACTTTAGTCCCCCATTTCATAGTTTTTCCTTCATTTCAAGTAAAACCATGAAGAGCAATAGGGTTTCATGTCATACACCTTAAAAGTGTTCCTATAAGACCAATTTAAACCCATTAAACAGCAGAATTTCACCATTTTCTGAAAATCCTAGCATTTCAAAACTTTTCACTTTAGTCCCTATTAGAACAACTTTAAAAAACTTGCCCAAAATTATGCTTCTAAAGCTGAAATTCAATGGGGAAGGGCCGAAAATGTTTCTCCTAACATCATTCTCATGAAAAAACTGATTAAAACTCACCAAAATTGCTTAAAATTTGTTGTCATGGCTATGACGTGAAACCGTTGGAAAACTTGCTGTTGCCGGCCAATGGCAGGCAATGGTTGCCCAAAAAGCTTCTCTGGTGATGGAGGAAACTGGCCAAAGGTTGAACGTGGCAGTGGATGGAGTAGAAACCAAAAATCGAGAGGGGCGAAATTCTTGTTTTGCAGAGGAAGAAGAAAGCTTCGGGAAGAAAAAGGATGTAATGAAGGGTATTTTCATAATTTTTCCTGGGAGTGACACATGTCAACACCAAAAAAAATGCTAAGGGAGGAGGGAGCTTGTAACACTTGCTAAGTTAAGGCAATTTTTTTTTTCTTTTAACAAGAATGAAGGTATATATATTTGTAATATGTTATATTCATTAGATGTGAGTTGTGGCTTAGTGGTAAGGCAAGTCATCCAGAGCTAAGGGGGCATAGGTTTGAGATGTAGCTCCCTCTTCCCTTAGGAATTTTTTTATGTTGACACATGTCACCCCTAGGCAAAATTACAGAACGGCCCCTCATTTTATCTTCTTCTTCCTGCAACTTCTTCTTCTTCTCTGCACAAAAACGAAAATTTTCTCCTCCTTCGATTTCTGCATTTTTTTTCCTCCCACTACCACGTTCAACCTTCGTCTAGCTCCTCGATCACCGACGAAGGTTTCTGGGTAGCCACCGCTTGCCGTTGGCCGGCGACAACTACTTTTTCTGACAATTTTACGACATAGTCGCGAGCAGCGAATTTTCATTGATTTCGATGACTTTTAATTGGTTTTTTCATGATAATGATGCTAGGAGAAGCATTTTCAGCCCTTTCCATTGTATTTGAGCTTTGGAAGCATGATTGTAGCTAAGTTTTTGAGAGTTATTCTAATGAGGACTAAACTGAAAAGTTTTGAAATTTTGGGGTTTTCAGAAAATAGTGAAATTCTGCATTTTAATGGGTTTAAATTGGTTTTTATAAGAACAATTTTAAGGTGTATGACATGAAACCTTAGTGTTCTTCATGGTTTTACTTGAATGGAAGGAAAAAGTATGAAATGGGGGACTAAAGTGAAAATTCAGAAAGTATTTCAGGCAGTGAGTGTAAATTGACGAAAATTCTAGGAAAAGTTAGGGGATGGAATCAAGAAATTTGATCTAGTGCTTGTTTTGAGTAATGAGAAGGGAATGATATATGAAATTGGAAATAGCAATATGAAGAAGTAAAGAGAATATGTAATAAAGTAATGAGATAGGATTATAGTTGTTTTATGACTTTGTTAAGACATTATAATCAACCTAAATTGATGTGTTTAGTGATGGAAAATGAGGAAAGTGTATTCTTATGCTATAGGGATTGTGGGTGAATTCAATATTATAACCAAGAGAGACGAAGATAAGGTGATTTTAGCATACGTCAGTCACCAGGTAAGTGGTAGCTTTTCCCACTGTATAATTACCATTGTAATTATGGTAGCAAACTTGTTAGACTTGTTAGCCTTGCATATGACCTACGAATTATAATTGATATGTGATATTCTTGTAAAATTTGTAAAAGAAAGGTTTGAATAAAAAGAGAAATGTTTTACTAAAGAATTGATATTGAAAAAGGGAAAACTCATAAGTGGCAAGTCCTTAGATTTAGGAAGGACAAGATAAGACGAATGATTTTAGCGTGAGCTTGTGACTCATGACCGTATGGGTGATTTACCCCGAGATGCTGTGTGTTCTTGACCATATAAGTGATTTACCCCGAGATGCTGTTTGCTCTCGATAGATGATTAAACTGCATGGGCCATGAGTCCATGACCGATGCTTTATGTCTGATAGTCCTCCCTAGAATCAAGGTTCTGAGCCAACGGTATTTTGAATAAAAAGGAAGATTTTTACCTAACTTTAACAAGAATCCAAGGGCTAAGTTTCCTCGATAGTTTGATGTTAATTGATGGAAAAGATTCTTCGAGGGTTGTGGATCCTCAATGGTGAAAATGTGATTTCCAAGGGTTATGTACCCTTGACCGATTTAAACTTTCCATGGAGCGAATGTTATTGCTTGTTTATGGTTTAAAGTGTAAAGGTTTAAATCATAAATTGATTTATTACTAGAAATGCTACCTATTTATGTTTTAATGAATTTCAGGTAGTCATCCTGAGCAGTTTGCTGATCAAGAGGGCTAGAGGAGCCTTGTTGGCACTGTTGACATTTTGTTTCTCCATTTTGTTGAGATTTTTGTTCTATTTGATATGAAAAATAGTAAAGATATAAATAGATGTAAATGATATGTATGACCACAGGTAGATTTCTTATTCCTTTGTGTTGTAGTTGTCTCTGGACTGAATTGAGAGCTTAGCTCTCTTTTATGTATAATATTGTTTTGGGCAAATGTTTGTAGAAACTCCGGGAGGTCTCAGTTATAGAGGAGACTCTATCGAAATTTCTACAAATTTGATTTGAATGTGAATCTGTTTGGTTATAAATGTCTATTATGTATGATTGTAATTCAGTTAAGAACCAACTTATTAGGCTTACAGAGGCGGGCTAGTTTCGTTATCTGTGTCGGTTACACTCTGGGAGTTAGGATGTGATAGAGCTGCATTTCGAATCCACGCTCCCTTGACTCCAGATGACTTGCCTTACCATTGAGCCAAAGCTCACATCTGATTAGTATTGCACATTACAAATATTTATACCTTCATTCTTGCTAAAAGAAAAATTTTTGCATTAACTTAGCAAGTGTTACAATATGCTAGTCTTAGCAAATCTGCTGGGATACCTCATTTAGTTATTCTGGTTGGACTATATAAGTTTGAATAGTGGAAATTGAGAAAGAGCTAATTAACAAATTCCAAAACATTTGGTATGTAGAATGCAAGAGGCAAAAATGATAACTTTAATTAAAAGAACTCTTTATTGTTTTCTACAAGATTACAATAACTACCAAAGACACATTTCACTTTAAACTTCTCTCTACACCTCTTCTCATTTTTCACATACTCATACAACTTCTCACTTTGCCACAAACTCCCATTATCACATCCCCTATTTATAGTGCTAGCAAACCATTAATTCAACAATCCTAAATGTTTCTTCCATGCATACTTTCTAAGGATGGTTACCAACCCTTAACAAATTATTACCAACTTTTACCACTAACTTTTGAAAGATTTTCACCTAACTTTGAAATTCTTAAAGTTGTTTACAAACTTTGAAATTCTTAAAGAGATAAGTTAGTGGCATATTTAATACTCCCCCTCACCGACTAATCTCTTGTATTGTTATTCTTAAAGTCATTCCAAGTTGCTTTAAGAATTCTTCAAACTTGACTTTATTTAAACCTTTGGTAAGTATATCAGCAACTTGATGATTCATGTCAATGTACTTCAAGTCAATTTCTCCTTACAACACTTTTTCTCGAATATAATGATAATGCACCTTTGCATGCTTTGTTCTAACATGGAAAACTAGATTTTTTACCAAACGACTTGGTGATATGTTGTCACAATATAATTCTACTAGATACTCCACTGATTGATTTTAATCTCTTAGTAACTGTATTAACCATGTGCTTCCTTGTGCAGATGTCGCTACTATTTTGTATTCTAATTCTGTACTTGATAGATCTATTATAGGTTGCCTTTTACTGCACTAAGATATTACTCCCGATCCCAAGTCAAATGCACACCCAGTAGTTGATGACGCGTGTTATGATCACCAGTATAATTAGCATTACAATATGCTTTTAACTTGCATGAATTTCCTTTCTTGTAGAATATCCCATAATTCAGTGTACCTTTGACATACCTTAAAATGCGTTGCATTACCTCCAAATGTAGTTTTCTGGGATGTTGCATAAATCAACTCATTACTCCAACTGCATGAGAAATATCTGTATGAGTCATTGTTAAGTATATCAAACTTCCCATCAATTGTTCGTACATGGTGACATCTTCTAAGGCATTTCCCTTAGTTGAGCAAATCTTGCATTTGGTTCCATCAAAGTCAAGATAGGTCTACAATCTAGCATTCCAAACTTCTGTAGAATATCTCTAATATATTTCTGCTAACACAAAAATAATCCTTCTTTACTCCATTCAATTTCAAGTCTAAAAAAATGTCTCAGTTCTCTAAGATATTTCATTTGAAAGCGTACTGTTAGATTGACTCTAATTTGATGAATTTCAATCTCATCATCTCTAGTGATAATTAGATGATCTATATACATTAAGATTATTGTCATTTTGTCTTTGCGAACTCTTATGAATATATTTGAATCTACTGGTGCTACTGAATATCCACTCTGTATTAGGAATTTAGCAATTTTTCCATACCATGCTCTTGGTGCATGTTTAAGTGCATATAAAGCTTTCTTCAACTTGCATACATAATTAAGATGAACTTTGCTCTTAAATCCTCTTGGTTGATTCATATAGATTTCCTAATCCAATTTTCCATGTAGAAATGCATTCTTTGCATCTATTTGCCATAATTTCTAAGACTTTCTTGTAGCAAGAGCCAACAATACTCGTATAGTGGTAATTTTAGCCATTGGACTGAACGTTCCTTCTTAGTCAAATCTGTACCTCTGGGAAAAACCATATGCCACTAGCCAAGCTTTGTATCTTTCAACTGATCCATCAGGATGAGTCTTTACTTTATACACCCATTTGCATAAAATGGGTTATACATCTTTGGGTTTTGGCACTAACTACTATGTCTGATTCTGTTTTAACGCGTCGATATCTTCTTCTATTCTTTAGTACTAGATACCTCTTCATACATTGTTAGCTCATTATTTCTTCCATCTTCAATCACTGCTGCATTTGCATACTTCAGGTTTAGTTTTCTTTGCCTTGTTGATCTCCATAATTGTTGTGACTGAGGAAGTTCTTCTTTACTCAAATCTTCTTTCTCCTTAAGTTAACTTAGTCTTTTTTCTTCCAATGTTGCATGCACTCTTGTCTTTCAAGGGCTTCTTTCACTTCGTTTAGCTCTTAAACTATCATCGGTTTCACTTTAAGTTCAAAGTTGGTTGGACTTTACTTTCGTGGTCATTTAATTTCTCTTGTAATTTCTATTTAATCTCCCTTGAATCAGGAAGATTTGTTGCTTGTAGTGACCACTATGATGATGCCTCATCAAATACTATATTACGAGAAGTATAACATCTGCCAGTGGTTGGATTGCAAAATTTCCAACCTTTTCGTTGATTATCATAACTCATAAATATACACTGAACTGTCATCTTATCAAACTTACTAAGCTGATAAACATAACACACACAACCAAACACTCAAAAGTGACTTACGGTGGGTTTGATATTCCATAGCTTTTCGTAGGACGACATAAAATCAAGCTTTGCTTGTGTTAGCCTATTGGTAATATGAACGGTGGTCTTTATGCATTTTGCCCAGAACCGTGGCAGTACATTCTTAGCATGCAACATACTTCGACAAATTTTTGCCAAGTGTCAATTTTTTCTTTCTGCAACTACATTTTGTTGAGGTGTTCCAGGGCATGTTAGCTGTCGTCGTATTTTATTTTGCTGCAGATACTCGTTAAATTCCTTATATGTATACTCTCCTTCGTTGTCGAAATGTAGGCATAAAATGTTATGCCTAACTTCTTTCTATTTTTCTCTTTGAACAACTCAAATCTAGATAATGCTTCTGACTTCTCTTTCATAAAATCTACCCATTCGTACCTTAAGTAGTCATCAATGAATATGATCATGTACTGATAACCACTGATAAAGGTTTACTTTACTGGTCCAAAAACAATAGAGTGCACCAATTCAAATGGTTTCTTAGCTCTAAAACTAGACTCATTATATGGTAATTGATTTGTCTTACCATATTAGCATCCCTGCACAAACTATATCATCTCAAACTTCAAGATGCAAAAGTCCGCTAAGCATTTCGTTCTTCATTATTAACTTTAGCTTATAATAGTTGACATGGCCAAGCCTTCCATGCCAAAAATCTGCTATCTCATTTCTTCTTGTCTTATCTACACATACTATCAGTGCTGACATTACTTATACTGACTCTACACGCTTACCCTCCATAATGTGTACACCAGTTGGATTCAGACTTCAATATATCTTGACAACCTTTGGCCCAAACACCACATAGTTGACTTCAGATGCAAGTTATGACACTTATAAGAGATTTTTCTTCATTCCTGGTACATGGTAGACATTTTGTAAATGTGCTTTCCTTATACTATAGTGAGGGTTGATTTCTGTACTGTCAACATAGGTTATTGGCAATCTTGAATTGTTTGCTATTACAATAATTCGACCTCCTCTATATTCAGATATTGTTGATAGCTTCTCTTTATCTCCTGTTATATGGTTAGAACATCTGGAATCAACAATCCAATCTTCTTCGTAGTTGACAAATTTGTCGCTTAACGTTTCAAGTGCCACATCTTCTTATGGTTCTTCAAAACAAGTCAATGCAATCTCTTCTAATTCTTCTGTGGCTGCAAAGCATGCTTGAAAGTCCTATTCTTTATCATTATAATGTTCAGTTGTAGATTTCCTTCTTTGCGAGGTACTCTGCAATTTCTAGCAAAGTGACCTTTTTTGCTAAAATTATAACATCTATTGTCTCTCTGTTGATCCTTCTTTAATTTAGGGTCTTGTGGATCTAGGCAAGCTCCCCCTGGATACAAGCCTCTCCTATGACAGTTTCTTTGTCAACCATTTTAATGCCTTCTATTATCTCCTTTCTTTCTCTAGCTAAATTCCTCTTTTTGGACTTTCTGTTTGCTAAAGAGAGCTTTTTCTTCATTGTTCAAAGAAGCTTTGGACATTTGTGAATCCAAAGCCTCCTGGTTGACTAGTATACTTTCCAACTCAGCTAGAGTTGGTTCCTCGGCCCAGCCTCTTGTGGCAGTGACATGACTATGATCTTTTGGGTTTAATTCCGCGATAATGATTCTCTGCATTCTTGTGTTGGTAATAACATTCTTTGGATCTAATTTTGAAATCTCAATGCAAATAGATTTGATATTTGAAAAATATTCGCTTATGGACATATCATTTTGCTGAATTGATACAAATTCGTTTTGCAATCATTGCAACTTTGCATCATTCGCCCTCACAAACAGTGTGGCAAGCGCATCCCATGCCTCTTTTAATGTCTTGACTTCCTTAATGTATCTAATGAATTGCAGTTCTACTGTAGAAATTAATATGTAAAGAGCCTTTTTATCTCTTACATATCATTTCTTCAATTCATTTGAATTTGTTGGTGTAATCACTTCATCTTTGTCAATAAGGTCCCTACAGATTCTAGCCTCCTAGATAAAGTTCAACCAGGACACTCCAGACCTGATAGTTGTTATTATTTAATTTCTTAACTGAGCATGTATTTGTCAACATATCAGCCATAGCAACTTTAGTAGTGTCTTACACTTACACCAAGTTTGCTTGATTCTTGACAAAGTTTTTTTTACAATCTTTGACTATATTTCGGTAGAATCTCCTTGTACAACAATCCTAGATCTCGTACTCGAACAAAAAAACCTCCTAGCTTGGATACTCAATTGACTTGACTCAAACTAAGCTCGAATCATATTAGAACTAGACTCTAACAGACTCTAATACCACTTGTGGAAAACAATAGGCAATGATACAGACTTTAATTGAAAGAACTCTTTATTGCTCTTCACAATATTACAATAACTACCAAAGACACATTTCACTCTAAACTTCTTTGCACGTCTTCTCACTTCTCACACACTCATACAACTTCTCACTTTGCCACACACTATCATTATCACATCTCCTATTTATAGTACTAGCAAACCATTAATTTAACAATTCTAGAGGTTTCTTTCATGCATATTTTCTAATAATGGTTACCAACTATTGACAAATTACTACCAACTTTTGAAATATTTACCACTAACTTTTGAAAGATTTTCACCTAATTTTGAAATTCTTAAAGCTGTTACTAAATTTTGAAAGATTTTATCAAACTTTGAAATTTTTAAAGAGATAAGTTGGTGGCATATTTAATATGGTAGGTTTTTCTTCTTCTGGAAAATGGTCTAATATTCTGATTTCTTGGGTATGGAGATAAGAATGGGATGAGAATTGCTCCGCTAATTCTGGAAGACACTCGAAGAGCTTGTCTTCTTTAATTTAACAGAAGATTGATTTACATAGAGACATGCCTCTATCAACTATACTATTCTTAAAGGCAGGGCAATGATAACTGATTGTTGAAGGTTACAAGCGCAATTTTTCACTGATTGGGAGAGCAAATTTATAGTCTGGAATCTGGATCAATCCTTGAAAGATCTTCACATAAAAATTACGGTGCAAACTCCTGATAGGGTTCTGATGGCTTCATGGCTAAACTTCAATCCTGGGCTAGTTAGGTTGGGCTGGTGTGTTTTTGCTTTGACATAATGCATTGGTATGTAACCACCCAAAAAAAAAAATGACAAAGGGTAATCTACTTGAGAGGATTTTAAATAAAAATTTGCATATAGATGCAAGTACAACATCTATATTTATTTGTTTTATTTACATACAAAATTACAAATGATGTTACGATGTACCCAAAAAATAATGACAAATTTATTAAGTGTAATGACATGCAATAATGTCCGAAAGGGTTAGTTTAAATGATAGAATCAAAGTGCCACAATTAAATGGTTTTCAATTTGATTCCTGTTGGAGTAATGCGTCTTGTTTTAAAATCAGAAAAAAATCATCTAACTCTTAATTTTTTTTCACTTATATTTGAAAAGTCATACTTTTTAATTCCAATCAAGGACAGCTTTGTTAACATTTCTCCAGAGAAACCTCCTGTCTCAGGATGATTTTGACCAGGTAGTTTATTTATGCACCACCGTGGACCACTGTACATAATTCAGGAGGAAATAGAGGACCACTCGATGTCGTTATCAGTGGTGATGATGACCACAAAAATCTTAAGATTTTGATCCCAGAAATGACATCATTTTATTTCATAATCAAACATTTCAAATCACTCAGGGAAAAAAATGAAGGATATTTCTAAGCAATCACTCAAGTTCTTTGCAATAAACTAAGACAAAACTATTCATTCTTAAATATGAAATCGTACCATTGATACATAATAAATAAGCCCTGCATTTTTAGTCATTGAACTCCAAACTACAGAACCTCATCTTCTAGCCAAATTACCAAACCATGGCTGCCCATACTGATAGCATTTTGCTGTATAGCATGTGCTGCATAGTGTTGCTCATTTGCACCGTGCTTTTCGTTGTCAAGTCTTTTAACATATCTCTCACCAATTATGGCTCCAGACTTCGACCCCCACCTAGCCCACCGGCTCTACCCATCATTGGCCACCTTCACCTTGTTGGCTCAGTCATACCCAAATGTTTCCAGAGCCTAGCTCGTCTCTATGGCCCTCTCATGCAGCTACGTTTAGGTGCGTCCACATGCCTGATTGTGTCCAATGCCCAAGTTGCCAGAGAAGTGTTCAAATCCCATGACCTCAATTTTTGTTACCGCCCACATTTTGGGTCCTCTGATTATTACCAGTACAAAGGCTCCTATTTCATCACTGCCCCTTATGGCCCTTATTGGCGCTTCATGAAGAAACTATGCGTCACCCAACTCCTCTCAACCTCCCAGCTCGGCCGCTTCACTCATATCCGAGAGCAAGAGATCAAGTGCCTCTTGGATTCTCTGATGCTCTGTTCTGGGGAAGGAAAAGCATGCGATTTGAGCTTAAAGTTCACTGCTTTGACCAACAATATCTTATGCCGTATGGCTATGAGCACCACTTGCGATGCCGACGAGATTCATGGGCTGGTTCGGGAGTTCTTGGACTTAGGAGCTAAACTAAGCCTAGGTGAAATTCTGGGACCTCTGGGAAAGTTGGACTTGTTTGGGTACGGAAAAAAGATAGGAAAAGTCGTGGGAAAATTCGACCACATAGTGGAGACGATTATGAAAGAGCATGAAGTGAAACAGAGTACCAAGAGTTGTGAAGGAGGAGAAAGAGGAGACATGATGGACATACTGTTACAAGTTTACAGAGATCCAAATGCTGAAGTCAAGTTAAAACGAAATGACATCAAGGTTTTCTTCCTAGTAAGTTCTTCTCTTCCCCACTTAACTTCCCTCTTCCCCTCGTTTAATATATAGTTGTTTGACAAATATCCATTCTACATGGAAGGAAATATTCCTAGCAGGCACAGACACTTCGTCAGTGGCATTGCAGTGGGCAATGGCAGAGATCATTAATAACCCAAGAGTGCTAAATAAGCTAAAGGAAGAGATCAGTTCAGTGGTGGGGACAAGTAGATTAGTCAAAGAATGTGATGTTCCAAATCTACCTTACCTGCAAGCTGTCGTGAAGGAAGTTCTGCGACTCCACCCATCAGCACCCTTTGCTCTCAGACAATGTGCAGAAGACTGCAACATCAACGGCTATGATGTAAAGGGTGAGACTAGGACCCTAATCAATGTCTACGCCATCATGCGGGACCCAGAGGCGTGGGAGAATCCAGAGGAGTTCATACCAGAGAGGTTCATGGAGGAGATCAAGGGTGGAGGAGGATCTGAAAATGTGATGGAAATGAAGGGTCAGGACTTCAGACACATTCCATTTGGGAGCGGGAGGAGGGGATGCCCCGGGGCTTCCCTTGCTTTGACTGTGATACACTCCACCATCGCTGCGCTTATTCAATGCTTTGACTGGAAAGTGAAAGGAGGGGGCAAGGTTAACATGGAAGAAGGGTCAGGATTCTCTGTGGGATTGGCCAAACCACTCCTTTGTTATCCTATCGCTCGCCTTAATCTGTTCTAGAGGATTATTTCCTTCGTATGTGTGTTTTTTTCTTTCTTTTCTCTTGTGGACAAATACTAGAAATGGAATCTGCGAGTTGATTATATTATATATCTCCTGCTACTTCTTTGAAGTGTCAGTATTGTTGTATTGTAATATGAAAAAGTATACTTTCAGGTTGTAATGTTAGATTTAGGATGCAAAAGTAATTTCACTTTCATCTGCGTCACATCCTTATTTTGGAGTTAGATAAAGGTAAAAGTATGTATGTGTGCGTGTTTATATATATATATATATATATATTAGAAATTTTATTACATTTTTACTGAAAATATAAATATTGATTTATAATAACACATTTAATGGCATGAGAAAATAATTTTAATATTCTTTATTAAATATGATCTCTGTAAATAAATAATATAAATATTATTACATGTACTTTTTCTAATTTAATAAACACATAAAAATATTTTAGTTCAAACGCAAATAAAAAGTTAATACTAATTATGTTAAATTTACGTATGCACTTTTAATTTTATTGATTAAAAACATTCAATGTCACATTTATTAATTTCTAAACTCTAAACTTGTTAAGGACAAAGATTTTATGCAATAAGCATTTGGATTGTTAGACTTTTATTTAATGGTTAAAATTTTTTTTTTTAAATTTACTTTTATACTCAAAAAGAAAACTTAGTCAAAAATAAATATAGATGTAAATAAAATTTTATTTGAAATTATAACTTAAGACAGTACCTAGGCCTCACCATATACATTTTTAACACTTGTAATTCAATCAAGTATGGTAACCAAGTATGTGCGAGGAAAATTTTGATTTGAAAAAAAAATATTTTCCTTTTAAAATTTTCAATTATGTCTACTAACTCCAACTAACTCATATTATTACCTAATTATGCAACTAACCTATACTTAATATCCTCAAATAATTTGCAAAATTATTCATCAAATAATCACTCTTCCATTTGCAAGTTGTTCACAGCTCAGTACACAAATTTTTGCTTCCTCCCTCTGGCAGCCACTTCACCACTGCTGGCGAGCACCGGTGACCTTCCAGCAGCATCATTGGCCCATCCTCGACCACCGTCAGTCTCTTTACAGGTAAAAATCGTCGAAAAAATTGTGCAATTGTTTCCTTCACTGTGCAAGCTTCTTGCTGGCAAACCGAGGCTGCTCTGCCACCATAAAGGGTCATTAGACTATCCTCTCAACGTTAGTAGCTCTATCGTCACGTTCCTTGTCGGCAACGATCACTGGTTGGCTGGAATTTTGTGATTTTTCGACGGCAGTTCGAAGGGCGAAATCTGAAGCTCCAATTCGTGATTTTGGTTCATTTTTAATCCAATTAAACATAGGGCTTCACTTTTTGCAATGATTTCACACCTTTCTTCCTCATTTATACTGATCAATTTGGTCTGATTTGCTCATAATCGAAGAACCCTAATTTTGGCACTGTTCATAAAAAAAATAGGCAAATTTGAGTTCAATTCAGGTTGTTTGCTTCAAATTGAGTTAGGGTTACACTTCTAAGGTGAATTTTGCACCTTTCTCCCTTGAAATCACTGATTAATTGTGAAATTTGGCTTCTGGATTGAAAAACTCCAATTTATGGGTCTAGGGGCCATTTGAGAATTTAGTGAAAATTATGTTCTTAGGACTTCTTAAATTTTGTTATGTATCTAGGGAGTGATTTAGAATTTTTAGAAATTTTAGATTGAATTTTAGAACAAAATTCAAATTTTTAGTAATTTTTCTAGTTTTTTCATGAAGAAAAAGGAAGGAAATTAGAAAGAAAAATTAGAATGGCTTGATTGTATAACAATAAATATTGTTTGAGGTTAAATGGAAAATTTGGAATTTATTAGCTGACCCTTAAGTGAAATTTGTATTATGGTAAGTGTTAGAAATTTAATAAGTGCATAATAGAATAATAATAATAATAATAATAGAAATAATAATAATAATAATAATGATAATAGTAATAATAATGATGATAAGAATAATAAAATGAAATATAGGTTATAAGAATTTTAAAGTATTCTTTAAGTGGCCCCTAAATTTAATTTCCAAATAATTAGTAAAGAAATAGGTAAAATAGATAAAGGTGAATAAGGAATAATTAGTTAGTTCTGTGACAAAATCAAATAATTAAATTAATTATGAGGACTAGATGTTAGAAATATTTTATTGAATGTTTTTAGGTGGTTAGAAAACTGTTAGCAAAGGAATTATAGTTAAGGATAGGAAGAGTTTGATATATTCCTCTTAAGTGAGTAGATAATCTGATTATACAAAAAATTATTTTAAATTATTCATGAAGATTTTGAATATTGAATTATTAGAAATACTAAAATCTAGATTTTGAAGTAGTATGATTTTGAAATTTTTGATAATTGTACATGGATAATTATTTATCTCTGAAATATTGAAAATGTGTCCAAAATAGAACCCTATAACTAATAGTAGTTGATGTTAGCCGTAGTGTACTACAATTGATAATCTAATAAGGTTAGACATTATACTCTTACCACCATATTCTGTTTGAGGTCGAGGGCCATTATAATATTTTCTCAAAGCCTATGGCTGAATGAGTATCTGTTTCGATATGTTATCACTAGCCTTGGACTAGCTATGTACCCTGTAATTATGACTGGTTCTGTACGGGATTCTCAAATGCATTCTGTTGATGATTTTTCTCTGTTGAATATTATTGAATTATGTCTGTATGATATCTGACTTTAAATTTCGAAAGACATACCACCATAAGTCTGCCTTAATTTCAACAATATTAGAATTACTTGCTCACTGAGTTTACTCTCACCCCATTATTTACCATTTTTCAGATCTTAGCAATGTTCCAGAACGTCCACCTTCAAATTTTTAATCTTGGTGATTAATTCTTTGGTGAGCCTAGTCTACTGCTAGAGTTATGTCTTTTATTATTATTATGATTCCATTCAGTCACTCCCTTGTATACAAGCTAGATGTTTGATGTATTACTATGATATGTTAGAAGACATCTATACGGAGAGTTATGAGACTTGTGCTATTTAATTTGAATTTATATAAGTTCTGTTATTATGAGGGTTCCGACGGATTCACGAGGATGAATGACACCTCATGCTTATGCTGGTCATGTTCTACTGACTCAGTTCGTGACAGCAAGGTGACATTTAAATTATTAAATAAAAAATTAATAATGTAAATATGCTATTTCAAAAAATTGCAAAGATGTCTCTCCTTGTCTCTTTCTCTCTCTTGGGTTTTGTTTTTGTTTTTGTTATTACTTTGTTTTGTGAAAAGCATGCTGGACATAACTATTGGCGCGAATTAAAGAACTAACCCAACATTTTGATATAATAATTCGCTTATTTGATGGCTATTCAAACCGCTTGAATCACATTATTTTGGACACTTTCACTCCTAATCGTCGGATATACTCACTTGATCTACTTCAATATCTTTGATTTGAAGAATTAGAACTCCACAGCTAGAATAAAAATTGAAAGTGCTAATTAGAGTTTTATTTATTTTGATGTTCTCTCTTTGCATGACATTATAAAAGACAAAAGAAAATGAAATAATTCATCATATAATTAAATTAAGATTGAGATAATTTAGTTCAATGATAAGTGCAAGATTTAGGAGTGGATTTTGTACTTATTATTGATATATCATATTCATATCATGCAACCTAACGAGGTATAAATATAAAGAAAATCCTCAGAGGAAATTTTCTAAAACTGATATTAAACCTCTCTTGCGTGTACGAATATAGAATATATATAGTTGAACCACTATCTTTGGTATAACAAGAATATATCTATAAGATTCTCTTAATTAATAAAGGTTGGTCAAAAGCTCATCTCCGAAAAAGAAATTGACATTTAATTTATTTTAAAGCTTGCTGGTATAGACGTTAGGCCATTTTATGAAGTGTGGGAAAATTTTGAAATCATCATGAAGATAGTGCCAATCAAATTATTTAAATAACAAATGTAATTGTCTCTCACATATCTATCTAATGCATCTTATTTTATAATAGATGTCTTTCACACTGATAGAATTAGTTTTTAAATACTCAATAATGAGAAAAGAGAGGACCACACATAGAAAACAGAGTACGGAGAAGATAAAACATCCACAAGGTACAGATTCGCTTGAATTTTCTTGTGTCATTTTGGTTCGCGCCATATGTATATACGTTATATCATGTGGGTTTCCAAATAATTCATGTTATCCTTCGCGTTTCTTAGAAGGACATATGATTTCTTTAATTAGAAAGATAATCATTCTTTTTCTTTCATTAATGCTAATATTGCGTACTTCAGAAAAATACTTGGCCCTAATGTCATTGTTTATGAATCATCAATCTTCACTCTTGAAAGAAAGAACAGGAAAATATGAATAGTTGTGATATAAGGATTATGGTCAGTTATAGATAATTAAGCACATATATACATATGTATGCATGTACATTTAATTCATATTATTGAATTCAGATGCTTGCAATTTGCTTCGAGGCAACCTGGTTTAGAACGATCTTTCCAAGTGGTACCCCCTTCCCATCTAATTCTCATACTTCTTACAGCAAAATTATGCGTTTTTTCTTTTGTCTATAATTTAAGGAATATTTTTTTCTTTCGTGAGGTTAATTTTGATATTTCAGGGTCAATCTCATACATATTAGATGTCATTTCAGCATCTGTGAAAATATTTACTTACTTAAAGTGTAATCAAGATTAAGACATCAATGGAGAGTATCAATATTTAAAAGAATCCAAATCTCTCGGGTACTGTAACTGCAAAAAAGAGATCGCACAAAACATAATTTAAAAATAATCGCATGCAATTATATTTTACATTTGTAATACTTGTTGTACAGGTTATTTATCTTGTATTCAAGGGTTGTAAAGATATATATCTTTCCCTATTCATTAGGTTCAGCTAAGAGTATAATCCATTTAATATTAATATTATAAATATTTGAATTTTTCCATGAGTACTGTAGATCTTCAGGTTTACAATGTCTACATGTATGTCTGATATACATGTAGAGAACCAAGAACAAGAGTACATTATATCATTATTTTAATAATATTTATAATTTACAGCATTGATTACGACAGGATTCAATAATTTATAATTATTTATTTTTATTTGTGTCCGCATCTAAAATCATTCTAATTTTATACTGAACACCATGTAATCTGGTCCCCAAACCATCCATCGTAAGCTACAGCAACATCAATACAGTTTGGTGCTATATAGCTATCATTTACCTTTTTTTTTTTCTTCATATACAATAACAAAAATCCCTTCCTCATCAGGTGGCTATATATAACGGTCACAAAAAAAACCATAGGATCCATGAATAATAGTCCATATACTTAATTTTCGACATTACGAAAATGGGTGATGTTGGTGACCATTTTGGTGTCTTTCTCATCTTCCTAGCCTTCTTCATGTTCTTGTTACGAGCCATCTTGGGCAAGCATGAACCCAAAGCCAGGCTTCCCCCAAGCCCTCCAGCCCTACCAGTCATAGGCCACTTCCATCTTCTTGGTCCTCTCCCTCACCAAGCTTTCCACAGTATCTCAAAACGTTATGGTCCTCTGCTTCACCTCTCCTTCGGTTCCAAATCTTGTGTCGTCGTTTCTTCTCCTGACATGGCCAGGGAATGCCTCAAAACCAATGAAGCTTCGTTCTTAAACCGTCCCCAGAAATTCAACCTCGAATATATCACATACGGGCAATCAGATCTTGTGACAGCACCTTACGGACCGTTTTGGAAGTTCATGAGAAAGCTTTGCATGTCTCAACTCCTTGGAGGACCTACAATCCAGTACCACTCCCCTTTCCGAGCTCAGGAACTAAAGCTGTTCTTACACAGTATTCTGGAAAAAGCTCATTCGGGAGAGGAAGTGAATGTTGGGGAGGAGCTAGGGTTGTTGGCGTGTAATGTGATCACCAGAATGGTTCTGAGAAGAAGGTGTTCGGATGTTGAAGATGAAGGACGCCAACTGGTCGAGGTGGTGAAGGAGATGGCTGAGCTTAGTGGGAAATTTAACTTGGGAGATATGGGGTGGTTGTTTAAAAAGTTAGACTTGCAGGGGTTTAGAAAAATACTAAAGAGTGTCCGAAATAGGTACGATGTTATAGTGGAGAGGATTATCAAGGAGCATGAGGAGGCCAGGAGGAGGAAGAAGAAGGATATGGGCAAGGAAGACGAAGCAGCTGAGGGGGATTTGCTTGATATTTTACTAGATATATATGACGATGAAAGTACCGAGATTAAATTGACCAGAGAAAACATCAAGGCCTTCATTATGGTAATTATATAGAAATATCTACCGAACAAAACAATTTAACTTTTGATGTTTATACACAAAAATAAAAATTAAAGGACGAGGAATTATTAACTAATCATAGTGAAATGTACTTGTGCAGAACATGATTGGTGCTGGTACTGACACATCGTCTCTGACTGTGACATGGGCACTGGCAGAGCTTATCAATCGCCCAGAAATGATGGAGAAAGCAAGGAAAGAGATTGATTCAGTAGTAGGTAAGGGGAGATTGGTGGAGGAATCTGATATTCCAAACCTTCCATATGTGGAATCAATAGTGAAGGAAACATTGAGACTTCACCCAACAGGACCCCTAGTAGTGAGACAGTCAACTGAAGATTGTGAGATTAATGGGTATTTCATTCCAGCAAAGACCACATTATTCGTGAATGTGTGGTCAATTGGAAGGGACCCAAGCTACTGGGAAAACCCACTTGAGTTCAAACCAGAGAGGTTCTTGAATGAAGAGGGAAAAAGCGAAATGAACTTGAAGCGACAGAATTATGAACTGTTGTCGTTTGGGGCAGGAAAAAGAATCTGCCCGGGTGCTTCACTGGCTATAAAGTTTGTGCCCACAACTCTGGCTGCTATGATGCAGTGTTTTGAATGGAAGTTGGTTCATGAAGGAGAGGTTGACATGGAGGAAGGACCTGGGTTGGCCCTTCCTAGGGCACATCCCTTGCTTTGCATACCAGTGCCTAGAAACCTCTCATTTCTATCTCTCTAATTAATCTATGTTTGTGTTTGGAAACACTGTTTGTTTAATGTGTGAAATGTTTAAATGATTAGGCCACAAAATGTTTTAAGGTGTAATTCTCTCCTTCGAAATGTCCTCGTCCCTCTCTTTGCATGACTTCTTTAAAAGAGAAGAAAGAGGGATAAATCCTCATATATATTAAGATTGAGATAATATAATTAAATAATGAAAGGATGACTTAGGAGCAAACTTTGTTTTTGTTACTGATATATCATTTTCGTATCATTCAACCTTTAACGGATAATTGGTATAAAAAAACGCAAGGTTAACCATGAAGTCAGTATTTTGGTTTAGTTTTCTCAATTTTCCATGGAAATCTTCAGAAAAGTTGATGTCGAAGAAATTCATCAAATTAATGTCAAGCCTTTCATTTGCTCTCTATACGACAATTAAGATTTCGTAATTCTCGGTACCAATCCGAAAAAGTCAAGCAATTACAATATTGCACAACAGTACAACCCGCAATTGTTGTCATTTTGGTTCGCCATATATACATTATATCTTGTTCGTTTTAAAATAATTCATGCAATCTTGGCATTTCTTAAAATGGAATTTGATTTAAAAGATTATCATCGACGTCAATGATGTGATTTAAATTATAATGAGAATTCATTCAAAAAATTTAGTGTATTGAGTGAGAGTGTGTCATGACGTAAATACTATCATATTGTGAAGGAACATTAAAACTCGAAAGAAATGAAGTGTTGTATTATTCTTTGATACTAATGTACAAACTCACAAATGTATATATAGCCATAATACTCATCCATATCAGCTAAGGTAACTAACAAACAAATAACAAACTGACTTAACCAACTACAACTAACTCGAAACCGCTTGTAGAGAATTATATCTTCTCACACCTACTGCAAACTCATGGTGAAGGAATCACCTTGAGTTTGGTCCTCAAAACTTCGAAAGACATTTTTGAGATTGATTTGGTTAAAACATCAACTATCTGATTTATTGCTAGAATATGACAGGCCATTATCTCCTTATTCTGAACTTTCTCATGAACAAAATATATGTCAAGTTCTACATGCTTAATCCCAGAGTGAAGAATAGGATTAACAACAAGAAGAACTATTGATAGATTGTCACAATAGACAGTAGGCTGAGGAGTAGAAGAATAGACACCAAGTTCATGAAGTAAAGACTTAAGCCAAACTATTTGAGCTTCAGCTAAGGCCAAAAATCAATGTTCTGCCTCAGTAGATGACCTTGAAACCACTTGCTCTTTTTCAAAAAGCCAAGTAACAAGATTATTGGCATAGAAAACAACCACACCAAAAGTGGAGCATCAATCATCAAGATTGGATCCCCAATTAGCATCTGGCATGGCTCTTCGATAAAGATGAAAAAACCTGGTTAAATCCATGCCATGCATTCTTGTACCTGCTAAATATCTCAGTATGTACTTAACAACATTCCAATGAGAACAAAGAGAATTATGCATGATTTAGCACACCTTATTAACAGAGAATGCAATTTATGGGCTAGTGATTGTAACATATTGAAGGGCACCAACAATAGACCGATACAGTTTAGGATATGAGAAGTTAGCATCACCAAATTTTGAGAGTTCCAAACCAGCAGTCATAGGAGTGGGAAATGAGTTAGCAAAATCCATATTTACTTTTGTAAGGAAGTCTTTGACGAATTTAGCCTGGGATAAAAGTAAACCACCATCATATGTTTTTGTGACTTGTCTTCCAAGAAAGTAACTAAGTTCCCTAAGATCTTTTAGTGCAAAAGCCTTGTTTAGCTGAACAATAAGCTGTGACATCTTCTCATCAGATAAACCAGTAACAATTATGTCATCTACATATGCAAGGACATATATTGTGTTAGCAAATGTCTTCTGATGAACAAAGACTGATATGCTCTAAAGGACTTGAAACCAAACATATATAAAGTATATGCAAGTTTTTTGAACCATGCACAAGGAGCTTACTTTAGACCATATAAAGCCTTGATAAGTTTGCATACAACATTAGTACCTAGCTTCTCATGACCTTGTCATAACCCAACTCTTGGAGTGTGACCGACATAGATAACGAGACTAACCCGTCTCTGTAAGCCTAACAAGTTGGTTCTTAATTGAGTTACAATCATACATAGTAGTTCCAGGAACCCACCTCAATAGCTTAAATTCATGAGCTCTTGCATCATGCACACTTTGCAGAATAAACTGCTCTTCAAATATTTCACGAAACTCGTCCCATTGCATGGAAGGTAATTCCTCTGATCTCTCCCTTAGGATGGCCCAAAACCAAATATGGGCTATGTCTTGCAATTGATACTCAGCAAACTCTACAAACCTGCTACCATGACAACCCAAGACCTTTAATGCCTTCTCCATACCCTTCAAAAATCATTGAGGGTCTTCTGTGCTTGAAGAGCTAGAAAATGTAGGAGGCCACAGTCGCAAAAATCGAGTTACAACATCCCCTGTGTCTTGGCTATACTGAGACTCCTTCGAATGAGTGTGAACAGAGGGGCCATGAATTCCCTGAGCTGAGAATACCACCTCTGGTTCGATTAGAGGACTTTGCCTTGGACGTCGAGCTGTTATAGGGCCTCTACCTTAACCCCTGCCCCGGCCTCCCTTAGGCAAAGAAACAGACTAGGCAGATGCCCTTTTAGATATATATGCTAGTTCGCGCATGCAACGAACACCACGTGCTTGAGACGGCATGACTTATCTACAAGTAACATGATCAAACATTTAGATATCCAATTTCATCATCATTTCATATTCCATTCAATTCACATTGAATATTCTAATCAATTAACATTAAATCATAATACTCATAGAACTATTGCTCCACATTGAATATTCTAATCAATCAACATTAAATCATAATAATCATGGCATGTATAACTTGATTGACCACAGGAGACCCCCAAACCTAGCTCTGATACCAATTTTGTCACACTCTAATGCCCGGAGTGTGACCAACACAGATAACGAGACTAGCCTGTCTCTGTAAGCTTAACAAGTTGGTTCTTAATTGAGTTACAATCATACATAACAGCCATGCATAACTAAGCAAATTCACATTCAAATCAAATTTGTAGAAATTTCAACAGAGTCTCCTCTATAATTGAGACCTCCTGAAGTTTCCACAAACATCTGCCCAAAACAATATTATACATAAAAGAGAGCTTAGCTCTCAATTCAGTCCAAAGATAACTACAACATAGGGGAATGGGGAATCTACCTGTGATCATACATATCATTTATATCTATTTACATTTTTACCATTTTACATATCAAATACAACAAAAATCTCAACAAAATGGAGAAACAAAATGTCAACAGTGCCAACAGGGCTCCTCTAGCCCTCTTGATCAGCAAACTGCTGCAGTTGCCTTAAATTCATTAAAACATAAATAGGTAGCATTTCCAGTAATAAATCAATTTATGATTTAAACCTTTACACTTTAAACCATAACAAGCAATAATATTCACTCCATGGAAAGTTTAAATCGGTTAAGGGTACATAACCCTTGGAAATCACATTTTCACGGTCGAGGATCCACAACCTTTAGAGAATATTTTCCATCGGTTAACATCAAACTGTCAAGGAAACTCAACCCTTGGATTCTTGTTAAAGTTAGGTAAAAACCTTCCTTTTTATTCAAAATACTATTAGTTCAGAACTTAGATTTTAGGGAGGACTATTAGACATTAAGCATCGGTTATAGACTAGTGGCCTATACAATTTAATCATATATTAAGAGCACACAGCATCTCGGGGTAAATCACCCATACGGTCAAGGGTATGTATCCCTTGGATTATTCATATCAGTCAAAAGCACACAACATCTCGCGGTCAAGAACACACAGCATCTCGGGGTAAATCACCTATACGATCATGAGTCGCAAGCTCACTCTAAAATCATCTATCTTATGTTATCCTCCCTAAATCTAAGGACTTGCCATTTATGAGTTTTTCTTTTTTCAATATCAATTCTTTAGTAAAACATTCCTCTTTTTATTCACACCTCCCTTTTACAAATTTTACATGAATATCACATATCAATCATAATTCATAGGTCATATGCAAGGCTAACAAGTTTAACAAGTTTGCTACCATAATTACAATGGTAATTATATAGTAGGAAAAGTTACCCCTTACCTGGTGGCTACGTATGCTAAAATCACCTTATCTTCGCCTCTTTTTGTTCTAAAATTGATTTCACCCATAATCCTTATATCATAAGAATATACATTCCTCAATTTCCATCACTAAACACATCAATTTAGGTTGATTATAATGCCTTAACAAAGTCATAAAACAACCATAATCCTATCTCATTACTTTATTACCTATTCTCTTTACTTCTTCATATTGCTATTTCCAATTTCATATTCCATTCCCTTCTCATTACTCAAAACAAGCCCTAGATCAAATTTCTTGATTCCACCCCTTAACTTTTCCTAGGATTTTTGTCAATTTACACTCACTGCCTTAATAACTTTTTGAATTTTCACTTTAGTCCCCTATTTCATACTTTTTCCTTCCATTCAAATAAAACCATGAAGAACACTAAGGTTTCATGTCATAAACCTTAAAAGTGTTCTTATAAGACCAATTTAAACCTATTAAACTGCAAATTTCACCATTTTCTGAAAACTCCAAAATTTCAAACCTTTTCAGTTTAGTCCTTGTCAGAATAACTCTAAAAAACTTAGCTAAAATCATTCCAAAGCTCAAATTCAATGGAAATGGGCCGAAAATGCTTCTCTTAGCATCATTCTCATGAAAAAACCAATTAAAACTCATTGAAATCAATGAAAATTAGCTGCCCACGACTATGTCATAAAATCGCTGGAAAAAGTGGTTGTCGCCAGCCAATGGCAAGCAGTGGCTGCCCAGAAACATTCGCCGGTGATGGAGGGAGTTGGCAGGAGGTTGAACGTGGCAGTGGGCAAAGCAAAAAGTAGAAAATGAAGAAGGAGGAAAGTCACGTTTTTTGCAGAGAATCGAAAGAAGAAGTCATGTAGAAGAAGGCTATAATAGAGGGTAAAATGGTAATTTCGTTGGGGGTGACACGTGTCAACACCACAAAATTGCTGAGGGTGAAAAGAGCTACATCTCGAACCCACTGAGCCAAAGCTCACATCTGATAAGTATTACACATTACAAATACTTATACCTCATTCTTGCTAAATTAAAATTTTTTGCATGAACTTAGTAAAATTTACTTAGCAAGTGTTACAGACCTAGAGGTTGAGTCATAAAGACTTCTTCATGAAGAACACCATTCAAAAAAGCATTATTGACATCTAGTTGTTGAATTTTCCATTCCTTTGTCAAATCTAGAGTTAAAACCACTCTTATGGGCAAACAACCAGAGGGTTCTTTTGACAATAGAACAAGAATAGAAGGAGAATAAAGAGGAGAGAGTAGTTGATCAGATGAGGCAATAGATTGATGTGACAAAGTTTATGTTTGCCCTTTGAAAGGAAGAGAAGTTTCATAAAAAATTGAGACATAGATCCTTTTATGATAATCTAAACACTTGTAACCTTTGTGCAAAGGGTTGGATCTAAGAAAGGTACATTTGGAGGAGCTTAGCTGAAATTTGTTGTGATTATATGGTTTGAGATTAGGAAAACAAGTGTAACTAAAGATTTTGAGCAAAGAGTAATCTGGTTTTTGATGAAATAAAACCTCAAAAGGTGATTTATAAGATAGAATAGGTTTAGGAAGATAAAAAGATGATTAATAAGAAAAATTGTAGTTTCGAATGCTTTAACCTAGTATTCTTTAGGAATTAAAGAGTGAGTTAAAAGAACAATATCAATTTTTGCGATATGTTGATGTTTCCTCTCAGCTGACCTTTTTTGTTCATGGCTATAAAGACAAGACATCCTATGTAAAATACCATGGGTTGTGAGACAGTTAGCGATGCTTTGAATTCTTAGCCACCATTTGTTTGTATTGATTTAAGTTTAGTATTTAACTAAATTTCAGCCATGGTTTTAAAATTGACAAAGGTTGGAAAAACATTATATTTGTATTTAAGAGGACATATCCATGAATATCTAGAATAGGCATCTAAGAACACTACATAGTATCTATAGTTTGCAAATGATACAATAAGTGAAGGTCCCCACACATCAACATACACTAATTGTAATAGCTCAAAATAGGTAGTTTGTGATCTTTGGAAAGGTAGTTTGTAAGATTTAGATAAACATGTATCACAGAAACTCTTGGAATTTTTATTGCTTATAGGAATATTACACTTGTTAAGAATAGTTTGTACAATAGGAAAAGATGCATGTCCTAAAGGACTATGCCATACACAGAGATCTTGAGATTTAGATTTTGAAACTAAATTTGCTTGAATCTTAGTGGCTAACCCATTTTAAAGAAGAAATTGAATATTGTCAAAGAAGTGAAGACCATCTTTGACCCTACGATGCAACAAACTTGTTTAGTTTCTTGAGATTTAACTAAATAAGTGTGAGGGTAAAACTCCAAGAAAACATGATTATTAAGAGCAAACTTAGAGACACTGATAAGATTTTTTATTTATATCAGGAACATGTAAAAGATTTCTTAAAACCAAAGTAGAGTCAGGAATAAGAGGAGACTGTAAATGAGATTTACTATAGTGTAAAATAGATATACCTGCTCCATTACCCATATGGATTTTTCTTTTCTTATATAATCCAGACTTTAGTTAAATTGTTGTTATTCGATGTTACATTATTCATAGCTCTTGAATCGGGATACCCATTGTTGTTATAGAAAGCTCAAGTGTAGCTAACATTGTAGTCATTGATGTGTTTGCGTTAAAAAAAGGACTGTGAATTCTTTTAGAAGTGAACTTGTTAGGAAACTAACGGATTCTGATATTGATATGTAGTAGCACCATCATGCCATATGCCCAAAATGCTTATAAATTTAACATTGTGGTTTGTTTTGATGTTGTTGAAAGTGACCTTTAGAATGCCCCTTATTGTTCATAAATTGTCCTTCATCTCTGAATCGTTTGTTAAATTGACCTTCATTTCAATTTATCTTATTAGATGATTGAGCTAAATTCACAGAAGCTATCATTATTGAATACTTCTTGAATCTTTCTATTCTTTCTTCCTGTGTAACCATAAGTGCTTCAACCTCTTGAACTAAAAAGATTCATATCTTGTAGTTATAGAGTATAAAACTCATGTATTTCTCAAGTGGATGATCCAAATGCATGACTGTAGACAAATCTAAATTCATTTCCCTACAACTAAAATATGGAAGAAATGTCACATTTGGAAGAAGTGGATAGGGAAAAATCACTAGTATTGGAAAAGTTTGTAAGAACTCTTCCACCTCCATTGATAATATGCTTTTTATTGAAGGATTGAATCATAATCTTTTTAACAATGGTCAATTATGTGATGAAAACAATAGAGTTAAATATTATCCAGTTGAAAATATAGATGAAAAGAAAACCATATTGATAAGACATACGATTAATAATGTATATGTTATTGATTTAGATGATGTTCTTTCTAGTAATTAAAAATTTCTAATAAGTGTTAATGATGATAATTGGTTATGGCATAAAAGACTTGCTCATACTAGTATAAGTTATTTTAGAAAACCTTGCTAACAAATACCTTGTAGTTGGATTGCCCAAATTGAAATTTGATAAAAATAGAATTTGTGATGCATGTCAGAAGGGAAAACAAATTAGAGCTCTTTTAAAGCAAAAGGAATTATCTCTACAACTGGATTACTACAATTACTTCATATAGATTGTTTTAGACCATCTAGGACTATGACTCTTGGAGGAAGTTATTATGTAGTAGTAATTGTAGATGATTTCTCTATATTCGCTTAGACACTTTTCTTGTCTCACAAAGATTAAGCATTTAAATCTTTTCTAAAACTAGAAAAGTTCATTTAAAATGAATAAGGCATAACCACTGCGAGAATAAAAAGTGATCATGGAGGAGAATTTGAAAATAACCTATTTATGGGGTTCTGTGATGATAATGGAATTGAACATAATTTTTCTACATCAAGAATTCCTCAACAAAATGGAGTTGTAGAAAGGAAGAATAGAACTCTAGAGGAAATGGCTAGAACTTTGTTGAATGAAAGAAATCTTCCTAAGTATTTTTGGGTTGATGTAGTAAATATTGCATGTTATGTTATGAATAGGGCAATGAAAAGACTTATCTTTAAAAAGACTCCATATGAAATATACAAAGCAAGAAAGCCTAATATTTCCAATTTACATGTATTTAGCTATAAATGCTTTGTGCTTAATAATGGAAAAGATAATTTGGGTAAATTTAATGCAAAGTTTGATGAAGTAATTTTCTTAGGATATTATAGTACTAGTAAAGCCTGTAGAGTATATAATAAATGAACTATGTCTGTAGGAGAATTTATCCAAGTAAATTTTAATGAGTCTGACCCTCTTGAGCCAAGAAAGGTATCTTGTGAAAGACTACAATTAAGTTTGATGATCTTACAATAAAAGGCAAATAAGCAACTCAAGAAATCAAAAATGAAAGTGAGTCCATCAAGATAGATGAACAATCCTCCTAGCATCTAATCAAGAAATAAATGGAGAAGTCACTCATGAGCTACCAAAAGCATAAAACTACCAAAAAGATCATCCACGTGAACAAATAATTAGTGATGTCTCCAAAGGGGTAACAACTTGAAACTCACTTAGAAATATCTACAATCATCAAGCCTTTTTATCTCAATTAGAACCAAATGGAATTGATGAAGCCTTTGGAGACATTATGTATTCAAATTAAGAAAAACATTATATGGCCTTAAGCAAGCACCTAGAGCATGGTTGACATAACTTTATTCTTTAAAAAGAAAAGGCCTGATATTCTAGTTGTTTAAATCTATGTGGATGATATTATATTTAGCGCTACTAATGAAACTCTATGCAAAGAATTTACCGAAATGATGAAGAGGGAATTTGAAATGTCTATGATGAGGGAGTTTACATTTTTCTTGGGTCTTCAAATCAAGCTACAAACACATGGAACTTTCAAAAATTAATCCTAATATGTCAAAGAATTACTTCAAAAATTTGTATTTGAAAAGGTCAAAGTAAAAGTCACTCCAATAGGATCAACAGTAAAGATGAATGTTGATGAAAGAAGACAATCTTATAACATCTCAAAGTATAGAGGTATGATTAGATCCCTTCTATATCTAACTACAAGTAGGCCAGACATTATGTTTAGTGTATGCATTTGTGCTAGCTTTCAAACTTGTCCTAAAGAATCTCATTACTTAGCAGTAAATGGAATCTTTAAATATATTGCTGGCACAATACAAATAGGTCTATGGTATTTAAAAGGATCCACTAATTTTTTGGTAAGGTATTTAGATGCTGATTTTACCAGTTGTAAAACTGACAAAAAAAACACTAGTGGAACATGCCAACTCTTTGAAAATTCTCTTGTTTCTTGGTTTAATAAGAAATAAAATAGTGTAGCATTGTCCATTGTTGAAGTTGAGTATGTTGTGGTTGGAAATTGTTAAGCTCAAATCCTCTGGATGAAGTAACAATTAAAGGATCTTGGTGTATATCTTAAAAAGATTCCAATCAAATACGACAATACCATTACAATTAATCTTACCAAGAATCCCATTATGTATTCAAGGTCTAAACATATAGAAATTAGACATCACTTCATTGGAAACCATGTCCAACAAAATATATATTAGCCTTGAATTTATCAAAATTGAATTTCAATTTACTGATATCTTTACTAAACCTCTTATAACTAAAAGATTTTATTTTATAAGAGGTGAACTTGGAATGGTTAATGCTAATAAGCTATAAAAATGAATATTTAAATTGTTTCGCCATTTGTTTAAAAAGAACATTCATTAACTTGAGCATCTGAGTGGTTTTAATTTATTTTGCAAAATCTTTATGATGATTTCTTATGATATATGCTTGCTTGACATGATACTTAAACAAAAAGAGGAGCTCAGATAAACATTTAAGTAAAATACTCTTTAGAAATTAAGAAAATTGGCCCAAATTCGAGCAATTGGTCACATTTTTCACTGACCAGTCGATTGACAAAGATCTAAGAGTGACCAGTAGCTCAGAGAAGCCAGGAGTAGCCAAGGAGTGGCCAGTCGACTGGGTACGTTATACCTCAACAGTTGACTAATGACCAATGATCAGTCGACTGGAAGGTTCCAGAAAGTAATTTTGCCTAAAATAGGGGCCGATAGTTAACTACTCATATGTGACTAATTGACTGGTTAACTCCAGAGAGCAATCCCTTATAAAAATAACACCGACAATTGACTGCTTACAAGTGACCATTCGACTACTTAATAATAGAACTTGTTATTTAGAGCAGTTGAAACCTTAAATAGTCATATCAAACACTATTTTCACCAATTGACTACTTATTCCCTTTCTTGCTCTCTAATTTTTGGACCAAATCCTCACTAAATCTTAGTGATTTTGTTTCCAAATCACTCAAAATCACCAATTAATCCTCTCTATCTAGGGTTTCATTGGTTTAAATTGGGGATTTTTGCTCTCCTTCCCTCACACTCAAAAATATTTAATCTTTCTTGGGTTTCTTAGACCTCTCTCATCATTCATGGCTCAGTGACCAACCACAAGCGTGCTAGGACTAAGAATCCTTCCATTGGCTTTTCCTCTGGTCTTGCTCCACTCTTCTCATCTCGTGCTCAAGAGATTGCTTTTGTGGAGGACTTCTAACAAAAGGGTGTTCTTCCCAGTGGGTATGTCCATCTCTAACTATTTCAAGATGAAGCATTTAGCCTCATTGACTTATTTTCTAATATGGGTTAGACAATTTGTTGAGCTTAAAGTTGGACTGTAGCCTCAAAGTCATCAGAGCCTTTTATTCAGACTTTAACTATAACCCTACTACCTATCTCATCACCACTGAAGCAAGAAGGATAAGAATAGTCTTTGGTGTTAAAACTCTAGCTAAAATCCTCAATCTTCCTTCTACTGCATGCCACTACTTTACCGATCATCCAAACTTTTTCAAAATCATGTCAGGATACAAGAAGTTAAAAGCATTTGAATCAATAAGTTACCATTGAAAACCTCAACACTCAAGTCAAAGTCAATGACCTATCACTAGAAAATAGGCTACTGCACTATATCATTGCCCATTGCCTGATCAACAAGTCATGAAATTTTGCCTATTTAAGTGAGCTTAAGTTATTCATGATGAAGTGCATCCTGGAAAGAGAAAGCTTTAGGCTTACATGGCTCTTTACTCAGAGGATGACAACATGCAAGAAGAAGAAATCCATTCCTTTGCCATATAGGACTATCATAGTGGCTATTCTTCATTATCATGACATCTTCTCTCTTGAGGATGATGGGGAGTCCTATCTACTTATTTGTTAGAACAATTTGTAATGCGTGGGTTTCACCAAGACACCTCAAAGTTAGTGGGTTAAGAAAGCCCTCAAAGTCTAAAGGCCTTAACTAGATGTAGCCATCGATATACCACCCTCTGGCTCTTCCTAGCCTCCTCCATCTGTAGCCCCAGAGAAAGAAAGGCCTTCTAATTCTATGCCTCCATCTCCTCTAGCTCCTACTCTAATTGGTTACACCTCGACTCATCCTGAGATCACGGTAATTCCTGAGTCGATCTTACTTGTCGAGATTTGTGCCATGCATTAGAAGATGGATTCCTATGGCCTCTAGATGCAAACTTTCCAGGAGACTTTTGAAGATATGAATGTGAGACTTGAGCGCATTGAGTCATATCATGAGCAGAACTTCAATCTCTAGGCTTAGCATCGATTCTTGTCTTCCTTTTTTGATGTGACAAATGGGGAAAGAAATAAATAGATTAGGAAATAGGCAGTTGAGGAGTTGTTTGATCTTAGTTGACTTAGGAATGTTGAACTTTGGTTCCTTGTGGTTATTTTCTTTGGTTGTTTTTCAATTAGTTGAATTCAATAAAGTTAGTTATTTTAGTTAATCTGGTTGATTGCTTAATATTGGTATTTATTATCTATCATATAAACATGCCTGATAAACAAGGAAACCAAAAGAAAATAAATCATATGAAAGTTACAAATAATATAATCATATCTAACTTTCATAAAACTAAGGGATTTTGTAAGCATACCATGTTGAACAACTTTCTCTTGTGAAGAAATAACAATTGTAGGTTTGTCATCATAAGAAAAAAAAGGGGAGATTCTTGAGTCCATTTATAGAAGACCAAAGTTTTAATAATAAAAAATGTTAGAAGAAAAGTTTTTCTATGTATTACTTAGGTTCTAGATATTTTCAATGTATTATCATATCCTAGGAACCTTTGTAAGTGATATTAAGCTAATAAAAATAATTTAAAATGAATATAAGATTGATTCTAGGTCTTAAAGGTTGAAAAAAAACTGATCTGGGGAACTCTAGAAGTCTCCAGTTGACAAGCTAGAAGCCAGTAGTCAATTGACCCCTTGCTAGCCAGCTGCCAAGCCTCGCTCAGTCAAATTGGAGCTTTCTGTGAGTGAGCAGTCGACTGGCCATTAGCCAATAATCGACTGGTCACCTTCTGAGAGGCCTCAGTCTGCTGCCAGCTCGATTCTTGATTAATTAAAATTTTCTATGAGTGAATAATCAATTGGTCACCCGCTGAGAAACCCCAGTCTGCTGCCAACTTAAGCTCTGATCGACTGGGAGTTCTCTGTGAGTTACCAATCGATTGGCAACACCTAGATCAAGCACCAGTCTGCTGCCAGTCTTAAAACCAACAACTAGGAGCTCTCTATAAGTGACTAGTCAATTGACTAAAGGTGAGTAGTTGACTGTTAAGGTCCTGAATTTGAATTTCTGAGAGGGAAAACAGGAGTAGTCGATTGGTTAGTGGAGAATAGTTAACTGGTTAATGGCAAACAAGCTATAATGGATTTATAACAGATGTATTTTGAAATCTCTAACTCCTCATTCACTCCCAATGGATCTATTAGACCTCAATATATATATATATATATATATAAACTTGACCTATGGACTCTGAATAAACAAAAGAAACATTTAAGACTAATTATATCATTAGTTTCTATCATCTTATCAACTATTTATTATATTAGTGCTTCATTGTATCATATACTCTATTTCAGAGAGTTTATTATTTGTAATTCTTTCTTTCTTGTAAAAGAAAAGCTCAAGGAAGTTCCTTGAGGGAGTAAAGCTAAGAGAAAGCTTGGGTTGATAGGGAGTGTATCCATGAGTGTGTTCAAGGAGGTTCCTTGAAGAAGTCAAGCTGTGAGAACTTGGAATTAAAGAGCGGTTCTTCTAGGTTGTTGTATTTATTTACTGAGATAATGAAAAATCTTAAGAGATTGCTTGGAGACAAGATGTAGGCTTGGGTAGAAGCCAAACTAAGATAAATTTCTATGTCTACTCTTCTTCCTTACCCTTTTTACAATATGCATTTATTATTTCATGTTTGGTTTGATTGTTTTACTTCTAATTTAAAAAGGAGTTTTTCAATAAAATTTTTATAACTCTTAATTCACCCCCTTCTTGGGTGCCAGCCTTGCATAACTTGTTGTTGATTTTGTACAACTCTATAAAAAATCTTTAAGTTGCTTTCCCTTGAATTGTTTGGCATAATTCTTGTGAATGTGGTACACACAAAACCGATGCTCACTTTTGGGTGAAAGCTCAGACATGGCAAATACTAGACCCTAGACTTGTAAATAGACAAGTATAACCACAATTATAAAGATTAAGAAACAATGCTGCACAATGGAATAAAAACTATAACTAAAACATAAAGAATGATAATACCTTTTGTCGATCAATTATAAAGCTCCAATTTCGACCAATGCAACTAGGTCCAATATCATTTAAAAACTTTCCTAAGAAACAAGACTATGTGTCCATACTTTTAGTCATGGTTGTCAAACTCATGAGTCAATTCGGTTGACTCTCCAAGTTTATGTTTGTAAGTGACCAAAATGATCTAACTTAGACATAGACTCAGAATTACTAGTGACTCGGTCAAACTCATTTGACTCGCTGATTTTGAGAGTTTCTACTGAGTTAAGTGGTAAGCCCAAGCTTGCTTTTTGAAAAAAGAAAAAAATTTGAAACACCTAAGCCCGTTAGATTAGCCTAAAAAAAATGTTGAGCCTCATAGGCTAAGACCCAAAATGCGTTGAAGACTGAAATGTTGAACCATATTTGATTTTGATTAAATGAAATGCACAGGCAGGGCACAGCAACAATAGTACAGTGAAGCACCTAGATCTGCATCAAGCCATAAACATCTTCCTTAAATCTTCATCCTTCAACAAACCCAAATATGGCAAGTAGCAAGCCAGCAACAATCAATTAGAGGAGCAGTAGCGGTGGTCAGAGCTTTTTGATTTGCAGTCACGAAGTTCATGATTTGCAGTCATAGAGTCACCTTGCCAAAGCTTCTTATTGTTTGAGTTCATGATTTGGACTTGGAGTCTTGCTGCCTCACTAAAGATTGTTCTGCTTTTGTCTTCTGTCACCGACTCACTAAAGACTGCAACTGGAAGTCTCTATATTGACATTTAACAGAGCTAAAAAGTGAAAACAGAGATTTATTGATCTGTTGATTTGTTCTATGATTTGTTCTTCCACATTCTATGGTTTTCTAATTTTCCTATGATTATTATTTATCTGTTCCACCATATTTGACGAGGTACCTAGTTTCAGTGTGACGAGTGAAGATTAGATATATATATATATATATATGGGTGTTTGATTTTCTTCATCATTATATATAACAACGTAGAATGCATAGAAAGGAGTTGTAGGCTTTATTTGCTTCTTATAAATGAACCATGTGTCGAAAAATGAATTAATTGGTACTATTGTTAGAGGTATTTTACAATTCTATTCATGCTAGAAGCACTAAAACCTCAGGATTAATCCACTTATAATACTGATATTTGATATAGAACTCACAATCTAGAAAGCCTTGTATGTATTTGAATCTATTCAATAGAAGATAGCATTTTCATATTTGTCTATTCTTGTCTAATTAATTTGATTTGTCATATATAGATTTTTCTCAATTTGATGTAATCATTATCAATAATATCCTTAATAATTGTTTACTTAACAAATTTATTAATCTACCATTTACATAATTTGAAAATTTGAATTCCAAAACATGTTTTAGTTGGTGTATGTCTTTAAATGCAAGTGGGAGTGGCCCTAATCCTACTAAAAAAAATGTAGTTGCTAGAAGGAAGAATTTTCCTGGTAATAGGACTGATATAGGGAGGAAACATGGAATGGATATTAGTGGGGATGGTAAGAAGGTTCAATGTAATTATTATGGCAACGTTGTGAGTGGAGGGATCTATAGGTTTAAACATCACTTGGCTGGCATTAAAATTGATGTTGAAGCTTGTGTAAGTGTTGGAGATGATGTAAGGGTAACAATGTTACAACATGTGATTAAGGCTAAAACTTTATCATCTAAAAGAAAGAAATAATGGTTAGATGTTGGTGATGAGGAAGTTCAAAATACCCAAGCACAAGCTAACTCTCAAAAGTTAAGAAATTTATTGAGAGATTTAAGAAAAAATAGTGGTGGGGTTGGTAGCTCACAATCGACCATTAATAACATGTTTAAGAAAGATCTGAGGGAGGAAGCTTGCCAATAGGTGGCAAAGTTATTTTACACAAGTGTCATTCCCTTTAATTGTGTAAAAAATCTTGAGTTTATCAAAATGTGTGAGAATATAGGAAAATACGGCCAAGGGTTTAAGTCTCCTTCCTATCATAAGTTTTGAGAAAAGTACTTAAATATGGAGGTGAAAAACACGCAAGCTATGCTTGATAAGTTTAAGGAATAGTGGGATAAAGTGGGTTGTTCCATTATGTCTTATGGGTGGACTGATAAGAAAAGATGTTTCATTTGTAATTTCTTAGTCAATAGTCCTAAAGGGACGGTGTTTTTATATTCATTAGATACATCTCATATATCTAAAACTACTGATAAAGTGTTTTCTATGCTTGATGAAGTTGTTGAGAAGGTGGGAGAAAAGAATGTTGTGCAAATAATAACAGACAATGCTGCAAATTACAAAGCAGCTGGAAAAAAGTTAATGAAGAAGAAGAAACACTTATATTGGACTCCATGTGTAACTCATTGCATTGACTTGATGTTGAAGGATTTTGAAAAAAAATTGGAGTTGCATAAAGAAACCATAAGCAGGGGAAGAAAAATCACAACTTACATTTACACAAGAACAATGCTCATTAACATGTTAGAAATTTTCATAAAAGGGAGGGACTTGATTAAGCCAGGTGTGACTCGATTTGCCACAGCTTATTTGACAATAAGTTGTCTTCATGAGCATAAAGCAGCGTTGATAAATATGTTTAATTCTAATGAATGGAAAGATAGTAGATTTTCTTCTACCAAAGATGGAAAAAAAATGGCAAAAAGTATCATGGATAATATGTTCTAGAAGAACATTGTGACTTGTCTCATGGCTACTACTCTTCTCATTAAAGTTCTTTGCTTAGTGGATTCTAGTGAGAAGCCAGCAATGGGATTCATATTTGAAGCAATGGAAAGTGCAATGGCGAAGATTAAAATGAACTTCAATAGTGTTTTAAAAAGGTAAATAGAATACCTTATATTTGTACTCATTAATTTTGTATATATATATGTTTCACTTTATAATTGATCATTGCAAATACCAGCCTATATTGAATATCATCAATGAGAGGTAGGAAGCTCAATTACATACGCCTCTACATGTAGCTATATACTACCTCAATCCCCATTTTCACTACAACCATGAGTTCAAAGCTGATTATAGGATTAAGTAAGGATTCTATGATTGCTTAGCAAGATTAGTTGAAGATGCTAAGGAGGGAAACAAAATTAAGTTACAACTTACTCACTTCCATTATGCAAGAGACATGTTTGGCCAAAAAGAGGCAAAGTCATGAAGAACAAAAATGTTGCCAATAGAATGGTGAGGTGGGATGCTTATAGAGATGGATGCCTAGAACTTCAAAAATTTGCAATTCAGATTCTCAGCTTATGTTGTAGCTCTTTTGGGTGTGAACATAATTGGAGTGCTTTTGAGATGGTAAGTAATTATATTTGATTTGATATAAAACTATAATTTACTTTGCTTTTTCATTTTGTTAACGATTTGAATATGTCACTTGAGCATTTTTATTTTGTTTAGATTCATACTAAGAGAAGAAATCGCTTGCTCTAAAAGAAGATGAACAATTTGGCATTTGTAATGTGCAATTTGAAGTTAAAAGGCAAGTAATCAAGGAGAACTCATGAATATGACTTTGATGATATTCATTCTGATGATAAATGGATAACTGAAGCGAGGAGAAGTGATGTTAATGTTAAGGATGAGGAAGATAATGATGATGAGGTTCTTCAACCTCTTGTGCCCATGGTAGGAATGTGTGATGATTTTATGGTTGACCTGAATCCTAATATGGGTGGTTAACCTTCTTAAAATTTGGCATTGGTAGATGACTTTGAGGATGAGGAAGAAGAAAATGATGGTTGTGAGGTAGGTAATGGAGATGATAAAGATGAAGACTCTAGAAATGATGACAATATAGTAGGATTTGAAGAATTATGGTGAATTTTTATTGTTGATTTTGAGACTTAGTGATGTTGAATGAGAATTAATGTATGGAGTTTATTGAAATATATTTGTAGACTTGAATGACAAGTATGAAACTATAGATTGTGGATTATGTATGAATGTTATTATTATTATTATTATTATTATTTAATATGGTTATGTTTAACTTGTATTCGATAACAGGTGTATGTAAACTCTTACGATTCTATGTTATGAGTTTACATTACGAGTTCACCCCCTAAAATGAGTCTTCTTAGAATCGCGATTTTGACAACCTTGCTTTCAGTCTCTATAACTACTATAATTATTAAATAAAATGAGTTATCTCCATCCTATCCTACTACAGTCAATAATTGCCCACCATTATAGCCTTTTAAGAAGCACCCATCTAAACCAATCATAGGCTTAGAACTAGTTGAGAAACCCATCTTGCATACATGATTACACATGTACAACCAATTGAACATTGGAGTCAGCTTCGACACTATTTTAGAAACTCCTATCTGACATTTTAAAACAAGGTTACTTAGTAAAATCTCCTAATAGTATTCCCTTATATGTTTATACTGGTCTTTCTCACAATCCTCCATTAGTTACCTAGCTTGAATCCATGCTTTATAAGCCTTTGCTTTAGGTACACTCAAACAAAATATCTCCTTAATGTAGTTTAAGATGTCATTTCCCTCGGGGTTTGTATTTGACCTAAGGAATGGCAATAACTATGCAGCAAGCCATTTGGAGTTAGCTTGCTTTGTTCTCATTGTTTGACTACAAGTGTGTTCACTACTATATGTCTTCACTTGAAAGAAGTTAGTATCCTTTAACCAAGAACATGTTATTGTCCATGAACAAGGATCCTTATAATTGGCTCTCCATTTATTTGCATCATTCTTCAAAAACTTTATCTTCATACCCGCATTCACATTGTAGTCCTGAACTGCTTGCTTGAATGCAGCAAGGTTTCTAAATTCCATACCCAACTCAAATCTAACTGCACCAAATCCTACACTTTCATTAAACTGAGGCAACCTCATCCTTTTCTACATCTTCCCATCACTTTCTTCCTCAGACTCTAACCCACTATATAGTTCATCAGAGTTATACTGCTCATATACTTCTGCAAGCATACAACCATCATCCATAATTGGAAGAAGTTCTTATGATGGCTGAACTTGGTTTTCTTCTTGATTCAGTATAGAGTCTGTGAATCTACACCTTTAACAAAAATTAAATTCAAAATAGACAATAAAAATAAAATTAAACAACCACAAATATAAAACTTCACTAAGCTATAAACATTGTAAACATGAACAATCACATGTTTGTCCTAAGTGGTATCATAGTCCTTGTCAGAAGAGTTGTACTCTTGTTCATCATATTCATATCTCCCTCTAAGCCACTTGAGTTTTCATCATTCTCGCTTTCTTGTTAAAGATCTAGAAACTTTGATTCTAGATGTATCTTTTCTAGGTTATAGGCATCTTGATTTTCTATTTTGACACAAGAAAGTCAAATCCTAAAAAAAATTTAATATATTACCAATAATATTATATAAATATAGGACTACATATTATCATATATATATATATATATATATATATAATCACGTGACCACAATGCAACAATACTCATATTTTGGCATACACAACTATAATAATTAAATCCTAATACAATGTTATGGACCTACCACCACCCCAAAAGAATCAAACATGGCCTTAGGGATCTTATTTTTGACATTCAAATAATGTTAACTATATAAAAGAATATCTTCCATTACTTGGAATATTATATCTATGCAACTATATAAAACAATATCTCCCATTGTGTCAGACAAAAACTATAAGATGTCATCCATTATTAAACAAGGTAAAAGATTAGCTAATAACTTAAGCATAGTGGACAAATAAAAGTGTTCAAAAATTTGCCTCTAACATTAGAATAACAATTTATATTGTTCGAAATTCTACCTTCAGCATGGCAACTTAAGGGGTTTGAAATTTGCTTGTGAAAGTGAAACATGGGCAGAGCCAACAAATGTTTATGTTTCAGCTTTATGATACTTGGGTGCCCGAAAGTCTTCTTATTACACATGAAAAAAAAAAAAAAATGGGGCTCATCATAAGATGAATCACAGAAGAAGTCCATATATTTAAATTGCCAACAAACTTTTCCATTAGCAAAAAGACATGGAGCTTTGGAGAACGACAATGACAAGCTCATTTACCTCCACTAGATTCAACCTTAGGAAAAGAACAAGAGGCCGATAAAGAAGTTATTTTAGTGACTAGTATGGTCTCTTTAAATGTCAAAATGGAGATTTGGTCTTCTTTGATGACTTTTTTGAATGTCAAATGAGGTTAGGGTCCGAATTTACTATATAGTGGTGCTGCATGATTTTATTTTGCCATCTCAACATATATGTTTGCCAACTCATAGCTTAATTTTTGCCAACTTAGCTTCTATTCTTTCCAACTTAGAGCTTAGTGGCCACGTCATATTACAGTTGATGGAAGGACCACTTTGAGAAGGGATTATCCTATGGGGGATCATTTTGAGACTGAGAATATATGGAGGACCAAATTGAAACGGGACTCATCTCTTTTCAACCAAAATGGGCATTTTGTCCCTGGAAAATATATTCCATTTTAATAATATTGTATGTTTATAAAGCTATAGCATTATTCTTATCTTAATAACCTAATGTTATTTCAATAGGGTTCAATAATTAATATTTTGTCTCCACATGAATGATTATTCAAACTTCGTACTAAATACCATGTAATCTGGTCACAACGTAAGCTACAGCGACATCAATAGTTTGGCACTGGCTATCATTAACCTTTTGTCTTTTTAAGGGTAAATTATTTTTAAAAGATATTTAAATTACATGAGTTTTGAATTTTTATCTCAAAAAATACACATTCTTTTAAGTTACAGTTCTATTTATTTTCACCAAAATACTCAGATTTAGTACTTTTATTTTGTAACAAAATTAAATATATATTTGACCAACATAAAATCATATAATTTATGAAGTTGACAAATTGTAAAATTATATGATAAAAGAAACAAATAATTGAAAAAAAAACATATTAAAAAATAGTGGTTTTTAATTCAAATTATTATTCATAAAAACTAATTTAATTTGAAAGAACATTTATATTAAATACACGTCAATAGACAAAGTATTATGATAAATTTAAGAAATAATTAAAATGATTAAATTTATGGATTTCATTTCAAAATAATAGCATTGAAATAAATGTTAAAATTTTTTTTTTATAAGTTATAACATTGATAAAAGAAATTAATATCTTTTTAGAGTATCTTAGGCCTATTTTGATTATAGGGGGCGCACAAGTATATATATATATATATATATATATATTGTAAACAGAAAAAAGGAACTTATAATTTAAGCATTATTCAACAAAGAAAAAAAATAGTTTATCTTTTCTATAACAAGGAGAAGGAGATGGCTGAGCTTAGCGGAAAATTTATCTTTGGAGATATATGAGTTGGCTATGTGAGAAGTAAGACTTGCAGGGGTTTAGAAAAAAAGTACTAGAGTGTCTGAAATATGAACCCTTTAATCATGGCATTTGGGCTCCATGTTAACTATTTGTAGCTGAATTGGACTTACTTCGAGTTCAGCACCCAAAGGAAAAAACATGGAGCAACGGAGGTAATAGAAAATGCATTGGTCTAGATGACAACTAGCCATGCATTATTATTACTATTATTATTTGGGTGAGAAGAACTACCAGTTATGTAATCCTCAATAACAAGAGCATCAACGCATAGTGGAATAAACAATAAGGCGAGGCAAGAAGACTAAAAAATGCCAAATGAAAGAGACATATAGTTATAACTATAAATTCAAATTTGTTATACTTCCTAAAAAAAAAATTGTTTATCAATAATTTACGCAATTTTTTATATTTAAATTATTGAATTAAAATTTTGTGTCTTGCACTATCACAAATTTAATCTAAATTATTAAATGACATAATTTTTTTATTATTAACCGTTGAATTCATATATTTTTTTCAAATTACCAATAAACAGGGAAAAAAAACTCAAAGTTGTCAATCAAGATCGGCCATCTCATATTAATTTTGGGGATCATGGAGTGACGGGTTCCATTATTGCTAACAGATGAGAAAAATATTATAGATACGTAGTAAGTTACTTAACTTTTTTATAGCCTTGCAGACTTTTAGATAGTTAAATCTACATAAACATTGTTTATTGGAGAAAGTACATTTTACTTCTTAAATTAATATTTAGTTACAAAATGAATATACAAATTTTAAAATATAGCTAAACATTCTTTTGAATATCAAACACTAAATATAGTTTTAAGAGGCTTTTTGTTATCTTTTAAACTTCATAAGTATTTTGTTGCATTTTAAGATTTATATATTAAATTTTTAGTTAAGTACAACAATTCAGGAGATTAAAATAAAAATTTTAAATTTTATAAATCCTACTTAAGAAATTCTGAATAATTCATCAATATAGCATGCTCATGTATTTCATCAAGCTTTTTGGAAAAAGTCGATTTCCTATGTAATATCCGTATTTATCCAAATAAGAAAAAAGCACCGTCTTAAAAGTTAATGACAATCATTAGAGTGAGATGTATAGGAGGAAGGAGAGCGCAGGATGTAGAGGGAACGGCAGTGATGGACTTTGGGACCAACAATAATTCAATCTTAAAAAACAACTCCAGGGTGACGACATATGTACCCAATAAAACTGAACTAGGTTGGGACCAACAATAATTCAATCTTAAAAAACAACTCCAAGGTGACAACATATGTACCCAATAAAACTGAACTAGGTTAATCTCAATTGTAACTGATCTAGTTCGAAGTCCATGATGTAAGATATTAAAGCTGATTAACAAAGAAAGCAAAATTCTAACCAAAAGAAATTAATTCAATAAGTATCGTCAATGGATTACTATTCATTTTTTATACTCAATGCCACAAGAGACAAACTAGCTCAAGTGCATAATGATCAAGACCGTGGGGAGGCAAGATACAAAATAAACCAAAGGAAAGAGATGGATAGCAATGCATAAACTACTGGTGATGAGTGATATAAAACCCAATAGAAAATAAAAGAAAGAAAATAGGGTAAAATTAATGTTATAATAATTAAAAATAAATAAAAGCGGCAACATATCCCCGAATATCCTTTAGTTTCCGTAGGCTGGAAAACACCATAAGCATAATAAGTATAGGGAAAACGGTACAACTCATCCAAATAAAGACAGTGGAGCCTGCTTCATTTACAGGTTGTGAATGGAACTTGCAGCAATAATATTATTAACTATTCCTCGAGATCCTTGTTACAACAATTTTGCCGAAGCAACTTAACATTATGAATATATATTGGTCATAAAAGACAGTAAATCCTAGGGATATATATTTGTCGCATACCAAAACCTGCATGTCATAATGCCTTCTTCCCCTAAGCTATCTAATTAATTAGTTTCTGCATTATTTAGTCCCTTTCCACATTGAAAGTGCAGACATTTCTAAATTTACACATGTCTGAGACATATAACGAACTACTACCTTATAAATAAATTACTTTGAAGCCTACACCTGCAATTGAAGTACAGACGAAAATGGACAATCTTCAAAGCTACCTATTCATCTTTTTGATTTGGCTAATCTTTGTAGCCTTGTTTCAAGCCTTATTCACCATCAGAAATAGAAGAAAGCTTCGGTTTCCGCCAAGTCCATTTGCCTTACCAATCATTGGACACCTCCATCTATTTAAGCCAACTCCCTATGAAGCTCTTCAGAAGCTCTCAAATAGTTATGGACCCTTGATTCAAATCTATCTTGGGTCCGTTCCTTTTATTGTTGTGGGATCTGCAGAAATAGCTAAAGAAGTCTGGAAAACCCATGATGTTGCCTTCTCTAACAGACCCCCCAACACTGCTATTAGATATCTCACTTATGACGCAGCTGATTTTGCATTTGCCCCTTATGGAACCTACTGGAAGTTCATGAAGAAAATTTGTATGTCAGAACTTCTTAATGGGGATGCTGGATCTACTCCTTGCAGTCAGGCAAGAGGAGATAAACAGGTGTATGCTGATGATGCTGAAAAAAGCTGAGGTGGGTGAGGCTATTGATGTTGGAGGCAAGCTATTAAAGCTAACAAGTAGCATAATAATGAGAATGGCAATAAGCAAAAGCTCTTTTAACCCTGAAGATGATGCTCATGAGATGAGAAAGAGGGTGAAAGAATCAGTAAAGCTGAGGAGAAAGTTTAATTTGTCAGATTACTTTTGGTTCTGTTGAAAACTGGATCTCCAAGGGTTTGGAAAAAAGCTAAAGGAGGCTCGTGACAGTTTTGACACAATGTTTGAAGGGGTTATACAGGAGCACGAAGAGGCAAGGAATAAGCTGACAAGAAAGGATGCAGCAAAGGATATACTTGATGTTCTGCTGAGTACATCAAAAGATGAAAGCTCAGAGGTTAAAATAAACAGAGATAACATAAAAGCCTTCCTAAAGGTAATAAATCTATCACAAACACTCATAAATATTCTCGCACAAGCACAATTTTAATCGTACTGTCCAACTAAAAAATTAGTCTAATAATAATCTCAAGCCCCAAACTTCACTAACATATCTTCTATTATTAGCTAATAGTGTATACTCTCAAGTAAATCTTACAATTATATTACTTACATATATGTCTGTTCATAATTAAAAGTAACTTAAAAATCTCTCAGTTATAATGAAGATGGGTAGATTTGCCTCCAAGCATGTCAAGAAGAACTCCAAGGTTATTTTCATTGACGAAAACAGAGGTCAGTAACATTTCTTTGTCATTTTATTTGACAGGATATATTTGAAGGTGCTACAGATACAACAGCCATTACAATAGAATGGGGACTAAAAGAACTAATAAACCATCCAACACTTATGGAGAAAGCAAGAAAGGAGATTCATTCAGTGATTGAAAAGGGCAGAATTGTAAAGGAATCAGATATAACTAACCTCCCTTACATACAAGCTGTGGTGAAGGAGACACTAAGGCTTCCCCCACCAGGTCCACTGATACGGAGAGAGTCGACTCTAGACTGCAGCGTTGCTGGTTATGAGATTCCAGCGAACACTCATGTGTTCATTAACGTGTGGGCACTTGGGAGGGACCCTAAGTACTCGGATAATCCAATGGAATTCCAGCCAGAAAGATTTATGAGAGAAGGGGAGAGTGAGAAGAAGAGCCAATTGGATGTGAGGGGACAACACTATCATTTTGTTGGAATAATTTTAATATTTATAAATTAATATTAACTATTTTATTATATTAGTACCTTGTTAGTTTTAATTGAGTAATTAATATTATAATTTATAAACTGAAAATAGAATGAATTTTATTTTTATATGTAGATAATTGGTGATAGGTTTGATTATCCACAAATTCATTAGGCAGAAACTTAACCCACAATCTAAGAGTATTAGTAATCATCCCATCAGATTACTAATTTTAGATTGTTACCTAAGGAGAGATTTTATGAGCTTAATTTTAATTGATTAATTAAATTTAAAATTGTTTTAAAGATTCTAGAGGATTTTACTTTAATAATATTAATTAATTATATTATTAAAATAAAAATCTTATAAATAACACATTAAAACCCTAGTTTTAAACACATACAAAATTTGTTATTCTTTCTCTATCATTAAAACACTCTGAAAAATATTTAGATTAACGATATCAATTTTATCAAGTTAAATTATTAATTTATTTATTTTCTCAATTTGTAATCATATTTAATTATATGTTCTAATTTCCTCTCATTTTTACCCTCAAAGTGGAAGAAGAGGGTGTCGTGGAGTTTCATTAGCACTTAATATCGTTCACACCAGCCTCGCTGCTATGATTCAGTGCTTTGAATGGAATGCGGATGTGAAGGAGAAGCCTTCAATGAGTATTTCAACAGCGAATCCACTGATTTGCGTCCCCACACCTAGGCTTACTCCATTTCCCTCCTTGTCATGCGAATTGGTGAGAAACGAATGAAAGCAGAATAGTCATCGTCAGCCACCACCCTTTGCATTTTGCAAATTGTAATATTTTTCACCTCAAATTTGAGATGAGGTAGAATACCAAGAGAATGTAAAAATCTGAGGTGGAAACGAATAAATGAAATTACCAGTCTAATTTTAATTATTGAATGTCGGCGAGAATAATTTGGTAATCACGAATTAAACATATTTGCGTTGGAAAAACGATCTGAATTCCACAGCAATTTCTAAGCAAAGAGATTACTTACGAAATAAAGAGGCGCTGTACAAAATTGATTTAAGAGAGTGAAACTTTCAGTTATTGTCGTTTGGGTCTCGAAGTAGGTACGGAGTTGTTCTAATGCTTCACTGGCTATGTTGTCAAAGTTTTGAGTCTAAGCAAGGGATAGATTCGTAAGTTGCAATATAGAATTGTGGAAATTTACTTTTATTAATAAATAGTGGTTGAACATAATTAAATTTTTAGAATATAATATATAAATATTATTATAATAATTTAAATTATAGAATTAGGGAATGATAATAAAAATTATTAAAAAAATATATTTGAATAATAGAACTTTTAATTATAATTAATTCGGTATAAATTGAATTTAAATTTTTTTAAAAAAAATGTTGAAATTAAATCTATTAAAAGAAAAATAAGGTAAGTTTTACCATTATAATACTTATTAATATCGAAATTTAAAGTAATTAAGATTTAAAATAATAGTAGTTTTAATAGTAATAATAATGTAAACAAGTTAGAGTAAATATTATATATATATATAATGTATTTTAAGCTATGCAATGGAAAAAAATTGTAAGTAGAATTAACCATTTAATCACAATGTAATACATTATTTGTTATTAATTGCAAGTAAAATGTATTAAAGCGATAATAATGTAATTATATTTGTAATATAAATTTTTTTTTTGTTTAATGGTTGAAATAATTGAATTGAGCATAAAGTTAATAAATTTTTCTTCAAAAAATTAATTGGAATGTTAGATTATTTATATTTAGGCTAAAAAATTTTTAAAAAATAATTTAGTTGACTTTAGTCAAACTCAATGTGACTACTTGAGTTTGACCAAGTCCACTTTTATTTCGATTTTATAACTGAGTTAAATTGATTTCTTCACTTAAAAACATAAAATCGATGAGTTTAACAAATTGACTTGTGATTTTGACAACTATAGTTATTGTATCGACATGTCTAGCTACTACGATAAAATATAAAACTGGGTAATGAAAGGTGTTGAGCAAATTTGTGGTATTTTAGTTATGTCAAAAATAAGAAAATGATATTTTAAATATGTCTAAAATAAGTAAATGAAAATGGGTTATATTGGGATATAATATTTATCTTAAATTTAAAAGATTTGGTTCAAAACCGTTTTATATTTTGACATAAACTAAAGCCCAAATTGTGCATTTAAAGTCCAACAATGTTTATCAATCCAACTCTGCCTCATGAACATTCAACTGGTCCATATCAGATATTGCTTGACAAAACAACTTCAAGAGAACTAAAGCTGACTGTTTGTCTAACTACTGTTCCCTTAAATGACTGTTATTTTTGTGAAAATTAGTGATGCACTTCCTATAACGTTTGAAAAAGAGCTATGGTATTCTAACACTCATAGTGATATATTCAAAAGAAAAAAATGATATTCCCAATTACTTTCTCATTGTCAAAAATGTAATGGAGTCTCCCAAGAAATTTATCCATCTTTATCACCAAACTCTCTTTTAAGTGGCTCCAAAAATGGTGAAGTTTCAGCAATTAATACATTGGAATGTTGGCATTTAATGGTTGAAAAATTTATTCATTAAAGCTTACAAATTTGTGTAACATCATTCTTTTGAAGGTTGGTGAAGTAGAATATTTGGGCATTTAAAGAGGCTAATATGCATTGAAGAACAAAGAGTGAATTGGCAATAAGAAATAGAGAAAAGGCTGAAAATTATTGCCATATTTATTGCCCCAGTTGAGTTGAAAAGATAGAAAAGAGTTCGCCTTAAAAGACTTGATGTGTTAATATTTCTTTATGTGTGGTATCAAGTATTATATTTGGGAAATAGTTCCATTACTATAAAATATTTGTAAAAAAAGATAACTCTTTTAAATATCTTAAAATAAACAAAAATAATACAACCCTTGGATGGAGAGCTAAAATGCTTACAACATCCCCTGCTATAAGGATCCTACAGCAAGGGATCCATATTCTTGTATTTCACTTATGCTTTGAGCTTGAGATTCATCTATATTTTTCATCTACTAAGTATTGTTCAATAAAGTTTTTAGAATCAGTATAGAACATAAAAGTCTTTAAGTACTTAGCTTATTGATTTAAGTTATTAGGTAGTGTGTAAAAGCTATATTGGCTGAGCCCAAAATGTAAGGTGATATCATATTTCATAAAAAACATGTGTAACCCCTATGGGTTACCATGAATTGGTGGTAAAAATAAAAAGTAGCCGAGTCTCTAGAGTAAGATTTCTTTATTGTATCGGTTATTTTCCAATGATAATAAAATTTTCTTGTCATGTGCTTGTAGAATAGATATAAGATTTACCTTTAATTTATAAATCCTTAGTATGATTGTTCCTTAACTTTGATTTCATTATTTTTATTGTATTGATTTGAATAATTTGTTTTTATGAAGATACCTATTACAATAACTTGCAAAAACTAAATTATTTATGCTCAAAACATTGTTTCACATTCTTTTGAAAAGATTAATTTTAGATTTGCTTGAAACTTGTGACAAGTTTATCTATTCTCTAAAACATGATTTCAATGTCATATACAACCTAAGCTTCCTAGTTATTTTGTTATAACGAAGTGATTCAAAAAACTCTCTTTACTTTGCATTCTCATGTTTTGAATATTTACAAACTGTGTGAAAAACATGAAAAAAATTTATTCTTTAATTTTAGTGAAAACCATTATTAGGCACACCCATTTTTAAGAAGCTATCATTCACACACCTCTATACTGAATTTTAGCAAGAACTTTATTAAATAAACTTAAAATTTTAAAAGACTAATTCAACCCTCTGTTGGCCTCTTCTAGACTAACAAAAAGAACAATCTTAACGACACTCAACATGAATGGATGCCTGAGGCCGCCCCCACCCTCTGCCTGAATAAAAGTTGGGTAACTTGATTGGGTTGGAATTATTTTCAATAATAAATAATTGAATTAATGCACTATTTTATTTATTTATAAGTTTGCTATTACTATTTAATATTTTCTCATGGTTAGAAACAAGAAATTTTTTTCTTAATGTATATATATTTTAAGGATAAATACTATTTTTTATTTGTAAAAATATACACATATTAAAAATTAAAATAAATATTTAAATATAATTTTCATTTTTATTAAAAATAATAATTTGAAAATTTTTAAATTTTTAATAAATTTTATTTACTTTGACTTAAATTTTTTAAAAATTCATTTTAAATTTTAAAAATTATTTATTCTATATTGATAAAATGTATATTTAATATTTATTATATTTATGAATAAAATATAAAAATTATTTTCTATAACTATTAATTATTTTTTATTATAAATAAGATTAATGTAAGGCGTCGTCCAATTTGAAAAACATACTATAAGGCGTCTTCTTCTAATTTCAACAAACATACTATAATTTTTTAAGACGGGTAAAAAGCTTTTAAGGGGGAGATCATAATTACTTTACTTTTACATTATATTTTAGAGATACGTTGCTAATTCTCACATAGCATCAAAATTCGTGTTATTGTATTAATAAGTGTCTAACATATTATTTTAACTAAATTACGTTAAACTTCTGCCAACACTTAGTTAAATTATACTGGATATTTATTGTTCTAAAAATTATACTTGTGACTCCTTTGATATTTTGATGAACAAAAATGTAACATTTAATTTATTTTTTAATCAAAAAGATCAACTTTTTCATACAACTTGAGTCTATCATTTTATAATGAATTTAACTTTAAAGATAATTAAGCTGATATTGAATCTTAACATGAGACTATAATTTAATTTTTTTATATGATAGTAAAAAAGGTAATAATTTAATTTTTGGAAGACATAATTAGTATGTAAAAGATTAACTTCATCAGCCAAAGAAAATCAGAGGAGACTAAAGTATAATTTTTAGAACATAAGGAATTTTAATTAGAATTAAATCAAACTGCAAAGGAGCTTAGTGTTATTTATTTTCTTATTTTTAAACAGCAACATATTAAATAAACAAAAATTAAAATTTAATAATTTAATTTTATTCATAAAATGACTCTAAACTATAACCAATTAAAATTAAAATTAAAATATTTAGGTGCCAAATAAATTATTTACCTATAAAATATATAAAACTCCTAAGGTGTTACGGTCTTGGTTGGATTTATATTTAACTGATTGGATAAGTAATGCATATGTAAAATAATGAACAAAGAGAACAATGATTGATGAATAAATAAAAAAGTTGTAGCTACAATCAAAGCCAATAATTTCTTTGTACTATGATTGTGAAGCAATAGATGTCTAATTTATTGTAGATTTCAACAAACATTGTGACATAATAAATTCAATTATATATTTGTGTGTGATAATATAATCACAATTCAATATCTAAAACCAAATAATAAATTGGTATATGTGATAAAGGATAAAAAAGACTAACAAGAGAAGTTGTGGAGGATTTTGAATGGAATGAAATTAAATCATTCAAATAGAAACATCAATAATTGGAATCTAACCTTTAACTAAACTAAATTTAGTTTAAAGGTTCAGTGGACTTGGCATATTGGAAATATTTAGTCATTCCAATACTAATGCTCATAAAAAGAATTTAAGTGTTTAGAGTGAGTAAAACTTTAAGTTGATTAAGGAAATCTTAGAAGATTAAGGCTTAAAAGGAATTCCAACTATGTGACCATAAGGAGTAGTGTTGTTCTAAGTAAGAATTCAGGGTTAATTCTTGTAAATGTTTGTGGAAAGCCTAGGGTACATAGACATATAAGTGCTCAAATTTTGGTGAACTTATTTGAAGTTATAGATAAGATTATGTATATGGTATTTTCGATTTTAATGTAAGATTTATTGTTTAATGTTTTAGAGTTTAGGGTTTAAGTATGTTTTAATGTTTTAAACAATCATTAATTTGTTAAAACCTCTAAGTACTTACATTAAGAGTAGGTTCTAATTAAGAAAAAAAAATATATTTTTATGTGTAGCCTTATTAATCAAAGAAGAGACTTAGTTTTCTAAACTAGATGAAAGATTGTTAGGAATAATTAGTTTGAAAAAGTAAGTTATGTATATGTTGGTTTAAAATAAATCCAATGATTCAAATTAATTAGTTTGCTAAAAATTTAAATTTAAAAAGATATGACTTTTCATACAAATACAATTCTTTAAAAAATACATAATTTTTTGAAAAAGAATTGTCTATATATAAAGTCTTATTATAAATAAAACTTGACTACATACAAGGAAAAAAGAAGACGAGAGTCTGAAAATTTATTTGATACATATTCTTTTTCTAAAACTTTTTAAAAGTTTTTTAGGAGACATTACAAAAGTTATTGTCTACGAGTATCGGGAGTACTTAGAATAAATCACATGGGTAATTTATCATATACTGTGCAATGAATATAGTATAGACAAATATTAAAGACAACGTGATAAATACACATTTTTTGGTATGATTTTTATCTTCCCCATTTTTATAATTTTATTTTATCTAACACAAAAATGTACCATTTAATTCATTTTTTAATCGTTAAGATCAACTTTTTTTTATGCAATTTGAATCTATCATTTTATAATGAATGTAACATTAACGATAATTCAACTGATATTGAACTTTAACCTGAGACTATAATCTAATTTTTTATATGACAGTAAAAAAAAAAAGGAAAATATTTAATTTTTGGAAGACATAATTATTATGTAAAAAATTAACTTCGTCAACCAAAGAAAATCAGAGGAGACAGAAGAATAATTTTTAATACAAAAAGAATTTTAATTATAGATAAATCAAACTTTAAAGGAGCTTAGTGTTATTTATTTTATCATTTTTAAACATCAACTTATTAAATAAACAAAAATTAAAATTTAATAATTTTATTTTATTTATAAAATGACCCTAAACTATTTCCAATCAAACTGTCAAGACAATCAGTGACATATTTGACTAGTCCAAATATGATTCGTTCATTTTTACCAATAAAGAAAGAAAAGAAACCTTGTTGCCGGCCGATACCGAAAATTAATATAAAGACAATCATGCCAATTTCCTCGAAGAAAAACACCCACTTGGGACAACCAAAACTTTGTCGTGCAACTTTATTCATTTTGATTTTAGTCAGTCATCGTATTAACAAAAGTTGCAGACTGACTTTTTTACTAAAAGAAAATTGGAGACAGTTTGGAATCACATGTGTTGCCATATTCTTCTTGTTACTGATTATTAATCATCACTGATGAAAGACGAATCAGTAAGCAAATTAAGCAATAAATAAAACAGCTTGATTGTAATTCTTGAACTCTCAGACCAACTTCATTTCGTTCCTTCTAATTCCCTTCACAGTTATTAAATACTTTCCAATTTGAAAATTGGCTTTCTCAGGTCAAACGCTGATCATTTCTACTCTAATTTTAGAAATTTCCTGTGTTGCCAGAACGGAGGAGACAAAGTCGTCATCTTACCTTATATAAGAGAGAATCCCATAACCAAAACATAACTGTAATTTACATTGCAAAGATTCAAGCATGGCTGATTTGCAAGGATATATCCAACTCCTTGTGATTTGGTTAGTGTCGTCGATCCTGGTTCGAGCCATTCTCTCCAGAAAACAGAGGAACCCTAATCGCCCACCTAGCCCAATGGCCTTACCCATCGTAGGACACCTCCATCTTCTTGCTCCCATACCTCATCAAGCTCTTCACAGCCTCTCAGAGCGCTATGGACCCATCATCCACCTCTTTCTGGGCTCTGTCCCGTGTGTCGTTGCTTCCACTCCAGAAACCGCCATTGAGTTCCTCAAAACTCATGAAGCTTCTTTCTCCAACCGCCCTCGAAATTCTTCCGTTGACTTCTTAACCTATGGCTCCCAGGACTTCTCCTTTGCTCCTTACGGACCCTATTGGAAGTTCATGAAGAAACTGTGCATGTCTGAGCTTCTCGGTGGCCAGACACTAGACCAGCTCCTTCCGGTGCGGCGGCAGGAGACCGCGAGGTTTCTGAGGCTTCTGCTGAATAAGGCGGAGAGAGGTGAGGCCGTGGATGTGGGAGGAGAGCTCTTGACACTGTCGAATAATATAATATCCAGAATGCTTATGAGCCAAACGTGCTCTGGGGATGATGGTGAAGCTGAAGAGGTGAGGCAGCTAGTTAGAGACACCGCCGAGCTCACGGGGAAGTTCAATGTTTCGGACTTCATTTGGTTTTGTAGGAACTGGGATCTACAGGGATTCAAGAAAAGGGTAAAGGAAATAAGGGACAGGTTTGACGCGATCATGGACAGAGCGATAACAGAACACCAAGAGGAAAGAAAGAAGTTGAAGGAAACAGGTGGAGTTTATCAAGTGAAGGATCTGCTTCATATTTTGCTAGACATATATGAAGATGAGAGCTCTGAGATCAAATTGAACATGGAGAACATAAAGGCCTTTATCCTTGTAAGCCGCCAAAATTACCTTTCTATAGTTTTCTTCCTTCTACCATATAATATATTAGATTAACGAAGGAATTGGTGCACTGTTGTGATAAGACAGGATATTTGGGCTTACTGCAGAAGCTAGATCAATAAAGCAAAAATAGTTACCTTCATATGTATGACTATATAGTTTATATGCCCAGACATGGACTTTAACCAACCAGACATTTCTAAATTTTGCAGGACATATTTATGGCAGGAACCGACACTTCAGCCTTGACCACGGAATGGGCTCTAGCAGAGCTAATAAACCACCCAACTGTGATGGAGAAAGCGAGACAAGAGATAGATAGTGTAATTGGGAGGAACAGAATAGTAGAAAAATCAGACATTGCGAACCTTCCCTACGTGCAAGCTATAGTGAAAGAAACCCTAAGGATTCACCCAACAGGTCCATTAATAGTGAGGGAATCCAGTGAAAGCTGCAACGTGTGTGGCTATGAGATTCCAGCGAAGACCCAGTTGTTTGTGAATGTGTGGGCCATAGGTAGGGACCCAAACCACTGGGAAAACCCACTTGAGTTCAGGCCAGAGAGGTTCATGGGGAAGAGGCAGATGGATGTAAGAGGACAACACTTCGAGCTGATTCCGTTTGGGAGTGGAAGAAGAGGGTGTCCTGGAACATCACTGGCACTGCAAGTTGTGCAGACGAATGTTGCAGCCATGATTCAGTGTTTTGAGTGGAAGGTGGATGGAGGAAAGGATCGTGTTGACATGGAAGAGAAAGCCGGGTTAACTCTTTCGAGGGCTCATCCTTTGATTTGTGTCCCATCCCCTAGGCTAACTCCACTTCCTTCTTTCTGATGGTTATCCAGCTTGCCAATTTCAAACCCAGTTATTTTAAATTATGGAAAAAAAAATTCGCAGTTTGCCTAATGTTTTTCTTTTGGGCTCTTCTACGTACGCTTAATATTATTATTTTTCCCCTTTTACTTAAAGAAACACTAGAAAAAAAAGTGCACTCTTAGTAAGTGGAATAAGTGAATTAAAGTGTAGTTAATCCTTGAAACTAATCTTCCAAACAGTTAGAAATCATTTTTATTAAAATTAAAGTTTTGACATTTAAATATATAAATTTATGATATTTAATGGATTCTACCCAATTCATTTCTCATAAATTAATTGTTATATGCAACATATTTTAGCTAATTGATATATTATTACATATTTATCTTTTCTATATTCAAAAAATAGGTTACTTTGGCTCGACTCCAAAGTCAAACTAGTAAACTTCGCTTTTCATCTCTGTTTGGTAACTGGTCAAATTTTAGGACATTGCTTCTAGTTATTAAACTATGCTTATCTTTCATTGTGTTTTAAGTTTGTTTTGTTGTTTTTCATTTTTTAAGAACCCTAATTCAAAATTTTCTGTTAATTTATTTAATGAAACATACAGACGTGTCTGCAATATGACTTCTACTGTAATATTTTGTTGTCATATCAGTGTATGAACTAGAACACACCGTTTTGCAAAACTCACTAAAAATTTGAATCAATGTTCCCAAATTAGAGCAATTAGGGCTTTTTTTTAATTTGGCAAAGATTTCCTACACTTGATTCTGCATCATCCCTAGATTGATTAATGCACCACCAAGCCACAGATGAAAGTGGGCGAGCTTATGCTCGATTTTCTCAACCTAAGGATGCAGAAAAATGCAATAAAGGTAACTACAGATTTCAAATTTACTCAAACAAACTGTTTGTTATTGAATTGTTCAATTCCTTAAATGAGAATAGTTGAATAAAAAATCAGTGACTGCGTATCATTTTTAAAACGATAGAACTTATATAAATTTTTTTATATTTTTATTATATTGTTACTTAATTAAAATATGATAAATGTTGAATCAATTAATAATAATATATAATTTAATTTAAAAATAAAATAATTATATGTAACAATTATACATGTATTATAATATTATTAGATAACTAAATACTTGCAATGTTGTAATTAAAAAATAATATAATAAATATATAAAGAAATTTATATTAATTTTTTAAAATTACTTTAAATTAATAATTTTTTTAATTTTAATCATTAAGTTTATATAGTTTTTCTTAATGGCAATAAATCCATATTACTAAAAGGATCTCTATTATTATAATTGATTTGTGAATATAAATATAGAGATTTAAATTTTTAAAAGTAATAATTAAAAGAAATTTAGCGTAGATATTTCATTTCTTTCAATTATTATAATGCACAAAAACTGTATTTCAAAAAAATAATCCGTAAATGGATAAGATTGGATCCGATATATTCGGACTCTATCGTTTATCGAAAACGAAAATTGCCGTGGCACATTGAAGCAATCATATTATTTCTCTTGTTTCTCGACACAAATAATTTGATTTGAATTACAATTTTCTTTTAGTAAAATATAAATAAATGGAAGAAGACAAAGGTGAGAACCCCATCCAGCGTGTCATTAGCAGTTTTATCCTCCGCTCACAGTCTGCGTTTTCGGTAGATCGCGGATCTCTTTATCTTGCCGCTCTTCTTTTCCACGTTTGGATCTGCCTTGATTCCCTCACTATCACTCTTCTCGCAATAATTCTTGCTCTCAATCTTCTCTAAATTCAACCCTTCTCTCTCTCTCTCTCTCTCTCTCTCTCTCTCTCTCTCTTTTTCATGTATTTCGTGGTCATTCAGGATTCGAATGAGACTTTCGGCCCGTTAGATCTGTTTTGCGTGCACTGCTAGTTCACACTATCTTCTTTCCCTACAATTTTTCTCCTTGCTTGCGTTTAAAAGACAGAGTTTGTTTATCAATCAGCTTATAATCATAAGCTAACACTATTTTATTTTATTCATTGTCGTATATCATACCCTCTGGGTTTGACAAACTCGATACTTTTCGATTTAAGATTTTGGAGAATGGTCACCGTTAATCTGGGAATTCTTCATTATGTATTGGACCATGTTTACGGTGCTTTTATGCATCGAACAAGAATTAGCACACCATTCTTCTCCAAAGGATGGGGTGGCTCCAAACTTGACATGCTGGAAAAAATGATTAAGCAGTTGTTCCCAGAAGTGGCTGGACAAAATTGGCCTCCCGCTTTGATTGAACCCATTTGGAGAACGATTTGGGAGACTAAGACGGCATGTTTAAGAGAAGGGGTATTCAGAACACCCTGCGATGAGCAGCTGCTGAATGCCTTGCCTACTGAGAGCCATAATGCGAGGGTCGCGTTTCTTATGCCCAAGAATGTTCCCCCCGAGAAGATGGCTTGCGTGGTTCATCTTGCAGGTAAAATGGTAAAACTTTCGCCTCCACGGTATATCATTTCAGATGTCACTACAATTTTTGTTGGGTCATCTGCCATCACGAGACAATCAAGCTTGACATGCAATTTATATTTTTGAGTTTTGAAACGACAGTATATTGATTATCAAAATTACGTATCCTGATGGGTAACTTGGGGTTCTCATTGGCTGTATGGTCATTTTCTGGATGAAGATTTAATCTGATGCTGCATTGTTTAAATTGCAATTATAGCCTATAAATGGTTACACCGATTGAAAAAATAGGGGAAAGATAAATTTGAAAACTTATAAATCGGCGATGTCTGATTTTAACCTTTGTTAGTTGTTTTCTTGGCAAGTAAGATTGAGCTGTGGGATGATGTTTGAGCCAGGTTGGAATGCTATCAATCAAAAAGATTATTCTGGATGAATTATCACCTAATCACTAAATTGTTTTCGGCAGTGGGAACTGGAAAGAACTTGTTTCTGGACCTTAATTATTTGTTTTGCAATAGCTTAATCGCTCATTGGTTCCTATCCAATGCACACAATATGTCATTGATTTGGTCTGCAATCATGAGTATGGCCAATATTGGCATATCCAGAATTTACTCCCCTGATGACTTTGGTAATTAAAGAGACTACAGAGAGGATTACAATAAGCATACATGGGAAAACCATGAATGAATTATTCCCTTATTTATGTTAGTTGTAGTAGTATATCTTTTGATGCTATGTATCTGATCATTTGCTTCAAAGACATCAAGGAATGAATTAGACACTTTTATTGCAAGTTTTATAAGGTCATTATTTAGTTTGAAGAATCACCGCCTCACAAAATCCAGATGATAAAACTTCTCTTCATCTGTGAATATGTCTTTTATTACCTTGCCATTTTGTTTAAAAGCTGCATATTTATCTCTCAAAAACCATTGCAGGAACTGGGGACCATACATTTGAACGGAGATTGCGTCTTGGTGGACCTCTGGTGAAGGAAAATATTGCAACCATGGTACTTGAGAGGTCTGGCTCAAATTATTTTTGAAAACTAAATTAACAACTTTTCAACCAATTATTTAATGGCAACTTACATGTCATTATATATATGCAAATGCAGTCCATTCTATGGACAAAGACGCCCTATGCTGCAGTGTGGTGCCAAACTTTTGTGTGTTAGTGACTTGTTATTATTAGGAAGGGCGACCATCGAAGAGGCCCGCAGTCTTTTACACTGGTTGGACACTGAGGCAGGTTTTGGCAAGATGGGTGTTTGTGGACTTAGCATGGGTAAGACTCATCTGGGCTGAAATCCATGCTGGTGCTCAAACTATTAGGTTTTCACTGGCCTGTTCTGCTTTTGACTGTTGCTAATTTTTTTCAATTAATACTTAACATGGGATATAACCTAGTGTTATTGCTTGAACTTAGTCTTAGTACAGTTGTCATGAACAGTGATAGCCCCCTTGTGGAGTAATTCACAATTGAATTCATAACTTTTTTAAACCTTGTACTATCTGTTTTCATGTATTTTTTTCCTTGATATTTTTATGAACTATAGGAGGAGTACATGCTGCAATGGTTGGATCACTTCACCCTACACCTATTGCAACCCTCCCTTTTCTCTCACCACATTCTGCCGTTGTGGCATTCTGTGAGGGAATTTTAAAACACGGCACTGCCTGGGAAGCACTGAGAGAGGATCTTGCAGCGCAGAAGGCTGCAATGACTCTCGAGGAGGTGAGAGAACGGATGCGAAATGTACTATCTCTCACAGATGTCACACGCTTTCCAATTCCCAAAAACCCCAATTCTGTGATCTTTGTTGCTGCTACTGTAAGTTCCAGAACTATTATCACTTAATACCTTATGAATATATAATCAGTGAGAATTGGAAGAAATTAGCATCTAATGTTGTCTTGATTGCCTTAACATTTCTGTAGATCATTTATAAGAATGTTTAAAATAATCAGAATCATTTGCATTGAAATGAAGCATTCTGGAAAATGGAAATCCCCAACTCCTTTGTTGGTGAGCCTTTTTTTTCCGGTTCTGGTTTAACATTTGACTGTCTGTGACAAGTGTAAAACTTCTGCATATATCAATCATTTTGGCTCTGATAATACGATTTGTTCAAGTAAAGCACTATTTTGGTCATTCACTTATCAATCTAGTCTCAAATTGGTCTTCCACTTATCAATTTAGTCTTAATTTGGTCCCTCCCTAATTTTCATTCTTGATATAGTCCCTCACTAATTTTCAGTCTTGATATGGTCCCTCCTCTGAGTCCAGTTTTGATTTAGTTCCTTACTAATATGAAAGTTAACACATTTTGTCTCTCAATCTTAAATCTGGGTCCAAATCTACTTTTGACTATAAGCATTATTTGCAGGATGATGGATACATCCCAAAACACTCAGTGCTGGAACTTGAGAAAGCTTGGCCAGGTTCTGAGGTGAGATGGGTCACCGGTGGTCATGTCTCATCCTTCCTTCTCCACAATGGCGAATTCCGCAGGGCTATTATTGATGCACTTAACAGATTACCCTGGAACAACGACTGTCCTTTGTGATTGCTAACTTAAGAATGCTCAATGCTTTGACTCTCGTGATTCATCTTTGTATTGAAACCTTCGTAGTTTACAATTAAAATTGTAAAATGGATAACTGATTTTAGGGTGCGTCCATTCGTAAAAAGAAAAAAGATTGAAAAAGGGCTTGTAAATTTTTTGTATCCATTCGTTGTCAGGAAATTGTACAGGAAGGTTGGAATAACTTGGCACAAGTTTCTTTAAAGACCTCTGGACTCTCCTTGAAGATTTAACGTCTGTGGAATAGTTTCAAGGCCTCGGAGGAAAGTTGGAATCCTTCAATTTAATTGCTGCATGATTTTGCTTTCGTTCACATTTTAAGCTGAAAGCTATATTCACGTAAGAGATGTTAATGCAGATTCAGTTGATTAATGGAGTGCACTTGTACTGGAAATAGGAACAATGCGACCCTCCCGGGGAATATGACCACAGCCTATTCTAATGACTGAAACAAGTTAAAATCCACAGAAAGAAGTGTATCAACTTTTCCTTCGAAACAATTTTCGAGAGCTCCTTACATACAAGTCCATTTAATTGAGGTTCAAGTTGGCTAAGGTTGCTTCTTGTGTTGGGGTGTGAGGTAAAGATGGGGATTGTTGAGGTATTTCTTGATTTTGATGATAACCTTCATGTCTCTTTGGGTTATAGTGCTCAGCGATATTCTACGGGCAGGAAACTTAGCTGAGGGAAGGTTGGATATACTATTTATAGTCGGGGCTGTGCTGCAGCTAGCAATAATCTCTTACGGTACTGTTGTGGACAACTGGATCCAATGGTCCACATATTATATCATTGTACGGAAAAATTGTGGACCACGAGATCCTGCCATGTGCTCCAGCTGCGTCAATCCAAAAAAGTTAAAAAGACATTGGATTTCATTATCAATTACGATACCTTTTAGTATAAAATTAAGAAAAATGGAAAATCTTTTATTAGGATGATGTTATTTATTATTAAAAAAGATTTTAAATTTTTTAATTATCTTAAACGATTTAATGTCATTTTATAATTTTTAATAGATAAAATTATACCAGACTTAATAATTTTAAAAACTCTTATTCTATTTCTGATTTTTCATCAAATTTAAATGTTTTCTCTCATCTTATGTTATCTTTTCTTATTTTGAAACTTCAGTATATTACGGAAGAAAAAAAGAAATTCTAAAGAGTTATGTCCTTGTTATGTACAAGTCTTATAAACTTTTTTTTTTTTTCATAAACCTATAATATTAGTATTTCTCCTTACATCTAAATCTCCATCATCTACAATTTACTATCTCTAGTTTTCATCATTTAGAAGTTGAAATAAGGTGAGAAAAGTTATTTTCATGGCTTAATATGAAAAACCTTTGTTGATAGGGAAAACATAAAGAAAAAACAAAGTTATTGTACAACACATAAAACATGTAATAATAATAAAATATATTTGTAAATTTGACAAGCTTTAGTGATAAGAAATTTTCATCGTAACAAGTAGTGATAAGGAATGTAAAATTAACAAAATAGGATAATAATAAATACAAACACAAACTTTGTATTTAAAATTTGTGTGTTTTGTTTTCAAGTATTTATATAAAGTGAATAATACATTAGTGCATTATTCAAAATATTTTAACATACTTTTACCTTTAAGTGTAGATGAGTAAAAAAGAGGGTTGAAATAAGTTACCATTAACTATATTAAATATGTAAAAATAGTGAAATCATCTTGTTGGCAAATGAACCCTTGATGGTAAGAAATGTAAATTATAACAAATGAAAGCAAGTAAAATAATATAGATGAGATATAGAGGTAACAAACTTAAATCAAACTTGTAAACTTAACATGTCTCATTTATAGTTTACTTGGTTATATTAAATTGTGTAATACAATGTTTCTTTGTTCAAAACAATATAACAAGCTTTTACTATTGTTGATTCAAAAGCACATTATGAGTGGGAAGAAATAAATCAAAGAATGGATACTTTATTGTCAAAGGAGATATTTTGCTACTTTCACATGGGTGAAAAGATTTTAAGGGCTTCACATTAGGGGCACCATTATGAAGGGGGTCGAACAATTAGTAAAATGATTAACAAAAGGATTTTACTAGTGCAATTAAGGACACTCATAAGAACATGCATTGACACATATACAACTAAGAAATTGAAGTACACCTTACAATTTGATTCATTTGAATTCTTGGATCTTGTAGATGATGTTAACATAACACAATTGATAAAGTATAATGAACAATGCACACATATCTACATCATGAATGAAGAAGAAGTGAGAGCAACACCTTTGCAACAAAGCCAAAGATAATGTTATGTTATAAGGTTTGTTACATCATCACCTTAAGTTTTAAATTTAGTTGGACTCACAAGTAACTAAATATATTATAACCATAATGGTTTGTGTTTCTAACAAATGTTTTTGTATTTGTTACTATATCAATTTTAGTAATAACTTTTGTTGGACTACCAAGTAACTACTTATAATATTACTATCATGATTTGTGTTTCATACAAGTTACATTCACCTTGGTTATTAACTATATTATCATTTGTTACCACATTAATTTTAGTAATAACCACTTGAACTAACATGTAACTTATGAATTTATTATTATTATGGTTTGTTTTTTTTATACAAATTATGGTTGCTTGAGTTACATAATGTTTTTGCATTTTTTACCACATTTTTTATTTTTAATTGATTGGACTGACAAGTAACTTATAAATTTATTGTTACCATGATTTGCAATTCTTACATATTACGTTCGCCGTAGTTACCAAATATTTTTTAATTTCTTACCATGTAATTTTTATTCTTAATTCCAAGTAACTTATGGATTTTATTACTACCATAGTTTGTATTACTTACAAAATATTTTCACCTTAGTTATTGAATGCTTTTTGCATTTTTTACCACATAATTTTTATTTTTACCTGGTTTGACTAATAAGTAATTTATATATTTATTACTACTATGGTTTGCGTTACTTACAAATCACATTCACCTTAGTCATTGAATGTTTTTACAATTCTTACCACGTAATTTTTATTTTTAATTAGTTGGACTAATAACTGATGAATTTATTATTACTATAGTTTGGGTTTCTTACAAATCTCATTCGTCTTAGTCTAATTAGATGATCGACCAATGATAATAGTCAATGTTGTCCATCGTCCATTGAGCTTACCCCGATGATATGAACAAATGTTAGTGAGAAGGATGAACATTCATTACGTTTGTGCCATTGTCGTCTGAGGAATCAGAGGATGCAAAGGCCATGGAGGAAGGTGAGGAAGGAGGAGAAGGATGAAGCAGTGTGGAGCAAATAAAGATGTCACAGCTAAGGCTAGCATTTGCCTTTTTGTACAAGAGAGAAAAGAGAGTATCAAGTAAAGCAGTGAGAATTTCGTAATCTTTAATCCTTAGGAAGCAAATTGTTGTGGTAGAAGAAGGAAATGAGCTTCTGTTAAAAAAAAAAATTCAAATTGTTTTGGCAAGTAGAATACTAAAGTTAATCCTTAAGTTATTTAGAGTAATTACAAAATTTAAGGTCTTTTTCAATAATTAATTGCATCTATTGGCTAATATTTCCTAAAAGAAGTTAATTTTGTTGTAAATAAACTATTTATTTGAAGGACATAATTTCTAAAAAATGATTCTTTAATTTTTTTTTATATTTAATGGCATGTATCATATAATCTCTAAATTTTTATGTTATACAGTTAGGTAAATTAATTTTTAACAATGTTATGATCTACTTTTGTAGACAAACGGCTTATAAATAAAATTATGTACTAAAAAAGAAAGAAATGAAGTAGAACTACCTTCCCCTTTTTCCTTCAATTTTCTCTTTTATTTTTTATTAGTTTCACAACAAATTTCATATTCTGCAAATTATTTCTTGTTAGTTGTTATAAGTTGTGATGACAATATGTTAAGTTCAAAATTAACATATTTTTTAAAATTTAATCACCTCAATATTAAGATACTTTCGATTACTGTCATTTTATATAAAATTTAATGCTGAACCTAATTAATTTCTGGGTTTCACATTTCAAATTAGTCACTTTAAATTAACACTTGTGTGTGTTTGACATTCTTTTTTTATAAAAATGAGATGTAGCGGCGATATTAAAGTTAATTTAGTAATCGATGGAAAAAAGTTAAAAAAAAAAAAGAATTTTCGGATGAAATAAAAAAAATGCATATAATTTCAGAAACAGAATAAAACTATTCTTTTAAAAGTTAAAAAAATTATTTAAGAATAAAATTTAAATAAAAATTTTAAGTATTTATTATTAGATTCTTTATTCAATAAGAAATTTCTTAAAGTATTTAATCATACTGTCCTAAATTATTAAAAATATGTAGCTATGATGGTTTTACTGATAAATATGATAAAACATGTTTTAATGAAAAATGAGAGGAATCAAAACGTCAAATCCGTAGCAAAACACTTTGCCACAGCACAAGTCTTGCCGAGATATCAAAATTTTGCCATCATTCCCACACAACGCAGTACACATAAAACCCATACCTCATGGCCTTTCCACACCTTTAGTTAATCAAACTAGGGGCATCTAATGCGGTCTCCGTCCTTTTCTATGCGTATGCTTTCATGCAATAGAACAAAGGAATATGTAAACAGAAGGAAACTTTGAATAAAGATGGAAGAATAATGTTGTAAAGCATCTTTTGGAGGATCACTTGCCCCGTAAGCTTTCTACGATGCTTCCCCTTTTCTTTAAACTCCATATACAATCTTTAGCTCTTTCAACTTTACTACTCATGGACTTGGACTGGCTATCCTTCCACATTAGCTGTGCTGCACATACAAGGAAACTGTCTATGCTGCTTCAACCTAACTGATACAGCTCTATTCTGATTACTAGAATAGCCATGTTTCCTGCGCTACAGGATTCTCAAAACCAGAGCAAAGAACGAGGGCAAAGTGGTCGTTCACCTTTTGCCATATCTAGAGCTATGAAAGAAGGCCTAAAGAATCTATTCTAGGAAAGTGGGCAGAGATTACCTGTATTTTATTCTGTAACACAAATCTTTGTTCTCTCAAGTGGGGAATCTGTTATATCTTTTACTCAACTTTGGAATTTCAACGAGTGGGTTGTGTTATCTCTACTTCCTCATTATAATCCCTTCGTGAATCACCGCGTTTAAATAAAGCAAAAACATTCAGGACCCATGTTCCTCCAGCACAATATTTCCTTCATCAACATCTTCGTTAGGCCCTCTTAACTAAGACTAGTAGATATCAACATATTTTTGTCTCATGCCAACGAAAATTGCTATTAGTTATGAGGCAGATGTTACCTTTATAAAAGTAGGCCCCAAAAGTGACTTGGTGCTTACCTGTCTTAAAAACAACAAGATCACGACATAAAGAGAAAAGAACCGTTGCAGGTTTAGTGGGGAGAAAAAGAATCGCAGTTAAAAACACGAATACAGATAAGTGACGAATAAAGGGATGTATTTCAACCTGTACATAAGACTTCAATTCATGTCACAGTCCCAAACCTGAGAGTTTAAATTTCATATCTCCACTTTCAAGAGTCCAATTACCTTTGTCCTCCGTAGTCTTTTGCTCTCTCTGAGTTCCTATTTCAGCTGCTTAAGCAACAACATCTAAGAATGAAAGTTCACTTTAGCACAGGAGACAAGTAAACAAAGTTTCTGCAATAACAAGAAATTTTGATAGTCAAAGTTTCTTAAGGAAGGGCAGTACCCAATGAGTTCTCAAGCTGCTTCAAAGCCAAAAGAACAAGACGATTACAAGTTGAAGGACACAAAACCTGAGCTGGGAGAAAAATGGCCACATGGAGGACAACGTGGTGGAAGTGGGTGGATTTCCAGCGAAAGGGCTACCAGCACTTACGACCTCGTGGAACAAATGTTCTATCTGTATGTCCGAGTTGTGAAAGCCAAAGACCTACCTCCTAATCCTGTAACAGGAAATTGTGACCCTTACGTAGAAGTCAAGGTCGGGAACTACAAGGGCAAAACAAGACACTTCGAGAAGAAGAGCAATCCTGAGTGGAAACAGGTTTTTGCATTCTCAAAGGAAAAGATACAATCTTCAACTGTTGAAGTGTTTGTCAGAGACAAAGAGATGGTAGCTAGAGATGACTATATTGGAAAAGTTGAATTTGACATGCATGAAGTTCCAACTAGAGTCCCCCCAGATAGCCCTCTGGCTCCTCAGTGGTATAGACTAGAGGACAGAAGAGGGGATAACAAGGTGAAAGGAGAAGTTATGCTAGCAGTTTGGATGGGAACACAAGCTGATGAAGCATTTCCTGAGGCATGGCATTCAGATGCTGCTTCAGTACAAGGGGAGGGAGTTTATACAATCCGATCAAAGGTTTATGTTTCACCAAAGCTGTGGTATCTCAGAGTTAATGTGATTGAAGCTCAGGATGTAGAGCCACGCGATAAAAGCCAGCCACCCCAAGTTTTTGTGAAGGCTCAAGTTGGAAATCAGGTACTTAAGACTAAGGTATGCCCCACAAAAACACCCAATCCACTATGGAACGAAGATCTTGTGTTTGTGGCAGCAGAGCCATTTGAGGAACAACTGGTGCTAACTGTAGAAAACAAAATAGGATCAAAAGAAGAAATAGTTGGGCGGAAAAGCATACCACTTAATAAATTTGAGAAGCGTTTGGATCACCGTCCTGTGCACTCTCAATGGTACAATCTTGAAAGTTTTGGTTTTGGTGCTTTGGAGGGAGACAAGAGGCATGAACTCAAATTTTCTACTCGGATTCACCTCAGAGTGTGTCTCGAGGGTGCCTACCATGTATTGGATGAATCCACACTGTATATAAGTGATACAAGACCAACTGCGAGGCAGCTATGGAAGCAACCGGTTGGGATTTTGGAAGTGGGAATATTGAGCGCTCAAGGGCTCCTCCCTATGAAGACAAAGGATGGAAAATCCACCACAGACGCTTACTGTGTTGCCAAGTATGGACAGAAATGGGTCAGAACGAGAACCATCACGGACAGCTCAAATCCCAAATGGAACGAGCAATACACATGGGAAGTGTACGACCCCTGCACTGTGATAACCTTGGGAGTTTTTGACAACTGCCATTTGGGAGGAAATGAGAAGCCAACATCAGGAAGTGGAGCCAAAATTGATTCCAAAATAGGAAAGGTAAGAATTCGTCTATCAACCCTTGTAATGGACAGGATATACACTAACTCCTACCCCTTACTTGTTCTACGTCCCTCTGGATTGAAGAAGATGGGTGAACTTCAATTAGCTGTTAGATTTACTTGTCTTTCCCTAGCTCACATACTTTACCTTTACGGGCAACCATTACTCCCCAAAATGCATTATCAACATCCATTCACTGTGAATCAATTAGACAGTTTGAGATTCCAGGCTATGACCATTGTAGCAGTAAGGCTTGGGAGAGCAGAGCCACCCCTGAGGAAAGAGGTTGTTGAGTACATGCTGGACGTTGATTCTCACATTTGGAGCTTGAGAAGAAGCAAAGCTAATTTCTTTAGAGTGGTATCAGTATTTTCAGGTGCGATAGCTATGAGCAAGTGGCTGGAAGAAGTTAAAAAATGGAAGAACCCAGTGACCTCAATTCTCGTGCATATCCTGTTCTTCATATTAATCTGCTACCCAGAATTGATCCTACCCACCATCTTCCTATACATGTTTGTGATCGGAATATGGAATTTCCGATTCAGACCAAGACATCCACCCCACATGGATACCAAACTTTCATGGGCAGAAGCAGCAAACCCAGATGAACTAGATGAAGAGTTTGATACTTTTCCAACTTCTAAGTCTCAGGACGTGGTGAAAATGAGGTATGACAGGCTTAGGAGTGTGGCAGGAAGAATACAAACAGTGGTGGGAGATATTGCAACACAGGGTGAGAGATTTCATGCACTGCTCAATTGGAGAGACCCGAGAGCAACCTGTCTCTTTGTGATGTTCTGCCTGGTTGCAGCTGTGGCTCTATACATAACACCATTCAAGATGGTTGCTGCTGTTGTGGGCATTTACTGGCTCCGCCACCCCAGGTTCCGAAGCAAGCTGCCCTCGGCCCCAAGCAATTTCTTCAGGAGGCTGCCTTCTCGTGCTGATACTATGCTTTAAGCCTCAATAACTGAATCCACGTCTTGTTTTTATGCAGCATTTTTTTTTTTTTCGGATGATGGGTTTTGTCGTCACTAAATTTGTAATTCGAGTTATTTGGGTCCGAGATATTCTGAATATAAAGCTGAGATTCATTCAGCCTCGTTAATTTTCTTACAATGAATCTGTGTTTAAGAACCTTTCTGTTTTTGTGTCTTAAATATTGACCTAAGGACGGATAAACTGAGCAATGTAAATAGCTTCGGAAGAAGAAAGACCCATCAGCCAGTGGGTATTGAGGAAACAAGACAAAGTTTTACCTGAAGTTAATCAGTCATGGCTGCTCCAGAGCTATTTTTGAGCGAGTGAGCGACCAAAATAAAAATAAAAGACTGGGTGAAGGATCAAAATAGAATTTTTGTCTGCGACTACAGAAACTTAAAAGTAGATCGGTAGACTCACTAGTCTAATTAGTAATTACCAATTTAGTATATACGCTATGCTAACATCATCAGTAAATCATTTAACTGCTCTTACAGTTGACGACAAAAGGATGGAACGTTGTGGGCATAAAACTTGACAAACTGTTAATAATATAATCATTTTACATAAAGGTTTTCTCCCCATGACAAATAAAAAACGAGAGATGGGAAAGAATGGATTCTAGAGAAATTTTACTAAATAAATTTTGAAGTCTATAGTACATGTTTATAGTATATACTATGAAGTCACCGTGAAAAGGGACTAGCTCCTAGCGAAAATATTTCATTTTCAACATCTTTTACCTACTGAAAAACACGGTTGCAAATCTTTTATTTAATTTTTAACTACAGTGCTTGGATCTTGACGAGTAAAACAACTAAGAGGGACATCATTTTATATGCAAAGGGGATCCAAAATACTAAGTTTTAAACATGTTATTGTCTTATATTTGGTCTTCCTTCACAGTTAGTTACCAAACTATAACGAAGTACTGATAAATTACTTATGACACTCACAATATTGATATAAATAAAAAATAATCAATAAACCTTAACCCTAAACTTATTAATAAACCCTAAACCCTAAACAACGGATAATTGCGACATAAAAATGTTTGTATTAAGTTCATCAAGGTTATAATGGCATTATATCATTCGTAGCAGCTAAAACAAGTATGTGTAACTTAGGTAATACTTCCAGATAACGACAAGGTTATCATGATCTTATAATTTTAGTTGCTTACAGCATGAAATACAAGTGATAATAATAGATTGTGATGCATATTGTGAATATTTGAATATATATCAGCACATTGGCAGATCTAGGACCCAAAAGTCAGTGGAGCAAATTTTGTTTATATCTTATTTAAAAAATTATATATTTTAAATTAAAGTTTTTCTTAAAAAAAATATACTTTTGGTCCATCACTTATTGAAATGTCTAAAATAATTCCTTGTTCGTTAAAAAGTGTCATACTTAATCGTACACATTTTTAAAAAAAATACTAAATTAAGTCTCTTTATTAAACTTTAAACCCTAAATTAAATGGACTAAATTTGATATTTTTTTTAAAAAAGTGATAAGCCAAGTGTGATATTTTTCAATGGGTGAAAGATTATTTTAAGCATTTCAATAAGTGAAGAACCAAAATAGTAATTTTGTGATAAGTAAGGAACAAAAAATATATTTTACTTTTTTCAATTAAATTTTCAAATTAAACTATAGTATCATTATTCAAATTTAAAAGTAAACTTAAATTTAAATGACTATTATATGAAGTATTACTTTTCATATTAATATCAATATCAGTATCTAAATACTTATGGTGACATTTTTATCTACGTACTTATACTAAAAAATATATACCATTATTTAATAACATCATGATAATTGAATAAATAATTCCAAAGAGCAATTTAAAGGGAAAAGAATTTATTGGATCAAGTATTAAAAATTTATTACTGTCAATTTTAAAAAATTAAAAAATATATTTATATAGCACTATAAATATTATTATATCTAACAATATTTTATGAATTTTATAATATTTTTAAAGATAATTGTTTAAGACCCAACTAAAATAATATATTAACATATGAACTCAATTATATCTTACTCACTTATTATAAAACCCTTATTTACAAATGTGTATTAAAAGTATACATATATTAAATATAGAATTATATACATAATAAATGTGAAAGTCTAATGAGTTTAAATTAAAATATTAATTAATTAAAAATAATATGACTCAATCATTTTAAGATAAATATATAATTGTAATGGATTAAAAATATAAAATATATGGAACATAAAATTATATTTTAATACTCAATACATTATATTAAAAAAATTGAGCGCGACATGTGCACCCCGTAAGTACAATGTGGGTCCGCCCCGTGATGTATGCCAACTGCCAAGTGTTTTGTATACTAATAATGTTCATCTTTATTGAAAGAGATTCTAGAAAGAAACCTGTCACGTTCGTTAGTTAGCTTGATGTCCACAACAAAAATGTTTATATTGGTTTATTATTTAGTTGCACAAATTTTAAAATGTATCTCACATTGAACTGGCTCAACCTCTTGAGAGGTCCATCTCAAAATAATCACTCAGGCTTAAAATTGAGAACAATTAAAAATAGATGTCCTTTTTCCCCATATTCAAAGAAGAAGAAGAAGGTGCAATTAAAAGAATAGAAACCCAACAGTTGCGTCAGCTAATAACTACAATCTCAAAATATAAATAACATGGATATTTTAAAATCCATTTTTATGAATCACAATATATTACCATAGTTTTCATCTCTTTTAAATTGAGTTTTTTGAGGCCCAATTCCTTTATCGTGCATAGAGGCAAAAAGTTTCTAGTAAGCTCCATAAAGTCTGCTACAGTGGAGGCAGGGTATGCTTCTGGCAAGAACAAAAAATGCATTCAAAGCAGAAAAAGAAAGAAATAGCAAGGAAAGGCATAAAAAGCGAACAAAATACTACCTTTTATGCTACTGAGGACTGTTAATCATTGATGAAAACTCTGAAGTTACATATTGATCCATTACATTCTTTACGTCTTTTCTTTATTAACGCATTTTATGCAAAACCAAACTCTCCATTATGCTTTCAGCATCAAACATTAGCAATGGTCAGATTATTAAACCATCATTTACCTGCAATCCTTAAGTTGATGAAAGTCATCTGAACTAGTAGTTAGCAACATCAAGTATGTGTCAGCCTGCAATAAATATGCATAAAATTTTGTCATTCATGTGCTAATGTGAAACATATGACAAATGTGCCAATGGTTTCTGTATTCAAATTTACTCACATCAGAATAGTGGATATAAGCATACAAAAATGCCAAAGGATTATATCTTGGCAAGCAAACAGGAGAAAATGATTATGATGTCCTGTATAGATCCCAAGATAGAATAAGAAAATTATAACAGTATGATAAGGTAAGAAAACCCAAAGCCGAAACCATTTGCAACTGCACAAGATCTAAGCTGTTTCACAGTTTATAAGTTCAATACTGATGAAATTGAACAAGACTGAACATTACCCAAAGATAGAGTAAACAAGAATGAAGTTGTGAAGTCATGCCGCGTAAAAAGATGGTCACTGTATAGTAGAATGCAATTTGAACCTCTTAACTGATGGAACTTAAAAAGGAATCCACAATCTAGATGTAAACTTACTTCTAATTTCAATGATTATATATATCTCCACAAATCAGTTGAATGCTCATAACTTCACTTACCAAAATGAACTTGCTAAATTTGTAATAGATGAGTAGATTATACCATCAAACCATCTTAAGATGTTATCTAAATGAAAAAATCATGCTAATCTTACTTGCCTAAAGGATTCTGATGACATAACAAAGTTGGTCAACAGCAGAATATCATCTGGATGAAGAGAAGCTAAATTGTTACTACCTGAGCACCAGCAAGACTGCCTACCTGCATTCTACCTTCACATTGTTAATTTATGGGAGTATATAAATTTATGGGAAATTAAGTAAAGAATGAACCTTGTGCCTGCACATTAGTATTGTAAACAGAGCACCTGAATCAGCAACATCTTGCAAGATAGCACCTGCAGCTTGCCTTGTTGCATATGCAAGAGGAAGACAAGTACAGGCATGATTAAAAGTAGCTGGATTCCTAATATGATCAGAGAAATAAAAATATTTACCATTGATATCTAAAACAAGATATGAGAAACCAGGAAGACTAAAAAGAAACAAACAACCTCCGTTTCCCATTTCACCAAATAAATACAGAGAAAGCACCTAAAACATTGCCATCCCAAAGGAAAAAATATTAAATTAATTTTCCTTTGATACAAATGTCCAATTAAACTGGGATGGTCAGAGCGGAGATACAAACCAACTAAAAGACTGGATTACAGAAGAGAAGACAATCTCTGTCCCTCCAAGCAAGGGTGTCATATCAAATTTTGGATTCTTCGCGAAACATCTGTTAAGCGACTTAGTTAATATAACAAGCATCTGCATATGTCAATAATAGGGCTGTATCATAGAACTGTCACAACAATATTTTCAAATTTGATTGGCACAGAGAGAGGGAGGTGAAACAGTAATTTGAAAAGCATAGAAACAGAAGAGGCAAGGTCAAGTAAGCAAATGAATCAAGAAAAACCCAGTTATATCTAACCATAAATAAGCTCCAACTGCCCCCTCCATGACTCGTATGGTTCTTCTGTGCAGTTGATGCAAACGAAGTAAATTGGTCCTTTCACAAGAAAAACCACTTGAAGCACAAATTTAAACTAATGCTGGACAGCCTCAAAGCATTCTATAAATCCAGCAAGGCTTAATAGATAAAAGCCTTGTTAAACTATGCACTACTTGCATAATATAAGACGCATAAAAACCAAAAAGACAAAGAAGCTAGGCAATATGTGTCATTTACACTTTTAAAGATAAGAACTGAGCTAAAATATGATTTTCAAATAACATAATAATTTCAAGGAAGTATTGTTTGAATGAAGCTGTACATTCAAAATAGAATACTTTAAAAGATATAAACATAATCAAATTCAGACCTAACACATTCTAGCCCTCACGACTTTGACAGAGTCACCCCTAAAATAGGAAATTGTCAAAAAAAGTCCTTGCAAATTCAAATTAATTATGACATCAAACCTAAATTAGGCATGTTATTGTGACTATAAACTATCCAATCATAATAAACTAGATCAGGGTCAGCCATATACCTGGTCTCTACAAAGGAAATGATAGCTTGCAAAGTTGCTAACAACCCTGCAAGCTTGTGTACATCTCCATATCTGGAAGGCAATAAAAGATCTAAAACAAGATATAGAGGGGTGGGGCATGAACTCCAAGGTTGCAATCTTAGAAAAAAGAGATAAGTTACAATCAAGGGAGGCTTATCTGAGGAGTCAACAAACACTAACCTTGAATATATTGGTTAACCATAATGACTCAAGATAAAATTATGCTTCTTCCTTTTCCTCGATGATATGGTAGCATCATCTTGCACATTATTCATTAATCAAACAGTATATGACATTACGTAGATAGTGTGTGTTATGTGTCAATTGTATGGGTTGGGTGTTATGTGTTAGTTAAGGGGCTCGTTAGAAGCTGTTATAAGTGACTAATAAGTAGTTATTTTGTTATACTTTTGTTAGTAATAAGTGGCAGAGAGGGAAGAGGTTATAATAGGGGAAGTAGCTTCTATAAGGGTGTGTATAGATTTCTTACTCATATAATACATTTGTATATTCTCTCTGTACCAATTAGTAGTAGAGCTGATGACTGAAGGGATGACGAGGGATACACGTTCTTTAGAGCAATTCTGTGAATTAAAAGTGAAATTCAGCCAATTAAAGGCTAACACTCAGGAGTAGCATGTATCGGTTTCTCATATAGAAGGATTTGTCTTAGAACTTGTCATGAAAGGAGCTTAAAATGGTGAGACATTGAGTGGAACAGCTAACAACAATAGATTGATGGCTAACGATGTTCAGTTTGGAACATATAATAGCTTTGTGAATGGTAATTATGCATTTCTAACCAAATTTACTTGATTTGAGTTTCCTTGATTTGAAGGAGATAATTTCAAGGAGTAGGCATACAGGTGCCATCAGTTTTTATATGTTAACAAAATGCCATTAGAGCATTGTGTCAAGCTCATTAGTATTCATTTGGAAGAACGTGCTCTTCAATGGCACCAGTCATTTTTCGAAAGAAGTTGAATGAGGTTAGCTAGATTGAGTATATAGAACATGTCGAGAATGTTTTGATGATGACAAATATGTAATATATGAGTTACAAATATAATATTCATATGCACTTAATTAATTAACCATTTGGACTAAGTATTTGATTTGCAAGTTAAATATCTATTATGTAGGATGGTCCAAAGAAAAAAGAGTAAGCATAGAAGTGAAGATAATGAATTATCAATATCATACTTCACACAAAGATAGCAAGAAGGAAAGATGCCTTGTGCAATAAAGAAGTTAAAGATTTAAAAGTTTGGTTGCGTCAAGATAGCCAGTGGATTGAATAGGTATAATTATCATAGTTTAAGTGTCATTTTATGAAATTCAATAATTTAAATTTGTATTTATTGGCTCAAGACATTTTTATTCTTAAAATATAAGTTTAGACTTAAAAGATAGTGAGATATAATTTTACTTAAAATTATTTTTGACCTTTGGTCACTATTTTGCTTATATCTCACAAATCATATAAGATTTTATAATGAAACTTATTTCATTAGAAAATAGACTCAAAGAGATTTTCAATGATGGGTCACTCACTTAAAATGAATTTCAAATGAAAAAGTTATGACTATCTAAATTTGAGTCATGAGATATGGATTTTGTGTAAAACTATTTTATGACCTTTGGTCACTATTTTGATCATATCTCCCAAAATATTGTGCCTTTTGATATGAAACTTATTGCCTTAGAAAATAGACTTAAAGATCTTTCAACAATAGGCCATGCACTTAAAATGGATTTAACATTAGAAAGTTATTATCATTTAAAATTGGGTCTATGTCATTGTAAATGACCAATCCTCTGGACTCCTTTAGCAAGTTGACTAGGACAGTATAAATTCAAGCTAACAGTTATATTATGATAGTTAGTCAATAGGGAGACCCTTAATAGTCGACTGATGTATCATAAATTCAAAATAATGGTTATATTTTTTAAGGCAGTTGACTGAGAAACCCCTGGAAGTCAATTGGTAATGTTTAGAAAGATTTTTCAAAAGTAAACAAATGACTCTTTTTTGTATTCCTTGGAAGAGAAAGCAAGAGTTCTTAGTTTGAGGGAGAGGTTCTTCGTGGTTGTTGTTCAAGGAGGTTCCTTGAAGGTGTCAAGCAGAAAGTACTTGGGTTAAGGAAGAAGTTCTTTCTGGAAATTGTATTTGAGGGAGAGGTTCTCTTTAGGTGTTGTAATTGATCATTGAGATAGTGAAAAATCATAAGAGGTTACTTAGGGACTGCACATAGGCTTGGGTTGAAGCTGAACTAGGATAAAGCTTTGAGTTTGCATTCTTTATTCTTATACTTTTTATATTTTGAATTATCATATTTATGCTTTACTTTTATTGTTGATATTATACTTGAAGTATTGATCTTTTTTTGGATACATTATTTTACGTCTACTTCAAGTAATCTAAGTATTAAAGTGATTGTATAATTGCCTTTACTTACAAGGAAATAGGCTTATGAATTGTTTCTTGACTGCACATTATTGAATGCTTTGTTTTGGGAAGAATTCTTCTTACTCCAAGCATTAACATTAGGTCTTCATCTATTAATATAATTGTTGCTTTACTTTATAACTCATTCAAGCATCTTTTAAAACAAGCATTTTATGAAGCAATTTTAAAAAGACCAGAAATTCTATAAACACCTACTTCACTCCTCTTAGGTGTTAGTTGCCTAGTCTAACAAGTGGTATTAGAGCTTTGGCTTTTGTATAAAGGACTTAACCATCTCAAAAGGTTGTATGGCAATTAATGGATGTTTTACATTGATGGAAGGTTATGATATTATTAAACCCTTTTTCCTTGATACTATTAGTTTTGTTTTTTTGTTAAAATTTAGTGGCACTACAATGTGAAGCTTAGCAACATATGCTGAAAATGTTGAAATATTATGCATGTGAGTTTGAAATATGCATCCTAAACATGTGCAAGTGAACCACTTGTGAACAACACACCACATGGTGTGTTGTCTTACATGACTTTGAGCCTCTATAAATAAAAGCTCACTCTTGTGCATTTGAATCATCAAGCAGCAAAGAGTTCAATTGCATAGTGAGTGAGAGAGTTATTCTCTGTATGAGATGAATACAAAGTGTGAGTAAATCCCAGAGAGTGTAAGATGTGGGAAAAATACACTGGGGATATTTTTTAGTATCACCTCTATTTCTCCTTAGTATTGCAATTATCATAAAATTGTAGCATTTGAATAGAAGGAGTCTTACAGGGAAACACTACATCAACCTCTTATGTGTAAGAGTATGCAAATGATATTTTGTAATTATCTTGAATATAATGCAATATTTTTAGAGTTTGTCCTATGGTTTTTTCCTTGGTACTTGGGGGTTTTCCATGTTAAATTTTAGTATTCTTTCTCTAGTTGCTTTGCATATATTTTATTTTTGTTGTGTTGTGTTATTGGTAGATTTGATTTTATCAAGCCTATTTGGTATTCATTGCCGCATTGGCATAATCATAATTTACATTGTGAATCAATCTCACAGTCCAACAGAAATACTACTGCTTCTACTTTATCATTAAGTAATTCTATATTTTCTATACGTCAATCTATATATGTGAAGCCTACTTCTTCTTGTGAATCCATAAAATCAAGTTCTAAAACTCTTGCCAAGAATACTAGAGGAAAGCAAGTTAAATAGCAAACAAAGAAAGAAATGGACAAGAAAAGGAGGAAGGGATTATGCTATTGGTGTTCTGAGAAATATGCTCATAATCATAGATGTAAGAAGTTGCAGGTTTACATGATTTTAGTTAAGGAAGAAGATAATAACTGAGAATAAGTAGATACATAGTAGGTACTATTAGAAGTAGAAATGGCAGCACTTAATGCCATGGAAGACTAAGGTTTTAAATGTTCAACTATGAAAGTTAAAAGATTTGTTAAAAGCAGTTTATGATGATTTTCTTAGATATAGGAAGTACTTATATTTTTATTAGTACTTCTTTAGTTAAACATTTGAAATTGAAGGTCAATGAAGCCAAGCTTATACGAGTGACAGTAGCTGATGAAAATAATTTAACCATTTCCACTAATTGTTCTTCATTGGAATGAAACATGGGAGGTGAAATATTTTGAGCTAATATTTTTATAATGCTTTTAGGAAGTTATAATGTGATTTTAGGGGTGTAATGGTTAGCAACACTTGGGAGAATTACATAGGACTTACACTATTAGGTAATGGTTTTTCAATTGCATGTGAAAAGCTAGGAGTTACATGGCATGGGGAAAAACTTGAAGAGTTATTGAATGAGGATGTTTTGCAAGATAAACAAGTATTGCATTGTAATTAAGCATACATGTTACAAGTGCAAGCTAGTGCAGTAGATTCTAGAATAAATTTGCAACAAGGTTCGCTTGCAGATAAGGAATAAGAGGAATTGGATCAATTACTATCAGAATATAAAGATTTTTTTCATGAGCCTAAGGTATTACCTCTACTTAGAAACTTTGATCATAACATTACATTAAAGGATGAACAACTAATTGTTAGTAGACCGTATAAGTATGACACAATTTAAAAATATACTATTGAGACAATAATGTATGACATGTTTAAGAATGAAGTGATTTGTCCTAGTTCCAGTTCCTTTGCACCACTTGTGGTATTAGTCAACGAAAAAGATGGTTCTTAATGGTTTTATGTAAACTACAGGAGGTTAAATAATCTGATTCTCAAGAATAAATTTCCAATTCCAGTTATTGAATAGCTTCTTGATGAGCTAAATAAAGCTATATTCTTTTCTAAATTAGATTTGAAAGTTAGATAACCTAAGGATGTTCAAAAAATGGCGTTTAGAACATATGAGGGATTATATGTGTTCACTGTGATGCCATTTAGGTTAACAAATGGCCAATCACTTTTTAAGGACTTATGAATTCAGTATTCAAGGCTCATCTCTGGAAATTCATTTTAGTTTTTTATTGATATTTTGGTTTATAGCTCTAATTAGGAGATATGTTATTCACTTAAAGATCCAAATGTACTTTTGAAGCTACTCATATAGACTATTTGGGTCATATAATCTTTGTAGCTGATCTCTGTAAGGTGAAGTCAATGGTGCAATGGTTGATTCCATCAAACATTAAGTCTTTGCGAAGAATTTTGGGATTAACAGGGTATTATCAAAGGTTTACTAAAAATTATGGAGCGATCGGTTGTCCATTAACAGACTTGTTGAAGAAGAATGGTAGTTTTTGTGTGGAATGAAGAAGCTAACAATGCATTTGATTGGTTGAAGGAGACAATGACTACAACACTAGTCTTAATTTTGCCAAATTTTAATAAACCATTTGTTATCAAGACAGCTGCATCCAATGTGGGTATAAGAGCTGTATTGATTCAAGAAGGAAGACCAATTGCATTTGCTAGTGAGGCTTTATAAAAAAGGAAGAAGGTGATTTTAGCTTATGAGCGTGAGCTTATAGCTATAGCTTTTGCTGTCAAACAATGGTGATGGTACCTTTATAAGCAACATTTTATCATTTGTATTGATCATTTACCACTTAAATATTTGTTGGATCAAAAAAATATTTCTCCAAAATATTTTAAATGGGCATATAAGCTATGGGGTTCAGATTATGAAATTTGTTACAAGAAAGGTGTTGAAAATGTTGTAATCAATGCCTTATTTAGGCAAAATATATAGCTAAGTGAATGCACGATAATTACCTCAATTTTTCTAGTTTAAATAAATGGGTTTAACTATCATGGAGTACTGACTCTACATTAGCAGCCATTGTTGAACAATTACATATTGATCCTAGTACTCATCCTAAATTTTTTTAGGTCAATGGGTCATTAAGAAGGAAGGGTAAGTTGGTAATAGGGGATGATGCTATATTACAAGATGAATTAATACAGTATTTTCATTTGGACCCAATTCGTGGTCATTCTAGGATGTAGGGTACATATGAAAGGCTAAGAGCAATGTTTTACTAGAAAAGTGTGGAAGAAATTTTGTCAGAGGGTGTTCATTATGTCAGGTTAATAAGCCTAAAAATATAGCCATCTTAGGTTTTCTCTATGCTTTACCTTCACCACAAGCTATATGGACTGATTTGTCCATGGACTTCATCATTAGGCTGCTAGAATCATATCGTAAATTAGTCATATTAGTAGTAATCGATAAGCTTAGCAAGACTGTACATTCTATAGCTCTTAAATATCCCTTTACAGTTGTAGAAGTTGCTTAATTGTTTTTTGACACTGTAGTGAAGTTACATGGATTTCCTTAGACTCCAGTATCCAACAAAGATCCTATTTTTTGTGGGAAGTTTTAGATAACACTCTTCAAGTTACATAAAGTGAAGCTTTGCTATTCTTTAGCTTATCATCCTCAATTGGATGGCTAAATAGAAGGATTAACCATGTGTTTAGAGTGCTATATGAGATGTATGATAGGAGATCATCCTAAACAGTGGGTTAAATGGCTTTTGTTAGCTAAATATTGGTATAACTATTATTCTATAAGGATGACTCCATTTGAGGTTGCTTATGGTAGACTTCCACAACTCTATTTGCCTTATCTAGTTAGAGATTCGGCTAATAAGGTGGTTGATAAGAGTTGTAAGGAGAGATTTCACTATATAATCTTAATACAAACACTGTAGAATCTTCATTCAATTAATTTTTTTTTTTACCATTTATGGAGTTTGCCTCTTAAATAAGTTGATTAGGATTGTAAGAAAAGAGATTTCACAAGAAAATTTAATAAGCAGGGTAAGGAGAGTTTAAACTTAAGTCAATTAATTAAACAATTAAAGATTTTTTTTATTAGCTTAATGATTAATCTTCACTCAAACTCTCACCAGGTCATGTGTTCAAGATACCACTCTTCTCTTCCCAGTATTTTTTTATATGATGACACGTGGCATTGAGTGTAAAGAAATGGTAAAATTGCCCTTCCCTTCTCTTCCTTCTCCGATTGTTTTTCTTTCTTGTGCGAGCTCCCTAGCTAACCATAAAAGGGATGGGGCTTAATCCCTATGGAGCTAAAGTTCATTCTCTATGCCTAGGGTTTGATTCCCATGGTATTAGGGTTTGTTCCCTTAGTTCCAAATTCACCAGGGTCGATCCCCATGGTTCCAAGGCTCGTTCCTCGTGGCCAGGGTTTGATCCCCATGATACTAGGGTTCGTTCCCTTGGTTCAATATTTACTTAGGGTCAATCCCCATGGCACTAGGGCTCATTCCCCTTGCCTGAGGTTCAATCCCCATGGTACCAGGGTTCGTTCCCTTGTTTCCAACTTTACTTGGGGTCAATCCCCTAGGTTCTAGGATTTGTTCCCCAAATCTAGAGTTTGATCCCCATTGTTCCCTTGGTTCTAACTTTACTTAGGGACATCCTCATGGTTTCAAGGTTCATTCTCCATGCCTGAGGTTCGATCCTTACGGCACAAGGGTTCATTCCCTTAGTTCAATCTTCACATAGAGTCGATCCCCATAACATCAGGGCTTGTTCCCCTTGCCCGGGGTTCAATCTCTATGGTACCAGGGTTCATTCCCTTAATTCCAAATTCACCAAGGGTTGATCCTTATGGTTATAGGGCTCGTTACCCATGCCCAAGGTTCAATCCCTATGGTACTAGGATTCATTCATTTGGTTCTAATTTCCCTAAGGGTTGATCCCCATGGAACCAGGGTTCATTCCCTTGGTTTCAAATTCACCAAGGGTCGATCCCCATGGTTCCAGGGTTTGATCCCTATAGTACTAAGATTTGTTACCTTGGTTCAATCTTCACCTAGGGTCGATCCCAATGGTACTAAGGCTTATTTTCCTTACCTGGGGTTCAATCCCTATGGTACCAGGGTTTGTTCCTTTAGTTCCAACTTTACCAGGGGTCGATCCTCATGGAACTAGGGTTCATTTCCTATGCTTGGGGTTTAATCCCCATGGTACTGGGATTCATTTCCTTGCTTCCAAATTCACTAAGGGTCGATCCTCATAGATCCAAGGCTTATTCTCCATGCCTAAGGTTTGATCCTCAATGTACCAGGGTTCGTTCCCTTGGTTCCAACTTTACCAGAGGTCAATCCCCATGGAACTAAGGTTTGTTCCCTGTGCCTAAGTTCAATACTCTAGTACCAAGGTTCGTTACCTTGGTTCCAAATATACTAGTGGTTGATCTCATTGGTTTTAGGGCTTGTTCCTTATGCTTGAGGTTTAATCCCTATAGTACCAGGGTTCATTCTTGTGGTTCAATCTTCACCTGAGGTCAATCCCTCTGGTACCCAAGCTCATTCCCCTTGCCTAGGGTTTGATCCTTTGGCACCAGGGTTCATTCCCTTAGTTCCTACTTCATCAGAGGTCAATCCCTATGGTTTCAGGGTTTGTTCCTTATGCCTAAGGTTCGATCCCTATGGTACCACGATTCGCTACCTTAGTTCCAACTTCACCAAGGGGTTGATCCTTATGGTACCAGGGTTCGTTCCCTATGCTTAGGGTTCAATTCCCATGGTACCAAGGTTCGTTTCCTTGGTTCCAACCTCACCTAGGATTGATCGCCATGGTTCTATGGTTCTTTCCCTATACCCGAGGTTCGATCCCCTTGGTTCCAGGGTTGATTTCCTTGGTTCCAACTTTACCTTTTGATGGTTCCGAACGGTACCAAGGCTCGTTACCTATCCCCAGGGTTCATTCCCCATGTTACTAGGGATGGTTCCATTAGTTTCATCTTTACCTTAAAATGGTTCCCAATGATACTAAAGCTCTTCCCTTAGGCATATGGTTTCTTCCCCATGTTATTAGGGCTTGTTCTTTGGCTCTAACTTTACCTTTAGATTGTTCCCTTTATGCCATCATCTCATGGATTAGTTCCCCAAGATCATTAGGTTCTTTCCTTTGGTATCAACATCTTCACCATGAATGGGGAATACCTTCTTTCCTTTTGTTCCTATATCTTCCCTTTGAGCAATGGGTGTTTTCTTTCCCATTATGTCATCATTACATGGGAATTGTCCCTTTGCTCATTTAGACCTTTCCATCAATTTTAATCTATCATGGGATTTGTTCCTCATGAATAAGGGTTTCTTTCCCTTGGTGCTCGGTACGTATAGGATTTTTCCTTAATTTTTCACTAGAACATAAGGGTTTGGTTCCTTTTATTTGGTTTTAACATGGGGTCATCTCTAGCGGGGCTAACTTGCCCTTAACTCATTCCCAAAGTGTGGGGGTTAGATTGCCATAGTAGTGAATCAAAACTTAAGCACAAACACCATAAAAATGCATCGTTTAACCTCGCTGTGTAGTCTTTAGTGACTTTCAATGAGAAAGGGGGACGAATTGAAGAGACAAGAGCTGAATCTTAGTGGATTGTGGCAGCAAGGCCACTTTGCCACTTATAATACCCCATCGCATATATAAGTCATATGCAAAAGATTCTACACACTACTTGATCGAAATTTATTCAAGGCATCTTTTACAGCTTGTCTGTCATATGAGATTCACCAATCTCACATGCCTTTAGGGGCCAAAGCCCTTACTATTGGTCGCCAAATAGATGGTGGGTGCATGCATCACTTCTAGCCCAAATTCTAACTTAGAGGCATTTAGTCATAATCCAATGCATTATACCTTCATGCCACTAGCTTTTTAACCAAGTGCGATGACCAATTGTGCAAATCAATGGTTCCTTTCATACTAGGTTAAATTACTATTGCGACACAGTCATCAGTAGGGTAAAACTAACCTATCTCACGAAGGTCTAAACCCACCTCACATTCCCTATTGGTTGATGAACAATCCAACACTTGGTGAATTCTACTTCATAATAATAGGAAGAGCTGACATTGAAGGATTAAAAAGCAATGTTGCTATGAATGCTTAGTTGCCACAAACTAGTTATCTTTGTGGTAACTTTTCTGACACCTTTAGCTTCAAATTCTGAGGGCTAAAGGATAGATAGACGATGCTTTCATAGTTCCTATTCAAACTAGAATTAGAATTAAATGAACTTTTGCCTTTTTGTTCTACATGAGATTTCTATTCTCGTTGAGCTTATCTTATGACACTTGCGTTATCTTTTAACAGTTGTGTCACCTTGGCCAAACTCCCCACCTAACAATGTCTTCCTCCCGGATCAGCCTGCATCCAAAAAGAGGGGTTGTGTCTCACTTCTGATTCATGGAATAAGTAAAATATCATTACATATTTAAGAGAGTATTTGAAAGGATAGAAGATGAGAATGATGGGTATGTTGCATATTTTACTAATGATGTTCATTAGGCTGGGCCACTGAACATTGTAGATTATAGCAAGGCATTAGTTTTTACAAAGTGTTTTAAGACATTCTATGATACGACCTTAAGATTATTTGGATCATTGTATGTGACATCAAATACTTGCTTCGATGACATCGTAGAGATTCAAGATATGTTGTTGTCAAACACTGCACATCATAATCCTGATATATGGGAGACGGTAAAAAGTATGCAAGCCAAGTATGACAAGTACTGAAGGATATAAAACAATATGAAACTTGTATTGATAATAGGGTTGGTATTTAATCCATGATATAACATTGGCTATGTTTATTCCACTTTTGACAATCTATACTCTAATCCTTATATGTGTGAAGCCATAAAGCCTAGGATTAGAGATGCATTAAATCACTTGTATGAACATTATTCTGACAAAGTTGTACAAGAAAAAGTTGAAACCATCATAGAGAATGGAATGTCTGATAGTACAACTATAAGCCGTATTTCAAATGGTAAGAATAAGTGGGAGGTATTAATGCAAAGAATAGTTTCCACATATCATAAATCTGAGTTAGAAAGGTACTTGGAACAATAATTGGTTAGTGATGGTGCCTCCTTTGATATCCTTACGTGAAGGAAAGATAATGTTGTAGAGTATAAGGTGCTATCCTGAATTACACATGATGTGTTGGTTGTTCCTATGTCAACCGGGCTTCAAAGTCTGCTTTTAGTACTGGTGGGTGTGTGTTTAATGTGTTGAGGAGCTCCTTATGCCCCAAAATGACTCAAGCCCTCATTTGTAACTAAAATTGGCTTCCTTCCCACATGTTTAACTTTAATAAACATGACTTTGAGTAATTTGAGGAGTTTGAAAGCATTGCACTAGGTAAGCTTTAGCTCTATTTTTGCTTGTCAATTTACAAAAGATAAGGTCTAACTTTATTGTTTTATATTTTCGTCGATATTCACATATGTATCCAAAGATTTAGGTGTTACATGTACTTGAGGTGCTATGGCCATTAACTGACATGTATTTAATAATATAAGTTTCTTTTATGATAACCTAATCATCTTTATAACATTAAATCTACTGTGTAACTACAAATATTGTTTAATACAGGTTGAATGTATGTTTTGACCAAGGATTTTTCAATAGCTGCCACTTTATTTGCTAACTTTTCCTTTTAATTGTCTTATAAACTTTTGCATGAATAACCTTTGGTTTTAGCCTTATAGTTATGGACTTATGGTTGTCATATGCAAATACTTGCTTAGTAGATATAATTTTAAAAAGGCAATATATTATTTCCTTTTTTTTGTTTTTTGTCTTTTGTTCTTTGTTTATTATTTTTGTCTTCCATTAACAAGTTGATGATGGCAATTCCAACAAGCACTACATAACCTATGATGTTAACAACTGGAAAGGGGTAAAGAGATACAACTTTAATGCTATGATAAGTACAACATAAGTTTGGATGAAAAGTTATGATACAAGTACAATCAAACTTGTTTTGTTGTTTTCTTTGTTTGTTGGATTTGGTATTATTGCCAATTTTGTTGAGGAATCTAAGACTTCACAATTATGATATGTTGATATCACTTCATTCCTTAGTGAATAAGCTAGATGACATATCTATTATTTGATCTACATGCATATGTAATAAGTACTTTCCCATTAGTTTTTGGTTTTTGCAAGATTTCTTATTAGTTTTTCTTACATAAATACTTATTGATCCATTTGAAACTTTAGATATGTAGTTAAATATTTTTTTTTTTATAGATAAGTTGATATCACACATGGTTGCAACCTTAGTGTTTGAGATCAAGGGAAATTTGATGTACTTGCTGGTTTATAGATGATTTATCTCATTTTCCTTTTTATAGAAAAAAGTTGACATTAAAATTTATCGCACATGATGTCTTGTCTATTCTTGGTAGCTTTGTGAGTCATTACTAATTAACCTTTTATTGAAATATCTTTATAATGCATCATGATTTTGTCTCTGTTTTTGAGTATGAAGACTGAGAAAAACCATCACTTATTAGTTATTTTGATTTGTCTCTAAATTGTAAGTTCACTACATTTTAGGTTATGTTTCTATTCACTTGGTTTCCTCTTATTTTTTAGGAAAATAATTGCATTTATCTTGTATAAAAAGCATTGCTTTTATTATAAACCATTATAGTTTTAATACATTTAAGTGTGGCTTGAGTTTTAAAAATTTAGAGGTTTTGAGTAATTAAGATTTCTATCATTATATCTATAAGACAATTGGATAATTATGCTTCCATTTTCTTGGATAAAAAGATATATAAGAAAGTAATAGCGAAGTATGTCATCAAAAATTTTGATTTCTGGAAACTTTAAATTTACTTTTAGAAGGTTTCATGCATAGAACATCAAAACAAAAAAGCAGTGTTGTGACTTTTATTATAAGGTTTTGTGAATTTCTTGACATAGTGTTTTTTGTGGAGAAACAAACTAACAATCTAACCTTCTATTCTTATCAGATGTCTCTTACTTTTAAGGGTTACTATTTTGACCAAAAGCATATTCCTTGCTGTTCCACAAGTTTTGCATATATCATATAAGTCCACCTAGGCATGAGGTCTCTAGCTTTATGCCTTCAAGCTATGGAGTTGCTTGATATTTATGTCTAAACTCCTAATTGTTATAATTGTCTTTATTGTTGTATGCCATAATTTGCTTTCATCAGGAGTTGTTGCAATTAAAAGCAGTTGCAATTGATCCTGATAAGCCAGTGCTTTTAGTTGATGACTTAACTTATCAAGTGGCTAATGTTCTCATTTTTTTTTTCAGGTTAGCATGTTCAATCTTAATTCTTAATCTACATTTGCATTTCATTCAATATCATTAACAAATGTACTCGTTATTTTATGATTTAGTTTACAATGATAACATTCGTAACTTCCTTGTGGAATATATTTAAAGCAATGGTTTTTTAATGTTTGCAACTAAATCTAAAAGCTAATATCTAATTTCCTAATGTTTTCTAATGTTTCTCAAATTGAGGCCACATCAATACAATGGGATTGCCTAGTTTTTTTATTTCTTTTCTTATTTATAAATGTATTGGCATACGGTCTTATAACTGATATTTTTAGTGTTGATGAAACTGTTTGGTTATGAAAGGAACCTCTATGCATTCTTTAGTCTTTCCATTTGCTAAAGCTATTCGTGACATAGTTGAACCTATCATTTTCACTATCCAATGAGTTTACAATACCAAAAAATTTCTTTTTATAGTTATGTCTACTTCATTGTTTTTACAATCATTAGAGGTAACAGTTAAAACAAGCCAAATCATCCTAGTTGGTGTTTACAGTATACTAGAAATTATTGGATGTTTCAACAATATCTAATAACTCAGTAAAAGAAAGCGAGATGTTTTTCTTCAAATTATTCAATATCACAAGACCTATGCTGATTACTTTATCTCCCTATTATGAACATATTTGAATAGAAATAAATGTGCAAGTGCCTCCACCTAATATTATACGCTTGTTCATTTTATTCTTTTTTTTTTTTTAAGAGTGTAGTGTAATAGGACCCAAGCCATAAATACATAGAGTTCTTCGAGCTAGGCCATGGGTCAGGGGTTGAAAAAACAACCCTGGTGTTACCCTAGGTTGGGCCAAGGGTTCTTTTGAGGCCCGACTTAGCCTAAGTGTTGTGCAGCCCTAATAGATATGGTTGAATAGATGAAAATGGAAACAAATTATAAACAATAAATAAATAAATATAAGATTTGAGCTAAGGTGGTGAAATATACTTGTAATATTGAAAGATAAAGGGTTAACACTCCTTTTTGAGATTAAATAAACTCAATACACGGTTATTAGACATGAATTGGGATAGGCATTGGGAAGTCATTTGAATTAAGGATAATTTCTTATATAAGAAGTTAAATGTGCACTATTTCTTATTATAGGATGATAGGCATTGGCTTTGTGATCAATTAATATAAGGAAAAATATGTTAGGAACAATATTGTTGTGTACATTCCTACCAAGTGAGTAAATATTGCTAATCATGCCTATTTTTAGTATTTTAAACTATTTATTTGTGAAATATTTCTGTTGTATATGCTTTGATGCCTTAGGAACTAGTTTCTTAAGTTATTGTGTTAATTCTGGCATTTATTTGCACTCTTTAAAATTTGAGAAATTTCTTTGTAATATTCCTTTATATCTAAATGATCATTTTGAACTATTTAGAACTATATGATATTATGAGAACTTTCAAAATGATTTTGATATTGTATGAATTTCTGAAAATCAAAATTTTTCTATTTGGATATATTTTGATTATGTATACTGTTATTAAAAATATGGTTTTCTTGGAAATACATCTAATACAAAACCCTGTAGCTATTGACAATAAACGTTAGTTTTGGTGCACCGTGACCTGTTCTGAACCCCAGCTAGCAGGGGTGTTGCTAGTCCCATGTGTGACAGCCACCACACATGAATCTATTCTTACTATTTGTAAGTCATATTGCTCGACTTTAACTGATATCATTACTATGATTCCAAGACTAAAGCTAGTGTTCATGATGGATTTTAATTGGTTTTGTAAAATGTTTTTTACTTAAGTATTACCCATTTTAAAAATTATGCGTAGATTTCAAATGCTTTTAGTATGATATGTTTCGCAAAAGATCTCTAAATTTGACTAAGCTTTACAAATTATATTATATGATTTATAATTTTCCTTTTGGAATAATTTTGGCATACGTAAGTTTGATGCGTTTTAAACAAAAAAAATGATATGGTGGTGAAAACCTCTAGTGATTTGCTTGTTCCTCCCGGGTATGGTTAGTGATATTTACTCACTAAGTATATTCGCTCATCCTTTTGCTTGTTAATTTTTTTTGTCAGAGAGTAGTATTGATTTGATTATAACTTCACAGTTTAGATATGATTGAGAAATTAGTCTGTGAGCTTTATTGTTCACAAGAGCAAACAACATTTTTCTTTGTACCCTAGAAGCTCTTTTTGCCATGGGCAAGATTTTAATTTAATTACATTATCTGGTATTAGAAAAAGGGACTAAATATTGTTAATTCCTATTGTTATACCAATATTTAGATCGGTTGGTATGTTAGATTTGTTTGGCTTATAGAGGTGAGGTCTACCTTATTTTCCATACCGGTCACGCTCTGTCAGTTGAGGTGTGATAGTATTAATCTTATGTTTTTAAAAAATTTATATTTTTATTTATAATGTAATTAATTAATTATTAAATATAAAACTATCATAATTCATAAGTAAGATTATTATAATATATCTATAAATAAAATGTGTAAAATATTACTCGATATTTATTAATTAAGTATATTATCAATCTGCTCCACCGCCATTTCAAAGCTCCTCATTCGTCTATTCTTCATGTTTTGTTTTTAAATAAAAAATCTTGAGTACCGTAATTCTTCAATGATATCCAACTATAAACAAACAACTTGGCTATTGACCATGATTATTGTGCATTGATTAGCTTGATATCTGCGTGGCATGTGAGTAATGATATTATATTTTTATTTATGATGTAGTTAATTAATTATTAAATATAAAATTGTCATAATTATTATGTAAGATTATAATAATATATCTAAAAATAAAAATAAAACATTAGTCATTATTTGATAATTAATTATATTATTAACATGCTCCACCACCACGTCAAAGCTCTTGATTCGTCCAATCTTCATATTTTGTTTTTGAATAAAAAATCTTGAGTACTACAATTCTTCAGTGATATCCATCTATAAATGAAAAACTTGGCTATTCACCATGATTATTGTGCATTAGTCTGATTATGTGCATGGCATCTGTGAGTAATGGTCTTATGTGTTTTAAAAAAATATTATATTTTTATTTATAATATAATAAAATAATTATTATATATAAAATTGTCATAATTGATAAGTAAGATTATAACAATATATCTATAAATAAGATAAGTAAAATATTCCTAATATTTAATAATTAATTATATTATTAGTCTACTCCACCACCATGTCAATGCTCCTGATTCTTCCAATCATCATATTTTGTTTTTGAATAAAAAATCTTTGAGTACTACAATGCTTCAACGATATCCAACTATAAATAAAAACTTGGTTATTCACCATGATTATTGTGCATTAACCAGCTCGATTATGTGTGTGGCATGTGTGAGTAATGGTCTTATATTTAAAAAAATATTCTATTTTGATTTATGTGTAATTAATTAATTATTAATATAAAATTGTTATAATTAATAAGTTAGATAATAATAATATATCTATAAATAAAATAAGTAAAATGTTACTCAATATTTAATATTTAATTATTTTATAAATCTGCTCCACCAGCATGTCAAAGCTCCTAATTCTCCCAATTTTCTCATGACATCGGGGTACCTACAAAACTTCATTACTCTGGATATGGAAGAGGTCAAGTGGAAGCAACTGTCTAAGCATTTCTGGCTTTGAGAAGGAGATTGAAACACTCGTTACTTCCACCTTCAAGCCAACGCCAGGTGAAGCAATAATCGAGTAAGGGGTCTGAGGAAGGAAAGTGGTGAATGGGTACGTGAAAAATAGAGCATGCACTCCCTTGTATTAGATTGTTTTACAGAATTGTTTGTAGGTGGCGCTGGTAACCATGAACCAGTTCTTTGACACGTGCAGAAGGTGATTTCTCCCAAACAAAATGACATGCTACTCTAACCTTTCGAATGCAGTGAGTTCGAAAAAACTATCTTTCAAATACAATCTGATAAAACTCTGGGACCTAACAACTTCAATCTAACTTTTTTAAAAAAATTCTGGAACATCATTGGGTCCGACGTTGTCAGGGGATGTAATGAGTGGCTCGCCCAGGGAACTTTACCTGGTAAACTCTAGGACACGTTTGTTGTCTTAATCCTATAGATAAATAACCCAGAATCTTTGAAGGATGTGAGTGCCAATCTGCATTTGTTCCAGGTCGCCTTATCACAAACAACATCCTTGTTGCTTTCGAGATGATTCTTTCAATGAAACGAAAAACCAGGGGCAACGATGGCATGGTTGCTATAAAGACTAATATTGGCAAGGCATACGATAAGGTTGATAGGGTTATCTTGAAGCTACAATTATGAGGGAAAAAAAAACATCGTGACCCAACCAACTCTAGTCACATTGAGCTAGGTTTGGCCCAATCAAAATTTTTAAAAAATTGCAAAATTATTGGGTTGAATTCCAAGTTCAACTTTTACCTAGGCCAGACTAGTCTAATTATTTTTTTAATTTATTAATTGTTAATTTTTATAATTTAATTAATTTATTTTTATTTATAATAAATTTTAAACATATTAATTTATTTCAAGTCTTAACTACTTTTCATTACAAATATTAATTTTTTGTCATTTTATTTTTTTTTACCGTCAAATCTTGTTTTTTCTATTTTTATTTTAAAAAATTATTTTTTATTAATTTAAAATAATTTTTTCAAAATAAAAAATACTTTTAAAAATAAATATAGACCTAGCCCAAACCCAGCTATGTATTGGGTTGGGCTGGGCCAGGTCCCTGGGCAAATTTTTTTGCCCTAATTTTTTATCAGATTGAGTCTCAGATTATATTCAAACCCAACCTAGTCCAATATTTGAACACCCCTATGTTAACCATGTAATTTAATGAAAAATAGGTCATGTGGATAATGATGTGTGTGAGAAACATTAAATACTCCTTTTTATTGAACGGGGAAGTGGCATGTTCTATCACCACCCATACAGGACTGAGACAGGGAGACCATTTATCATCATGCTTGTATATAATATGTGCAGAGGGACTGCCCTTCTCAGACACGCTGAGGGACGTGGAATGATACATGGATGAAGGGCTAGTGTTCAAGGGCACCGTGTCTTCCATCTTCTTTTCACAGATGACTCCTTGTTATTCTGCAAGGTTAATGAAATATAATGCAGAAACATAAAGCTCATTCTTAGTACCCACGAAGCAACTTCTAAGCAAATGGCAAACTGTTTGAAATCTAGAATTTTCTTTAGCATTAATGTAAATTTTGCTACTCATTTATTTCTATGTAATATCTTTGGTATACACGCGCCAATTAACCATGACAGGTATTTGGGTCTCCCCTCTTTTATAGGGAGAAGCAAAAAAAAGACTATTTTTGTTTTTCTATGGGATAAGATGTGGAACAAGATCCAAAATTGGAAGAATAAATATCTTTCAAAAGCTGGCAAGCAAATCTTAATAAAATCCGCAGCTCAAGTTGTCCCTATGTTTTGTATGAACGTCTTCCTAATTCCCACATCGCTTTGCAACAAGTTGCAACGCATGATGAATTCCTTGTAATGGCTTGGATTTTAAGAAAGGGATAAATTGGTTGAGATGGGATAGAATGTGCTATGGTAAAAAAGATGGTGGTCTTGCCTTTAGAAATCTTCATTGCTTAAATCTGGCCATGTTGGGGGAAACAGGGGTGGCGTCTGGGTACTATGACAGACACCCTCTCCTTCAGAAGGCTCAAAGCTAAATACTTTTTTAAGGAGGATTTTTGGTCTGCTAGATTGGATTCCAATCTAAGCTTTACATGGAAGAGCATTGTTTTTGCAAACGGTCTATTGAACTAAGGAAGGAGATTAAGGGTAGGGAATAGGCTGTCAATCAGAATTTGGTATAACTCATGGATCCCTCGAGAAGGTGCGTTTCTAGCTATAAATGCCTATGGGCATGCTGCTGAAAGCGAAAGAGTATGCAACCAATTTAGCTCAGATGGAATAAACTGGGACTAAACAAAACTCCTGGACTTATTCTCGACGGATGAAGCAAATATCATATCAGGGACTCCTATTAGCCTGACAAGAAGGTAGGACAAAATCATTTGGCATTTCAGTAAAAGGGGCCACTACACAGTCAAATTCGGCTACTATCTAGCACATAATGAACACTAAATTAACACTGGTTGGGAAACACCGCCTCAATGGACTAGAATTTGGCATATCAGGATCCCACCTAAGATCAAAGACTTCGTATGGAGGGCCTGCTAAGGCATACTACCAGTACAAACCAATCTTCTTATAAGGGGTATTGTTGGAGATCCATATTGCTTTAGATGTCATTTAGAAGAGGATACTTTGCTCGCACTTCTATTCTACCCGCGTGTTCAAGAATGCTGGAGGTTTTGGGGGTCAAGGGTATCGATGGAGCATCTTTCCTTGAACCAATATGTTTAACAACTCCTAGAAGAAGGAAACATGGAAGCTGTTGAGGAGTTCTACGTACTATGCTAGTGGATCATGGGAACCGCAATAACTATATATGGAGAAACAATGATCTCTCAGCACGGCTGATTGTTGCAGAAGCAAAGAAGCAGCTATGCAAATGTAAAAATGCAAACTCCAAGAATAGACAAGGCCCTCACACCTTTCCCAGTGGGAACGATCCCTATATAAGCCCTCATACAGAGGATGGTACATGGAGGTGTTACACAGATGGAGCAGTGGACTCAAGGGCAAACAGATCGAGTTTTGGTGTTGACATACAAGATACTGCAGGGGAATTCATTCAAGATATCTTAGGCTCTCTTATGGGTACCCTCCAACCATAAATTATTGAAGCACTCGCCAACAGAACTGCTCTTGCCTAGATATAGGAGAATTCTCACTAAAGGAACTACCTTGACTGATGTTAGAGTAGTCCTAGATGCTATCAACTCAGATAACTAGATGCTATCAACTCAGATAAGGCTAATTCCTCTGAGTATGGGGTTATAATTCAAGATTGTAAGGCGCTCCTGTTAAACAGGAAGGATATTTCTTGTACTTGGATCAGTAGACATGCCAATGTGGAAGCCTATTGCTTGGGAAAGGCATCCACTCATGTTTTTGGCTGTCACTTTTGGGGTTCACCCCTTCGTCTTGATTTGATTTAATAAAGTTCATTTTGCTCACAAAAAAATAGACCTATGTAGATGTCAGAAATTACATTGAGATTATTTTATATAAAGATTCCATCCATACACCCAAAGAATATGCTTATATTTCTCAAAAAAAAATTGCCTATTCTTTATCCACTCCTATTTTAGTGATAAACATCCATCTAAACAAAACAGTTAAAACCTACATTTATGAGACATTCCGATTTAACTTAATTTAAAATCCATCTAAAGTAATAAGATACTAGAATTTGGAAAATGTTACTTAGTATAATTAACTTAATGCAAAAACTGCAAGATTTACTTTTACAGTTATATAAAGTATATATTAGCTTGTTGCTCTTATTTGATTAAAAAATTGATAAGTTAATTTAGTTTTTCATCAATCATTTTGAAGTAAAAGACTCAAACTTAAAGTAATATTCTTCTATGTCTTTTTATATGGATTATCATTTTTTTTTATTGGGTTCATTTCTTGTGATTGCATCATACCAACTTAATCCTCACTTATATATATATATATATATATATATATATATATATATATATATATATATATATATATCCTCTAGTCTCTAGTTATTTTTTGTGCCTGTATGTGAATTAGTTAATTTTTGCTGATTTCTTATTACAGTCAAATCTTGTTTTTATTGAATTTCTAAAAAATAATGATTTTGGTCTTAATTTTGTAAATATTTTTTTCAAAATGATTTCCATATTAGGTCTGTTAATAAATAATGAATATAAAAAGATGAGGTAATCAGTAATCTATAGTTGTTATAGTTGTTTTATAAGCCCTAAATTTTTATAGGTCCAAAACGACTCAACTCTTGCTACCAAAGTCCAATGAATCCTTAGTTACACATAATTTAATAATTAAAGTTGCATCAAATTGTTGCAATAATTAGTTGCTTCAAATAATGTGGCTCTACTAATGGTAAGTTACTTTGAGAAGTGCATTTCAACCAATAGCAACTTATCCTAAATACAAATTAATTAAAAGGACTATATCAACTCAGTGAAATCATAATGAACTCACCTTTCACTACTAAAAGACAACACTATAGAGACGCACAAAATTCATGTTTAAATCATAAAAAATCTGTGTCTAACTAAATCTAAGATGAAATTAGATATAAATATATTTTCATGTTGTAAACATTGGTCACTAAATGTTTAGATATAGAATTATGGATTCCATCTCAAAATTGACATAGAAAAATTCTGTGTCAGATTGTTAAAACTTTCGTCTGAATATTGCAACTAAAGTCATATTCAAGATTTGATTTATTATTAGAGACAAATTTATTTTATCTCTAATTTTGTGTAAAGAAAACATTTTTGGCTCATATCAAAACTTGGATTAACTGATTCCGTATCTAAATTTTATATATGAAAATTATTCCATCTTAAACTGACAATTGGATTATTATCATTCTATTGCTAATTTTGCCTGTGATTTGGTTTCTAAGTCATTTTCTGATTAAAAATTAGATTGTTCTCTTCCCTTATTTCATGTCTAATTTATTTTTAATTTCAATAGTTATAATTTTATCTTCTACGAATTTCAACTAATAAACAATCATTAACAATAACAATAACAAAAATTGAATTAGTCATATGGTATCAAGTAGTACAATACAAAGTTTCTAATGTACTATTCAAGTGTTATCAGTTGGACAATACAACAATTTTAAAGTAAATGAACTCACTATAATTTTTTAATCACTATACAAGTTTAATATCCCAAATATCTCTTAGCTATCAGCCTCTCATACTTATCGTGGAAAAAGAAATATTGTAACATATAAGATCAACTAGACATATAAGACAAACAAATATAGAGTAAAAAAAAAAAAAGGACATAGTCTTCAATCCTCTTTAACTAGTATTTTGATGAAGTCAAAGTTGTGCTGCCATTGGTTTTCAATTAAGAAATAAAAAAAACTAGGCAAGGAAAAACTGTGCAAATTTAGAGCACCAATGTTCGCAATGATCCCAAAGTATAATGCAAACATCCATCCATACATACATATATAAAACGCAAATTCATCATGGTGCTGCTTAGTTACTATTAGCATAGTGAAAGATAAACTAGAAGGATCCTTTTAAAGACTACAAAATATACTTTAACTAAGGAAAAAAAAAAAAAGACAAACAAAGAGAAAAAATAGTACTTCATTTCCTGCCTTTATCATAGGTTCTACTAACTAGTGCTATAATTATACTTCATTAAAATATAGAATAAAAATTGCTTTTGTTTCACTGATATAATCAAGAGAATGGTGTGCTTTGAAATAGTACTTGGGAGGTACTATAAACAAACAAACCTCGCTTTGGATTAGTCATGAGCAGTGGCGAGAATAGGAAAAGAAATTGTAAAAAGAGGGGGATGAGCTCTGATATACATATACTATTTTATCAAGGATTACTTTAGGCTTAGGGCTAATTGCACTCCTAAATCCACATGTACGATCTAACCCTAGTCACAAGTTATCAAGTGAGGCTTTTAAAATCCAAGTTTGAATTTGAGCTAGAAAAAAGCTCAGCTGATTTCCTGGTTAGACTTTCATATTCAGGCTTTTATTCACATTTTTTAGGGTCGAGCCTATCAAGCCAACGGGCTTTTCAAAGTCAAGATCAAAATTATTTGCTACTTATGACTTGAGATAAATATCAGAGCTAATTGTTATTATTACTTGTAAAATTATATATAAAAAAATTGTAAATACTAATGAGTTATTGTATTGGTAAAAGTTTTGGATAAGGGTATTAGTTTTAATTTCTTTACCCAAATGTCACATTACACTAAGTTTTTCTTTAAATATTAAGTTTTTCTTATTAAAAAAAATATTGATTCAGACTTTTCAGACTCAAGACAAGCTTTTAAAAAAGCCTGAGCCAAACTTATTTTACCAAATGGGTTTTTCTAATTGGGCCTTTTTGGTTCTAACTTTATCTTTTCAGACTGAGCAAACTTTTTAAGTTATGATCAGGTCACAAGAAAACAAAGTTAATAGTTCTCAGATCTAAATCCTAAATATTATTCACAACTAGAGAGCTTTCAATTTCCCATAATGCAATGGTTTTCCAGTAGATAGCTCAACATTTTGTTTAATTTTTTGTTGGCATATTGCATTTTGACAAATGGCCAAACTAAAAAAATAGTCTCCCACTAATTTCTTGTTGAACAGCTTAAAGAAATAACAAAAATAAAAAAAGTTGTGGCAATTGGATTAGGCATGCTATAGGCTCCAACCTAGAGAAGATTAAGAACATTACAATAATAGATAGGCACGAATAAACAAACAGTAATCAAGAGATCAGTATGCAGTTAGCTTTGCGTTAAGTTAGGGAGACCATGATATTCAAAACTAGAGTATAAGAATAATCTTGAAATTCACTTTCCATTCTTTGACATGTTATGTTAAATTAATCATTGTAGTTAATACATATAATAATAATAATAATAATAATAAGGTTCAATCTATGGTGCATTCATAATTTTGAGTACACCGATGCATTCATGAGGTGGTGGAACAAAATTTTGCCATATGTTGTTGACATTTAAAATTGTTAATTACTAAATACTGACTGTATATAAGTTTTTGAATTTACATGTTAATCTATATAGTTTTTTTATTTTAAATATTAATTCAAAAAATAATCATCTTAAAATTATGTAAATACCTTATAATTGAGTGCATTAGTGCATTCAAAATTGTGAGTGCACCTAAGATTTTATCTAATAATAATAAGATACCATAGAAAAGTTAAATGCTCATTCTAGGCAACTAAAAAAGAAACATTCATTAGTGTGATTCTCAAAAGCATATTTGAATTAGAAGAAAGTTTAGCATATAATTTAATCATAACATATATGTGTAATTGTAAAATGGATTAAACTAGTAGATGTAACATGAAGATACTAAATAAGTGCTCCCCAATTTGGTGGTCTTGGTGGAGGATCAAGCTTCATAACCTTTGCTTCTAATGCCTTCTTAGCCTTATAATGAAGGACATTCTTCACTATGATAGGATCATCCTTTGCCTAGTCAAGATCTATAGATATAAAGGCCTTTAATTATAGTCTCAGCTAGTGATAGTGGTTATCTAGTAAAGTAAAAGCTTATATACTTTCCTCTCCCATTTTCATATAGTTCAAATCTACTAATATTACTTTTCTTATGTTGATATTAATAAATTATTTTATATCTAATAAAAAAAGAGTTAACAGCAACCAAGTCAACATCTTCAATTTCATCAAGTATAGTATGGAAAATTTACCTATCTCGATGGGTCAATAAAACAACCATGATGCTTTGGAAAAATTTGCTCTTCCTTCTTTAGGTCAAGAAAGGAGACAAAAGGGCATTGTAAGCATAATATCAGAAAAGCACGTTAATAAAAATCTACAAAAACAAACACATTCCTCAGTTAATTTAATACTAGATTGACTATTAAATATAAGGTAAACTTACATTTTTGGCATTATGCAAATTCAACTCATACAATTAATTTAACTACACAAATCAGAAATAATAAGAGGAAAGCAGTTAAATCATACAGCACCAAATAAGTTCATCTAAAAATATTATCCAATTCAATTGTTAAATAAGTTCATCTAAAAATTTTTTTTGAAGTACAATACAAATAATTCTTTTTATTGTATTGCATAACAAATTGGTCTTTCTTCAAATACAATACATGTTAAGTTGTAATTTTAACTCATTTTTAGTCTTATTTTAATTCTATTTTTAGTGTTTTTCTTAGGAAATCAAGCTATTTATATTTATTTAGGTTTATTTCAGGTTAAGGAGGCAATTTTGTTGAAATTGTTGAAATTTAGGTTGAATTAGGGCAAGGGCATGACATACACTGCTTATGAGTTAGATTCAAGGAGATAAGTCGTAGGCACGACTAAAGACATTGATTTTTAAATTGAAAATGGGCAGTTCATCTTCTCTAATAGATTTCTCTCTCTTAAATGTTAGGAAACATAGCAAAGAGCTTGGGAAGTTTCAGAACATATTTTAGGAGGGCAATTTCCATGTTTTTATTAGGAAAAATTAGGGGAAAATCAAGGAAACTGAAGGATTTTAGTTTTTAGGTCATTTTCTTTTCTTTTGAGAGCACACTTTTAGATCGAGGTTTTTCTTCTTCTTTTTCTTCTTTCTCTCTCTCTCTCTCTCCTATGAACTTAGTGAAAGAAAGCTCGAATTACAGTTGTATAGATGGAGTTTTAGCACGAATTTTAGATGTTGATGATTATGGGTAGCTAAACTCTATATTCGAACTAAGGGATTTTGTGTGATTCCTTCAATGTTGTGAGGCTATCTTATCTTTCTCTTATCTTCTTAGTTATTTATATTCCCATTTTAACTACTTCATTGTGGGTGGATGAATGATTTGAGCTCATTGTTTATTTTGCCCATAATTGATTGCACGCCAATTGGCCGAGATAAATCCATAATTATTTATTTTGACCAATGTAAGTGAAAAATTAGTGTTGAGATTGTTGCTTTTTCTTTTACATTAATGGAATATGAATGCTAATTTACTAAACATGCTTCATGCTTTAATAGTTTAAAAATGGTGGCTTTTCATTTTTAAAGCGGTTGATCAATTAAATTCTAAATGCATACTTAGAATTGTTGATTAATTAGAGGTTGAATTAGGAGCTTCTCTGTCACACCTCGAAATCCCTGGAGTGGGACCGGCACAGATCACGAGGAGATTCCCCTGACCTGTAAGCCTAACACTAGAGGGACAATCATCATCATACCATTCCAATCCCTATGAATACCGTTTGCCTTAATATATATATAAAGTGAGAATTTCAATACAAAACGAGGAAACTTATAGAAACTTTGGCAGCACCTCCCCAATAAATAGGACGTTCCAAAATTTCTACAAGTCTTGCAAGGCAATACATAAATAGGGGAGCTCCGCTCCCACCATCCCAATCCAATAATTTACAACATGCGACAAAATGTGGCGGGTTCAGCTGTGGTCACAAAATAATCCCAATATACAATAATGGCTACCAATCTAGATATATATACATCCCAAAAAGATCGCCATCAATATCATCTAACAAAAGAGTACGCCTCGCACCCAAACTAAGCGGCTCACCACGGCTCCCCATCAGTGCTCCACCGGCTTCGGAAGGTCGTCTATCTCCCTATCTGGGACTAAAAAAATTTTCGGCAAATAGCACCCCAAGTCAGTAACCAATTTCATATATAAACAGAAATTTAACATAATCAAGACTTGAATACAACACAATAAAGTTTAAATATGTTTTCTTGCAATTTAACAATTAAGCTAAATAACCCACTTTTCTAAAACATTAAATCAAGAAGTCATTCACAGGGAAACAATCAACTTATGAAAATCATCCGGGGGAAAGACTGCTAAGAACCCACAGGCGAGGATACACAATCCTCGAGGGCAACTAACCAACAGGTGAGGATACACAATCCTCGGGGGCAACTACCCAACAGGCGTGAATCATATCTCACGAAGGTTTAACATCCGTCAGCCCTCCCAACGAAAAGGAATTTAAGACAAGCATGAGGAAGAAAGATGGGAAATATGCATGAAATCATTAGTGTTGTCAATAATGACTATTTAAGTGATCACCCCTAACTGTACACGGATTCAATGATGTACACAAGGTCATTCCACATATCCAGCGAAACCGTTAATTCTATACTCGAGTTCGATAAAGTATAATCATAACCACATTTGTATTATACTCATAAAACATTTCTGAGCAAGACAAAGTAAGGCATAGTAAAAGTTTTGGGGGGTGCTATCTGCGCACCTGGACTTCGATTGTCACGAGCAATTCGCTGCCCTCCTAGGGTGCCGGAATCACTCTTACAATTCACCTGCACCAATGTTCATGCAGGAATTAATCGTCTTCCGGTTTATTATCCCAATTTAGGACCTAACCCCTATCTCCTTAACTCCATTTCTATCTTTCCCAAACTTGTGGCAAATTTACATTTTCTGCCCAACATATTTTCTAGATTTTCATTTTAGTCCCTTATTTCAAACCCTAGCCTCCATTCTAATGCAATTCAAGACAATTTATAGTTCTCATGCCCACCAACTTAAAAGTGTTAATCTAGAATCAATTTGAATCTATTACAAGTCAACATTTTCCATTTTCTCAAGAACCCAAAATTTTTGAAAATTTTCATTTTGGTCCCTGTCAGCCATTCTTCTTACAAGAAACCAAAATTCATGGTTTTGGAGCTCAAATTCATTGTATAAGTGCCAGAAATGCTACTTCTAACCTCAATCTCAAGAGAAAATAGGTAAAAACGTACCAAATTCGTCTAAAATTGCCACTGTTCGAGCTCCTCGGATCCCACCGAAAAAACAGCCCCACCGAAGGCCAACCAAGCTCGAACCCAGGTGGAAATGGCCGGCCAAGAAGCAAGGTACAAAGCCCGTCTAAGACTCACTGAAAAATCAGCTCACCGACGGCCAACTAAGGCCGCGATTTCCACTGCTTCCTGCAATGGCAATGACGGTTTCCAGCCGAAAAAATGGCGGGGTTTCACCGGTGACTGGCTGGCGGTGCTCAGGGAAATGCAGCTCAGCTCCGGCAAGGTTGAGGCACGGTCGCGGTGGCTCTTCGGCTACAACTCCATTAACCTTCCTCTCTGCGTATTCCTCCAGTGGTTGTCGTGCAAAACGTTGAAGCTAGGGACAATTCTGTAATTTTGCTGTAGGAAGGGACACGTGGCAGCCTCAGAAAAAAAGAACAAGGGAGGTTAGCTTTCCAGTATCAAACCCACAACCTGAGGAAATGCGGCCTGGAGCCTGACCACTGAGCCAGCCTCAATCTCGTTATATTGATACACATAACAAAACAATATACCATTAGTTGAGTTATTTATCCTAATTAATTGGGTTATTACATTCTCTTAGCCAACATACTTAATAAAGCCTAGGTTGCTAAAGTGTTTTAATAACCATAGCCATTTACTAAGAAAAAAAAGAATTTATCTAGAGTTGTGCCCATGCCTAAAATCAACTGAAAAAAAAACTATACACTACCTTCTTAGTTATAAGCTTATCTCTCATTAAAGTTTCTTTCACTTTAACTTACTTTAAACCTTAATTACTTATTCTGAAATTACTTGTTTAATATTCTGGTTTAATTGTTATTAATGTTGATTTTAATTTGATAAAACCCTCCCACTTTTTCCAATCTTTTATGCATTGTTTTTTGTTGTTCTTAATTATTGGGATTGTCAATCTCTATGGATTCAACCCTACTCATTACTATTATAATTTAAATATTTACTTGAGAGCAAGTAATTTTATTTTTTATAGATTCGACACCCATCAATACACTTTTAATATTTAAAATCATAATTCTCACCCACTTGCTATTATAGAGTTATGTTTGAGTATATTAGTCTTTCTCTCTAAGCTATTATATTTCTTACTATTTGACTTTTGTATCTTTTTCAACACATTATATTTTTTAAGTTTTAGATTCTTAAACCTTGAGTTTAGAAAAGTGTTTATGTAGCATTTTACTAGTCATAATTTATTTCATGTTAGATATATTTCTTGTTCTATTAACTAGTTGGTAATACGTTTATGGTAAAAAACCAATTTAAGACAAACAATTTTTAAAATATTAAAATAACATATGCTTAATGTCACGATCCAATTTCATTGGCTTTGACTAGCTCATAGGCTAAATCAACTTAATCCAGTTAGTCTAAAATAACATTTTTGTTTCATTTTTTATGAAATATCGATGATACACATTAAACATGCTTTGAAATATAATTCAATAGTTTTACAATGATATTAAACCAACAAACTTAATAATGTCTCACAATATATACTTAGTATGATAGGGAAATAGCCCGCATAAGGCTTGCGACATTTCATAACATCTTTAAACTCCAAACCAACAAATATCTAGTAGTCACCACCTTAGAGTCAAACGTACACTGTGATTAACCTAAAATAACATACCAAAAAGTCTGGACAATAAGAAAATTCCCATAACAACTTCACTAGCACTTACTAATATGAAAAATATTATAGATAGAGGTGTAAGTCTACCACTAACTTCACTAGCACTTACTAATAAACAGCAAGTTTTGACAAAATAACAATATTATTTCTAAACTTTATAATTTTATATGAAGTTGGTATTAAGGAAAGAACCAAGATCATCATACTCATATTCCTTTACCATATATGTTTCAATAATTCATATTATATTATTTTATCAGATACGTCTTAATATCTCATACATGTATCCTTTCACTGGATATGTCTCATTAATTCATGCTCATATCTTTTCACCGGATACATCTCAATATCTCATATTTATGTCCTTTCACTGAATATGTCTCAATAATTCATACCTACATTCCTTTATCGAATACATCTTAATAATTCATTCTAACAAGGTGCACCAAGACCGTTACCCGCTAACGGCTATGGGGTTCTTACATGAATTCCATCTATCCTTTAAACTATAAAATCCATTGAATTGTATAAATAAGATACATAAATAAATAATTTTATTTAAACATATTTACTACCATAAAGTAATTTAAATAAAACAATCTTAAAGATAAAATAAAATAAAGAGCGGTTAGGAAAGAAGTAACAATAATATAAAGGATTAAAATGTAGCTTGCATTCAAATCACTTGAGAATCTACATATCATTGGCATCTATACCTCATTTGTCAGATATGGAAATCATAAATCTTATATATAATATCTATTCAAGCCTAAATCAATTAAATTAAATCATATTACTAATATTGCCAACCATATTTCTAGGAGCAAAAACTAGGAATTTTCCTTTACTCATATTCCCTTAATCAATCTAAACACTAATTATAACTACAAATCAGACAACCACCTACCAGTCAACCACTTACCGGTCAATTTTACCCGTCAACCATATACCAGTCAACTCTATTAGTCAACCATAAATCATTAATGCAAAAATACCATTTATACTTAGAAGTGGGAAAAATGTAATGCCTAAAAAAATATTACTTCTCTATAATTTAAAACTTTATGAGTGTCTAGTCTTAATAGTAATAATAATAATAATAATAATAATAATAATAATAATAATAATAATAATACTCTTGATAGTTAGGAATCCCCTTTGTGTCTTAAAATTTATTGTATATTTAGTTTTCACTTTTTCGAGTCCAGATTGATCCAAGAGCCTTTAGCATAGTTCATGTTCCAGATAGGAAAAATATAGTAATCTCACATTCCAGTAACCATTTAGGTGGTATAATCTTACTATAGATCTCAAAAGTTATAGGATAAATTATTTTGCTAAGGAACTCATGGGATCAAAATTAGTCATTTAGGAAGTATAATCTGTCATAAGCTTACTTGTACAAAGTTTATAAGACTCTATAAAGGTACTATTAAATTTCATTTTAGTGTCTTAATTCTATTCAATTTATTAAATGGGATTCCACCGCCATTATGTGCTTAATATGTTGAAGTTTGTTGTATAAAATATATCAATACTTTTAAAATATTAGTTTAATATATATAATCCATATAGAAATAAGGTCATTAGATATTTTATCTGAACCAAAATGCATATTAAAAATATTCATTAAAAAAAAAAGATACTGAATAATTTATATGAAAACATATTTATTAATACAAATAACAATTGGTGTTCTACAATCTATTACATGGTTTAATTTCCTCTATAAGATGCAGAGCATGAAATAAGGAAATTAAAAATTGGACAAGAAAATAAAAATATTCGGTAAAATAAAAAGTACTACTTTACTAATTATACACCCCCAGTAGATATCAGTAGTAGAGATTTCATATTCCTACAAAACAATTTCGATTAAAAAGGTATCTACAGACAAGTTAAAATATGAACATCCTACCATGAACTCTTTTTCTTTTCCTTTTTCTTCACTTTAAATGTGAAAAATTAAAAAATGTCTGTGCTATTTATGAAAATTTTTAAATTACTATGTAAGTTACTATTTAGAACTATACAAATAATATCAAATGCGTTTTTCCTGACAGCTTACTGTGCAATTACTATGCAATGGTTAAAATTATATTTTTATCTGACAAATATTTATCTTTTCATTTTAGTCCCTCAAAAGTTAAAATTATAATTTCAACCCAAAATATTATTTTCTCCTTTCATTTTAGCCCATAAAATTCTATTTTATTTTTCTAATGTTATTCTTAAAATCTATATTTATATTTGAGTTATTACACTTAATCTCTTAAAAGATATTAAAACAAAATAACTATATTTTTAAAGGACAAAAGTAAATTCACTTTTTTTCCATATAGCATAAATTGTCTTTTTATTTTCTCAGCTTTTCCAATTCTTCATTTTTCCACTTTCACCATTGAGGGCATAACTCGGAGAGTTTGTACTCCAGTTGGTCTGCACTCAGCAAACGTGTTGCTCTTTTTTTCTTACTTCTTGTTCTTGCTCTTCTTTATAATTAACTTAACCCACCATCTTATTATATAATAATTTCAACTAGTGCATATTTAACTTCACACAGTTTAATAGTAAAATCACGCAGAACAAATATAGTTTCATTAACAGGGAAAAAAAAAGCTCAAAATGACACATAGGTTCGCTTCGCAAATCTCTTAAACAAATTATCTTCCGACTCCGACATATTCGAAATCCTAGGAAAATGACATGAAAGTTTTTTAAAAAAAGGTTAACAAATTCAGCCAGCTTGCTCTAAAAAATCAAAGTAATCACACAAATAGGTCATCTTTAACTGGACATCGTTGCTACTGCAACTAAAGCAGCAACTCCAAGAGACACCAAAATTGTTCCTCGAACGCTTATCAAACTGACTGCATCAGAGCTGTGCTCGGCTGTCCTCACGTGATCATTGTCTTCCGATGATGAGTTGTCTTTATCAGCTTTCGAGGCTTTAGCCAGAATCAGCGCCGGCTGTGAAAAAGTAGAGTCGTCTGGCGGGAAAATGGTTATGCCAACAAATTTGGTGGTTATGAGCTGGGAATTGATTTGGTTGATGAGTTGAGTAGTTTTGAGGAGACGAATTATGACACTGAAAGATTTGGCCTTCTTGAGGATTCTGATGATGTCATCAATGGAAGAATCAGAGGAATCTGAAGAAGGTGATAATGGTAATGTGGGAACAGATGCTGGTGATGGTTTTGCTGGGGATTTAGGTGATGCAGCAGGTGCTTGGGCTAATTTGAATAGAATGAAGAAATACGCTAGAGGAGTAAGAAGAAGGAAGCTTGTGTCATCTTCATGAAAGTGAGTGAAAGCTTTAAAGAAGGATAGTGATTATTATCGAAACCTGTGACTGAAGTTCAATGCGAAGGAGGGTGTGGAAAAGAGTGGTTTTATAATGGGTAAGCAAATGATAGGTAGGTGAAAGTATACGACTATGTTTAGGTTAAAGAGATATTGACAAAAAAAGGAAATGGTCAAAATAAATTAAATTTATGTTTGAATTTTTTTTAAAATAAAATGGAATGATAAGTAAGAAACACCAATCTCTCATTGCCATCCAAAATAGATGTAATTGAATAGTCTAAAAAGTTAAATTACTAATTTACTTATATGAGAAATTATATTATCTTCGTCATCATCGTCCATCTCCCTAACTAAGTAATGATAACATTGAAGTTGCTATCACAATTAGGAAGTAATATTCTTAGTATCTTTTTGTAACTTTTATTCCATGGCCAACCTAGCTAAAAATATAATAAATATATTATTTTTAGTGACAATTCAATAATAAAATTCTACAAGACTCTTTCAAATTTCATTCATTTTTTCTATGAATTCATTGTCATAAAAGAAAAATACAAAAAAAAAAAAAAAAACCTCTTACTCTCTCCCAATCATTATAATGTATAATGAATTCAATAATAAAAATATTAGTAGCAATGTGTTTATTTAATAGGGACAATATTAAAAAAAATAATTTATAAGTTATTCCATTCCATTAATTTTATTATAACTTCTAAACAAAAGTTAAAATAGTCGCTCATTTCTCTCAGTAAACTCCCAAACAATATATTAACTCTAACTTTACCATTCCACTTCATTCCATTATATGTTATTTGATCATTTCATTCCATCCTCTAAAAAACCTCCTAAACATAGCCATAGTTATGAAATGAAGGGTATATGGGTTATCTAAAGGTGTATCTTATTTGTCATGGAAATTAAGGATGCGCATCAGGCAAATAAAAAGAGATTGGGGTGTTGTTTTGGTTGGAGATTTAGGGAAAATTGAGTGAGAATTGGGAACTTAATTGGGTGGGATCTGATAAAGATGCATATTTATTTAGAAAATATAATTAGTTTATTTATCCACACATTGCACAAATCTCATATAAAAATAGTCAGTTCTGCTATATATCAATACATTTTAATTTTCTCATTTACTACAATAAATTTTTAAACTTTGAAGAATAATTTATTAATTTTCTTGTTCACTTTAAAAAAAATTTTAACTTTGAAGAACTCTCGATTTAAAAAGCGGTTAATTAATTTATTAATTAGATACTTCATTATAGTTCTCTTTGACTTAACCAAAAAAAAAAAAAGAAGAACCTTTTTAATTTTCTTATTCACTTTAAAGAATTATCAAACTTTAAAGAATTCTCAATTTAAGAGGTAATTAATTAATTTATTAATTAAATACTTCATTATTTTTTGTTGTTGACTTCAAAAAAATATTTTAATTTTCTTGTTCACACCAAAGAATTCTCAAACTTCAAATAATTTTCAGTTTAAGAGGTAGTTAATTAATTCATTAATTAAACACTTCATTATTTTTTTTGTTAACTTAAAAAAATATGTTAATTTTTTCATTCACTCCAAAAAATTCACGAATAATTGATTAATTTTATCATTTACTCCAAAATTTCTCAAACTTCAAATAATTTTCTATTTAAAAGGCGGTCAATTAATTCATTAATTAAATATTCTATTATTTTTCTCATTAACTTCAAAAAAATTTATATACTTTATAAAATTTTTGATATATATATAAGAAAAAAGAAAAATTATCCCATAACAAGATAAGGATTTAATCAAATGAGACTTCTTATCGACCAAACGAAGCTCTTACACTAATGAGAGTCTACTTTATATATATATATATATAAAATAGATTTACTTTCGCTTCCAAATCCTTGTACTCAACTCAAAACCAAATTATGAGGTATTCATTATTATTCTACTAAGTCCAACTTGTAATACGGATGTCGTAAAAGATAATTTTGATTTTGAGCAAAATTTTATTTTTATCTCTTGTATATTGGATATATTTTTAATTTAGTTTTTGGATTTCTTCTCAATTGATAAGATATTTTTAAATTTGTTCATTCATGAAATTACCTTTTCATTTCACAAACGAATATTTTTCACCTACTCCCTCACAAATAAAATCGGTTTTAATAATATTCAACAAAAATTCCATTTTAGTCCCCTATTCATCCCCCATTTCCATTTTGATTCTTCAGTCCTTCAAAAATTCAAATTAATCACTCACTCAACCAGAAATCTTTCAGACTGGTCCCTCTGTGAAGCAACCATTTTCAGAATAGCTTATGTAACACGTTTAGTGCTGACGTGGCCCATTAAGCGTTGAGGTGGAAAAAAATTGTATATTCCTCTACCGCATCCCAATCCAGTTGGCTCTGAGACACCCAAATCCACCAGAAAACGTGTTTGTCTATCTCTTATCAAGGTTATTCCTCCCTATTTTGCATTTTCGTTACTTCCTATGCCTTTTGTTGCTTCTATCTTCTTTGTTTTTCTACTAATTCTTCTGTTATCCTCCTTTCTTCCTTATGGGCTCTCTCTCCCTCTCACTCATCACTTCTTATCTCCTTCTTTGTTTCTATTCTTCACGGCCAGAGACCCAAAAACCTTCTCCCTTCTCTTGCCTGCTTTATCTAACGCTCTTCTCTGCTGTTACTATGGAATATTAAAATTTAGTTTAGTAATTAATATTAAAATAACCATGCAAGAAGATCCTTAAATCGAAGCATTCGGTTTTGAAGAAACCCACTTGCAATGGGACCAATCATTTTTTGTATTGCGGATTTTGGCATTCGAAGTGTTGTTGTAACGGGAACAATCATGACAAACTCACTCTACAATTCGCTTTCTTATTTTTATGACAGATCAATTTATGATATAAGAACAACAAAGTGCATTTTCTTGGGTAGCATTGGAAAAAAAATCCAAGATGAAAGGGTGAAGAGAATTGAGGGGGAACTTACAAGGTGGCTGATATTGAGGGAAATAAGGAGAAGAATGAAGGCTTTGTTGTAAAGTCTTCTTCATTCCTCTAAACCAGTTCCTATGTTCTTCCTTGTTAGCCTCAGAACCATCGTTTAGAAGTTCCACACATCAGTTTCCATGTACTATGTTTCAATCTGCACTATCCTCACACCTTCACTGTGCCTTCCAGTACTATTCTTCATTTTCACACAAACAACACTGATCTCTTGGTATAAAAAAAAAGATGATAATATCTTTCTTTCTAGATTTAAGTTATTCTAAGTTCCTCTAAGAACCACTCTAGAAGATAAAATCTTACGTGCACTAGGTTGATTTGATTTAAGAAGATATCAATAGGAGATTAAAAGCTTGAATGAAAAAGCCAAATAGTAATACAAATAGAGAAGAAAGGCTTTACTAGAGAAGGAATTTGGAAGGCTAAGTTTAATTGGGTGTGTGGTATAGGTAATTTGGAATGTACATGGCGGATGGAGGGTGTTAATATATATAAATAAATAATAGTATGTGAGGTAATGAAAGTTAAAGAGAAATTAATGAATGGTGATACCTACCTTACACTACAAGATGGATGACAAAACTTGCAAACTTGCAGAACAAGGAAATTGTTACTAAGTAATAGAAGAATACAAAACTTATAAGAAAGAAGTAAATGGAAAATGAAATGACCAAAGAGAGAGGATGGGCACATAATATGACATCACAGCAAATATGAGGAATACATGGAAATAGAAAAAGACAAAAGGGGATACAAAGTACACCCTTGAACATAAACCTATGTTTATCTACAATTGGCTTTTTAGCTGTTTTCTTTAAAGCATTAAACGAAAAAAAAAAGGGTGAAACGCAGGAGGGACCCGCAAACACACTTGCTTTCATTTTTTCAGGGAAACACCATAGCCTTGGCTGGGAGAAAGCTTCATTTAAGCGTTGCTCCTGAAAGAGCCAAGAGCTTTTATGGCTACAGCTCTCAGAATGTGCTGGTGGTAGAATGCAGCAACTGCAGCCGTAAAGAATAGAAATAGAGAAGGAGACAAGAAGTGATAAGTGATAGGGAGAGAGAGCCCGTGAGAAAGAAAGGAGGATAACAGAAGAAAAAGCAGAAAAACAAAGAAGAAGCAACAAAAATGCAACATAGGGAGGAATGGCCTTCTTTGGAGGTAGACAAACACGTTTTCCGGTGGATTTAGGTGTCTTAGGGTCAGCTGGATTGTGATGTGGCAAAGGAATATACAATTTTTTTTTTCACATCAGAGTTTAATGTGCCACATAAACTGTTCAGTAAACTGTGGCATCACAGAGGGACCAGTTTGAAAGACTTCTGGCTGAGTGAGGAACTGATTTGGATTTTAGATGTGTAGGGGAGCAAAATAAAATGGGATAATGAGTGGGGAATCAAAATGGGATTTTGATAATTTTCTAGAACTCACAGGAATTGGGATATTGCTCTAGATGGCCCGGTCCATATTCACCTACCACCTAGTCTAATGGATTGAGCATACCTTTGATCCATTGGCCCAAAAAAAAAAATCGCTTTGATCCAATTATGTTTGCTAACCACTATATTTTGTGCTTTTTAATGCCCGGTGGTGAAGAATTTAACTCGAATAATTTTGAAAATATCTTCAATTCAAACTTGAATACTATAACTTGAAGGGGTTAGCCTCGTTGTTAGAGACAACGAGTGGAGTTGAATTTTAGCGGGATTAAACTTGTTTATTAAAAGAAAACAATTTTAGCTTTAAACGAATAAAAGATTGTGATCAAGCTCGGCCCATTCAATTAATTAATGAGCTGAGCTTAAATTTTCCGTGAATAATATTATAAATATAAAATAAAATACATTTATATGGATATATAAAAATTAAATAAAATAAAAAATTATGAACTTTTACACTACATAGATATATAATTTGTATATTATTAAATTTTATAAAAATAATTTATTATAAAATTTTAATATTGTATAAATTTTTTTTTCATCTATCTATAATTTTTCATAAAATAATTGTGATTATAATATATATATATATATATATATATATATATGTAATTCGTTGAGCTGTTTGTGAGAATCAGCTTAATATTAATTTTTTAAGTTTGAGTCATTCAAGCAAATGAGCTTTAAATACTGATCTTGCTCATCTAATGAATGAATCAAAGTACCCAATCCATGCTTTTAACAAATATTCACTTTCAAAATTTAGAATAAATTAACTTTATAATCTTAACATATAAAATAAATAGCATTCAATTAATAGTTTGAGAAATATGACTTCTTATAAAAGAAATCAATATAATCTTTAAGGTATTGGTACATTCTTTTGCTTCTAAAGACAAGATGTATGAATATTTTTACGACAGAATAGAAAGCTATGTAATTTGGAAAAGTAGTTAAAGAAAAAAAGACATATAAGCAAATATATCTAAAAGGATAGCGCACAACAATGCAGCTCAACACACCTATGGAGGTTGACCTGAAAAGCAATGCAAAAGGGAGGGGGAACCTTCGTTTGTGCTTGGGTTGGTTAATTTTGAAAGCTTTGGATCGATGTGATAAATGCAACAAGATCGCAGATAATAAGCATAAATAATCGAACAAACCAATGAATGCTATTAAAAAGACTATATTAACCCATGAAAAGAAATATAAAAAAGAATGGAATTGAGTATAAAAATGAAAATAAAAAAGAATGGTATAAGATATAATTACATTCAATATCAAACACCAATGAATGCCATTAAGAAGGCCCACTAAAAGAAATATAATATTTTTATTTGCATAGAACGGAGAGTCAAAGACATCTCCCTTAGCCTTCTTCATCTTCGATTCTATGATGGTTCTTCATCCAATATCTTCAAATTTCTTCTTCTCCTTGGACATTCTTCTTCAAAATTTTCCTTTTCTTTGTATTCACTTCCTATACTCAGGGGCTTTGTTTTTGTTTCCGGTCATCGCAACTGTACGTCTGGAAAGTGAAACACCTTTTGCAGTCAGAGTCCATAGACCACTATCATACCAAATCAGAGATGTAAAGGCCAGTCGCCTGTGAGATCAGAGGTGGAAGCTACACACCCTTTGCGGTTGATGGCAGAGACCGGTGACCACTGTTATATACTAGATTGGAGATGGCTGAGGCCAGTCACAGACGAGATCAAAGGTGGACGCCAAGGCCGGTCACTATAACACTTGCAAATTTTTGTTAGATAATAAACTATGGCTTAGTGGTAAGACTTTGGTGTCTAAAGTCTGATAGTAGGGGTTCAACACTCAACTTCCTCCTTTACTTAATTTTTTTGGTGCTACCACATGTCTTGCTAGGTGATTTTACCAAATTACCCTTGTTGCCTTTTTTCTCTTTCTCGATCACATTTTCTGCAGCAACTTCATCTTCCTTATTTTCCTTCTCTGCGGTGGGTCTCTCAGTTTGCACTGTTCTATCACTTGCTATCACTCTGGCCGGCATCTTCTCGTCACTGGTTGCTTGTTTTCGGTCATCATGGCTCAGTTTTTTTGCGACAACACCTCATTTCCACTGTTCAATGTTCGGCAGCTGCGGCAGAGATTTTAGGGATTTTGGTGAGTTTTTGCTTGATTTTTCATGGAAATGTTAGTGGTAGATTGATTTTACGTCCTTTCCTTTTAAATTTCAATCTTGGAAACATGTTTTTGGACAAGTTTTTTAGATTGGTTCTACTAGGGACCAAACCGGGTTAATAATAGAATTGAGGAATTCTAGAATTTAATGACTAAATCTGGTATTTTAGACATATGATTAATTGTTTTGAAGGTGAGATATGTATTGATGTTTATCTAGAAACTTGGTTGAAGGTGAAAGGAAGATTTAATGTATGGCAAATTGGGATGTAAGTGAATAATTGGAAATAAGAAATATAAGGAAGTGAAAATAATTGGATTAGTAGTGTTAAATTGAGGAGAAGTTAGAGAAAATTGAGCTAAAGCTAAAGAATGAAAAGTATATTAGGAATGTATGAATAGGGTTAGTTATGATGTGCTGGAGGTGAAATTTTAGGGTTAGCAATAAGGAGTATTGATATAAACAACACTGTTTTGGAAACCAAAGTGTAAGAATAGGCAAATGGCCTCCAATCCAGTTGAAATTTGGTATATAACATCATATCATGCTAAGGATCTAACCTGGAAAGTTTGGAAATTTTATGAATATAACTAATAGGGAATATAATATGAAATTCGTGGCTATTTGAACTCAGATTTCAGAACAGAATAGTTGGAGAAAACTCTATTGTTGGATGACTAAAAGAAAGAATTTGTACTTGAAATTTTTATTTTTGGTTAAAAACACGTATAAGAAGCTGGGTGTCAAATTTTACTAAATTTGAAATTGTTTTGCTAGGTGAAATAATGTCCAAAAAGTGGCAAATTAGAATTTTGGATAATATTGGACAACAGAGGAAGTTAACTAAAATTGGTATTTAAGAATGTGTTATTTTTCTAAAAGTTGTATGTTGATAATTTGACATCTTAATGTGTTTGCTTATTGGCAAAAACTAACAAGTATGATAGTATAAGTGTTATTAAAGATTGAATGCTTAAATGTGATATGCATGGATTATGGTGGACAAATAATATGGAAGGCTCTTTATTGGCATGTACTTGGTTTATATTGACATGTATGCAATTCTTAATATTTCTAAGTTAGAAAGACCTTAGAGCTTGTAATTAGAGAGTTATGGTCTATTTTGCAAATGAAAATAATACCATGCAATTCTTTGTTATAAGGACTTACTTTAAGAGTACCTTTCGAAGGTAAAGGGAGAAATTTGGAATAGCTAGAATTATTCCATCAACCAGGTAAACAATAGTACTCCCAATAGTATTATATGCTTAATTGCTTATGTCACACATTTTTGTGTATTTGGTTATGAAAAGGGCTATGTATGATCATTTTATTTATAAAGATCTAGAAATTAATTGTAAATTGTGCATAGAATGCGAAAAGAGAGAATGGATAGCTTAAACACATTTGACCGAAATGATTTAAAGAAACATGGTTCATTTTCTTTTATCGAATGAAAGATAATGTATCTTGAACAAATAATAGTCCCAAGCTGTTACTTTAATTATCCTTCTCAGGTTAAAGAGAAGAGTTCATTTGATACCATTTTATAAAGAATTCCTTTTATGGTCCTTTTCACTATAAATGATTGGAATTTATATGGAGTTAAGTAAATTGTATAGAAAAGGATATTATTTTAATAGAAATAACAAAAGTCTTATTCTAACAACATTGATATTGAAAGAAGAATCTAACCGTATTGATATTGAAAGAAGAAAACTCAAGTATTGCAAGTTCCTTAGATTTAAGGATGACTACTATAAAATGGATGATTTAGTGTGAGCTTGTGACTCATGACCATATGGGTGATTTACCTCAAGGGTTGTGTGCTCTCGACCAATAGTGAATAACCCGAGGGATACATATCCTCGACTGATAGTGATTACCTCAAAAGTTGTGTGCTCTCAATAGATGATTAAATTGCATGGGTCAAAAGTTCATGACCAATGCTTGATATTTTTTATAGTCCTCCTTTAAATCTAGGTTCTGAGCCAACCATATTTTGTACAAAAAGGAAGGTTTTGACATGTGTTTTAACAAGAACCATGTATATCTGATAGTGTATAGTATTCCACATTCATGGATATTGTTTAATGTTTCAACAGATGGATATGATATTATGGGTTGTATGCCTACTATAGACAAATTATGTTTGTGATAGTCCTCTTAATCACTGGTTATGATTTTAAAAAAAAAATTTTCTCACTTTTAATGTTGAACAAAAGCTATGGCTAGCAATTTTTCTAAAGCTTATTCAAGCTTTGATAACTTATAAAGTTTCACCGTGAATATCATTTACAGTCATTTATTTGGTACAGAAATAATCTTATTTATGTTAGGGCTATTGTATAATTATTCTCTTATTCCTCTCTACTTGGTTACATTACGTTATTATGTTTTTTTGGGATGCTACCTGTTTACTTTTACTGTTTCAGACAACCCAAACCAGAAAATGGGATGTAAGGTCACAAGTGAGCCCCTAAATTATTTTGCAGCGGCTGAGGGTTCTTTGTATGTTTTATATTATGATTCATGGTAGATATATCACAATGACCACGTGATTATAAAGAAGACCCCCAATCCTTTGTAACTATAATCGATTTAAATTAAGAGCTAAGTTGTCCTTATTGTTGATTGGTATAGGCTGACAAGCACATCATAAATTTTTGAGAGGTCCTATTTATAGGGGAGACTGCCAAAATTTCAACATAATTTAAGTCGGTAAATACCTTTGATGCATATGGTTGTTACCTGGGGAATTTATTATAGTGAATTTTGGAGCTATCTTGATGGGTGAGGTTAATGCTGACTGTTTAAAGCTTACAAAAGCAGGGTTATCCTTATTATCTGCACTGGTCACACTCCAGGTTTTGGGGTGTGACAATCACCATCGGAGCCTCAAAGTTGGCCACTAGCACACCTAGGGGAAAGTGTAATCTAGTTGTGCATTCCCCGAAAATGTACTAATTCCTTAGCTCTATAGTGGTATTAAACATTCCCACCCATGTGGAAGTCCAAATTCTTAGGGAGAGAGAATCCTAACATTAAATGAAAAGCAAACATGGGATGGACTAAGGAGGGGTTTCCATTCTCATTCCCTTAGTCTAATGCCACTAACCAAATAAGACCTAAAAGATTATACAACATTTATTGCTTTTACGATTGCAGAGGACAAAAGTATTTATAGATATGTTGACCAATTTAATCTTTTAAGTCTTTAAAAATTATTTTAATGAACTTTTGATTGTCAGACTTTGAGTATATGGTCGATTAATTCAACCATATTCAAATCATAATCTATCAAATACTGTCTATCGTAAAACCAATGATATCTTAAGGATGAAAATATTCATTGGAACAAGCTACATACAATTGCCAAAGTTCTAGTCAATTTGGATCTACCACCGTTATACTTTTCTCTTGCACCATTACTAGATTTTTCAATGATCGATCGGTAGATTAAGCTAGGTTGATTGGTTAATTACCAAGAAGTTGAAAGCATATAATATAAGTCTTCTAAATTTTATAAGCCAACAATTAATCGCACTTACAAAGGGTTGATAGGTGATATTTAATTTTTTGTACAACGACTACCTCCACTGATCTCTTAATTTCCAGCATATATATTGTCTTAAAGTTTCACATAAATTCATAAATACATATCCACAAAAATATTATTGAACTCTAGCTTCATTTGAACTTCAAACCTTATGCGATAAATAATTATTTCATTCAATGTTATGGGTGATTAAAGAATAAAGTGTCAGAAATACTATAGTGGAAATAAAGGTTATTCACATATAGAAATAATATTGGATACCTTGGTTCCAGGATTTATTTACAATATAAATTATAATCATGTCAATGTGACAATGAGCACTAAATAGGTTTAATAGAATTAAATTTACCAATAATACAGCACAACATAAATAAAATATGTGCAAAACAACTAGAAAATAAACACCAAAATTGAACGTAGAAAAACCATAAATACTGTGGGAAAAACAACATGACAAACTCTGAAAAATAATGCACTATATTTAGGATAATTATAAAGTATCTTCTCCACACTTTCTCATAAAAGAGGTAAATATAATATTTCCCAGTGAGACCCCTTGTATTCAAATACTATAATTTTATGATAGTTGTAGTATTAAGTAGTAATAGAGGTGATATCTAAAATTATCCTCGATGTATTTTTCCCTACACCATATCCTCTTTGTTATTTACTCACACTCTATATTCCTCTCACACTTGGATAATAACTCTCTAATTCACTCATTATGTAGTTGAATTCATTGTTGTTTGATGATTCAAATGAATAAGAGTAAGCTCCTATTTATAGAAGCTCAAAGTCACATATGACAGCAAACCATTTGGTATATTCTTCACCAATGGTTCACTTGCACATACATAGAATACATATTTCAAACTCACATGTGTAATATTTCAACATTTTTATCCTATGTTATTAGGCTTCATATTGTAGTACTACCAAATTTCAACAAGTAATCTATCTACTTTGACATTTAATATTTGATTGGATCTTACAAAATCAAATTTTAACAAGGCGGTTTATCTTTTTTGACTTTTAATATTTTGTTGGATCACACATAATCAAATTTCAATAAGGTGATTTATCTTTTTTAAAATTTAATATTTGGCTGCCCCTACACTTTAGACCAAGTAATTAAAAGATATCATTTCCTTTTCCTGGTGTTGCGAGAAATTGACGGTTTGACTTTTGACAAGTAATTATATTAAGCGGTTAAATCATTTTTTGGAAAATTTAGAATAAAATTTTGAAGTATGTTATAAATTATCTTAAATTTCTAGGTCTCGTAAAACAATAACAATTACCCAAAATATAATTAGTTCAACTGATAAGAGAGAAGACTATATCTTATTAAACTCGAGTATAATGTAACAAATTTAGGTATCCACTTTGGATCTACTGAAGAAACACAAAGACCATTGAACCATTTTAATTTAAACCAAAAAATATATAGTAACAGTTGGTACTAAAATATATGTTAGATTCATCTTGGCTTCTGACAAGAGAAATTGACTGTGTGCTGCCAACCTTAAGAGAACGGACCACCAAATTAAGCCAACTATTTAAAACGAAGAAACGAAGAAAAAGCTATAAAGGAATTTAGAAAGTAGCACAAGAAGAAAACTGGGACCAAATGCAAAGTCTTGATGTTCATCATTGGCGGTGAACCAACAGCTATATATGCATGCAAGCATTGGAGGCCAGATGTACGTTTTAGTTCAACACTCGGCTTCCGTTTCTTTCTCGTTTCAACCTTCACACTTTGTCTTACTCTCACTTGTCTCAGCATCATCAACATCAAGAACCAATAGCATCTCTCTTCACCTCGATCTACCTGATCTCATACATCCATTCTCTCTCTTCTTCTTATTTTTCTTCTTTTACAGACAGAAATGGCTTCAAAACACATTCGAGTTCGAAGATCACAGCGATAGAGAGAGAGAGAGAAGTAAGTCTACTGAGCTTTGTTAACATTTAATTCTATATTAATTACCTGTCTATATCTATACAGTTCTAGTGAGAAACAAAGATAGCTATTGCTAGCAGCACAGAGATTAGATAATATTAATTCAATTTATATATTTGAAGAAAATTAAAGAAGCTACATCAACTAATTAAAGCTATTTGAATATTACTGTGCCACTTAATTCCAGAAGCCTCTCGTTATTCCTGACGAGGGCGTGCGACCCAGAGAGAGCTGAGGGCTCGCAGACGATGAGAGTACTCGGCCATGGCCAGCAAACACCTTGCTGCTTGACGCGTCGTTAGGATCTGATGCAGACGGTGAATCGTTTGGTGCCGAAGATTATCCGCCTGTAAGTTTTTTAATTTTTTTTTTTAAATTAATTAAAAATTTGTCTGTCTCTCAAAATGATAGTATAAAATAGAAAATCAACTTCATGCATGTTGCTTCTGATAATTGTTTATTTATTTATTATAATTACGCATGGCATTATATGATCAGCAGCCAACCAGCAACAGAGTTTTGTAGGTGTTGCTGGGTGGGAAATTAAACTATAGCCAAAGTACAGTGTCTGTATTCTATATATGTCCAGCTTGAAACAAATTAACAAATAGGTCCTACAACTATTGATTACGAGAGGCATCCATAGTCAACCAAAAAAAAAAATGGAAACATTTTCTCACATGATCATTTTTCAACATCACGACATTATTTTCAACCGTTTGATTTTCTGTATCCAAATTGGCAACAGCATTAATGATGATAATCTATAACCACGGAAGGAGGAATTAGTTCAATTCATTCTCTGGTTAGTAATGTAAATTCTACAAATTGGTCAAATTACGACTGTTGGGTTTACGGATTAGAGGCTTGTGTTAAAGCTCTTAATCGTTATGATTATGGATTCTTCTAGTTTTTAATTGCCTATTATTTTGATTGGTTACATTTAGAATAGATTCAAGAGGGTGTGTTCTACGGTGACTTGTGAATCATTTATTCTCCCATGGAAATAGATAGAAGTTGGTGAACCAACCTCATGACCAGAGGTTCTACATAGAAACTTAGAACATTTAAATTACCTCCACTGTCAACCCATACTCAGTTTTTGGGACCTTTTATCCTTTGGATTATAATTAATATTTGATGGGTAACTATTAGGGCATCTTAGAATTGAACATGTTCACACTTTCATTGACTAATCATAAATGTCCTGTCAATAGTTTGGTAATAACTAGACGACAGATATGGCATGAAAGACATTTAGACGAAATGAATTTAATTAAGTGGACTATTTGGACAGGCTAATTAGCTAATAAGATCTTACACACAATATAGCATATTAAATTAAATTCTACTCCTACAAGTTATTTGAATTTAATTAAATCTAGGGTTGGTTTGAATATGTATTAATCTACCTCATCCAACTTGTCACTAAAAAGCCCCTAAATTTTTTTAAGATGAAATCAAGGCTAAGACAAAAAAATGAACATTGGGATACGAGCGTTTGTGGTTCAAAGAAGTGGTCAAAAAAGGGGGTTAGGGGAATGGTCTATGTGGTGTCTTTAAGTCAAACGGTTACGACCATGACATCATGCAGATATGGAGCTCAATGGGGTATCTTTGGATGAGGTTATAATTTTATATCAGTGAGGGACCACTGATCTGCCTTCGTGTCACATGTTACATTATCAAACACACACCTTGTTTATTACAGTTAAGTATTAACCTTTGAGATTAAATGAGTATCCTCATAGGAAAAAAAAATTAACCTATAAGAAACTATGGTTATACCCTAACAAGAATCATAAATGGAAAATAATAAATTATATTCCCATTCCTTAAGTCTGAAATTTACATGTAGGACCTTCAATTTATGGAGGCTCATGCGATTAAATTTTAATTAATTCTTATAATGTTGTATATATATTTCTATATATGTTCTGTTTAAATACTTGTACCAAACTAAACCGTAAAATGAACAACGAGTCCTTTTCGAGAAATTAACATATTGTCTCCCAATATCTAACGTGTGAGAGCGAAACATTTATAAATGTTTGTAGATCCCATGTAACTACCTCATGAGAGTGAGGCATGCATGCAAGGAGCAGTTCATGGGGTCGGATAGGTATCCTAACCCAAAGAGGAACAGATTCTTGTTCTTACTTGACCCCCACGAGATCAGTTACGGAAGCTTGATCATATTCGTGGGGGACCACAAACTAGCTAACAAGACCACATCAGATAGCCACAAAACATGTACCAAATTCAACATGCATTCACGATTGATGACCTTTTTACGTACCCACATATATAATTTAAAAGTCATATATACTAGAAGGATTGAAGCGAAAGTGATTCAAGTAATTAAGGTACCTGTCTGACGAAACCTTCGAGAGTGGAGAGCTTGTTCATGGCCACGGCCATCTGTCCCATGTAGTTGGCCATATTGGGGGGACAACTCAATGAATCTGATGTTATGGTTTCGGTAAGAGATTGATTCAGTGCTTCAAGCCCTTGAGAGAGAGCATCTTCTGCCTCTTGTGTAGATTGTTGCAAACCACAGATTCCCAGTATTTGTTGCTCGGTCAGGGGCTCTATTTGATTCAGAATGATCTAAAACACCATTAAATAAATCAAATTAATCAACATGTTTTAATCATGCAACACTAACTTTCATAGGAACTATTGATTTCCCAGAAATTCCAGGTGGAGACGTATTTGTTTTATTGATTAACTAAAATACAAAAGAAAGAAATGGGTATGGGAACGACAACTTTATTCCCATCAACAACGACGGGAAAGAAGACAAAGAGAGATAGAGACCCGTGCCACTCTCTTTCTCTCCTTTTGCTCTAAATTTCCGGTTCCAACTAGAGAAATTGGAGTGAAAGCAACGGCTTTATGGGAATGAAGCCTAACTCTACTCATTCCCGGAAACCTTCATCATTTTGATACCTTTCGTCATTAATTGAACACATTATTTTCATTACCCTTCTCAGATTTTCTTTGGTAACCCATACATATTGCCCCACCGACAAAACGGACTCCATTATATTTCAACTATAAATCCCCGTGCAAATATTCTTAATTTTTTCAAAAAAAAAAAAAAAGGAAACTGTAATTAAGCCTAACTAGTTCTCTAGGTCTCCTCCCCGACATAGCTTAGTATATGGGATGTGTAGAGACGTACCTTAATGAGTTCAGAGGGCCTGAATCCACCGATCCACATGAAGCAACGTTCAGCAGGGGTCTTCCACATGCCAGAAACGAGGTGGAATACGTCAGTTTTAGCCACAATGCTCTTGAGGTTCATGACTTGGTCATAGTGAGCAAGGCAGTTGTCCACGAATAGTCGAAGCTCGTTCTCGGGAAGATGCTCTTGAACTGCAGCTCTTAGCTCGCACACTAGCCGATGGTGCTCCTCCACCCACCTCCCATATTCCACGTCGAACATTGCAGCATCTGTAAATTCATTATTATTGTACACATAACATAGCATATTTATTTTACTTAATATTACATTTGATACATACATATATATATATATATATGATATGAAGTTTTGTTATGGTGTGCTATGGAAAGGACCTGAGCTAATGCCACCCATAGCGACAGGAAGGCCTTGCTCACCTCCCAAAAGTGCACCCGATCCACCAAAGAATATGCCCTAAAATACAACACCCGTTACTTGTCAGTGCAACTGCTGTTTCTTCTCATTATAACTTTACCAGTTGGAGTGTGGTGTCTATTTATAGCATTGAGTGATTGCCCGAGTTAAAGTTTTCTTACTTGAGTTCTAGCACGCTGTAACTCTTGTTCCAGCTGATTCAGCCTGATCCTACTTGACTCTAGCTGCTGCACATATGCCTGAGGCCAAGAATATTAATAATAATTATAATAATAACAATGATAAAAGAGAATAAATGGGAACCTTTGAAAAGTCGGCCAAAAAGGCGCGAAACACAATTGAGATTAAATTATTTTTCCGGGCTTTCACCTTTTTCCTAAGCCTGCTTTTCCTAGCTGCCTCTCTATTCTGAGCAAGTCTTCTGAGCGTCTGTGCATAACATTTTTCAAAAGCAAATATTCAACATTTATAATCAAGTACGGAAACCATTTTTTCTTTAGATATATATATATATATATATAGCTAGGTGGAGAAGAAAGGAAGGAAGGAGTAGTAACCTTAGGATCAGGTGTTTTGGGTCCTTCCTGTTCCGAACTTGAGGTTGGACCCTTGCGAGTGCTCTCCCGCTGCTACATGCACAGCGTAGGTTATTAGTTAGCAAAAATGATAAACTTACTTATATCCTATAATTAAGCTCAGAATCTCAGGTTATAAAGATGCTACCAAACTCTGATTCACGTTCTCTAATCATTCCATAACTAAATATATGGGATATATATGTAATTATTATTTATTATAACCTTGACGGCTTTGGCTGATTGATCAGGTGCAGAGGCGGCTTCGTTGCGCGGGTTAGCCAACTTCATGGACGGCTCTGATGGTCTCTTGGAACCACTGCTTTGCGGAAAAACTAATTCCATGCTAGCCTAACAAGTACCAATTACGACAGATACAAACAAGCCCGCCATAAAATATTATATTTTACCATAATAAATTAATTGAATTAACGAAGAAGCAAGCAAGAATCAAATAATGTAATTTGAGAGCGGGATTATTATACCTTTGATGAAGGTGGGTCTACGTGCATAGGCTGAGATGGGAAAATGTTTAGAGTTGGAGGCCTCATTCCTGACGATGATGAGTTCTCTGCTGAGACGCACACATGCACAAAATTTGGCAACATCAATTATCAATTATATATGACTAAAGGTCTAAGGTAACCAGCTAGGAAGCTCCAACAACTCTGAGAAAGAGAGGATTATACTGAAAAGAGAGGGTATCTTTGAAGAGACAGAATGATGGCGAGAGAAGGTGAATGAGAAACAAAGAGAGGGTAGGCAAGAGAGGTGTGAAGGGAAGAAAGCAAAGTCTGGGAAATTGTCATGCAATTGTAGCTCTGCCACCTCCAAACAGAAAAAGGAGAATAGTAGGGAAAGTAAAGGCAGAGGTAACCATACCCTATTCGATCGTACCCTTTTTCAGTACATGTGGAATTAGCAAGGAAATCATGACACCCGGTTTTGTTACATGTCATGATCTTACACCTCCAAACAACAACACTAGAAACAAATAAAATCAAAAAAGAAGAAAGAGAAAGAAAGGAGAATTTTTTTTTGTATTTTTGCTTATTTTTTAAAACTTGAATATCTCTACTCCATTTCTTCCTTTTCGCTTTTTTCTCCCCCTCTGCAAAGATCGGGTCAAAGGAAGTACTGGGGCTGCAGATATGAATCCACTGGACATGCTTTCCCTGTGAGCCAAACAACTCATCCCCCTCCGATAATCTCCCAAACAGAAACGAAAAGCAAGAGAAAAGTATATTCCTCTTTTTGAAAACCCAAAGAAATTTTGATGAGTGAGAAGAAAGAAAAGCTCACGTCTTTGGTCTTGAACATTAATGGAGGAGGGGTCCGCTTGTCCATCGAGATACAGAAGAAGGGCTTGATCCAATTCACCTAAATCATAAGCTCCGGAATCCTTGCCTCTGGTGGCACCAACGCATAGACATAAATATTTCTTCTAAAAATAAAGGAAAGATGAAAGAGAAAAAAGTTGTGGAGAAAAGTAGAGTATGATGCTCACAGGTAGTTTGCGGGGATAGAAGAGGAGGAAGATGATTGCATCATTCCGAAAGAACTTCGGTGATCTTGAATTTGATGAGGATGACGATGATGTGAAGGTGGTGGGAGTGGGAGTGGTTCCAGCTGATTGCTTGTTTCGTTGGAGGTCTTATTAACACTGAAAGCCATCGGAGATGGATGGACCTAGCTACAAGCTTTGTCTTGTTCTTCTGCTCCAATAGTTCTTCAAAACCCCATTAATGGCGAAACCGCCTTCTGTTTCTTCCACTTAAAATCATTTCCTCTTTGTTCACGGAAACACAGAGAGAGAGAGTCGGTTATAAACGTATAATCGAATAGCTAGAGAGAGAGAGAGAGAAAGGGGAATAGAGAATTGAATGCAAATTAAGGATATACAAAAGACAAAGCTTCTTTTTCCTTCACACCTCTCTTCTCTCTCTTAATTCTCTCCCATCCCTCCCAGTCGATGACTTTCTGTCAACTACAAAAATTTTCAGATAAAGCGGTTCTCTCAGGATATCCTGTTGATCTCTCTCTCTAGAAAACCTCAGAGAAGAGTAGGAGAAACTGTCCTAGTTTATTTAGAAAACCACTCGACACAGAATGCAAATACCACCTTTCTCTTCCTTGTCTACCCTTCTCTTATTCTATTGGGTGAAATTACCAAAAAGTCTTCCTCTTTCTTCAACTTTTACTATTGACATTTTCATGCAAACTTACACGTAGATCCCTCACCCATCCTTTCTCTATTGGATCATTACTTACCCCACTTTTGTTTTCACACTTTCTTTTCTCTTTTTTATTTTTCCTTTTAAAACAAAAATTGCAATTATGTTCCTTTTTTTTTTTGTCCTCTCTCTTTCAAATAAATTAAAACTATGGAAGCTATTTAAGTAATAAATTAAGAATTATTTCCGGAATTTATCATCTTGAAATCCCTTATTAACTTGGAGAGGTAACATTCACCCCTTTATGATTTCGAAGGAGATATTAAATTATATTCTCATGTCTTCTTAATAAAGCCCTCTAAGTATACTAAATTATTATTTCCTTAATTTTTAAGATAATTTATTTCAAGTTGAATCTTGCAAATCGCTTTCTGTTTTTCTTTTCTTTTTATGTATATCACTGTAACTCGTTTTCACGAGTGAATAATATCTATAAAATAATTACAGTCTTATGGAACTAGCTTGCAGACGTAAGTTATCTCTACACAATGGATGGTTGAAAATATTCTATTTAAGCATTGTTCCCACCTTGAAAAAAATTGACTTTGGAAATAGAAAAATTATATAGGAATATCACAAGAAGTCTCTGATCACAGTTTCCAGGCACAAGGTTACGAATTCAAGTTTCTAATTCCATATGTGAAAATGGCGTTCATCGCCCCTAATCCTTGAAGTATCCCAGCTTCCAAGCAAGAAAATAGATCACCCAATAAAGAAATATTTTAAAAATGTATATGATTTCTTTACACATGGGATTAATTTAAGATGGCTTAATTAGTTAAGGGAACAACATTGACTCAGGCGATCACATTTGCTATGTGAAAGCCATCACGTATTGTTTTTGGCAAATGGGATTAATTATTTAAGCAATCATTATTATTTTTTAATGTTAAATTCTATATCAATTTTCAGCCATTATTTGAAAAAATATACATACCCCACAAAAGTCAATACCCTCTTGAAATTCTTATGCCACGAGGTTTACAATTCCCCCAAACAGTCTTGAACCTTGTTGTTGAATATGTTTCACGCATGCAGTACTCTTCAAAATGTCTAAGTCAATATATTAAACTTATTTATATTTTGATTAGTAAGCGTTCCCATCAATTTAAACACTATAAACTTAACAATAAAATATAGAGGAAAAAACAATGCTTTTATGACCGTCCACCTGGATTACAAGTTATAACTTACAAACATATTCCTTTAATTCTAGCAAATTAAAGCCTTAATTAGCACTGATTAATATGGGAGTGTGGAGAACCATTCATCTTAATGAAAGTATCCAAATCAATAATGCAAAAAGATTAAGTGTTACACTAATGTGAAATAACAATGGAGTAATTAAATAAATTAGCGATGCCACATATAATAATTTGAATATTATATGCAATTATATATTAGATCAATTAATCGCTAATCTAGTTGAAAACAATGGCAACTAATTAGAAATGACTCAATGTAAGGTTTATGGAACAAATTATACAAGGATAAGCAAAATAATGAAAAATTAATTAGCTGTGCTTTATATCAATATCACATGATTATATATATTGTATGAAATTTGTCCGTACTACCCATGTTTAATGTGTTCATATGCTTCACAATTATCAATGTTCATACTTTATATGTAAAACTGAAGAGGAAACGACGCATATATGTTCATTAAATATTATTATACTAACCGCCGTTACTTAACACTTGGGGCGTATTTGGGCTTGTGGACACGTCAAACCTTAAACTATAGCTATATAGGTGTCAACACAGGATGTATCTTCTACTATGTTCAACAATCCACGTGTCACATTTAAGTTTAGCTTGTGTAAGGAGCCATAGGTGGGGCCATCCAAATTTCATGATCTGACGGCTATGATTTCGGGACCTGAATTTATTTCCTACTGAAGATCCTAGGGCCCAACGCCGTCCCCCTTCCCACTTTTTTTTTTTTTTTTTGTCTTTTCAACAACTCCAAAAACTCTCAATTCTTATATTTTTAATTAATTTCATCTAATTGAATATTTAATTAATTCTATTTAAATTTGGCTAGTTGGTCATGTTCTCGTAGATTCTCTCACATTAATCTCATTAGAACATTTATACTAGTTAATTACAATTATTAGTGAATAATTTTCGGTCTTTTACATTTAATTTTAGAAAATAAATTCTAATAAAAAATGCAAGTAATTAATTTGGGTTCTTTCGAGTAACCTATTGACAATATTCCCATCTTCGTAATCACAAATTTATTTTATTTATCCTTTTTTCTCCAAATTGAAGAAACTTAATAAATTGGCGCGTGCGTGGATAAATTTTTTTCTTTATCATGGAAGTGTATTATGGCAGAAATCTTTTATATGGTATACAGACCTTTTTGGCAGCATTTCTCTTTATATGAACAAGAAATTGCATTAACATAATTTATCATATGTCAATCACACATTCAAATTATCGCTCGGTTATTTGAAAGAGGTTCCCCCTAGATCAATGTATAAGACGCAAGCTAAGTATTTAACGAAAACAGTGTGTTGGAAATGTTCATATATGTTTGGCCAGGCATTAATCAATTAATTATCATTTTTCGGCCAAAGTGACTTTGCCCATTATTTCGACCAAAACCGATACAAGATACTAACGATTTTGTTTTCGATGGGATTAATTAAGTTAAAAAAAGAAGGTGAAACATGTTCCTCGGACAGGCTGATCATAATTAGATCAGTAAAATAATTACAATCTACTTACTGCCAACCAAAAAAACCTTTTAAAGCGAGCCAATTGAACACGGAGACTCTTTACACAATCATCAAATAATGAGGGTTAAAAATACACATGTGGATCTAATTGTCAATATATAAGTTAATATTTCGCATCAGTCTGAACTGTTAGAGTGAATTTGATGTACTTTCATTTCCTAGCATGTTAAATGTAATAATCATAATAAGAAGTACAACACATTATTAATCATATAACAATTAGTGCATGATAATTTGATTAAAACCAAAATGCTTTTGTGTAGTGCGTGAGAGAGAAAAGTCAGCACTTTATAGTCTACTATTTCATCAGACCAAAAGTGAGCCTTTAATTGCAAACTAACAAAATGAAAGGTTGCTTTGCCTTCTTGACTTGTTGGTCACCACGCATGTGTAAGAGATCGATCGTTTTATTCCAAGCTCAACTCATTAATTCATGGAGGACAAAATGCTATTATCACATTTGGCCTTCAGGAGAAACTTGTGTACTTCTTACTTCACGCATGTGACTTAACTGTGTGTGTTCAAATTGCCACAATGTGCATATATACAGAAATAAGTAGTGCTTCCTCATTTTCCATGGCACATGTTCTCTCTCTCTCTCTCTATGTATATATATATTGGTCAGATTTTTTTAGTGTAATTGTCTGCAATTTCTTTTCTGCTCACTGATTTTATTCTCTTTTTGTATTATATATTCCTCACGATATCTTACCCCTATAAATTTATAAGCTTGACTACTCAGGGTGAGACAAGACCAATAATTAATGTTATCGCACAAGTCAAATGAAAATAACATAATTAAGAAAGTCTACCCATTCAACGGATAGGATCAGACGTATATATCAAGCTGAATATATTGTTAATTGCTGTCTATGCTAGCTGACCTTCAACATCATAATAGTAATATATTCATGTGAACTTGAAATATCATTATAATTTAAGTAAATTAGCCCGACTATTATGCCTCTATGCATGTTACTTCACCTACCCCATCCTTGTTTTATTTCCCTATATTCTCACCCGCTAAATTTCTTAACGGTTTCAATTTGTCTACTTTAATGAAGAGTGTAATTAATGTTTGTGTTTTTGGTGAGAGAGAGTGTAACGTTCGTTCCAGTCATAAAACATGAATTTTATATTTGATTAATATTGCATATATATTTTGTCATCATACATTAAGAATTCTACCAATCCAGTTCAATTAAGCTCTTTTTATTTGGCCAAATGTAGTTCAATTAAGCATTTCTATTTATTTTTGGAGGTCCATATACTCTTAGGACTTATATTAATTATAACTAAGCATTGCAGAATATTAACAAAGGCTAGCACTTTCTTTATTATAATGACAATTGAGCTTCTTCTTCCAAATTGCTTTGGCTAATTTTTTAAGATTTCAACCCTAAAATGTCTCCTATATATATGGTTAATCATCCTATTTACGACATTTTATACACACACATATGAAAATCAATTTACATAAAATTATATATATATATATATATATATACACTATTGAATAACTTCATATAATAAGATGAGTTTTTTATTAAATTTATTATTGGATTTAAAATTCTAATTGTTAAATATCAAATCTACGAAATTTGACAATCCATATATCATAAAATTAAGATTCAATGAAATGTTTAAATATAAAGAAACTTTAAATTATTACATTACATCTGGAATGTATGATCAATAGGGTGATCATTCATAATTTAATGGTTGGCTTAGAAAAAATTAATTTTTCTAATGAAAAGTTGAGAGATATAAATATTTTAATTGTTACACGGGTTTTAATCAAATTGGTTAAACCGTCACTATCGGGGAGTTTTTCGTTTAAAATGATAATACTAAACAGCTAGATTTATATATAAATGTAAACACCGTAGTGCTAGCTTATGATTTGTGCTCCGAAGTTTGTTATTTGCGAAACCATGGCTAAATCATTTTTTTTCCTCTTTGGAAAGAGACAAATTCATTAAATGCTATAAAATAAAAAGGGGAAATCAGTGGTAAAATGGATTAGGTATATCAATTGAACATCAAAAAGTGTAAATTAGTTAAAAGAAATTGGCCTCTTTAAGGTGATTCGAGTAAGGACTTCACCAACTTCTTCATCGCCTAATTAAGTAGGTATTTCTGATATGATAGCGACAGACTAGCCAAATCAACAAAACCCAAATGGTCCCATATTTCCCATGATTATTTAAGTTGAATGGAAATTACATGTGAGAAATCCTAAAATCCAATTTGTCTCGATCGACATGTTCCACTATGAGAAAAAAATTGAAACGAAATTGCACATATATATGTTGGTTACTCATAAAACTTTATTTAAATGAAATTTACAGTTAAGCAAAACCCAAGATTTATTTTAGCTTCTTATATGTTAAGCTGAATTAATCAATCATATAGACCCAGCAAGAGAAATTAGTTTATTATAACTATTGCGATGTGGCCACTTCATTAATTTATGTGATTTCTGCAGAGTTTGTCAAATATAAATTTAATTGTTAATATATACGCCTTTTGTAATTTTAAATTAGGGTTGCTAGGTCCTCTTGTTTTCTATTCCCTTTGATAGGTTTATTACTTAGCAGTTGGGGTTCTCTCCTCTCTGTTCCATATTATATTCGTTGAAGATAAATTAGGTCACCCAATCCCATCCATCATCACAATCTAAGGTTCTGTGTATAAGCCATAGCATGCTTGGAACCGACTCATTGAAAAAAGAAATAAAAAAATATGGATCTTTAATTTTTTTTTTAAAAATAGTCTCAATAATTACCCTTCCCCCTTTAGGCTGTGACGCTAATTGAAATAACCACAAAATTATCAAAATGCTTAATAATGTTATTATTCCTAATCATTCGAAGTAAGACAGTCTATAATATATACAAAGATACATGATCTAAATAACAGAAATATGCTGAAAATAATACAAAGCTCAACAGATTCAAGATAATAACAGAGTTTCATACTGCTACCACACCATGCCACACCGAAAGGAGTTCAAATGAGGGATTAAAATACTTATAACTCTTCCCTTACTATCTTAAATATAGAAAAGCGTACGTATTGGCTAAAAAAATCATATGCAAATTTGGATTATAAATTAATTGAGGAAATAATGTAGCAAGGAAATATAGCTTCATTGCCTATATATATATATATATATATATATATATGGTGTTTGGATTAATCATGAGCATATGGAAATTAAATACAAGGAGAGAGAGTATCTACTCTTCAAATTGCATTTGTCTATGCATCTCTCAACAATATAAGATGCTATTACCTTGAATATAGACTTCGACCCGACTATATGCTAGTATGTGATGAATAATTTAAGAAAACTAAAGCTTAATTAGTCCAAAAAATATATATTTAAAACGTTGAAAATTAAGTTGCTTAATTTCTAAATATAAGTTCTTATTGATTATCCTATATATCTAACTCTTCGTCTCTAGTGAGTCGGTATATACGCCTATATATGATCAAGTTCAATGTATCCAACTTAATGGTATTGAAAAGTGTTAAGTATCAATTTCTCTTTGTTGGCCTGGTCGTTGATGTAACCCATCATCAATTTATTATTCTGGCTGACTTTAATAAATATATGAACCTTTGGTCAACTATATGTAAGTGTATGCCTTATATATCAGTCTCATGTAGCACTGCAACATGGATCATTTATTTGTTCGACTAGTTCTAAAAGGTGGAGGCCACTTTCTTAATTAACCCAACAGCAATTCTCATGTTTTCTTACAAATTTAAACTGTTTATATTATATATTATAGGAAATTCTGATTTACGTTGAGCAAGACACGATATTCTGACCATTCGTTCACTGAGGGGTTTGTTCTAATGGTTTAAAAACAATAGTCTCTCGCATGATAAAACTGCATTAATTCTATTGGCTCGTCAGTTAATTATATATAACAATATAGTTTGATCATTTAACGATTAATGTCAACCAGAGGCATGCCGGAAATAGGTGATGCTCAGTTCAAGGAAGTTGGTCAATGATCCCCATATTATAATTTCTATATATATGCGCCACATTGATTTAGAAATTATCATTGTAATCTCAAAGTCCTCTATATTTTTAGATTCACGCAGACCATGTTGAAGTATTTTTAAAATGAAGAGATGCGTTTTGAAAAGTCGTGTCTTTATATAAATTAATAAATTTATATAAAAGGTTGTATAAGGAATTACAATATTAAAAGATACCAAAGCTATGTGTAACACTTACATCATAGAATTTATTATAAATTTCAATTAAAAATATTCTAAAGTGAGAATTATGAAAAATGCATTAAAATGTCTAAAATATAACAGTATAATTACAAACAAGGTTGTCAAAATTACGATTCTAGGCAAACTCGTTTTAGAGGGGTAGACTTGGAACATAAACTTGTAACGTGTAATCGTAAAAGTTTACGTATACCTATTATCAAATACATGTTGAACATAACCATATAAAAAAACATAAATAAAATTTATACATAATCCAAGATACTTTTTGCGACTTCTTTTCCATCTTTGGTAGAGGAAAATTTACTGTCTTTCTGTAATGAGCTTAACTATTCTTCCTCTATTGACGCTATTGACCTTTTTCACCTTTCCTAGGTCTTCTTGGTCGTTGTTGGCTAGTACATCTTTTTTATCAACCTCCTCTTAAGCTAAAAGGTCTCTAATTAAACCTCTACTTAAGCAACTAAACTTTGTTAATATTTTTTTTTCAAAAAAAATTATTCTTGTAATTTTTACATAATCAATCAAACATAATTAATTTTTTTTAAAAAAGCTGACAACTAAATTTTACACCTTCAGAGAGTACATATACATATATATATATATATATATATATGTATATTGAGAAAGACTCTTGTTAAAATCAATTATGCTTTTTAATCAAACACATAAAATTCAATCATGGTTTTACTTTAAGAAAAATAGTTGATAAAGAGTATCTTGCTTAAATTAAAAACAATTTGACAACAGAACGAGAGGGCATGTGGAATTGGCACTTGTTCGTTCGCAACCCCAGAAAGCTGTTATGGCTCAGGCGTTGTGTTTTTTCTACTATCTTGGTAGCCAAATGGTGGTATTTAAATACCATTTCTTCATTGTAAAAGCTTCTGGAAGAGTCAACATGTCCAGATTATGTCGTTACAGTAGTTACAGTCTATGAAGCGAGACTATAATAGTGGCAATGTTGTAATAATGGGATTTACAAAAAGGCTTTCTTGTACTTGGAGCTTGCCTCCATAATCAATCGTTGAACTAGTGGGGATGCACTTGATGCCAAACTCAGCCCAGCTCGAAACACAGACAAATGACACCAAAACTATGAGCAATAAGAGCAACGCATACAAACAGCATTAACTTAATAGAAACTCACTAACTCGGTGAGCCTAATGATTTTGACCGAGTCACTGGCAAGTCTGAGCAAGTCAACGGTGATTCCGAGTCTATGTCTGAGTTTGATCGTTTTGGTCACCTAAAAAAGTAAACTCGGTGAGTCAACCAAGTTGACTCACGAGTTTGACAACCATGATTACAAATAATAAAAGTTCATACATCTGTATAGATAATTCAACAAAATTGGGAGAAAGGGTATTAAGCTTATCGAAATTAGGCCTAATATTAAGGACTGAGTCAGGACCTGAAAACTAGTAAAACTTATGCCTTCTTGTGACACAAAATAAGTGGTGTGGCACATAAGGCCATATTACATCTTATAACGATAATCTTAATAACAAGCGCTTCCCAATTGATGGGATGAATACCCATTTTGAACAAACTTCAAGAGAAATTTGGTTATTCTCTATCTAAAAATATCATTAATAGAATGGTGAGAATAGTTTCTCAGTAGCATGAAAAAACATATATAATACTCGAAATATCCATAGAATAAATTATGACTATAAATTATGATTTTTATGAAATATTTATGGATGTCTGATATCATAACATACAAATATACATTAACAAACATATGACAAATAGAGTAGACAATGTCCTCAAACATTAGGCATTAGGAAGTCATATATAGGTTATTCGAGTCTCACAAAGCCCAATATATGACTATTATACCCAGACGATCGAGTCTCACGAACCCAAGCATATGACACCTGACCATTAAGCGCGACCCCACCTTCAGCTGAAGTGTCCCCCAGCGAGTACCTAAGACAAAGTCAGACAATATAATCTTTATCTTAATATGTCATCCAAACCATAATGTGGTCAAGATAAGATTAGTTTGAAAGAGAACTATCAAGATTTCTTTTGAACATTGATGTTCTTATGACAATCAAGAATCCCTTTGGTATCAATTTAATTCAAGATACTCCTAGCAAAGATATATTCTTGCCTTCTTTTGATTTCTTGTGACCTTTTATGCTGCATAGCCTACCATTGATATCAAAATTCAAGTTATGGCCCAAGAAGTGTAATAACACCATTTTTCCTGTAATCATTTTGGCGATATGACCTACCATTAATTACAGGATTAATGGGATATAATACCTTGCTAAGGAATTCATTAACAATATATATTAAGGCAACATAGCCAGCCATTACCAATGATTCACAATATATATTAAGGCAACATAACCAACCATTATCCAATGGTTCACAATATATATTAAAGAGGTATAGCCAGCCATTATCAAATGAGATTTTAAATTATTAATAAGTATTATGTACAAGAATAGTTTGCTCTCACAAAGAGTAGTTCTATTCTCAAACAACCATATTTTCACCCCATTATACAAAGTTGAAATGCACAATAATATAGGCAATTATAGTGTATGAACAAAATATTTATGCAAGGACACATAATGCATAAGAAAATTCACATATCAAAATTCTTATCTTAAAATTGTTATGGCTTATGTAATATTTCCCTAAATATTTTAAAATATCTATCTAGCCTCAATCTTCTTTAATTTGACCCTTCTTAGACCTTGAATAGGTTCATGAAAGGTCATGGATACCAAATTTTAAAATAAATAACCATAGGCCAAAAGGGATTAGTTATACAATATTATGGTATGTTTAAAACTTAACTATATTTTTACACCATATCTAACCCTTTTTACCCTTACATTACTAAGAAGACCATTCAAGAAGAAGAAGAAAGAAAAGTGACAAAGAAGAAGAGAACCTAAAATATGTTAAATCATGTTACTTGGATATGCTCTCATTTCTTGTAATGCTATTAAAATTACTTCCTTCCTTTTTTACCTAAGTATGGAGTGGAGAGGTGTGAGTGAGTGAAATGGGTATGGGAAGGCATGAGGGGGAATGGTGTGAAGAAAATGGATAGGGTGTAGGGTATTTAAAGAGAATTCGATGGTTAAGATTTAACCATATATTTTTAATCCAATGGTTGTGATTTAACCTTAAATCATAAATATCTAAATTATAATTATGGTGTGGGTTCTATGGATATCTAATATTTTATTATGGTATAGGCCCTATGGATAACCAATATTTTATTATGGTGTGGCCCCCACATGTACGGGCCCTGTATGTTAATGCCTCGTGTCCTTCCTTGTGAATTTAATATTTTGTCTTTAGCATTTTTCAAAAATGACAATTTTGCCTCTATGCCTTAAAACTAAGTTTTAGGTTGTTTTCTTTAAATGATTCAACTAGGCATATTTATTCTTGTTTAATTCTTTATGATTTCTCCCAAATAATTTAGCTTATATTAAAGTCACTAATTTATGGATGTTACACTATGTCTCTTTGGTTTCTAAAAGCATCTATAGAAAGGTGTGGTTACCACTATTTTGTGGAAAAATATGTTGTTTTAAAAAAACCTTATATACAAAAATGTTGTACCTCATCATAAAAAACTATTTAAGTATGTTAGTTCATGAATTAATATATGGTTGTGACTTTTAATTGAATAGGTATTGCTCCAAGAGGCATCTCTTCAATGCATCATTTCATGTCTATATAAAGTCCTCACCATCATTCCATTTTGGAAATACACAACAACTCCAAAGTCATGATTGCCTTTGTTTTTGAGTGCATGCAAACAAAAAGTCAAATTATCACTTTGTAAAGACTGTTGTCTTAGCTTAAGTATTGAGAGTGCAATCCATACTCAAAGGTCTTCATTGTATCCTACTGAAAATTCACCAATTAAGCCAACTTGCAACCTATAAAATAGGAATAGGTAGGGCCAAATTATGCCTAAAGAAAAGTGTTGTCCATGCCTCACTACAGGAAAATGGTGGCTTACAACATGGTTGTAAAAATCATGGCTAAACCCATGCATAACCACGGTTGTCTCAACCATGGTTAAAACCATAAACACTAACCACAGTTTTCTTAAAACTGTGGTTAAATACAGGCCTAACCACGATTACAATAACCGTAGTTAGATCACCGCAAAAATTAAAAAAAAAAATTGGTAGCTTAACCACGGTTTATTTAAAAACCGTGTTTAGATTACAAAGCCTAAGTACAGTTAATAAAAATCATGTTATATTTCCAATATAACCACAATTATCCTAACCATGGTTATATTACGAAAAAAATTTAAAAAAATTGTATCCTAACAACGGTTTATTTATAAACTATGGTTAGATTACCGGCCTAACCATGGTTAAGGAAAATCGTGGTTAAGTACAGGTATAACCACAGTTAAATTAATCATGGTTAGATTATCGAAAGAATTAAAAAAAGTTCATAGGCTTAGGAATAGGTGTAAATGAAAAAAAATTTACCTAGGCCTGAGCATGGTTGTCTATAAACCGTGCTTAGGTCCATGGCCTAGCCATAGTTTAATCTTAAACTGTGGCTAGGCTAGGTCTGTGGTGGCCTAGTCACAGTTTGTAAACCATGGATAGGACCATTTTCAATGAGCCTAGCCACGTTGTGAACAACCGTGGTTTAGGCCCATCTTTTTTTACCATGTGCCCCCACCACCGAAACCCCATCTGCACTTTTACCTCAAAGTTTCTCTTCTCCCTTTTTCCCACCAGCCGTCGTAGTTTGCTAAAGTTGGTCGACGCTGGCGACAGTGGTCGGCAGTGAGCTCGCTGACAGCACTAGAGCTCACTGGCGACTGTTATTTCATTGTTAAAGCCCTTCTAAGTTAGTTTTTCTTCCTCTATTTCACTCTTTTTGCTTCCATAGATTATTTGGTTAGTTTTGTTGGATTATCTTCTGATTATAATACTTCATTTTATTTTTGTTCATATTATTTATGAGTTTCTTTTTCTTTTTAAGATAATTTTTTCATTTTTTTAATATTCTAAAACATATATATATATATATATATATATATTCGATTTTACATGATTTGTTTGTTTCTATTTTTTAATAATTTATGTATATATTTTCTGTTAACAGTCATAATTTTTGCATTTTTTTTTGTACAAATTTTTTTATAAATATTGTTTTTGTGGAAATTTTAACCATATGTTATCCTATTATTCTTTCTTGTGTTATTATTATGTTTTATTATTAATATGGGTTTTTAGATATTATTATAGGATTATTTTGTTTAGATTATGTTAATTACTTTTATATGACGTGCATTGATATAAATTTAAATGAGTTGTATATTTAGTTTAAACTAAATATTTCTTATATGTGTTTAAATGATTTGAACTTGTATGTATGTAATCTTTGTATGAGTTGGATTGACATAAATTTGAATAAGTTGGATATTTAGTTTGAACTAACCATTTAGTGTATGTGTTAACTTGATTTACCTTGTGTTTGTGTATATGCATGTATGTATATATATTACAATAATTTATAGGATTGAATTTGGAGTTGTTAAATAGGTAAAGCATACAAAATTTGTTATTTGACTTGTGTTTCCTATTTTGTTATTCTTTTTGTTGGTCTTTAGGTTTTGGATAAGTCTTGGATTCTTGGGCCTTGAAATACTCCTGAATATTTAGAGGGATAGAATGGATTCTTAGACTTTGCATTTGCAAATAAAAGTGTTGGGGATAAGATGATATGCTCATGTCCTAAATGTAGATTTAAGAAATGGAAAGTTAGAAAAGTTATGCAAGACCATTTAATTATTAAACCTTTCCAACAAGTATACACTCTTTAGGTTAGGCACAGGGAAAGAACTAATGAAGAACCACATGAGGTAGAACTTTAAGCAAGACTACAAGTTAGAGATAAATCAATTTGTAAGGATACCTTATCCACAATATGGTTTGTGATGCATTTAGGGTTCATAATGATGATGAAATTGTGAATGAAGTTGGTGTAAAAATTTATACGATAAGTGTGAGAAGTACACTAAATGGTCCTTTTTAGTGAAATTATATCACATCAAATGTATGTGTGGAGTAAGTAACAAGGCAATGTCAATGTTTCTTGAATTATTAGCCGATGCATTTGAACATGTCAAGATTCCACTATATTTTTATGAGGCGAAGAAAATTATAAACAAATTAGGGCTCAACTATGAAAAAATTCATGCTTGTCCAAATGATTGCATGCTATATTGGGGGAAGGATGAAAATAGAGAAATGTGTAAAAAGTTTAATACCTCTAGATGTAAACCAAAAGGTAAGGGAACAAAATGAACTAAGCAACTAGCAAAAGTACTTAGATACTTTCTGTTGAAACCACGGTTGCAAAGGTTGTTTATGTCTTCTAAAATTGCTAAGCACATGAGATGGCATGCATTGGTTAAGAATAATGATGGCATGATGAAACATCTGAAGGATTTTGAGGCATGGAAGATATATGACCTAATGAATCCTCATTTTTCTTTAGATCCATGTAACATACGGTTAGGTTTTGTCACATATGGTTTTAACCCTTTTGGCAATCTGAGTACAAGTTATAGCATCTGGCCAATGGTGTTAATGTCTCCTAATCTCCCATCGTGCATGTGTATAAAACAAAGTTCTTTTATTCTTTCAATGATTATTTTAGGGAAAAAAGCACCAAGAATGATATAGATGTGTATATGCAACTGTTGGTAAATGAGTTGAAGGATTTATGGTATGTTAGAGTTGAAACATATGATTTTGTCACTAATAAGGTGTTTAATATGCTTATGACATTGAGATGATCAACCTGATGTTGGGTTATCCAATGTTGATACTTTGTTTTCGTTTATTGGAAGACCCTAGCTTTGAATACTTTGCTTTGTCTCCTACAAAGAAATTACAAGCACATTGTTATATGCTGACTAATTATAGACAAGTGAACCCATTTCTTCAATGAGTGGATTATTCTTATTGAAATTAGTACTTTTATGTATAATTTCATCAATGACATCTCTTGCATTTGTCATTCAGGGAATTTAAAGATCACGTCAGGAGACAATTACGAAATCTTATATAGTCTTTTACCAAAATAGATAAAAAGGTTCACCGAGAATTTGTTCATTGGTTTTGTCGTCGTGTGAGTATATATTTGCCTATAAATGTTTTATATACTTGTGAAAGTATTGTATTCACATATTTATAATTGGCTAATTCTAGATAAAGAATGACATTAATGGATCTCATTTAGTTGAAATAAAATTGCTTGCTTTGGGTCCACTTGATATAGCAAGACGATATAATACTTATAATGTCAATGGTTTCAAATTTAGAACTATGGAACGAGATCAAGGGTTGAAAACTCAAAATAGTGGAGCTGAGACTTTTAGGACTAGAAGTTATTCAAGTAGTAGTGACAATCAAATGAGCTTTGGAGGTTTGTTGTATTATGAAAAATTAGTAGATTTCAATGAATTAAATTATCATAGTCGATTTATGGTTACCTTATTCAAACATATGTGGGCTAATACAGCCAATCCAATGACATGTGGTTGGTTGAATTTTATTGTTGTTTAGATTATTATAGGTTTGTATGGAAAAGAACTAATTCAATTGTCTTATGCAATTGAAAAAAAAAAATTATATTGGTAGCGGTTTAAACCGCCACTAAATGAAAATATATGATCTAACAACACTTATTAAACGTTAAGAGGTGCCCTAACCACGGTTAACAATAACCAGAGTTAAGGCATGGCATAACCACGGTTCTTAAATATTGTGGTTAAAACTCGTCCTAACCACGGTTAGATACAACCATGGTTAGGTTACATCTTAACCACAGTTTTAGCTACGGTTGTAAAAAATCATGGTTAAGACTTCTCCACACATGTTTCGACAACAATTTCGAAAAATGTGGGTAGTGGTCTTAGCCATGGTTAAAACCTTGGTTAAACCTTTTTTGTTTTTTCTTGTAATGCCTTGAAGACATCATGCACCACTTTCTTATTCTTCTCTTTTTCTTCTAAACTTTAGAGAACCATTCCTATTAACAATCTTTGGGCTTAGTTTTTACAAATACATATGGCTTCTTTAAAAGAATCAACTACAAATTTTATGAAACTGGAAAGATTTAGGAGGCAACTTCCTAAGATGGCAAAGAAAAATGAAATTTCTTCTTACAACTTTGAATGTGATCTATGTCCTCACCACTCCCAAGCCTCAAGAAAGAGAAGAAGAAACCATTGTTGAGATCAGAAAGAGACATAAATGGGAGATTAATGACTATATTTGCACTGGGTATATCCTCAATGACCTCTGTGATGCTCTCTTTGATGTTTATCAAGATTCAACTTTTATAAATGATCTTTAGGATAAACTTGACATAGTGTACATGCAAGAAGATGCAACAAGTAAGAAATTTCTAGTAACTCATTTTAATACTTATAAGATGATTAATGGAAAGTCTATTAGGAAACAAATGCATGAAATTGAACATATTTTGAACAATTTCAAACAACATAATTTGCATATGGATGAGTCTATTATTGTCTCCTCAATCATAGACAAACTTCCTCTGTGAACACCCCACTCAAATTAACAATAATAATAATCATGGTAATAATAATAAATAGAATTAAAAAATTCACAAAATAATAATAATAATTAATTAAAACAAAATTGCAAAAGGCAAAAAAAAAAAAATAGAAGTAATATGGAAAAAACCAAACATAAGAACCAAAAATAATAAAAAGGAAAATTCAAAATATGTGTTTGAAGAAGAGACATGCAATCATCTTGTAAAGAAATAAAATGAATAAGGCCACCTAATTAAAATGAAATTGCAAAACACTCTCACTTGCTCACACTCACACACTTTCACATGCTCATTTGCTCCCATATACTCACTTGCCCTCGCACACATAACACACATCACTCTCACACACACATACTCACACTCTCACTCACGGACACACCTCCTCACACACTCACACTCACACTCTCACATGCTCATTTGCTCCCATATGCTCACTTGCCCTCACACACATGACACACATCACTTTCACACACTCACACTCTTACTCACGGACACACATCCTCACACACTCACACTCACACTCTCACCCACGGACACACACACTCACCCACTCCCACATGCATACACTCATGCACACACATGCACAAGAGGACAAGGGGGCAAAAAGGCAAGAGGGAGCTAATTTTTCAGAAGAGGCAGAAAGTGGAGTGGCTAGTGTAGAGAAAGGAGAGAGTGGCGTGGTTGGAGATGGCAGAGAAAGGAGTGGACCGTGAGCAGCAAGGGAGTGGCTGGAAGTTGCAGAAAAAGTAAGGAGAAAAGGGAGCAACATGGCAGAAAAAGAGAGGTGGGCTGGAGCATAAAGAGATGAGGCCTCGACTAGGAAAGGGGAGCTGAAGAGAAGAGAAGGGAAGAGGGAGAAAGAAGGCAGAAGGAACGCTGAAGAGAGGAGGGAACAACGTAAACCGAGAGGAAATAAGGCTGAAGAGAAGAGAGGGAGAGCAACGAACCGAGAGAAAAAGGGAGCTGGGGAGAAGAGAGGAAGAGTAACGAACCGAGAGAAAAAAAAGGAGCTGAAGAGAAAAGAGGAAGAGCAACGAACCGAGAGGAAAGAGTGAGGAACAAAGCTGAACGAAACTAGAAAACAAGGCAGCAATGTAAAGGAGAAAACCGAGGAGAAAACGAAACCAGAAACTGAGAGGGAGAGGAGCTGAACGAGGCAGAAACCGAGAGGAGGAGAGGGGGAGTCGTGGTGCAGAAAATCGTGGAGAGAAAAGGAGCTGAAGTTCAGGCCATCCGAGGAGCAGAAAATGGAAGTTGGATGCCAAAATGATGAGCAGAAACAAGGAGGTCTGAATGCAAAACAAAGTGGCAGCAAAAGGATGGATAGAGGCTGAACCATGGAGGAGAAAAAACTCTGTTTTGAGCTCAAAAAATAGAGGTAAACAGAGGAGAACTAAGGGAGCACAAGGAAAAAGAGAAAGTGTATAGAAGAAGGGAAGCTTTCAGCCTTCACCTTCCAGTCGAGAAGCAGAGACGTGTGAGCAGAATTTCCAGCGCTGAAGCCAACCAGAATTTCCAACGAAGCTGTCTGCCATTTCTGCTTGCTTCTAGCCGAGACCAGCTACTTTGGGGCTGTTGGAGGTCCATCTACCATAGGTGAGTGAGGAGGAGAAGGTCATTCTTCATTGGAGCACAAGGGAGAGGCTGAAAACGCACAGGTATGGTTGCATGGTTTGCCACTGTCGAGATTTCTGCATGCATGTCATTGTTCATACAAGTTGCTTTAAGACAATCTCATGCATGTTGCACTGTTCATACGTTTTAATCTGAGGTGCTACTGTTCATTTGCTTAAACTTGTTTTAGTTTTGTTTATTACCATTGTTTAAACATTAACTTTGATTAATTATTGCTATTACGTATAAAATTAGCGTGTGAGAATTTTGTTCTTCTTGATTACCGGGGATTATGTGAGATTTTAATCTCCTTAAATCCTTGCAATTAATTAAATAATTGGAAGGCAACAATAATATTAATGAAATATTAATGAAGGAATGGTGAAAAATAATTGAATGATAATTAATAAATATTGTCATGATGGATAAAATTATCGCGTGAGAATTTTATTCTCCTTGATTACCAGGGATTATGTGAGATATTAATCTCTTTAAATCCCTACAATGAATTGAATAATTGAAAAGCAACAATAATATTAATGAAATATTAATGATTGAATGGTGAAAAATAATTGAATGGTAATTAATAAATATTGTCATGATGGATAAAATTATCGTGTGAGAATTTTATTCTCCTCGATTACCAGGGGTTATGTGAGATGTTAATCTCCTTAAATCCTTACAACTAGTTGAATAATTGAAAAGTGATAATAATATTAATGAAATATTAATGAATGAATGGTGAAAAAATAAAGGAATGACAACTAAATATTAATTTTGATTAAATTATAATAATAATCATAATTAAAATGTTTGCTTTAATGAACTGTTTCCCATTATTTGCAAAATTATCGTGTGAGAATTTTATTCTCCTTGATTACCGGGGATTATGTGAGATATTAATCTCCTTAAATCCCTACAATGAATTGAATAATTGAAAAGCAACAATAATATCAATGAAACATTAATGGATGAATGGTGAAAAATAAATGAATGATAATTAAATATTAATTTTGATTAAATCATAATCATAATCAAAATGTTTGCTTTAATGAACTGTTTCCCGTTATTTGCAAAAATTATCACGCAAGAATACTGTTCTCCCCGATTACCTGGGATCGCGTGAGATTTTAATCTCTTTATATCCCTGAAGTTAGCATATCCTTTTTTTTAAAAAAAAAAAAAGAATAATAAATAATAAATAATCAACAGATTCGCTTTAATTAAACATTTCCCATTATTTACGAAATTATCGTGTGAGAATATCGTTCTCCTCGATTGCATGGGATTATGTGAAGTTCTAATCTCCTTAAATCCCTATAATTAATTCAAAAATAATAATAATATTAATGATAATAATAATAATACAAAAAAATGAATAAATGGACAATAATTAAATATTAACTTTGATTGAATATTTATACAAAATGAATCGTGTGAGGATACTTTTCTCTCATCGACTTCCCAGGCTCGTGTGAGATTTTAATCTCCATAGAACACGAAAATTAGCATATATTCGTTCAAAGATAAACAGATAAACAAATAAATAATAGCACTTGAATTAAATTATTTTCCAATAATCAATAATAATAATAATCAATATTTACCAACAATAAATTCAAAAGTTCAAAAAAATAAATATTCCTTTCATTATAAATCATGCATTAATTCTCGAAATATGAACTCCCAAAACTCCCAAAACTCAAAATAATAATAATAATAATAAAATCGACAAAAAATTTTAAAAGAGAAAATGTGAAGAGATCAGGAGAATGAGGTTAATCAGATTGTAGTAAATTAAAACACATAAACCAAATCCGAATTCTATTTTGTTTACAATGATCTGTCTTAATTAAAATCCTCCTATTCTCATAACAAATCAAAAAACCACCAACCCGCAAAACATGCCTTTTGGTTGAACTACGTGGACTTTGATCCCTATCACAGGGTACGTAGGCCCTAACCTCTCATCCTATGTCAAGTCCGCCCTTTTGTAAATATCTATCTGTTTGCCTTCATTCTTGTTATTTTGTCGCCTCTATTTAATAGGCATCCATGTCAATAAAAGGGTAATCGAGATTAATTAAAGGCCATATTCTATTTCAACTGACTAGTTTAAGGTAACCGTCCTTATGGGCGGGTGTTGTGGGGTGCCTAACACCTTCCCCACACTCAAACAGACTCCCAAACCCATCTCTGATTTCGCAGACGATTTCGCCTTTTTCATTTTGTTTTAAATTGGTTTTCCAAAGTTTTTCATTAAAAATTTTGGTGACGACTCCAATTAAATTGATTTCCAAAATTCCATTTTTGAGAATCGGTTTTAAACTTTTTTATTCTATTCCGCCTAAAGGTCGGTTACGACATCCTCTATCATGGAAAGATTTCAAAAAAAGTCGTAAACATGAAAAGGAAGATATCTCTCTTAAGCAATTGGGGAATCATCTTCGTTTAGCAAAGGAATATAGAAAGCAAGATGCTAAAAAACAAACCCATGCTCATGAGAAGATACATGTGGTAAAGGAAGGGCAGTCTCATAAAACCTTAAGGAAAAAGAGGAAAGAACAAAGACAAATCCCAGGCACATGATTGTCACAAGAACAAGAAAAATAAAGGTAATTGTTTTTTTTGTGGAAAGGCTAGCCATTTCAAGAACAAATGTTGTTTTTTCGAAAAGAAGAAAGAGAAAGAAAATAAGTCATCTACAAAAGAAGACAATTTTATGGTTGTAATTTTTGAGATCCACTTAGTTGACAATGATGAATCATGGTGGGTGGACTCAGGTGCAACACGCCATGTGTGCAAAAACAAAAAATCTTTCAAAACATTGAAGGAGGAAGATAAGGATGTGCTTTACATGAGAAATGCTTCAAGTGTACAAGTCAAGGGCAAAAGGATTGTGGAAATTGAATTTACTTCTGGGAATACTCTTACTTTAAGAGATGTTTATTATGTACCAGAAGTTAGGAAGAATTTAATTTCTCTAGCTTTACTTAATAAGTTTGGGTTTAAGTCTATATTTGAGGGAGACAGGTTTGTTCTCACTAAGGGTGGAACATTTGTAAGTCAAGGTTATTTCTGTGAGAACATGATTAAGTGTAATGTTGCTAAAGTTAATAATAATATTTACAATTATGCTTATATTGTTAAATCTTATGATTTATGGCATTATTGTTTGGGTCATGTTAATTTAGGAAAATTAAATGATATGATACAGTTTGAAATGATTCCAAAGATTGATATTAATGTGGGTCTTGTACTATTTGCATGTTGACTAAAATAGTAAGAAAACATTTCCCTAGATTAGAAAGAAAATCTAAAATATTAGAATTGATTCATTCTGATATTTGTGATTTGCATGGTTAGCCAACTTTAGGTGGTAAAAAGTATTTTGTAACTTTCATTGATGATTGCACTAGATACTATTATGTCTATTTAATGTGCTTGAAGGATGAAGTCTTAGAAAAATTTAAGATATTTAAAACTAAAGTAGAAATTCAATGTGAAACTTTTGTTAAATGTTTAAAGACAAATAAAGGGTGAAAATATTGTAATCCAAATTATTTTGAGCCAGTTGTTATAATACATCAAGTAACTGCCCCTTATTCTCCACAACAACATGGTATAGCAAAAAGAAAAATAGGGTCCAAGTTGAAATGGTAAATGTCATGTTATCTTATTTTAGTTTGACTAATAGATATTGAGATGAGGCATTGCTAACTACATGTCATATATTAAATAGAGTTCCTAATAAAAGGAACAAGATAACCCTATATGAACTATGGAAGAAAAGAAAATTCAATCTCAATTATTTTAGAGTTTGGGGATACAAGGTAATAATTAAAGTTCTAGAACCCAAAAGAAAGAAATTAGGTAAAAAAGAAGTTGAATGCATATTCTTAGGATATGCTAAAAATTTTAAGGCATATCGGTTTTTAGTCATTGAACCAAATGATTCATACCTTGTCAATAAAATAATTAAATCAAGGGATTCAAATTTTCGTGAAAAATGGTTTAACTTAATCCTTTAGCCCAATGACATTTCTTATTTTAATGAAAAGTCAAATCAAAAGAATAATGTTTCTAGTGATAATGACTTAGAAGAAATAGAACTTAAAAGAAGTAAAAAGGCTAGAAAAACAAAAACCTGTGTTCATATTTCTTCATGTTTTTTATTGAAGGGAGTAGAAAAGAGATTGAAAATTATTCACCTTTTTATTTTAATTTAAAAATGACCTTGAAACATTTGAGGAGGCTATAAAGTCTTAAGATGCACCATTTTGGAAAGAGGCTATACAAGATGAAATGAATTCAATAATGGGAAATAAAACATAGAAACTAGTAGACCTCCCACTTGGTTCTAAACCCATTGTTTGTAAATGGATTTTTAAAAAGAAATTAAAAGTAGATGGATCTATAGATAAATTTAAAGCAAGGTTAGTTGATAAGGGGTTTACGCAAAAGGAAGGGATAAATTGTTTTGATATATATGCACCAGTTGCAAGGATTTCCACTATCAAAGTGCTAATAACACTTTCTTGTATATATAATCTTGTTATCCATCAAATGGATGTTAAAACAACTTTCCTTAATGGAGAGTCAGAAGAAGAGGTATATATGACACAACTGGAAGGGTTTGTGGTTCTTAGTCAAGAACACAAATTGTGTAAATTAATTAAGCCTCTTTATGGACTTAAGCAAGCCCTAAGCAATGGCACAAAAAATTTGATGAGGTAGTTCAAGCAAATGGATATAAAATCAATGAATAAGATAAATATTTTTACAATAAGTTTCATAATGAAAAGGGTGTCATGGTTTGTTTATATGTAGATGACATGTTAATTTTTGTCACTCGTTTGGATAAAGTAAACAAACAAAGAAATTCCTATCTGAAAACTTTAACATGAAAGATATGGGGGAAGTAGATGTCATACTAGGAATTAAGATTATTAGAAATAACAGTTGTCTTGGTCTTTCACAATCTCATTACATTGAGAAAATATTAAAGAAATTTGATTGTTTTTATTGTTGTCATGTTTTTACTCCATTTGATTCTAATATAAAGTTAGTAGCAAATAAAGGACATCCTGTGAGATAACATGATTATTCAAAGGTAATTGGATGCTTGATGTATGCTATGACATGTACAAGACTAGATATAGCATATGTTGTAAGAAGGTTAAACAGATACATAAGCAATCTAAGTAAGAATCACTAGCATGTTGTGGATAAAGAACTAAGGTACTTGAAAGGAACAATTAACTATAGTTTGACCTACGGTGATAAACCTTCAATTTTGCAAGGGTATAAAGATGCTAGTTAGATAAGTTACTTAGAGGATCATGCTTCTACAAGTGGATGGATCTACACTATAGGTAGGGTGTTGTTTCTTGGAAATATAAGAAATAGACCTGTATTGCAGACTCTACCATAAACTCTGAGTTTATAGCATTGGCTGCAAGTAGCAAAGAAGTTAAGTGGCTTAAAAACTTATTACTTGACATTCCTATATGGCCCAAGCCAATGACACCAACATATATCCATTGTGATAGTCAGTATACTCTTTCAAGGGCTTATAGCCAAGTTTATAATGGAAATTCGCAACATATTAGATTAAGACATATCTCTATAAAGTAAGTTATATAAGATCTGAATTGAATCTTGTAGCTCCTTTAACAAAAGGTTTGACAATGAATATAATATTGAAAACATCAAAAGGGATAGGATTGAAGCCCTATAAACCTTGATCACCAATAGTGGAAACCTAACGTACACTTGACCATCATATCAAGTAATGAGTTCAATGGTCAAAGTACGCTATTAGAATGATTGCAAGTACTTGTCATTTTTAACACATCCCAAGGTTGAAATGTACTTGGTAACCATGAGATTAAAAGGGGAAATGTTGAGCTTTAATTTGGTACTTAATAGACTTGTAAGCATATATTTGCTGGAACATTGATCATGGTGGTGCTCTTGACGGAGTATACCTATATGAGAGTGAAGTGGGGCCATTTCTAAAAGTCTAAGGGCTTGACTCTTAAAACTCTCAAGAAAAGGACACGGACACAAGGCTGTAAAAGTCTCAATTTAAGTGGCATACAATGGTCCAAGATCTTATACATAAGTCATACACACTTATTCATATGGGATAATTAGTTCAAAGCTTAGCCTATATATTATTTCAAATGGGTGAAAACCTAGCTAACTTAGGTAAAGGTTCAAATCATTGAGATATCTTTATTGAAAACATAAGATTTCCAAAGTGATAAGAGTCTAGGTTCATTTTGAAAATGGTGGAAGATTGTTCGAATATTTTTAAAATGAAGACATGTGTTTTAAAAAAACCATGTCTTCATATAAATTAATAAATTTATATAAAGGGTTGTGTAGGAAGTTACAACACTAAAAGACATAAAGGCTATGTCTCTTTGGTTTCTAAAAACATCTATAAAAAAGTGTGGTAACCATCACTTTGTGAAAAGATGTATTGTTTTAAGTAAACCTTATATACTAAAAAGGTAAAACTCTTCATAAAATACTATTTAAGTTATGTTAGTTTATGAACTAACATATGGTTGTGACTTTTAATTTAAGAGGTATTGCTTTAATAGGCATCTCTTCAAGGCATCACTTCATGGTTTATATAAACTCCTCACCATCACTCCATTTTGGAAATACAAAAAACAAAATACACAATAACGTCAAACTCATTGCCTTTGTCTTTGAGTGCACAAAAAAATAAAAATAAATTATCACTTTATAAAGACTATTGTTGTCTTGGCTTAAGTATTGGGAGTGTAATCCATACTCAAAGGTCTTATTCATCTCTTTTTCTTTTAAACTTCAGAGAACCATTCTCACCAACAGACCAAAGACAATAATGCCTTAACCTAGCTAAACTTGTTGGCAACGTGTAATAAGGTGAACAAATTTATGATTCCATGGCACCAACACAAACAGATCTTGCGCAGAAACAATATATATATATATTATAAATATGGGCAAAAAACCAAAGACAGTCTAATTTAAAATTTATTTTCTCATAATTACTCTTCATAGAAATGAGCTGCAATAAGAGTGTGACAATGTCCATCCAATGCTGAAAATTAATTACCAAAACAAGGCAATTTTTGTTATGCTAAACCACTTTAATTAGAACCATTATAAAAAGCCAGAGAATAGGGATGGAGAACCATTTAGGCAGATGCATATTCAATGTTATCCACAACTCGCATATGTATATGTGTACGGGTTTTTACGAATTTCAATTGGCAGGTGTATATTCTTACCAAGCAATTGGGTCTATGCATCATCTCTGAATGATAGAGGAAATTATACATATATATATATATATATATATATAATATTATTATTATTATTATCTTCTTTGGAAAGGAGAAAAAGGAAGGGATGGAGAAAAAGGAATTTGCCAAATTTGAGATGGCCTTTTGCTGGTAGATCCATAATGTGAGGGGAAATATAGGGGGCTTCCAAATTTCCATGCTAACCAAAAGGAAAAGTCTAAAGCGGGGCCCTTGAGGAACCCTTTTGAGTTTCCAAAATTAGTAAATGTTGATCAGGTTGGGGAGCTTTTCCCAAAGCTTCCAGTCTGTTTCTTGTGTCAAGCACATCAAAATTCAATGTCTCTGCGTTGGCCCTGAGTGACCACAACACAAGCTTTCCATTTCTCTTGGCTCTACTCTTGCCCCATCAATAAAAGCCTCCTACGCCACCTTGGCTTCTAGCTATATTCATTCCTATTTGTTATATTAATAAGAAATGTATAAATTTAATTATTAATATTAAAAAAATCGTGCAATCTAATAATCTAGATTAAATTTGTTGACTGTATGATTGATTCAAATCTAAAAAATTATATGATTCAATTGTTAACAATTTCTTTTACCAATTGTAACAAACTTGAATTCAAAATATTACTCTTCACGTCAGAATTGGATTTTATAGGATAGAGGCATCTACTAGAGAGAGCATAGATAAATGAGTGTAAATTGTTTTATTTAGATTCAATGTTAAAAACAACTTTTAATGTTAGAAGTTTTTTTTATTTTCTTTCATTATATCTCATTTTCTCTAACTTTGTAACCCAACTATGAACCATCTGCGTGGCTGCATGCACAAAAAGCAGGATAATGTGTATTTCCTCTTTGTCACAAACAAAAATCATAACTCCGAAGAGTCAGTTTTCGAAACCTGAACATCAGCTAATAGCTAGCTTCTTCTTCAAAATTTTTAACTAGAACATCGACGTTCACATTAACTTTTCATAAAGTCAATCATATATTATTATATAATAATTTGAAAAAAAATTGCTTTTGCACAAAATTTCAATTCTATCATTTTATATTCAATACATAATAATAATGAGTTTGCATAGAATAGTTCATTGGTGCGAATTTTTAGAAAGTAAGTGTAGTTGGAGGTGTTCTTTTCGTTGTGCTTCATTGCATTATGTTGACATTGACACGAATGACATTACCTTTCAAACTAATAGCAATGATTCCACGAATTGCTCGATCAATCTGGGGGTACCAATAGCATAATTACCTATCAACAAATTTAACGTAACTAGCTAGTGCTTTTCACTTTATAATTGTGGTTCCTATAGCATTTTGTGCTTACTTTTAACCCCACTAACCTTTTTTTATATTTTTTTTTCCATCTGAATTAACATGGCTAATACTGCGAAATTCACTAAATTAGGTCAGACACAACTTTTTGATTTGGAAAAACAAGGTATCTCAAATTGCTATTTTCTGCAAATGTCTAACATTTTTACTGACTTGATAACATATAAATTTTAGGACATGTATGAGAGTTTAGAAATGAATGAAAAGTAAGGTTTGAAATGACTAAGTCATTTGCCATTTTATTATTTGAGAGTTTAATTGAGATAAGAGAATGAGTCATTTATAAAATTGAATTACTTATAAATTATTTTTTAATATCATTTGTATAATTGGAATGCAAATCTAGCAAGTTTTTAATTAAAGAAAATATAATTGTAATTATACCACCTATTTATTATATTATAAAAAAACTCTCAAATAATAATTTAGTTCATATTAATTATTACATTCCTTATCATTCATCCAAACATACCCTTAACTATGAAATTTTCTACCATTATATTCCTTCTTTTTTTTTTCCCTTTCTTCCATAGCTTTATTTATGCAACTAAATAAACGGTTCTTCAAAGTTTTTCATCATCTTCACCATATTTCAAAACTAACGGCGTGAAAGGAAGACAAAGTGAGTGGGCCTTCAAGACGGGGAAAACCGATAAGGTCAAGCCCAAGTGTGAACGCAATCAGGTGGCACGTCCAAACTGAAACTCTGACCCATATGGGTCAACCTAGGCCCACCCTACGATTCTTAATATTCCTAAAAGACGGCTCCAGAAACATTCATTTCCGTGGTCCACGGATATTACTTAACACCACCAAAGCTAAGGTCCAAAGAGAGGACCAAACTATATCTATTCTCAAAGTTTCAAAGCCAGAAATAATTGATAACCAAGAGATAAAAGAAAAAAGCTACATTACTATTAAATGCTTAGCAAGTAAAACTACTCCTTTTTTAATTGATAAATAACAGGGCGAAACACCCAACAAGAAAAACTAAAAAGTAATAAGTTTAGGGTGACAAATACTTTATAAATTAGTAACAATAACTAGAGGAGCAAAGTTAGGAATAGTATCGAAACATTTGAAGGAGGGAGATTGATTATGATCGTGCTTGGCAAAAATATTAGCAGCAAAGTTAGCTTCTCGAAAAATATGAGAAATTTGGATAGACCAATTCAAATTTAACTAATGCCTTATAGCATGAACTAGGTGAAAGATTCTGTGTAAAATTTCTTGCAAATTATGGATCATTTGAACCGCTATCATAGAATAGAGTTCTACAAGAATAGATCTATAACCAACTTCGAAACAAATTTTTAACCTATAAAGAATGCATCAGAGTTCAACATTAGTGACCATGCAATTTGAAAGCTTGACACTAAATTCCTTTACAAAAATTTCCCCTACTGTACCTTAGCAAACCACAAGCCATAGATCCTTGATCAGAAATAGAGCCATCAGTATTAAGCTTAATGGCTTGATCAGGAGGAGGAATCTAATAAATGTGCTGAGTAGATAATTCCTTGATGGTCCGTTTAGTTTGTTGGAAAAGAGGAAAGGCACAATGTTAATCAAAAACCAAGGTAGCTATATACCTCAAGAAATTGATGGGCTCAATGTTAACTCCTTCAAAGATTCTTTTATTTTTTATGTACCAAATTTCAATACAAATAATTGAAAAGGTATAGAGCTAACTCACCCCCCCCCCCAAATTAAAGAAACAAGCTCCCTTATTTAGGCTTAAATTTAGCCACTGGATAAGGTTTCCTTGAAAGAAAACCACATGATGGGAGCTAGGCACAGTGCTCTTCTATACCAAACTAGTAATATTACAATCATGAATAGCATAGAGCACTGTTTCATTATCAGAGTCACAAAGCGAACAATTAAGAGATGCAACCAAAGATCAACGATGTTGGGCACTATTTATGAGAAGAGCTTCATTAGCAATAAGCCACATGAAAGCTCGAATATGCTAAGGAACATCTAGGTTTCAAATCTTATTAAAGAGATCATTCTGGAAATTCCAGTTAATACCAAAACAAGAAACAAAAGTAAATTTACAAGAAAACATACCAAAAGAATTTAGAAGCCAGCCCACCGAGTCAACATCTTCAACTTAGGGGTAGACTCTTAAAGGAACAATAATGTCCACACAATTAATAAGAAGAACATGTTGAAGCTTAATAACATTCCAATCTCCATTAGCAAGAACATAATCTATCATAAGTTTATCCCAAATACTATCATTGATATCTATGATCGCAACATCTTTAAGCCTTTGCACACCCGGCACCCAATGGTCAGTCCAAAAATGAAGCAATTTACCATCTCCAAAATGCCAAATAGGATTCCTATAAAATGGTGCCCAATTCTAAATAATACCCTACTAGAAATTAAAAGCAGTATTATGCTGATGAACAATCAAAATAATAACTTTAGAACAACTATATTTACTATGGATCACTTTACCCATAAATCATCTTTTTTGTGAATAAGATTCCACGCTTGCTTCATGATAAAAGTTTGGTTGAAATCACACGCTTTTGGAAACCCCAAATCACCAAACTTCTTGGGTTTACAAATATTATCCTAGTTGATCAAATGAATTTTTTTCTTATTAGCAGAACCATTCCAAATAAAATCCTTACAAATTTTATCCATGCAATCACACACTGGGAGAGGGATTTTAGTAGTTTACATTACATAAATAGGAATGGAAGCAAGAGCTAACTGAGCCAAAGTGATTCACCTAGCAAGGGAAAGAGTATTAGCTTTCCAACTATTTAAACAATTCATCATTCTATCAATAAGGTACTGAAAATCTCTAAATGAACATCTATCATGAAATAAAGGAACACCTAAGTATTTTCCCATATTATCAATTATATTCATACCCATAACCTGGCTAATTCATGTCTTTTATCCTGCGAGACATTAGCAGAGAAATAAATGTTAGATTTTGAGTTGTTAACCTTCTGACTTGAGCTTCTACAGAAAACCTCTAAGGTCTCCTTAATAACATGTGCCTGTTGAAAAGAGGTTGTATTGAAAAAAATAAAATCATCAACAACAAAAAAAAAGTGAGAGAGCATAGGTCCCCTTCTATTCAAAATAATGGGATCTGAACGTTTCTGCTCAATAGCTAAAGAGATGGAATGAGAAAACATCTTGATACAGAGAATGAATAGATAAGGAAAAATGGAGTCCTTTGACGGATCCCCTTTGAGGGAATGAAAGGGTCAGTAGCATGACCATTCTAGAGCAATTGCATGTCAGCAAAGGTTATACTCTACCAAATAATATTAACTATGTTATCTAGAAGAACAATATCATTCAAGGTCTCCCTTATAAAATTCTAAGAAAGCCTATCATAAGCTTTCTCAAGGTCCACTTTGAGGGCCATAAAACCAATATTACCCTTTTTAATCCTCATAGTATGAACAACTTCTTGAGCAATAATAATATTATTAGCTCTTTGCCTTCCTGGAACAAAACTACTTTGATTTGGGCTAATAATTTTAGGCATAACCTCTTTAACTCTAGTGGCAAGAATTTTAGTGATCAATTTGTACACTACATTACATAACCCAATGGGTCTATAAGGATTCATCATCTCAGGGTTAAGAACTTTCGGGATAAGAGAGATGAAGGTGTGATACACAAATTGAATAATAGTTGGCTTGGAGAATTACTTGGTCACCCCATCGACTATAGAGTTCTTCACATGATCCCAATTATATTGGTAGAACATTGCAGGAATTCCGTCAGGACTAGGGGCTTTCCAAGCACCCATATTAAAAAGAGTATTCTTAATTTCTCCTTCTATAACTCGTTTTGCTAAGGACGAAAGCTCAGTATCTATCAAATTAGGAAACATACTAGAGATAGGAAATTGGTCATGGGAGTCTTCCACTTCATAAATCTTTTTTAAAAAGGAAATATTTATTTCTTGTAAAGACTTTTGGTCTTCAACCCATGATTCGTTTTTATCTTTTAACATAATAATTCTATTCTTCTTTTTCTGACCAAAAGTCATACCATGAAAATACGTAGTGTTACAATCCCCATATGAAAGCTGTTTACATCAAGAAAGTTGTTTCCAATAAATTTCCTTTTGGATGGCTAAAACCTCATAGTCCTTCCATAACTAACTTCAAAGTTTCTCCAGGTAAACATTAGTTTGAAACTTTAGAGAACAACTTAAATCTTCAAGTCTTAACATGATTTTATTCTTTTTCCTAATTATATTACCAAAGACATTTTTATTCCAATATTTAGCCGCTTCAGTGAAAGAAATAATATTTGATTCGAGGTCTTCATTTTTAAACCATGACCTTTATAAAAGGTCCTGAATATTACCATGAGCCAATTAAGAAGCTAGAAATCAAAAAAGCTTTCCAGTATTATTAGTTAAATCATTACCCCCAAAATCAAGGAGGATTGGAATATGATCAAACTTGAGCTTAGGGAGGTGCTTAACCATGACATTGACAAACAAAGTAGACCAAATGCTATTAGCAACAAAACAATCAAGTCTTCATTTTATATTATTTCATTGCCAAGTAAAAGGTTGTCCTTGAAAACCAATGTCATGAAGATCACAATCAATAGAGTATCCCATAAACTAATAGAGTCACATAACATATTAAGAGAGCCACTGGTATTATCAATCGACAAAACAAAATTAAAATCACCCTCTACGCACCAAGAACCCATAGTTTGGCTAAAGATCTCCTTAAGGCCAACCCAAAGATCCCTATGAGATCCAGGCTAGGGACTACCATAAACAACAATAAGAAACCACGGGCTAGCATTCTTGAAGGCAATTTTCATATAGATAAATTGATGATGAGAATAAAGAATTTGTATCTGCCAGCAATTGAGTTTCCACAGACACCAAATACCACTTGAAAAACCCACACCATCTTGAATATGGTAACTATCAAATCTAAATTTTTTAACAATCTTCTTGGCTTTCTCTCCACTTACATGCGTCTCCAACAAACATAAAAAATTAACACGATATCTATTAATCAAATCACTAATCATAGTAGTGAAACTTTTTCCTGAAACACCTTTGTAATTCCAAATTAAAATATTCATTTAGAAAATCATATAGAAATAAATGAAGCACATGAAGTGCTAATCTTACTTAGAAGAAGAGCCGTTCTCCAAACCATCTGGAATAGAATCAGCCTAGGCCTCAACAATGTTATCAATGTCCATCACCATTCCCCAAATATCTCCTTCAATTATTTCCATTCTTCTCTCAAAATTTGAACCAAGGTCTAAAGGATTAAAAGCACTAGATATATTTCTTGAGAGAGTTTGTCATCTTTAAGTAATCTCTAGGGTTTCCTTACCTGGATCTTGGACATTTATGGCAAGAGGATCTAGGACATCCTTCTGACTAGTTTTATCCTGCCAGTGAACACTTTCCCTTATAGGATTATCCTGGTAAATAACTACTCCTTTCTTTTTGCGATCTAGCTCCTTGAAAGCTTCGATAGGGAGATTCTTAACATGGTTTTGCTTTTGAGGGTTCATCCTATGCCTACTTGTATAAGCTGACTGCCCATTATGGGTTTTTAGGCCAAGAGACAACTTTGACCCTACTTATTAAGCCATTCTTTGTTGATGTTTACCCATTGTTCAATTGGCAATATCTTTCTGTGGAATATATTCACCAATTTCTAAATCACTAATAACCCTTCTGTGAGAAACAATCTCTTCCTCCTTATTAGACATATCTACCTCAAAATCATTCTTCAATAAAGAATAATGCAAATTATTAAAACTAAGGTTCACCTTAATGGTTTTCTCTTTGTTAAAATTATGTCTTGTTCATATGTAGTTTCATTCTGGTTGCTTAACATCCATTTAAGGTCCAAAATGATTATTTGAAAGGGAATTATGCTCTTCCTCCAATGTTATTTTGACATATCACATCGTTTATATCGTTGTTTTTTTATAGGATTTCTCCCTTCATCCGAGGTAACGATAGTTCCTATTATAGAGTCCACACCCTCTACTCCCATATTCACTGGGGATACACCAGAACCCACCTTTGAGGGTTCTTCAAGTGTCTAGTTTGGTTTAGCTACAAGGCAATTCTCTGCCTTATGACCGTAAGTACCACAAGTAAAACAGATTAGATGTAGACCTTCATATTCCACTAAGTAAGTCTTACCAATCACAGTAATAGTGGGAACCAATTATATGTTAAAATTGATCTCCACACATAAGCATGCATATTTACCCCTAGATTAGATAGAGGTCAGTTCATCAATTTTTAGCATAATACTCAATTTTGAGCTTACCTTCCAAAGGAACTCTTTATTACATAATTCTACTGAAAACCCAAGAATACAAACCCAAACTGCTATCTTTTTTATTTCAATTTGGGAAGGTTGAAATAAAGGTCTCCAACATTGTATCATAAGATAGTGATTAGCTATAAGCCATGGACCCTCATATAGAGCATAATTATAGTCCGTTTTCTCATCAAAACAAACAAGAAAAAATTCTTCTGCTAAATCCATAACTTTGACTACTCCATTTTGAGTCCATCTTCTCTGGACCCAATATTCCATGGTCTTGAAACTAACTTTCTTTTCCAGAAGCTTAACATACAAAGATAGCTTCCATGGGCGACACCACTGTTCATACTCCTCCAAAGTAACCCTCACCACAAGATTCGAATCAAAAGGTTGAACAAATTCTTCGAAAGAATTTATTTCCTCTACAACATTGATACTAGTCTTGAATCACATAAAGTCAGCTTTCTCACATTTTGCAAAAGAACCCTACACTTGTGTAAATATGAAGAAACATATCACACTAGGAAGTCTTCATGTTGCACCCTTTTATTGCTGGGTTGCAATTATACTAGCACTAATGCACTAAATCCCATCAGAACTCCACAATTAAGCGTGCTTGAGTTAGAGTATTACTAGGATAGGTGACCTCTTAGAAAGTCCTCATGTTGTATTATTTTTTTTCATATCACACTCCAATCAAGGCAAATAAGTTAGCATTAACTAAAGACGAAGATAGATAACATATATATATATAAAGATAAGCTTGCCTTTTGAGCTAAGTAGAACACTAAAGGTAATCTCACAAATTAGAGCCAGTTATTTGGGCCTGCCTTAAGCAATTAACGTTCATTCAGTTATTCCCCTCGAATCAAAATTTTGTAGGGAAATTGCACTTATCTCCTAGGTTTTGCTTTCAATTGTGATTTTTTTTAAAAAAAGTCATAATCGATTACTTGAATTATCAACTCCTTTGTAATAACCCTTTTATTATCTAAAATACACGTTAAATTTGGCTTATTATATTCAGTTACTAAAATATCAGTTCTGTTGTTTAACACCTATTGAAAAAAAAAATCACTTATTTATGGAAAATCACAATTGACCTTTATATATATATATATATATATATATATATATATATATATATATATATATATATATATATCTCTGTGTGTGTATATTACCCCAATTGCAATGGCTCCGTAAATAAAAGAAATTTATGCGTGATCCAGAAAACTAAGAGTTTGAATTTTAATTCTTTAAATTTTTTAATTAAAATTTTCACCGATTAATTTTAACCATATTTAGAGACGGAGAACAACTGCATTGGAGAGGACATTGTAATTGTAGACAAAGATTAAAGTATACAAGTGCAAAAATTTAACAATGGAAAGGGTATTAAATAAATTTTAATAGTTAAAGTTAAACTAAATGGTTGATTTAGATGGAAATAACTTACTGGGCCAATTGCAATATTTCATGAATTAAGCAAAATATGGGTAAATAAAATTTTCCCCTTTTCTTATTTACTAGCTTATGGTTGGTTACGGAAAAAGTTTAAATCTAATTGATATCAGTAACGTATATATTATCAAATATTATTATTTTTTAAAAACTTTACAAAATGATTATAAAAAATTATGTAAATGGATTGATTGCATATCAAACTCATGCATTAAAATAGAAAAAAATAAAATTGCACTGTTTGGTTGTATTGGGTACAGCAAAGGAGGAGAGATTGAACCAATGGTAGAAAAAAAGAATAGAAGATGGCTTACCAACAACCAAAAGGATGGACAATGGATATATGTCGTGCTTCATCCGAATACGTACGTTATCAGATGCATCTTCAAGGGTTCAAATAGAAGATTGTTTTGACAGGAATTAATGACTAAATTACTTCCTTCGATTTCAACGTTGGCTCACCTATGGTCTCAAATGACGTCAATAACTCCATGTTTAATAGTCTTATGGAAGGATATTCTGGACAACATGATGATAGTCAGACCCGAAACGTGTGCTCTATCTGTTTTTTTTTTTTTTGAGATAATGTTACGAAACTCTCTAAATAGATATGGCAATTTTGTGGACTCAGAGGGTGGAAAGTGACTCTGTACTTTTCATACCCACCCTTATTCATATCCCCTATCTCTATCTCTACTTTTTATTACACGAAATTTTTTTTCTCTTATCCCTATTCTCCATAGCGATGCAAATCTCCAAAGGGACATTAATTTTTTAAAAAATAATTACAAAAAATAAAAATATCAATAAATATAAAAAAATAACATATTGAAAAAAATAAATTTAAAGTTTAAGCTATTATTTATGTTATCCAATATACTCTAATAATTTGATGAAAAAACTAAAAAGAATTCAAATGACAAATTTTAAATAAATTCTAAAAATTTTAAAAGTTAAAAAAATAATAACTTCACCAAATTAAAAATATCAAGTTCAAGTACATCAAGATATTTTTTTCACTATGTATGAAGTATTCATTATTGTTTCTTCCCTATGTGCAAATTGAATATTTTAATCTATTTTGTTTTTACTATTTTAATATGTCAAAAACTTATGCATTTAAAATATTAATCAATACAAACTTGTCTAACTAGTAGTTTGACTTTGACTTCTTAATATTAGTTGAAACAATTACATTTACATATTAAAAATAATTGGACTTCTAATTTTTTTACCTTTGTAAGAGCATTCACATTTTTTAAATTTAAAGATATAATAAAATTACTACTAATTATATATATATATATATATATATATATTTTAAAGGACTCCATTGGACAGGGAGCATAATCCTCATCCCATCCCAAATTACCATTGGGGAGATTTTTTCCCCATCCCCACGTGTAAAAACTCCCCAAATGTAGATCTACAAATGAGGCAATCCCCACATGGATTCAAATATAGGAACCTTTTGTCATCCCTATCTTTGAAAGATAGTGAATTGACAAGTTGATCTTTCTATGAATTTATTCATTTGTAAAGTATAAAAAGGGTTAATTATATTAAATTATATATAATTTTTTATGTCGAATACATTTTTTGCTAATATGATTAGTCTTTTAAGCAAGATCTATTTTTATAAAATTATAATATTTTTCATATTAATTATATTAACGTATTCAAATTCAATATTAATTTATATCTTTTAACTATTTTATTAAGAATTAATTTACTGTTTTATACTATATAAATATAGTATCTTAATAAAATGGAATTAAAAAATTCAGAACATATATTAAAATCTTAGAAGAATTATAAATTATTTTATGAAAAAAAATAAGCATAATTTAGTCAAACTTAAAATATTTACATAATTTACTTAAATTAAGAATTGTTAAAGATATTAATCTTATAGAAACAAAGTTTGTATGATTTAGCCTTTAAGAAGTTCAAAAGTATATTTGCATACCTAAACAGGGTTTTGCCTTACAAATGTTGTTGATTTGTTTAGTATTTAATTTTCTTCAAAATCAATTTTGCTTTCTAAATCCTTATTTATACAAAAGTAAAAAATAGTTATTTTTGTATTGAATGAATTAATAACAAAAATCAATTTCAAATAAAAATTTTTAAATATAAATTACAATGATACAAAATTATATTTGACTAAAATCAATTTTAAAAATCACGTTAGTTAAACCACAATCCAAACATACAGGGAAAGGTTTGAACAATAGTCTAGTACTTTGTTTAAATATTGGCCAGTTACCCACTGATGATACTTCCTCCCGTAAAATATGGGAATTAATTATCGGAAGCTGGTACAACTATATATTAATGCGTTGTTTCTGAAAACGGATAGATTTTATCGTTTAAAATTGATGCAAGCAAAGATGTGTATTAAGCTAAGACGGCATTAATAAATTCATGAAGCCGATGGAGTTCGTAGGATTTAAGAAAGGATGTCCCTACAGATTAATCCTTTAGTACTGGGTTGAATGCAAACGTACACTCCTTCAATCATGATCATCATAATTATTTATAGATACCCTTGCTTGTGTTTTTTTTTCAACTAGATACACTCACTATGACTTCACTTATTTTTGTCCAGTTTAATTATAAATGTGTCATATGTATATATGATTAATAGACTAAAATTCAAGTATCATTTAGTCTATTTAATGTTTTATAAGATTCCTAACATTTTTTTTTTCATTTTACTCTTCATGTTGGTATGAGAATAGTTCAATTTTCAAGCATTAGATTTCTTTTTCAACGCATACGTAAGATATGTCAAACAATTTGATATAGTCACATTCTCGTGGCATTTCATGATTTTAAATGACGTTTAATTGTCATATATAGGCTACATTAATTTATTCGTGTGTTATTTTATTTAACATTGTTATATTGAATTTGGGATATATATATATATATATATATATATATATATATATATAAATTTTTGTCCATTTCAAGCTTTAGTTTGCACTTGAGTATATTAATTTCTTAAATTAAAGTTTAATTATAATTTGTATACATTAATTTTAAGGTAAACGTACTTTTCTTTGGAGACTAAAGGCCTTATACAATTCAATTTAATATATATATATATATTAAAAAGGTTGATTATCAGCCCTTAAGCTTATAATAGTGTGTAGTTTGGCTCGAGAGGGACGCGGAGAGAAGGGAAGAAAGAATAAAATAAAAAAGTAAAGGACTTTGGTTTATTGGATAGTTAATAATTAGATTTTATCACAACTTTAAAAGCTTATTCGAGTTAATATGTTTGATTTTAAAAAAATATAGTTTAACTTTAAAATGTCCTATTAGTAAAGTTAGTTTTGTAAAACAAATTGAGCTTGGTCTTTTTTAGAAGTCTGACCCAAATACGAAAAAATTGAATTAATATTTTTTTAAAACAAAAAACATTATTTTAAAATACTTAATTTGATTATTAAAAATAATAATAAAATGTAATATTTAAGATATTAAAAATAAAACCTTCTTAATTTTAAGTGTGCAAAATATAAATTTATAAGTGAATTAGTTCATTTTTAAATCAAAGTCCTTATACATAAAACTATAGGTCAATGTGATATGATATCTTTGTAAGGAAACAATAACAAGTGCAATTAATCCAAATAATTTATGATAGTATAACAATTTATTTAGATTTATAACATCCATATATATAATCATATCAATTATAATAACCATTAACTATATAATTTATCTTAAACTTTAAGTAATAAATGACTTAAAAAAACTCATTAGACCTCATAGGCTAACCTAATAAATTGGTTAAAAGCTCAAATAAAAATGTCCAATTGAAAATTGGTCTTGAGCATTTTTCTTCAATCAAAGTTTGACCTAATTTTTTTAACCCCAGCATGATGATGAAGTTTATTAAGAATTAGTATTTGATCTCACATGGAAGTCAAGGTTAGCAATTTGAACTAAAAATGTTAACAAATATATGTGTGTGTGTGTATATATATATATATATTTAAAATACTATTTTGTCTTTTTTGTTTTTTGTTGTTTTTACTAATTTATTTATATTTACTTCGCATCTCATATCCCACCATTAGTTGTTAAAAGATATAAGTACATGAACTACCACTGGGTACCATGTCAGAAAGTTTGGTGGTGTAGTTTGGTAATTTTATGGGATGATACCTACATTATGATACGAAGGCCTTAAGTAAAGAGAGAAATGGCTTTCTGCGCGTAAGAGTTTAGCTAGATGTTCAGACGCCATTGAAAAGGAGGAGGAAAATTGATACTCACTAATGGTAGGTAACAATACACAAATTTCATATATAAAAGATTGACTCTGTTTCGTTTCTCATGTGGGAAGCTTGGTCATTCCCAAAGCTAGTAAACATTACAAATGGTCCAAGGAGGAGGCAAAGATCTTCAAATAAATTGGGATGTGTCCCTAAAGGTGGCTGGCCGGAGATCCTCACTTGCAGTGAGTAGTTGGCTTAGAGACGACAAAGGAGAGAAATTTGCGACAGCCAATCTCAATAATCTCGCAAGGGAAGTATTAAAGGAAGGTTTTCCAAATTTGAATATTCAACACAATCAGAGATACTATCACGGAGCTATGATCTCGGGCAATTTGGGAGGCTAGTTAATGCGAGTGGAAAGAAATAAGGGAATCGCACATGCGGATTTGAATGTTGACTTCCTTAAGGAAAATAATCCAATGGGTTGCTCTAAGGGGAAAAACGATTGAGGCCTAAAAGCAATTTTTTTGCTTAACGACACAGAAGAGCAGACGCTAGCTTCAAGGGAGGGTACAGGGTATTACCATGTTGAAAACTCATCAGCAGGAGCTGCGAGGCAACCCTGTTGGCAACTATAGTTGCCTTAAGCTAGAACTGTCTTGGACTGGGCAGTCCTTGGGCAGTTAGAGCTGTCAAAGAGCTCATTTACAAGTGAAAGTCTGACATTGTTTTTCTTATCGAAACATTTGTACATCAGACACATATTAATAGAATAAGGAGAATGATAATGTACGAGGGAAGCTTTGCTGTTGATTGGATTAAAAGGGATGGTGGTCTAACTGCTATCTGGAAGGAGGTAAGTAGGGTCCAGCTTATATCGTTTTCTTCTAATTACATCAACTTAAGGGTTACAAATGCAGAGAATGTAGACTAGCATTTTACCTGTTACTATGGTTTCCCGAAAAGAACAAGAAGACAAGCTTCTTTGGACATGCTCTGAGAGCTAGCCTCTTCTGATGTTCAACCCCCTTGGTTATGTATGGGAGATTATAATGACATGCTACTAGCATCGGAGAAGATGGGTGGAAATAAGCATCGAAATTTTCTACTGACTGGATTCAAAAGCGTTGTTAAAGACTATGGGCTTAGTAACCACAATAGCTTGGGCCCCTTATACAATTGGGAGAAAAACAACAAGAGTGGACGGATAATTCGCGAGAAATTAGATAAAGCTATGGCCAACAATTCACGGTTAATTTTGTTCCCTGATTGTTGGGTAAAAGATCTCACGACTTCATACTCAAACTATTACCCTATTCTCATGTCTACTGATAGGGGCGACCATGTGGGCACTAGGCGAAGATTTCACTTCAAAGACTCTTAGTTAATGCAAGTGGACTTTGCATAGGTATTTAAATAGAGTTAGAGAGGCAGAGAAGCTATATGGGTGGTGGGTCAACTCGATTATTGCAGAGAGAATCTAGAAGCATAGAGCAAGTCAATCTAGTGACACTAAAAAAAATCTAAGAGGAATCAACTATCAGTTACAAATAGTTATAACAGACCCTAGTACTTCAAAGGATAGAAATAGGAAGTTATAGTATCTGAAAGAAAGGAGAAATATGGTGTTAGAAAGGGAAGAAGCAAAGTGAAAGCAAAGGGCAAAGTGTCACTGGTTACAACATAAAGATAAAATCTTTAAGTCTTATCACAAGTATGACAATGCGCCTAGAGAAGAGGGGTGAATAGGTGCACTAAAAATTTTTTTGCAAAAAATCTATTTTAACGATATAGTTAACTGAAAATTTTACAGTCAACTATAATTTACAATAAAAAGTTGACTAAAATAAAATACAGTCAACTGAATTTTTCAGTAATGCATTCACTCTACCAGAAGAAAGACAAGTTAACTGAAAATCTCTTTAGTCAACTATAATTTGCAAAGAATAGTTAACTATAATAAAATTAAGTTGACTGAACCTTTCAGCTGTGGGTTCACTCTGTCAAATAAAAAGATAATTAACTGTAAATATTTTAGTGAATTGTATGCTTAAAGAGAAAGGATGAATGGATTAAACAATTAACTATAAAATTTGAAGTCAAATGAAGGATGAACTGAGAATGTAAAGATCAAGGAAAGAGAATAAAACACGTAAGTTTATCTTGATTCGGCTAACTATAATGTCTACTTCCAGTCCCCTTGACTTTTCCAAGAGATTTTCCACTAAAAATAGTTTGCTTACAACTTCTTATGGAGTTTTCATGTGCTAACTCCAAACATAAGGTTTTCTAACTCAACCTTAAACTTTACAACAATAACCTTCTTCTTTACTGAGATAGATGTACAACACCAGCAGAAGAAAATTGAGTTTTATAAACTCTACAAAATTGGGTTTTCTCTAACAGCTCTCAAATATGCTTATAAAAAGATGATAAACTAGAATCTAAACTCTAAGAAAGAAAAGCTTTAAAAATATTACAGAGTGCTTTTTCCTTTCAGCTCTTTTTTGTTTTCTGTCTCTCTTTCTTATCCCCCAAAAGCAACATCTTCAACATATTTATAGCTTTCTCAGAAAGAGTCGTTAGAAAGCATTTATTGTTGCAAATCTTGATGATGAAAGAGAAATCAGGTTGCTCCTTCTTTGATCGCCATGAGGTATAGATTTTGGGCTCTATTGGCGCAGTTGTTTTTGGTCTGCTGAGGGTGCCATTAATGGCTGCTTCTGTCAGTAACTACAGGAGGCAGAGAAGAGGCATAGACAGCATGTGGCAGTGGGCGTTCAGAGGAGTTATGATATTTGTCTCTGCAGAACAGCTTTGTGTACTTTGTTTGAGAAATAATCTTTATGAGTTGTCTTCCACTTTATTTTGCTAATCTAGGCTGAGATTTAAGTTACTCCAGACTTGCTAATTTCTCTTATGTGGGCTGGGCCTTTTTTTTCTTCATTTGGTTTGTCATTTATCAAATATAGGTTTAGGCCATTTCACATTTTGGGCTAACAATCTCCCCCTTTTGATGATGACAAAACCAAATGGAGAAACATACAAGAGCTCCTTCTAAAATTAAGAATCTTTACAGAGCAAAGAACATAACAGCCAACACCCATAGATAATATTATAGTAAAAAGGATTATCAACACAATGTCATTTACCACAATAACATCCATTCAAGATCAATAATATCACAGTAATATTCATTTAAATATCATTCATCAGTCATTCAGGATTAATAAAAGTTTAGTATCATCCATCAAGGTTAAAATAGCAATGTAAAGTACTGTCAAAGAAATAAAAATAATACAGAATCCCAAAAAGACAATTAATTAAAAATAAGTGCAAGTAAATTTAAGTTAACTGAAGTTTGTTCTCCCCCTTTTTGTCATCACTCAAAAGTAGAGTGAGCAAAAAGAAAGGCTATCATAGGGTAGATGTCAATCAGAGAGAGAAATTCATATAATTAGCAACGCCTCGAAGACTGAAGAAGTTGCTGAAGACCCATATGAGATTGAAGGATGGTGTTTCAAAGGTCTTGAAAATGTTAAGTTAGCTAGGATTCTCATTGTTGCAAAGCAGCCTTGGCGTCTTGGATATCAGTGTTGAGTGTGTCCTGTCGCTAATTGTAGGTATTCAGTTGCCCATGAATGATTGACAATTCAAATCGAACCTTACTCAATTGAATGTGCATGGAGTCAATAAGAGTGAACATATAAGTTTGGTTGTTAAGTAGGGTGTTGAAGATTAGAAGTGGGTTAGGGAGAAAGTTGCCTACTGAGGATGAAGTTTTTATTGGAGGTGTAGAGGAGGATAGAGGCACAAAAGCTTTAAGGGATCAGAAAGAGTGGGAACAGGTTGAGCTGGAGGGTTGTCAAGATCAACCATTCTTACCCACCTATCATCCACAAATTTCTATTTCATCAATTTGAAGGCTAAAGCATCATAGGTGGTAGTAATTTGTTTGCAGGGGAGCTGACCCAAGTTGACTCCCTAATCTCTTAACAAGCGGGTAAGAAGCTGGGAAGATTGAAGGATACATCTAGGTGGGTGCTACTTTCTAACATATACTAAAGGATCCAATTATGCAGATTTATGGGTTGTTGGGCATGTAAATAAAATAGTAGTAGTAACTCCTTTTTACTCAGCACTTCTAAGGACCTAGTCCTAGAAAGAACACATGTGGCAATCATGTGAGCTTGGACTCTATCTTTAAAAGAGAAGGTTAGCCCATTCAATTTTTGACCTTGTAAAAACTCATTCCTCTCAATCAATTCATTCTTAACCTTATCATAAGTGAAGTTAAAGGTTTTAGGCCATTTGCTCTTAAAGAAAAACTTATCTCCAGCTTTAAAATGCATGTCTAGAATGTCAGCTATGGTACCATTATCTACTATTATTCAGACTCCATCAACTAAGGATTCAAGGGTGGACTCATCACCCGGAACAGATAGATTAGTATAAAACTTTCTGACCAAGTCTTCATACACAGGCTCAGGTAAGGTAAACAAAGGGGACCAACCCAAGTTTCTTATTTCTAGTTCAACAGAGGCATGAAGATTGGCTAATTTTTCAAAGCATACGATTCGACCAGGGGCTATGGGTTTAAAAGCAAAGTACTAGCGATATTTTTCCTCATGTTCAATTGATTTAAAATGTCTCAAAATGTGAAAAGAGGAAATACATTTTCCTTTGGTATTCTTAGGTTAGGCAGAGGAGGTCATGTTCTTTGTTGAGGGTCAAGCAGTCCGTGGTGGTAGTAGAAGCTCCACAGGTGTTTTTTCAGTCTCGGCATTTCTTACAAATGTAGGGATTTTGTCAGGCATCGATTCTTCTTTAACATTAATCTAGTGTTCGTCTTCTTCTGGTGAAGACGAAGGAATCACTATTCTTCGCTTTCGCTTTGAAAGAGCAGTTTTCGGAGAGGGCGACGAGATTGGGGATTCGGTGGCCATGGGAACGTCTTCGCTTATAGGAGGAGGAGGAGGCTACTCCTCAGTAGTTGTCGCTAATGGAGGCTGGGTTGCTGTAGATCGACCCATGAACCGCTGATGAAAAAATGTAATATTTTCTGCCATGGAAGATAATGGTCGAGAAAGGTGAAGTGTATCACAGCGGGGGAAACAGAGAGTTTTGAGAGAGAATTTTTTAGCATTCTAGGGCACAAAATGGTTAAAGTGAGAGACAGAGAGATAGTCTGATGCTTTTTTAGTCTTAAGAAAAGCTAAAAATTATCTTATCAAATCAGTTAGCATGAACAGAGATAATTTTAGAGTTAGTTCCAAGAAACAGCTCAATGATGTAACTGTCAGATGGTTATGGAGGGAAACCAGAAGCTCTCTGATAGATTTGACGTGGTGATCAGCAAAGCACACTGTTTTAGATATCTCATTTTCATATTGACAATTTTGGCCTCAAGAAAAAAAATTAGTTAATTCAAAATATTATAGTCGACTAAAATTAAAATAGTTAACTGAAAAATTTTATAGTTAACTAGTTTGTCTAAACTTTAGTTAACTAAAAAATTTATAGTTAACTGAAGTTTTGAAATTTAAGTTAACTGAAAAATTTCAGTTGATTATTTTTATAAGATTTCAATTAACTAAGAATTTTTAGTCGATTAAAAAGACAAAAATTAAGTTAACTGAAAAATTTATAGCTGACTGAAAATTTTCAGAAAATCTTATTTTTCACACGATTCAGTTATTTTAAGTTCAATGCATAGAAATTTGAACCTGTCTTCATGTAAAGGCTTAGTGAATATGTCAGCTAGCTAATATTCAGTTTATACATAGTTTACCTTAATGGGTCTTTGTTGAACATGATCCTGAATAAAATGGTGTCAAACTTCATTATGTTTTGTTCTTGCATGATGAACCCGATTCTTTGTTAGACATATAACATTTGTGTTGTTGCAGTAGATCGAAATTTTTGACAGACACAGAGAATAATCTTCAAGTTATTGTTTCATCCATAGGAGTTGAGTACAGCAACTTCCAAGTGTCATATATTTAGCTTCGATGGTGGATAATGTCACTTATGTTTGCTTCTTGCTGAACCAAGAGACGAGGACCTTACCAAGCATTTGACAAGTTCCACTAATGCTCTTTCTATCTAATTTATCTCCTGCAAAATCAGAATTTGCATATCCAACTAGATCAAAATGATTAGTTCTAGGATACCATAAGCCATCTTGAGTTCCTACTAGATATCTGAATATTCTTTTAATTATAATATAATGAGATTCTTTAAGACTAGTTTGATATCTAGCACATATGCATACACTATTCATAATATTAGGGCGACTAGCAGTAAGATACAAGAGAGAACCAATCATACCTCTATATACCTTTTGATCAAAATCCTTGCCATTTTCGTCCTTATCTAATTGGGTGGAAGGATTCATGGAGGTTCCTATAGGTTTTGCATTTTTAAAACCAAATCTGTAGAGTAACTCCTTTGTATACTTAGTTTGACTGATGAAGTTTCCCTTATTTGCTTGCTTTATTTGAAGACCAAGAAAGAAAGTCATCTTACCTATCATGCTCATTTCAAATTCACTTTGTAAGAGCTTGGAAAATTCCTTGCACAGATCATCATTAGTACTTCCAAAAATGATATCATTAACATATACTTGTACAAGTACAATTTCTTTGTTAGTTTTTCTAATTAACAAAGTAGTGTCAACATTTCCTTTTTTAAAATCATTTGATATAAGAAAACTGCTTAACTTCTCATACCAAGCTCTAGAAGCTTGCTTTAGGCCATAAAGGGCTTTTGAGAGTTTATACACATGGTTAGACAATCCTTCATTTTCAAACCCAGAAGGTTGTTTAACATATACTTCTTCATTTATAAAACCATTTTAAAATGTTGTCTTGACATCCCTTTGATATAATTTAAAATTCATGTGAGAGGTATAAGCAAGTAACATTCTAATAGATTCTAATCTAGCAACAAGAGCATAAGTTTCATCATAGTCAATACCTTCTTGTTGAGTATATCCTTGGGCAACTAGACAAGCTTTATTTCTTATTACCTTTCCTTGCTTATCTAACTTATTTCTAAATACCTATTTAGTTCCTATTATAGAGGCATCCTTTAGTTTCTCAACAAGAGTCCATACCTTATTTCATTTAAACTGTTTTAGCTCCTCTTGCATAGCTATAATCCATTCTTCATCATTTAATGCCTTATTTATTGTTTTAGGCTCTATTTAAGAAAGAAGAGCCAAGTTGGTGTTTTGCTTGAATGATGATCTAGTTCTCAATCATTCTTGTGGATTTCCAAGGATGAATTGCATGGGATAAGTGGGTGAGTGTTTCCATTCTCTTGGAAGTTTCTGTTCTGCTTTGGATTTTTCCAGTTGACCATGTTCATTTTCCAGTTGACTGAAGTCTTGATCCATATGAGTGTTTTAATTAGTGTTTAGTTGACTGTGTTCATATTCTAGTTGATTGAAATCTTGATCAAGTTGAATTTTTTTATTTTGTTTGAATCAGACACATTTTCTTGAATTTTTTGATTTGAGTGCTCAACAGAGATGGGCGTAGGCTCTTCTTCATCATCTGTGACTACATATTTTTTAGAAATTAAGTTAGAGTAATCAAAACCTACTGCATGGATTCCTCTACCACTAATGTTCATTTATTGTATACTCTTATATGATTTACTAGAGGTTGAGTATCCTAGAAATATACCTTTGTCACTGTAAGCATCAAACTTTCTAAGATTGTTTTTACCATTATTATGAATAAAGCATTTGCAACCAAAATCATGAAAATAACTAATATTGGGTTTTCTTCCTTTCCAAAGTTCATAGGGTGTTTTCAAAAGGATAGGCCTTATTAAGCAATGATTCAAAATATAACAAGTAGTATTTATAGCTTTAGCCCAAAAGTATTTAGGAAGATCATTGTCAATAAGCATTGTTCTAGCCATATCTTTTAATGTTCTATTCTTCCTTTCTACCACACCATTTTGTTGTGGAGTTTTAGGAGAAGAGAAGTTATGGTTTAATCCATGCTCATTGCAGAAATTTTTAAAAAATTTATTTTCAAATTCATCACCATGATCACTCCTAATACTCGATATCCAATACCTTTGTTCCTTTTGAACTTACTTGCAAAATATTTCAAAGAATTTGAAGGTTTCATCCTTATGACTTAGAAAGTATACCCAAGTGTATCTTGAGTAATCATCAATGATAACAAAAGCATAACTCTTTCCACCAAAGCTTCTAATTTGAGTAGGTTCAAATAAGTCCATGTGTAATAATTGAAGTGGTCTAGAAGTAGATACACAATCCTTAGGTTTGAAAGAAGACTTAGTTTGTTTGCCACGTTGACATACATCACATATATGATCCTTTTTAAAATTTAATTTCGAAAGACCTTTAACAAGGTAAGTTTAGAAATTTCTGAGATAAGATGCATGCTAACATGACCCAATCTTTTATGCCATACCTAAGAGTCATTACAAATAGATAAAAGACATGTAACATTCTTTGTAAATAAATCTTCTATGTTTAAGATATATATGTTATCATGTCTTTGACCTACAAAAAGTGCTTTGTCACCATTGAACACTTTACAGCGAAGTGATTCAAACATTACTTTGTAACCTTTGTCACATAATTGACTTATGCTAAGAAGATTATATTTGAGTCCTTTTATAAGATACACATTTTCTATACAACAAGTCAGGAAGTAGTTGTTCCTTACCTATGCCAACAATTTTACCTTTATTGTTATCACCTAAAATGACTAATCCTCCATCCTTCATTGATATTGAAGTGAATTTGGAAGGGTCTCCCATCATGTGTCTTGAGCAGCCACTGTCCAAGAACCATTTATTTATGAAGGTTCTCCCTTTGAGGCAAACCTGTGGAAAAATTTACTTTGTTTTAGGTACCCAAACTTGCTTGAATCCTTTCTTGTTAGTATAGGCAGTAAAGGTGCCTTTGGGGATCCATATCCTGTTATCTTTATGATAATTACATTTGTAGCAGGCATGTCCTCTTCTTTGACAGTGAATACAGATAGTGTTGGAAGAAGATTTTATAAAGAAATTCTTGTATAATTTAACAGAGTTATTTTTGTTATAACCAAGACCTGATTTGTTAAAGCTACATTTCTATTTTCCTAAGAAAAGATTTAAGTTTTCTTCTCCTTTAACAAAATTTGCTAAGTCTTTAGTTAATATAGAAACTTTAATTTGTAAATCCTTATTTTCACTTAAAGTCTTTTCACTTTTAGTTTTTAGGATTTGAAAATTTTTCTCAAGCATCTATTTTTCTTTTTCTAAACTTCTATATTTAATGAACAATTTTTCCAAATCGTCAAACATTTCATTTAAAGTATTTTGTAATTCTTCTTCAGAGGAATCAGTAGTTACCTCATTTTCTAATCTAGCCATGAAGTATAGGTTGGTCATTTCTTGCTCTTGCTCCTCTTCTTCTTCATCTTCATCATCATTACTCCATACAACAAGTGCTCTTCTTCTGTTTGAGGTTTTGTCGAATCTTTTCTTCAAGAAGGGACAATCAAAGTGAATATGCCCATTTCTTCCATATTCATAATAGGTTATGGAATTCTTCCCTTGATCATCTTTTTTCAATTCCTTTCTGGGGAAATTTCTTTTATTCATCATGAGTTTACCCTTTTGTCTACTATATTTCTCAAATTTCTTTGAGAAGAAGGCTAGGTCTTAAAGATCTACTTTGCTTTCAACATCCTCTTGCTGCTTAGAAGTTGTTGCAACTTTTAGTGCCATATATCTTTCTCTTTTAAGCTCATATCGTTTAAAGTGATTGTTGTGGTAAGCTATGAGAATTCCTCTTAACTCATCATAAATTGATTCTTTGAACCTTGAACTACTCTCAATGTTGTCCACCTTGGATTTCCAACTTTCTATGAGAGATCTTAGCACCCTTTTTTACTATTTCATGATTAGTGTAGGTTTGTCTAAATAGTTTCAGTTGCCCCATAATCTTGGAGAATCGATTGAACATAACTTCTATGTCTTCATTTTCCTTCATTTCAAACAGTTTTAGTTCATACTGCAGTGTACTTATCTTGGAGTCCTTCACATTTGTTGTTCCTGTGTGCATAACTTCAAGTTTGTCCCACATTTCCTTCATAGTATCACATGTTGAAATTTTATCATGCTCTTCACCGCTGACAACACAGTAGAGAATGTTTATGGCTCTAGCATTTGCTTGAATCATCTTGATATCCTTCTCATCATACTCTTCTTCAGGTTTGAGTTCCTCTTTTTCTGTTTTAGGAAATTTTAGGCCTTGCTCAATGACTTTTCATACTGGGTAATCTGTGGCTTGTATGAAAATCTTCATTCTACCTTTCCAGTGTGTATAATGATTTCCATTGAAATAAGGAGGCTTTGAACTTGAGTGCCCTTCACTAAAGTAAGCTCCCTCAAGGTATTGTGAAGATATTTTCTGCAAAGTGGATTTTTTCTCCTGACTGTAAGGCACAAATCAAGTGAGACCACAACTCTGATACCAATTGATAGTGCACCTAGAGGGGAGGGTGAATAGGTGCACTAAAAATTTTTTTGCGAAAAATCTGTTTTAACAATATAGTTAACTAAAAATTTTACAGTTGACTACAATTTACAATAAACAGTTGACTGAAATAAAATACAGTCAACTAAATTTTTTCAGTAATGCATTCACTCTACTAGAAGAAAGGCAAGTTAACTAAAAATCTCTTTAGTCAACTATAATTTGCAAAGAATAATTAATTGTAATAAAATAAAGTTAACTGAACATTTTAGCTATGTGTTCACTTTGTCAAATAGAAAGACAATTAACTGTAAATATTTTAGTAAACTGTATTACTTGAAGAGAAAGGATGAATGGATAAAACAGTTAACTATAAAATTTGAAGTCGACTGAAATATTAACTGAGAATGCAAAGATTAGGGAAAGAGAATCAAACATGTAAGTTTATCTTGGTTCAACCAACCACAATGTCGACTTCCAGTCCCCTTGACTTCTCCAAGAGATTTTCCACTAAAAATAATTTACTTACAACTTCTCACAGAGTTTTCACGTGTTAACTCCAAACACAAGGTTTTCTAGCCTAACCTTGAACTTTACAACAACAACCTTCTTTTTTACTGAGACAGAGGTACAACACTAGTAGAAGAAAATTGGGTTTTATAAACTTTACAAAACTGGGTTTTTTCTAACAGCTCTCAAATATGCTTCTAAAAAGTTGATAAACCAGAATCTAAGCTCTAAGAAAGAAAAGTTTTAAAAATATTACAGAGTGCTTTTACCTTTCAACTCTTTTTTGTTTTCTATCTCTCTTTCTTATCCCTCGAAGGCAGCATCTTCAATATATTTATAACTTTTTCAGAAAGAGTCATTGGAGAGCATTTATTGTTGCAAATCTTGATAATGAAAGAGATATTCGGTTGCTCTTTCTTTAACCACCATGAGGTACAGATTTCGGACTCCATTGGCACGATTGTTTTTAGTCTACTGAGGGCGCCATTAATGGCCGTTTCTATTGGCAGCTACAAGAGGCAGAGTAGAGTCACAAGCAGCATGTGGCAGTGGGAGTTTAAAGGAGTTATGATATTTGTCTCTGCAGAATAACTTTTTGTACTTTGTTTGAGAAATAATCTTTATGAGCTATCTTCCACTCTGTTTTAATGTCTAGGCTGAGATTTAAGTTACTCTATACTTGCTAATTTCTCTTATGTGGGTTGGGCCTTTTCTTTCTTCATTTGATTTGTCATTTATCAAATATGGATTTGGGTCATTTCATATTTTGGGCCAACAAGGTATACTACCACAAATCTAAAACAAAACGGGATTGATGCCCTTAAAGATGATTACAGACAACAGGTCAATGATTAAGTAGAGCTATAAGAGATGGTGAAGGATTATTTCCAGCAATTATTGTCGACATCCAATAATACCTATGATCTAGTACTAAGACACATGGAAGCAAGAGTGATTAAGGAACAGAATTCCACACTGGTGAGACCTTTCAATGCTAGGGAATTTGGGAAAGCTATCTTCCAAATGCATCTAGGTAGTCAATAAATTTTCAAAAATCTTGTACCTATTTTAGTCCAAATGTTAATAAGGAGGTAAGGATAGGATTGAGCAATATTATGGATGTTACAACCACTGTTGATCTTACCCTTATTAGTAGGGAAGAGCAAAACGGCTATCTTTTCTTTTCTTAGGGACAAGCTATGGAAAAAAATGCACCACTAGAATAACAAACTCCTCTCCAAAGCTGGTAAGGAGATCCTCTTCAAGTTCATAGCTAAAGCTATCCTTACGTTTTGTATGAGCATTTTCTTTTTACCTACAGCTTTGTGAGAAGAGCTTTAAAGAATAATGAACTCCTTTTTGTAGGGTAATGACAGTGAAGGAGTTAGGGGAGTCAGGTGGTTGTCTTGGAATAAAATAAGTGATTGTAAAGAAAATGAAGGTCTATATTTTAGAAATCTGTATTGCTTTAATCTAGCTATGCTGGAAAAACAAGGTTGGAGATTAGGTACAATGTCTAACACTCTTTTATATATGATTCTCAAAGCAAAATACTTCCTTTTAGGGGATTTCTAATTCACAGGGTTGACTTCAAACCAAAGTTTTACTTATAGGAGTATTTTGTCTTTTCAACGATTGTTGAAGAAGGGCATTAGATGGAGAGTAGGAAACGGAGATACCATTAGAGTTTGGATTGACCCTTAGGTCCCTAGGAGATCCAATTTTAGGCCTGATCATATTAATGGTGAGAGAGATGATAGTTTGATAGTGGTTGACTTATTTTTGGAGTCTAGTAGGGAATGGAGCATTGATAGACTTAGGGAGTTATTTTTGAAGGATGACCAGTGTACCATTATGTCTATACCCATTAGCGGATACCCAAGGTAGGACAAAAGAATGTGGCATTTTGATAAAAAGGGGCAATAAGCTGTTAAATTTGGCTATTATACCTAGTATAACACGCAAAGGCAAAGTATTATTCCAGTGATGTAGGGGAAGATTTGGTGTTTATGAATCTGACCAAAGGTCAAGAATTTTATGTGGCATGTGTGCAGGGGTGTCCTCCCGGCATGATTCAATCTCATCTCTAGGGGATAGGCGAAGATGTACTACCTTATATGTGCAGACACCAAAGACATTTCTTAAGCTCTACTTCACTACACCAAAGCGAAGGAAGTCTATAACAATGCACCTAGAGAGGGGTGAATAGGTGCTTTTAAAAATTTGCGTAAATTCAGTTTTTAAGATTATAGTTAACTGAAAATATTTTTACTCGACTATAAATTGTAATAAATAGTTGACTGTGATAAAATATAATCGACTGAGTTTTTTAGCAATTCGTTCACTCTATTAAGAAGAAAGAAAGTTAACTATAAATATTTTGGTAAACTATGTTACTTGAAGAGAAAAAACAAGTGGAGAAAACAATTAACTATAAGATATACAATTGACTGTAAATAAATCAAAAATGAAAATATCAAGGATAGAGTATCAATCATGATGATTTATCCTAGTTCGGCCAAGAACAATGCCTACTTCTAGTCCCCTTAATTCCTTTAAGGGATTTTCCACTAAGAATAATTCTTTTACAACTTCACACAGAGTTTTCACGTGTTCACTCTAAACACAAAGTTTTCAAGTTTAACCTTAAACTAGTTAGAGTACCTCACTCTAAAACACTCATCTTCTCCACTGAGACAAAGTCTCAAAACCAGTTACAAAATATGAGTTTTATGAATCCTTATATATAGCTGTCAAAGTGGGCCAACCCAGCTCACCCGAGCTAGTGGGTTAAATGAGTTAGCCCGTTTAACCCACCATAAAATGGTGGGTTGAAAATTACTTGGTGGATTAAGCGAGCTAACACGTTTAACCTACCAAAAAATTAAAAAAAATAAAAATAAAATAAAAAATTATAAAAATTCAAATGTGACTTTTTTTTAAGCATATGTCTTGTTTAATCAATCAATTTTTATATCAATATAAATAAACAAAGAAATAACTAAATAAAAAGCAAGTTTAAACGAATTAAAACAAGTACAGTAATCCAATAATTCAATAATTTATTAATAATAATAATATGATTATAAGCAAAATATTCAAATCTGGTAAATTACAAAATAATAGAGATAACACAACACATACATTATAGTTAATTTTTTTTAAATAGAAAAATGTAGTAGGTTGGAGCGCTAAATTGAGTGAGTGAAAAAAAAAAAAAAAATGGGCAACCCATTTAACCCGCGAGCTGGCTCGTTTAACTAGCGGGTTAAACGGGCTGAGTTGATAGAAGTATACTAAATGGGTTCTCAAAGGAACCCCTCAACCTAACCCACCTCTTAGGTGGGTTAGAACCCGTTTTGATGACTCTACCCTTATAAACTAAGTTTTCACTAATAGCTCACAAAGTATTCTAATAAGCAAATAAACCAAAAACTTAGCTTAAGAAATAAGACTTTTTGAATATTACAGATTTATATCTCTCTTTTGTTTTCTTCTCTTTTTCTCACGAAGGACAGCAGATCTATATATATAGCTTTCCAGAAAATAGTCGTTGGAGAACAATAAATGTTGCAGATCTCCATGATTGAGGAGATGATTAGGTTGTTCCTCGTTTGACTGCCATAAAGTACGGGTTGCAGCTCCAATAGGCACAGTTCATCTTGGAAAGTTGAGAGCGTCATTAATGGTTATTTTTATCGACAGCTTTAAGTGAGACAGAGGATGCAGAAAGGATGTAAGAAAGAGTGTCAAAGTAAAGCTGAGACTTGTCCCTTTAAGACAGCTTTCTTGTGTTGTTCACTGGATAGAGAGAGACATGAGTTGTCTTCCATTTGTTTGAGATCTCATACTAGGATTGAGGGCTTTTAATTTGGGTTGTAATTTTATGGGTTGAAAGAGTGTCTAGACTTGCAAACACTTGTTGAAAGACTTCTTCATTTTTCTGATGTGGGCTAGGCTTATTTTTCTATATTTAGTTTGTCATAAATTAAACTTGGGTTTAGACCTATCATTTTTGGGCCAACAGTTGGGGAGATATGGGAGTCAAACCAAGTGTTTGTCTAATGACCACTTGGTTGCTACTATTGAAAATCTTGTAGGAACTCAGATGGTGGAGTTTTGTACCACCACTTGGAAGATCTAGAGCTGCAGGAACGCTTGGGTATGGAGACGTAAGTCTATGCTAGCATTTTGATTTATAAAAGATGTTCAAGAATTGCTTAAGGACTGATAATAAGCTCAAGACCTCAATAAGCATACCACCCCCTGTGCTAGTAACAAAATCACAATGGATCACATGAGCTCGAGCATGGACAGGGGAGAATGGTTCTATCATACAAATGCAGCCTTGTTTAATGATGTCCAAGCCTCAGGTTGTAGAGTGGTTATAAGAAACCATGATGGGTCCCTTCTCAAGTCTTTTTCAATCTCCCAGTGTGGTTTACTTTCCCCCGTTCTCATGGAGGCTGTCGCACTTTGAGCTGCACTGGGATGGGTCTAGGCTAACACCAACTCCTGCGGTATCATTTACTTTGACTCCCTTCAAGTAATAAATGCCATCAATGCTACACTCTTAGACAACACTGAGTTCGGTGCTATTATTGAGGATTGTAAAATCCTTCTCGCTGCTAGGACTAATATTTCATGTTTGTGTATCCAAAGACAAGCGAATATAGAAGCTTATAGGTTAGCCAGGGCATCCATTTATTATGCTGGTATTCATTTCTGGAACGTTTTTCCTTCTTTTTAATGAATAAATTCAGTTTGCTTTAAAAAAATAAATAAGAGCTAAAAATAAACTCTTCTTAATATATGATATATCGTATATTTTAAAATTAATGTATTAACATTATAATTGAATTTTAATCGAAGAAATAAAATATAATGAAAAAATTTTACATAGTGATGGTGGATCGAGAATCACCAAATATCTAATATCTTGGTGTCAAGATACATAGTTCATATTATAATTTCACACCAAATTTACATGAACAACTTGCAGTTTTGCACAAATTATTATATTTTGGTGGGGATCCCAACTTCCGAGTCCTTGTTATAGCTTTCTGCAGCTCACTGGCCTCAGATCTGCAACACTGCAGAGAGGTCTTCATGTTGAGGAATCTATCTAACGGTTGAAGCCTACAGTACAACAGTTGAAGCAGCAGACAGCCCAAAATTATAATTCACAGAAGACTGTTGTCGTAAATACATTCTATGCACTTAATATGATTTTTGGTTACGTAATTTTCCTGCTTGTACAGTCTCCAACATATTTACGTTCTTATCGGACAGTAATGTCCCGTTGAAGATTCCACATGCCTATGATTTTGTCGCTATTGATTAATCTTTAAATTTTTCTTCACTCATTCATTCCTTTGCAACGAACTCATGTTTATTTAATTCCTAACACTGTGCTGCAAGTTTCTAACACACAGACTTGGTGATTCTTGCTTTGGGTTTTACCGATAATGAACCTTGTCACATTGATCCCGTGGAAGATTTTAGCCACACCTTAAAGATTTAACATCCTCTACATTAATTATTGTTCAAAACCCTCCCTTATTTCAACGCTTGTAAATAAAACTGCCTTTGAGTTAAATATATATTGAACTCCCCCCAAGAAACCAAGACTGAGAAGTTATATACTTTGTGGCATTTCAACATATTAATATAATGAATCAGATTCGTAAATTAAGTCTTTCGCTACTTTCGATTGGTCACGGAAATGGTCAATTTGATTTATGAAAATAGCATCTTCGCTAAATTAGTATAGAAAATTAAGAAAAAGTTAAATTGATGATGGTGCATTGGTGCAGTTCGTACCTCTAAAATGAGATTTCGTGCTCGGAGAAAATAAATGTCGTGCATTACATGGTTCTCCTAATGATTTCAAGAGTTACAGTTGGCACCCCCATCATTATTCGATCAAACGTGGGACAAGTTAATTGGTCCAAATTTAGCGAGGGCAAATGAGATGTCGCCACGCCACTGGGTTCCATACATCTAACCTCACATGAACGCACCCGCTTCTCTCCTGCTTCTTTCCATTATTCATCTCTCGAAGATCTGCAACTTTCACCTCCCTCGCACTCGCTTTTGCTCTCGTTATCTCGCGCTCCCTCTCTCACGCAATTCGCATTGTTTTCTCTCTCTAGCGATGACCGACTCAATTGAACCGTCTACATCTTCTTCATTGTCGTCTTCAGCTAGAGACCCAAACACTGTCATTCATCCAAGGCGCGAGCCATTCGAGCATGGCCTCTTGCCCATCCCAAAGCTCATCTTCTCCGACCCAACGCAAACCCTAATCTCCCTGAAGCAGAAGCTTCTTGAGCTGTCTCCTAATCAACGAGTCCAGTCAGCGGCCATCTCCGAGGCCCTACAGATCTCCAGTGACTGTGCAAGGCTCGTTCTCGATACCCTCGCCTCGGTTTTACACTCAGAGTCCGAACCTTTAGTTACAGCCAAACCGGAGGAAATTGATTCCGTTGGTGCTGATGTCCATGATCTGGTTTTGTTCTTGTACATTCAATCTTACAAGAAGCTGCTTCCCAGAACGCACAAGGACTCTGCCGCCGTGGCCGATGTTTGGCCTTCCACATCCGCCTTTGATGGCTACTTGTCTGCCCTCTCTCCGTTGCAGGTGATTTCTCCTTTTATTTAATCCTTGTGATTGGGTGGCACCATTTCAGTAGGGTGGAGAATGAGCAAGTAAATTGGGCATTGTTAACTTGCTTTTTATGTTGGTTTTTGCAATATTATTGTTCCTTTTTCTTTTCTTTGGCAGCCTATGCAATTGTGTGAATTGTTGAGGCAAGGGCCTGATTAGTTGCTGCCTCTTCCAAGGACATTTAAACAATTTTTTCCCGTTATTTGGCGGCCATTGCTGAAATTTTTTATTATACTAGACTAGTAACTGTGACTAATTTTGGATTTATTGGATTATTGTAGTCACTATTAAACTCTTGGTTTGAGTTTACAGTATTAGACATTTGATATTGTCTGTTATGTCATTGTTGCATTGTATTTCCGTGTTTTTCTGCCGAGAAACTCATCAGAGTAATTCTGCATATAGTTAAAGTGTTTATTCTGATTTTACATTATTTGCAGCTTGTCCGTAGCAACAGCCGTCGGTTTATGCCATCACAAGCTGATGAGGAGGCGCATCAGTTATCATATCTGCAAAAGCACTTGGCCAACATTCTATCTCTTTTGGCAGAGCCTGTGGAGGGGGAAGGGGAAGAATCTCTGGTTTGTGAATTTACTGCATGCTACCGATGGGTTGCTGACTTTTACTTGATTGGATTATATCTTTTATTCAATCAAAACTTCAACATATAGTTAAATTGTTTTTCTTCCTTAAGCTCCACTCTTGTAATTCATATGCAGTCTTGGTGCAATCTCATGCAAATCAGGAGGTCCTTAATGTCAGAAAAAGTAGCATGATTTGTGAGCTTGTTAAGTATGACTGTCACTTGTAAGCCTTAGATGCCATATAATGACACTAGCTTTAGGCTATTACTTAAAAGATAAGGTAGACTAGTCTTATTACTTTGATGTTTGGACATTTTCATTTATGGCTGGTCCAAACTTGACATTTTTGTACGTATGGAAATGGACAGTAATTGAGGATTTGGAGGAAGGAGATTTCCTTTTGTGTTCCTTCCATAATAGTTGTAAGCCTATACTCAGAATTAAAAAATATCACTTGCACTTCAGATTCTTTGTGGAGGCCAGAAATTATTGTACTACTTTTTCCCCAATTAATCGTGTTCATTTAAGTGTGGAGAATGCATGAAACAATAAGAATCTTGTGCAAGAGCTACTAATTTTTAGTCAAAATCTATGTCAGCAATATATACAAACAATTGTGCCATTAATCTGATGAGAACATGATCAGATTGCTTATGTTTTTAATATCATTTTCACTTAATGTTTACTTAGAGAGTGAGCTATTTATACATTGAACTATATATATATCTATATATATATATATATATATATTTCTGTTGCTATAAATGCTGAAACTTTCAAAGCAGTTCCTCTTATTTAGAAAAGTGGAAGATGTTGATTATAGCCACTGCTTCCTCCTTATTTGGTATTGTGACGATCCCTCAGTTAATTTATAAGGACACATGCTGCCTACTATGATGTTGTTCATGCTAACTCCCTTGTTGTTGATGTTAATCTAAGAAGTACCAATGTTAATACGGGTATGGGACACAAAACCATATGGACACTATGATATGACAAAATAAATCATGTTTAAAGTATAATTTGAAGAGTTCATATTTGGTATAAGTATCAGATTTGCATCAGAGATGATAGGACTCTGTTTTTGGAGTATCAATGCTTCATAGATGTTAATTTTCCCACATTCCTACACTGATAAATTCATTCCTAGTTTGAACAACGTTTGGGAATTGGGAATGTGTATCCTAAGACTCTTAGCTGTCATTGATAATCCCAATGAATGGGTATGCTAGAGTTATAGTAACTAGTAAGGCATGGTGCCTCATGCTTACCGAGGCATAGTTTATTGCCTTGTAAAATACAATACCAGTTACCACCCTTTCACTGGGGCATGACATATTGCTTATTGTAGTTTCTCAGTTTCTTTCTCTAAGTGAGCTAACTTTGTAACATAGGACCATGCACTTTGTTTGGGGTAAATATTGAAAAGATATTTTGAGACACATGTATCTTGTCTTTGATTGTAGGTTTCATTTAGCAATAGTATCAGTTCTTAGTCCTGTTGCTTATTCGATCCCATTGTTTTAGGTTTTAACTATGGATAGATTTGAGCACCTTGGGTTTCTAATTCAGTTCGGTGATAAAGGATCTGAAGGGAATTCTTTGAGTCAATCGTCTCCCTTTTTTGCAAACTCAGATCCTGACATGCCTGCTGTTCCTGTTCCTGCTGCACAAGTTCATGATTGGCTTCTGCAGAATATTGCTTCTTCTTTAGAAAATATTTCAGAAAGGGCTTCTCTAAAGGAAAATGGACCAGCCAGTGTATCTGATCAGGATGTTGCTATGGTTGATGCATGTACTGTCTCAGTTAAGGCCTCTTCAAGTACAAGAGGTCCATGTTTCATTGAAGGGATCTCTAAATCATCATATATGAAGAATGCATCTGAAATTAAGGGTTCCTCTGTTAAGGTTTGTTTCTTATACTTGTTTTCTTCTTCCTACTTATTTGCCTTTGATTAAAGTTAAAAACTACTAGCCCTGTTAGGTTTATGATCTTTGAGTATTTCTTTGAATTTATTTATCTTACACAGGTTATGTAACACTTTACATTCTTGTTTCTTACAGCGTCAACAATATTGATGGGAATTACTGTTCACATACGTCTGCTTTAAACTGACTAGGGTTTGAAACTTAGTGTTAGTTGTGTGGTTTTTTATAAGTTTAATATCTTCCTTCAACTTAATATAATAAGACCAAGGTTTTAAATTGTGGTTGCGGTTGCTGCTGCATTGTGATTTATGCGATTGTGGGTATTGCGGCTGTTATAATGCAGGTTGCGGTCACTGCAGCTGTGATTATTTTTAAAGTTGCACAAAACATCTAAAATATTCTATATAATTATTATAACTCAAATAAATATAACATATCATATATAACATCCATAATAATCTAATAAATATATAGTTTATACAAACATGTCAAGCAACTCATAAATTTCTAGTTAAATGCCCCTCACTACTTTGCGTATATTGGTTTAGAATTTATTCTCATTAGCATAAACAAGTTATTTGTCAAAAATAATAAACAATATGTGCCTTTAGGCACCCATTAATATAAATAATACACACACACACACACGAACACTATTAGATGAAATCCAGACATTTTGAATAATTTAGAAATAATTCTAATGTCTTTCAATCCCATTAAAATAAAAGTTAGTTTCGGAAAATGCATATGTAAAATCCACTTCCAATTTTTCATTCCCAAAAAGAGTCACCCTCAGTCAAACACGTTTCAACTTTTCGCACCAGTCCTCTCTTCTTTCTTTGTCGTTACTGTTTTAGCTTCTTCTTTGTGGCACCAATATGATGTGCAACTGTATATCCTTCTCCATCTCTTTTTTTTCATGCCTACCTGAGCTTTGGTGCTTTCTTCCCTTCCCTTTCACTCTTAGGTCCAATCTCGCCCTCCACCAAGAACGAAACATAATCTAATTTCAACAAAAGAAAACAGAGCTTGATTTCTGGAGTTGAAGCAAAAAACACAACAGAACGGGATTGTAGCTACATTAGAGCAGTGTTGTTGCACAATGGCATGAATTGCAACCACCCTGCAATTGTGGGGTGATGCGGATGCGGCACAAGCCCCATCTACAATATTGTGGCCACATCGGAGCTATGTGGCTGCAATTTAGAACCGTTAATAAGATGACTGATGTTTGCTCATGTATTTATTCACGTACAGTTTTCTGTCTGAAATTTTGGAAATGGAAACTACTAGACTGTCTGCTTAAATGCACACTTTGATCCAGACAACTCATGAAACCCGCTTTAGTTGTAGGTTTGTGATCAGGCTCATATGCATTAAAGAGTTGTAACTTGTATTCTAGCTGTTAAATGGATTTTGGAGCTGGCATAGGGACAAATTATGTATATGGCAGATATGTGCATAACTTTAGCATGAGTAATGGCCTTTAATATATAGATTGGGATTACTGTATTGAATTTATAAATAGTGGTATACCTCAAACTTGTCACCATCTTGGTTTTAAAAGTGGCCAGAATCAGGCACTTCTCTGCTGGTTCAGTTATATAATTCCACATTTCAACCTTAAAGTAGAACAGTTTGATGACTTTCAGAACTACAATGGAAAATTGGTAAACAATATGTTTGGTAATTGCAGGTTCTAAATTGCCATGAGTCTGCCATTTACATTTTAGCACCTCTGAGATATGCCACTGTCTATGGTTGCTCGGATGCTACAATCGTTCTTGGAGCAGTTGGCAAGGTAATCATAAGTAGTAAATATGTGTAATGCTTTTAAGAGGTGCATAATGGTTGTATATATATGTATGTGTGCGCATGCGCGCACTTATATGTATGTATGTATGTTAGAAAATCTATGGAAATTGTTTTCTAATAGGAATGTGGATAATGATATGTCACCTTGTTTCTTTCTTTTTGGTAATTTATTCATAAAAATTATGTATGAATAATCAATATAAAGTCTTAGTTAGAGAGTCAACAAATTAATGAATATGAATAGTCAGATGTGTTTTTCTCTCCCTTATTTTTCTTATGAAAGCTCTGCTTGATTAGAATCATTGGCACTTTAGAACATCTAAGAATACAGTTTTTGGTCAGTAAACATATAATACTTATTTAGCTGATTTCATACACTATAGCTGTTGGCATGTGCATGCCATCAATATTAGGTAACTGACTTGGTAATTTGGTGGTAATATGCTGATTAACTGCTTTTCATGTGTTAAGCAAGTCGTATCTTTTGTTGCCAAGATGGACCTTGATGTCCAATTTTTTTTTCCCCTTGACAGGCTGTAAGAGTAGAACACTGTGAACGAGTTCATGTGATTGTAGCAGCAAAACGCATATGTATTGCTAACTGCCGTGAATGTGTTTTCTTTTTGGGAGTGAACCAGCAACCTCTTATTGTTGGTGATAACCATAAGCTGCAGGTGAGTTTCTTTTGCTCTTGCATGAATACTGAAATTGCTGACCAGTGTGGGCCCATAACCCATAGGTCCCTGGATCATAACCAAGCTCTGATACCAATTGGTTCAGAGGAATATCTCGTTTTATCAATGAGGAAAAAATTCATACAACAATACTCTGATACATTGACTCTCCTATTTATATCTCCTTCCCTCCTGCACTCTGTTACTAACAGAAAGTCTTCTAGTAATCTGTTCTAACAGCTAGCTACCAACTAAACATATCCTGACTATTCTATTTGACATGTAACACAGTTGGTCTTCTAGCCATTCATATTGTCTATTTCATGAAATCGTGGTTGTTGTTAGTGAAGTTTTCAACTCTTAGGCCTCAAATATTAATGCCCCTATGGAAAGTGCAAATTAATTGATTTGTCATGTAACCTATTTGGTTTCTCTGATTTAACCTGAGAGAAGTGGTAAAACTTAATGTTCCTAGGTTCTTGAATATTTTTAATCCATTAATTTTTATTCATTTCTCTCTTCCACCTTGTTTTTTCCTTTGTTGATACATGTAGTTTCAAGAGTTAGGTTTCAGATTTGGGTTTGTGCTCTTTATTAATGCATTTTAGAGTTAGGGAACTTGCACTTCTCTCAGTTAGTCTTAAATTTTACCTAAGATTTTGATTGTTAAATCTGGCATGAATAGTCCATTTACCTATATGTTAACATAAGGTGTGATTAATAATAGAAGAAAAGATGGTTAAAGGTTAACTCCATGATTAAGCCTAACGTAATGAAGTGGATAAAAGTCTTGCAAGATTGGTATAATAATGGGGCTCTACAAGAGCAAGCATTTGACTTTATGTTAATCGCTCTAATAGCAGGTTTACTGAATTTTTTTTTTTTTAATCACTAGTTCACTACAAATTACTCTTAGTTCCTGCGGCCCTTTATATAAATTAACTTTTTCTGTGCAAATTTCTGCTACGTCTAGAGGTACTAGCTTCCTACTATGCATGCATATTCTTCTCTTGAATTCTTACTCTTCTCCATTGGGTTTATTGTTTAAATTTCTCTCTCTTGTAATGTTATCAGGTGGCACCCTACAATACATTTTACCCCCAGCTAGAAGGACACATGACTGAGGTTGGAATTCTGCCCACAGTAAACAGGTGGGATGAACCTCTGGCATTGGGTATGGTTGATCCTCATGATTCGTTATCTCATCCAGCTGGTGTCTCTGATGTTCAAGCTGAGTCTGCTGCACGGGTAGATCCTGATCAGTTCACCAATTTTGTGGTATGCCTTGCTGTCTTTTAAACTCACTTAAAGGAAAAATGAAGATTTTTATTTTAATACTGTCATATTCAGTGGATTTTCCAATGTTTATTCATACATTTGTTTTCACTTTATGAATATGTTACTTTCACATTGAACTTTTGCGGGTCCTTTTATTTCTTATTTCTTATTTCTTTCGGGGCGGGGTTTTTTTTGTTTTTAAAGAGGGGGGTGGGGTAATGTTTAACTCTACCTTTATCTTGGAAGCATGTTTGTTTTCTCCTCTTCATATGCTTCTTTTCAATAACGTTGATTGGAGTGCAGATTCCAAATTGGCTTGGAGGAGAATCCACTGGGCCTACAAAAGACAACCCATTTACATTACCAGATGCTTATATGGCTTCGCAGCTTAGAAATGTATGTCAACTAAGCTAATTGGTCATATTTTAGTGATTGTATTCCCAAACGTTTAGTACTCAAAATTCAAATATTGAATAGCTGCTCTTAAATGAATCGCTTTTTTCAATTAACTGTTGATTTGACTGAAATTTGTATTTTCTTAAGCAAAAAACTTTAGGGGAGATAAGACAACTCTTACGGGAAGCACCCCTTGAAGAAAATCGTAAAAGAGAATTGTCATCTGCGCTCCATGTGTACTTCAAGGACTGGTTATATGGTAATGGTTATTCCTCTTTTATTTACTTATTTTATTGCGATATGTTTGACTACCACATTTACAAGGAACATTCACTCCGTGTTCAAATAATTTTTCTGATAAATTTGCTTGAAAGAAAAGTATGTCAGGCAAATTTTGTGCCTGTGCTTCATGGGAAAATCCAAATTGAACTGGTGCTTGTACCCATTTGTCCTTTGAAGTTTTGCTTGAAGTAAGCTTGTATTTCCGGAATTTTTATTCTGCTATAAGTGGTTAGCGTAGCATTATCAGTGAAGAGTGCAATTCACAGTGTTTCATAATTTTCATTTTATACATTAAGGAAATCTTCAGTTTTGTTCATGAATTTAAACTTGAATTTGAGTAAGAGTGAAAATCACTTGTTACACATGCATGTTTATATTTGAACACATAATACATCTTTATATTTTATGATAGGCTGGGTTACAAATAATATATACAGAATCTTTTCTATAATGCTAACATGGCATATATGCTTAGAAGATCAGTGTCAATTTCTTTTCTTGGGGGGGGGGTGGGTGGAGGGGGTATCTTTTCTTTCTTTCGATTTCTTCTTTAGATAATAGTTTGAAATGTACTAGTTAATTTGGGGCAAGGGTGTCTAAATGATCATATCCTTGTTCATTTACCATTATCAGATGCAGATGGTATCCCCTGTCAATCATAGATTTACTAATTTATGTTCACTGATCATCTTTTTTTGGATCTGGCCACTGTGAGATAGACTGATAATTCCTGTTTTTACTGTTCTGGCAGCGTCTGGGAACATTCGTCAACTCTACTGTCTACAAGGTGAATGATCTTTGTAAGACAACGTCTAGACCCAAGTTAATGATGGTACAGGATGAAGGTTTCTGGTTTCATTTTTGAACCTCCTTTTAAATTCCTCTTGCCAATTATGTTGGCCCTACAAGGTAGCTGAGATCAGATGACGTGAATTAGCATACCGTCCTATTTATGCGGTGACGCCAGTGCACATAATGGAATCAGAAGAATACAATTTGCTAATCTGATTGTAATTTTTTTTTCTTCTGTGAAAATAATCACTGTAGCATTTGTTAGCCTAAATTAATGGCCTTGTGAATTTTCACCTCCTTTCCAAGATCTAGTGTACTGCATGTTCTAAACTTAAAAAGTTTTTCAATTTAATCCAAGTCCTGGGCACAATTATAGTTTAATGGCAAACATGTTATGCTTGACAGTGGTGTTTGAGGCTGGATTGGAGATGGCTCAAGACCCAATGTGACTTGAAATTGTGTTGAAAATCCCTGCTTAAAGCATGTTTCTGAACTCGCCAATTTAATGGGATATCTGGTGGCGTTGGGTTGTAATTCGTTGTGCTTTGTAGCATGGCGGATTGTGCTTATGATGTAGGGGTGGGTTTATATATATATACATATAGTTTGCGTTAGGTACCGAGTGCAGAATTCTTGTCTATTTCTTTCATAAATTAATATCGAGAAGCAGAAAGAGCTGAAAGGAGAAGCTGGAAAATTATTTCCTACGATGGCTGTGAAAATTTTAAAACAAATTTACCTAGTTTAGAATTTGTAGCATCGTCTTTTACAATCAATATTATTAATATATTATTTAATTATATTTGAATAGTTCAAGGTAAATATTCTTCAGTTTCAAAATGCGAGTAGCTGTCTCAAAAGAACTCATCATCACTTGCTATGCTGCCCGCAGTATGGAATATTAAGTGCACAGTTATTCCCTACTGGTTAATTACGCTGGTTGTTTATTAGCCAGTCGGCCAGTGACTGGCTGGTCTCACCATACCTACCTACTCAAGGATTTGAACAAATACCGTAATGTTCTTCCAGCTGGTATATCCACGTTCATTTGCTCGCGAGCACATTTCAACAAGCAGAACTTGAAGTAGCATAAATCATAAGTTCAAGAATATAATCATTTAACGGTAACCAATGCTACATAATGATTATTCAGCAAGTCATTGTTCTAATTTTGTGTGGATCTGATCATAATTTAAAAATCTCACTCGGTCCAATGAGTTTAACCCGAAAAAAATAAAATTTGAACAAAAAAAAAATATAATTTTCAAAATGTACAAATAAATACTTTTTTAATAATAAAAACTTATTATATAATAAAAAACTGAACGTAACGTGATATTTTAATAAATAAATAAAAATTAATACCTCTTATTTAAAAAATTTATAACAATACAATAATTCATTTGTATTTATAACTTCTCTACCTATAATTTTACATATAATAATAATTATTATTTATATTATTTATTTTAAATCTTAAATAACAAATTGATTTGACCATTATTTAAAAAGCATGATTAGCCTGATAAGCTCGGTTTAAAAAATATGGATAAAAACACAAATAAAAAAATTTGATTAAAATATAGGTTTAAACTATTTTTCAAATTTAAATTTAAACTTAATTTTTAAAAGTCAGGAAGATAATCAAGTCTAATTTTGTGGGAACAAAAGAAGTAAAAGAACATTATACAAGCATCGTCATCTCAAAAATCAATGCCTATTCAAATTAAGGAATCTGGCATGCCCATTGCTCAATGGAGAATTCTACGGTAGTGGAACAAATAGTCTGCTTCTCCAATTTCACACCTGGTTCTTACGCTCTTCAAATCAAAATCCATAGTTCCTTAACTATGCTACATACAATTGAGGGGGAAGACTACTTGAGGAGTTTTGAGGCCTAGCCTGCAGGGGCAAGTTGGAATAGCTTCTCTGCTTGCTCAGGGAAGAAGGTAATGAACAAATATGCAACTGCGCATTCATAAAAAAGCAAGGGAAAATCATCACAAGCATCAAGAAATTATATTAAACGAAGCTGAGAAACTTACAAATAAGAACAGTTCCCAACACAGCCGAGATCTGCCCTTGGATTGCCACCAAACCAGCTTTGCCAGCATTCTGCAACTCTGTGGAACCAACAGAATCAAATGTTCCTACAAAAATGGAAAACCTTTTACTTTCTTTATCCTAACAGATAACCTGGATTTTGAAAGAAGACTCTTTAAATTACTAAACCTGGCTTCACAGTTTGAAGGCCGGATGTAATGCATGCTATATTTGAAAAACCAGATTGCCCTAATTTATTTGCTGCAGCAGCAGATCTTCACACCAAAGAGGAAACAAAGCCCTGAAATGTTAGTATGAGAATAATAAACTTGAATGCACAGTGAGCAAGATGACATAGACTAACCTCAGTCCTTCCTGGCATACAACCAAGAGTTTACTTTCAGGCGAAAGCTGACTCTTAACAGATTGCACAAAATCAGGATTTAATTTAGTGAATGGCAACCCAAAGAGCAACCCAGCGAAGTTATTGTGCAGGGTCCTTTTTATAATTGTACCTACAGAAAATGAACTCGATAGATAATCATAGTCATTAAAAAGAGGCAGAGGCATGCATAGAATCTTTGGTCGATAGAATTCCATACCGAGATCATTGTCCCGATTTTCAACAAAAAGAGGCACATGATAGCATGATTTTATGTGAGCTCGGTCGAACTGGGTTATATCCCTCACATCCAGAACTGTGTATCCTTCGACTGCTATAAGTTCTTTCGCTTGTTCGGCATTTACATACTTCACTTCAGCTTTTATTGTCAAACTTCTCCTTCCAGGTAGTTTCCCTGGCATGGTCCTTGCATTGTGAGATTTTAATACCAACCAAGATGTCCCTAAGTTGCTGAAAACACAACCTTGATACCTTACTAGTGCGTTCACAAAGATTCAAACATTATGTGACATTTTTCCTTCATTAATTTCGTCAGTAAGATTTAGTTTATAATCTATCCTTCGGAATAAATCGCCAAAATCTGTAAAAACTGCAAGATAGAATCACATGTGCTGATGTCGTCTTGTCAAGAATTCCTTTTCATTTTTTCAGAAAACAAAGGAAGTAATTTACAGAAACAGAAACCTGCTGCTGCTACCATTGTGCATTCCCGAAAAATGAGAAGAGAAGTCATTTTCAACCAAAACATGAACCTTTGTGCGAAACAATGAAGCTAAGGAAAAATATGAATTACCTGGAGGAGGAAAGGCAGGAGAAGAAACCAATTCCCGCCATAGTAAGGTTACTTCGTACTGTTCGTATCTTCTACTTGCTATGCTGTTCTCCGTCCCTTCATTTCTGGGCTATGAAAGAAAGCCTAACGGACCCTAGCCATTGGTTTTAGTGTAGTGGACCCAGAAATTTGGAAGCAGCAATAGTCTGCTGCCACGTAGCAACTAAATGATACTGAGTCGATAACTTGATTCAGTTTGTCCTCAGTCACCATGGTTAAGTAAAATGTCGGGTAACTATGAGAGCAATTAACCACGTCCAACAAAACATTTTCGGAGTAAATTACAATAACCTAGTATCATGGTTAAGTTAAATTTGATATTTATTTTATATAAAAATATCATATAATTTCTTGAATTTTGACATATATTATAAATATTTTTATATAATTTAATTTTTCTAAAAAAATAATTTTTTTTGTATAAGAGAAATTTCTCACAAAAAATTTAGTTCATTGTCATTAAGAATAAAGTTATAATATATACAAACTTAAAAATATTGTAATTTATTTTTATTTTTTGGTTTGATAAGAAGGGGGTTAAAATAACCTAATCTGATGGTTATAATTTATTGTTAAATAATTTTAGTAGAAACCCTTATTTACTAATAATACTTTTAGTAAATTGCATTATTTTTTAAAATTTAACTAAAATACACTTCTTCTTTTTTCAAAATTACACTCAGCCCTATAATGTTTAATATATATTACAAAAATCTCACATTTAATGAATTTTATATTAATTAAATTAATTTTTAGCACTATATGCCTTTCTCCTAAAATAAAATTACTTACTTATTTTTTTGTTAAATTAAAACTTAAATATAAATTTAATTAGTTTACTGTTATATTAAGAATCTAATTACAGTCTCAATACCAAAATTAACTTTTTATTAACAAAATATAAATAGCGACAGACGTTTTTGTAATATATATATATATATATATATTAAATATTAAGGAAGTTACATGTAATTTTTTAATAAAAGGTATTAAATATAATTTAAACAAAAAGAATTAAGCGTATTTTATTATTAGTAGTATTACTTTTCATAAACTAATTTTTTTAAGTAGGTAAGGCTAAGACAATGGCAATTCTTTTCTAGATTACATGACCTTTTATGAAAAGAATTATATAAAAGCAGTCAGTAAACTTAAATATACTTTTGGCTCATTGGACGGTTCGTTATCTTCTGTTCCATTTGGTTATTTCAATGTGACTGAGAGAAAATTTCAAAAAAAAAGTATTTTTCCACGGAAATCACCATAAATCCAAAAAATAAATATAAAAATATATTACCTACTTTTTTAACATCCACCCTGCAAGAAGAAAAAAAAAATCATACTTTCACGGGATGCATTGTTCATAGCCTTCTCCGCTTCAAGTTAGTCTCCATTGCTCTAGTTCAAACTTTAAATAATTATCCTTTTATTATTATTATTATTATTTGGTCCAAGTTTTGTCCTTTTAGAGGACGGCGAGTTCACAACAATAGATATTTCACATTCAAGGCTGACCTATTGTCACATTTTTCTTTATACAAATACTAAGACCAAACTAAAGTATATATATTTACAATTTTATTATTAAATTTTTTGTAAAATTATAAAACATATATAAATATATAACTTTTATTTTTGAAGCAATCATTAGATGTTGAGTTATAAAAATCAAACTTGTTATCATGTTAAAAAAAATACATATGTTGTAATTAAAAATTTTAAATAACAATACAGACAACTGCATATAAATTTTTTTCATATTTATTTTGTAATCACAAACTATGTTTTTATTTATGATTAGGTAATAAATATGATAAATCAAATTTAGGTAAATCTCTTTAGGCATTTGTTACGGGGTTGTCCAATAAAACTATAATATAAGGTGAACAGTTTTAAAAAGATCCGATAATGCAATTGAGTAGTAAATTACTAGCCATGTTTTTGTAGAAAAACACGAAAACACAAACATAAAAATCGTAATTAAGGTATGCCCTAAAATTATCCACCTCCAGGTTGCTGCCCTCCACTCCATTTTTATCATTTCCCAAACGGCTGAGGAATAAAAACACGAGACTGCAGCATGCTGAGTGCAATTTTAATACACCTTGATGTTATTCATATCAAATTGAAAATCGAGCAACAATAATGAGCTCTGTCTCAAGTTTCCCAGTCAAGCAGTAGTCAACATCCCAAGGATGAACATCAACTAGTAGGTAGTTTAGGTTGATACTTAACAGCAAGTTATTGAAATTACTAAATTCAGCACCAGCATATGGAAAGACAGCTGGGTATGAAATTCCAGTCAGAAACAGACATCTTGTTCAAAAGAGTAATAAAAATTCTCCTACCTATATGAGCAGCATTTATGAATCAGCACTAGATCTTTTCTTGGTGGTGTAAGGATAGTACTCCTTCCCGTTGTCAATTCTTGTCGTTTGACCACCGATATCAATAACTGAAGAAGTAACTGCTAGTGCTGTTCCAGCAGAAATTGCGGTTGAGATGCTCCTTCCTACAACAGAAAGGACAGAAGTCACGGCACATTATCAATACAAATGATTTTAACACTTGAAAAACAGAAAATCAGATCATTCGTATTATGAAATACATAAGGCTAGTTCAGTAACCTATATCAGGTCCAGAATAGTAACCTTGCTTATCCTTAATTGACACACAAAAGAACAATTACTTCCAACTTCGAAACTGGCTAGCTGCAACATATGCACTCCTCTTTAGAGGAAGTTATAAACCAGGATTTAAGTCAAGGTCCTTGAAGCAATTTCAAATTAGATCTTATGTGGTTCGCAATAAGACTGCGACAGCTGCAACTCATGGGTGCTCCATATATTAAGCAGTCAATCAGTATCATACAATTTAAGATGCTCCTCTATAACCCAGTAAAGTCAAAGGCACCAGTCGAGGTCCTAGCCTCTTGATGACTAAGGCAAGGTGCCTACCTTTTGTGCTTTTTGATAACGCTTGGAGCCTTCTATCAATCATTTTTCAGATAATGCATCAGAAATAGCTAATAATAAAGTTCTGAATTTATTTAAAGCTCGTCCATTTCTATTCGCTTTCTATTTTACTAGTAAATTGTCAGAGTTTCACTTCTATTCGGTCAAATTAAATATGACTTGTTATCTTTAAAAATCCCATCATGCTGAGTGAAAAAGAAAGCAATACAAGATGGTAGAATTGATCACAAACAACATCTAAAAAGACCAAACAGAAATTTAAGTAATAAACAAGAAATCAGAATTTCATTACAGGAATTAATTCCAATTTCCAAACAGTATCATATTTGAAGTGTCATTTGACCCAACGAAGACGATACTTAGCTTCTTTGGAGAACAGTAACATGGCAATGTCACTAGTTGGCAATTGGCCATCCCTTAAAAGAATTATTTGAACAAAATATCTTAAAAGCAAAATTGTCAATTATGACATACATATTATATACACCATTATGATAAATCATGTATAAAAACACAATATTCAGAGACACAAAGTTTCCAAATTAAAATTGGATCCATTCCTTATAACCAGCAAAAGGAAAACCTTCTCAGTTTAAAATTCTTTGGTCATACAATGCTTCACAAAAATCATGTCTGCAGATTAGAAGAAGAACAGGAGCAAATAATCAAAGGACTAACATGTATTTTGGGCACAATTATCAGCAACAACTTTTTTTCTGACTACCAGTAGAAAGATTTAAAAATCTAATTATTATAACATTAAATTCTAATGCATTAATATTCGCCAGATTAAAGGACTACCTTTGTAACCAAGAATAGTTGCCCCAGCAACGAAAGCACCAACGGCCCCATTAACAAAATCTCTCTTCATCCTATAGTTTTGCACTAATTGCTCCACACCAATGTAGACTCCTCCTATTGCAGCAAATGTCATCCCATGGTTTACCATCATCTTCAAAGTTCTTAAAAGACCAGGAAGAGCAACATTTCTCTCAACACGAGGAACATCATACCAAGTGGCAACTATGGTCCCCCAGATAGTGCCAGCAATTAAACCAGTTGTTGCACCCTTGATAGTTTTCATTGTTGGTGTATCTTCATCCTCCAAGTACCTATGTTCAGCAGCGTCCATGACTTTCTCTGTGCAACAGTGAAAATTGCCAAAGAAAAACAGAAGTGAAATCTTGGCTCGCACTCAAACTGTCAGAAAGGAATGTAGTTACAGCACAATACCTTACTGCCAAAACTATTCAAACAGAACGGGCAAAAACATACATGACTTACACCTACATCATTTTGGTATGGATCCATGCCCCAAAATCTCCATATCTAATGGTTTGTAATTCTTATAAAATTTCAGACTATATGGTAAGCCTTTTGACCATACATTTCTAGAACGCCTGCATTGAACCTTATATTTGAGAAAGAAGGAAAAAAAGAAAAAAGAAGCCATCGACATAGACAATAATGCCAAATTAGCTGTTGCCGGAAACAATGTCCTTAACTGGTTAACATCATCAATTGAGATTTAAAATTTATAATCAGCTTATATCTATTTGGAACCGAAAAGCAACGACGACTTCAAATAATTTGGAGCCGCGCAAATGACTGAATGATAGTGGCAACAAGCAAAATCGACACCAAGAAGAGGGGAAAAAGAGATGCCAAAGTGGATAACCATGCAAATTTCGACGTCAATGAAGGTTCAAAGTCATAGTCCAATAGTAGAATATTCAGATCAACCGTCACGTCTTAAACGTGTATTGCATAAAACATCAGATTGAAAACCCTAAACAGATGCATAAACATGATATGGATGGATTTTAAAAAGGCGAATTAATCGGAGGCTGCTATGTTTTGAAGAAATTAATAGCAATGATAATGGAAAATTTACAGAGAGATAGAGAATGCAGGAGTACCAGTGAGTACAAAGAATGTTGAGAAGCAAACTGGAAGGCGAAGATTGAAGATGCTCTGCAGCTCTGCAGCTCTGCTCGCAGCCTAGCCTTGGCCCGAGAGAGGAGGATCCTCTTTTCTTTTTTTTTTTAATTTTTAATATATATTTTAATTTTTAAAAATTATTATTATATATAAATAAAATTTTATAATTTTTTAAAAAAATTTTAAATAATAATTTGTTTAAAAAAAATTAAAAAAAAAAAAAAGCGCAAAACGCGGCCTGCAAAACTGTGGCAAAATGGCACAGGAGAAGAGAATTCGTGTCCCCTTGGCCCCTTAGTAACGTCATGATAATGTCATTTAAACTTCGACATGTAAAAATAAATTTTTTACAATTGCTTTTTAAAAAATTAATTATTTAATCCATATAATTTATGCAAATTTTAATTTAATCCCTAGTTTTTTAAAAAAAGAAGCAACCACTATAATCTCTATTGCATGAAGTCGCTGGAAAGAAATTAAGTTTTGACAAAGCCCAAGAATTGAGATGATAAAATTCTTTGTAAGGCAAAACAAAAGATAAATAAGGCCAGGTTGAAGACTTAGCCCAATATTAACTGAGTCATTCTAACTTGAAAACAAATTTGAACATTGACTAGGTTGAGTAAAAGAGTTTCAAGTTGGGTTGGGATGTGCTAATGAAGCTTAAGTAAATAAGTTGCCCTTCTTTCAATCTTTCTTACTAGAAACATATATTTTGACAAATGGGAAACTCTAACTTGTTCATACGTGGTTTTCAATGATCTTTCTATAATGAAGAAAACAACACTGTTAATCACAACAACCAAAAATGACATTGAGAGGAAGAGTGATAGAGTTTATGGAGAGAATAGAAAAACAAAGTAGGGAAGAAGAAGAAAATGAAACTGAAAAAGATGAAATGATCTTCATTATGTTCAAAGACCTTCTATATTTGAGTTTATATACACAAGTCATGCTCAGAAGCCTTACGTCAGCTTACATAAACCCCTTAGCAGAATTTTATTGATTTCTAACTCACTAACTAATACTTTAACATGCCCTTTTAAACTTAGAGTTTTATGATGAGTTGACACAAGCTCTAAGTTTACTACGAAAATCTAATACTAGATAATGGTTTGATCAAAATGTCAACAATCTGATCCAAAGATAGAATGTACTGGACAACAAGCTCCTTCTTTATAACCTTTTCCTTTATAAAGAAAATGTCAAGTTCCATGTGTTTGATATGGTTGTGTAAAACAAGGTTATGAGACAACATCATGATGCTTAGATTATCATAATATACTATCAATACAGAAGATGATGCCAAAAGCACAACTTTTAATTCTTGAAGTAAACTTTGCAACCAGATTAAATCAATCATTGTATTTGCTAAGCTTCTATGCTCTGCCTCAGTGGAAGACCGAGCTACCACTATTTGCTTCTAAGAACTCCAGGATATGAGATTTTCACCAAGATAAATGCATAAATCGAAAATTGATCTCCTATCATCCGGGTCACTCCCCCAGTCCACATCACAAAAAGCCTTTAGAGTCAAATCTTTAGACTATGTTAGTAACAAACTATGAGACATCTTCCAAATACTAAAGAATCCTTTTTACACAATAAGAAATCTCTGGGCGCGTTATTAAAGGATATTACAAGCTCCTACAATTGAGTAATATAGTGTAACATCTGAAATATAACCACTTCTTTCATTAGTTAACTTCACTCCTGGAGTTATTAGAGTATTCATGCCTTGCGTATTATACATTTGAGCTCTTAACAACAAATTTGAGATGTACTTGTGTTGAGATAAAAGAATGGCACCATGATGTAGTTGTTTTACCTCAATACCTAAGAAGAAGTTGAGATTGCCAAGATCTTTCAAAGCAAATTCTACAGGAAAGTTGAGACTTTAGAGAATTAATATAAGAAGATGAACTTCCAGCAATCAATATGTCATCAACATACACAATGATATATGTATAGTGCTATGAATTAACTTGAATGAAGAGAAATGGATCACATTGACTAGATTGAAAGCTATATTTATGCAGAGTCATTACAAGCTTTTCAAGCCAAGCCCTAGGGGTTTGTTTTAAACCATACAATGATTTATTTAGTTTGCAAACATAAGTCTTGTTAGCACTTTTAAACCTTTGAGGTCGAACCATGTAAACCTTTTCATGAAGAGCACCATTTAAAAAAGCATTATTCATATCCAATTGAATAATTGGCCACTATTTAGCCATGGCAAAAATTAGAAGAGTAAGGATAGTTGTAGGTTTAACCACCAGGAAAAATGTTTCTGCATAGTCAAAACCATATTAATGGTGAAATCCTTTATCAACAATCCCAGCTTTGTATTTGTCAACTAACCCATTATGATTTTCTTTGATTTTAAAGACCTACTTACAACTAATCAGAGTTCTGTTAAGAGGAAGAGGAACTAGCATCTATGTTTGTTTTTTCATAAGTGCTTGTATTCTTCTTCCATAGGTTTCTTCCACTTAGGATCTTACAAGGCTTTAATAGCATAAGTACAAGCACATTCAAACCAAACTTTGAGTGAGTAACTATAAGATGAATAAAGCTAACAAGTAGAACATCTTATGTTGTAGGTAAAGGATCATGAGGCTCAGCTAAAGGTGAGATTTCAACTTGATCATTGCCTCTAACATTAATAGAACATGTACCAACAAAAATATTACAAGACAGTGTAACATTAAAAGATGACAAATTAGAAATAGGATCACTACTATTAAGAATTGGAGGATTAGCTAAGATAGAATAAAGGAGATTTGAAGGAACAAAACCTGGAGACTCAAATGTAATAGACTTTTGTTTATAAGGAAAGGATAATTCATTAAATTGAACATCATGACACATATAGATTTTACCAAATGGACTCAGATATTTATAGCCTTTATGTTGAAGGTTGCAACCAAGGAAAACACAATTAATTGTGCGATAGCTAAACTTATGAAAGTCATATAGGTGAAGTAAAAGGTAAAAAGCACTGCTAAAAACTTCGAGATAGGAATGATTAGGTTGAGTACCAAAGAGATGAAATAAAGGTGTGTCATGATAAAAAAATAGGTGTAGGGAGGCGATTGAACAGAAAAATTGCTATGAGAAAGTTTTTTCCTAAAACTGAAAAGGCATACCAACTTGTGCTAAAAGTGTAAGACTAGTTTCAATAATGTGTCTATACTTACGCTCTACAGTCCATTTTTGCTAATGTACATAGGGACAAATAACATGATGTTGAATACCATTTTAAGTAACATAATTAGAAAGAGATCAAAATTCACCCTTAATTAGATTGTATGAACTTGATTCTGCTACTCAATTGTAGTTCATTAATTTTCTAAACGTTATGAATACTTGTAAGGCATCATATTTGAATTTAAGAGGAAACAACCAAGTATATTTAGAAAATGCATATATAGAGGTAATATAAAAGGTGGAACCATTTGTAAATTTATATGGAGCTAGGCCCCAAATATCAGTATATATCAATTGCAAAGGCTATCTATATACATTTGAAAATAATGGAGAAAGAAACTTATGTGTTTTCCCATAATAACAAGCAACACAAAACTCAAAAGAATGTTTATTTTTGGTATACTAGACATTACATGCTTCAAAGACCTTATTAACAGTATAAAAAGAGGGATGGCTTAATCTTATATGCCACAAGGCAAACTCCTTACACGAAGAAATTGTAATGCTAGTGCTACTAGAAGAAACAAAAACAGAAGTTAAATCATTGGAAGAAATAGATACAAACGTTAAGACACTAGACTTTGATGCAATGAGCATACAAGCTTAACTTAAGGGACACTGTACTTGAAGTGAATCAAAATTGTATACACTACCAGACTTGATGGTGCCTTCTAATAGCACTTCCTTGGTAACCTGTGATTTGACACAACACCTACTAGCATGAAACTCAAGGAAAACATCATTGTCACAAGCTAGCTTAGACACACTAATTAAATTATAAGTGATTTGTGGAACATGAAGTAAATTTTGAATCGTAAGAGATAAAGAAGGATTGGAAAAGGATGACACAACAAAATGCCCAACATTTTTTATTGTTAAACTCGAATCATCTGCTATATAAATCTAATATGGTCCATTATATCTACTATTATGTAACAATTATTCTCATCATAAGTAATGTGATTCGTTGCACCTAAATTAGGAAACCAAGAATGATTGGCCACAACGTCAGGAGTAACAATCATTGCAACAAGATTTGCTGAGTATTTGTTTCTTGATTTTGGTTGTGATGATGGTTGAAAATGTGGATTGAATCCATAATAGCATCGATATATTGGATGTCCAGGTTTATTACAAACCTAGCACACAACATAATTTCAACCACCTTGACTTCTTTCTCCATGACCTTGGAAATGACCTCTATGACCTCAGTAAGAGTTACCATGATATCCAAAGTTAATGTTGTTTATAGGTGATTCCTTTGGTGTTCATATTACCTGTGTCACATTAATTTTTGTTTTTTTCTATAGAATGATCGATGTTTGTTGCTATATTGACTAATGGAGAATTAAAAGTTGTAGAAGATTTCAAGTTACATTCAAGACAAATCTCATGGGATAGAAGAAATGACTCGATCGTAGTGATCATGAATGGTTCACGCTGTGAATGAATTAAAGTAATAAACGCATCATACTCCTCCAGGAGTCCTTCAAGAATATACTTTGTATGTTCGCGTTCAATGACTCAGTTATCAATGGAAACTAGCACGTTGACAAGCACTTTAATGTGAAGCAAATACTTAGTAATGGTTCTTTTACTTTTCTTTGTGAGATGTAAAGAACTCATGAATCTGATGCCACACTTAATGAGAGTGTTCATAGCCAACGACTATGGTTAGCATGCTCTCTATCATTGAAGAGATCAACCATAACAGTAATAACTGTCTTACTTTTCCTAAACTTTGTACTCTATAGAAACCTTTTTCCTGGCCTCATCTTAACCAAAATTGAAATTTTAGTGGTTTTAACGATCTCAAAAAGCTCTGCAAGTCATGACCACAAATAGTAGTAAAGATTTGCTACTTCCACAAAAGGTAATTCTTGTCATCCAATTTAACAGATGTCATATGAGAAAATGTAAACATGGTAGATTTAGAATTTTTAAACAATGAAGTAGTAAACAAAGAAGTATTCTCCATAAAGCCTACCTCAAGTGCTCTGATACCATGGTAGAGTTTATGGAGAGAACATAAAAACAGAGTAAAGAGGAGGAAGAAGACAGAATTGAGAAAGATGAAATGATATTCATTATGTTTAAAGACCTTACACATTTTAGTTTATATACATAGCTCTTCACACAAGTCATACTCAGAAGCTTTGTGTCATAAACCCCTTAATAGAAAGAATCTAACTAATTTCTAACTCACTAACTAATACTTTAACAAAGAGAGATCGAGCCCGTGAAAACGACAAATGCTAAGAGAGTGAAAACACCAATTGTAATGGCAGAAGCCAAATTTAAGATCATATTAGAATGTCAGAGAAAGGGACAATGAACGGTTGGAGTGAAAGATGAGGCAAAAAAGAAAAGGAAGATCTTTATATTTTAGAGGAAAGAAATTGGTGAAGATAGCAAAGCAAGCATAAAAGATGGCCACATACATAAAAGGTTAAGGTTCTTGAGTCAAAACATTTTGATTATCAATTTCTTCCTTTCTCGTTTTCATATTATTAACTCAAGGATTTAAAAAGAAAGATAATATACATATATATATATATATATATATATATATACACCTGAGTAGGGTAACCAAAAATAGGCATGATAAGCTTACCTAGTCACCCTCATTCTTTCCTTGGTTTGCCATTTTCAAAGCTAACTTGATTTAGTCAAGCTTATCTAGGTCCACTAGATTCTTCAAGTTGCTAATAAGTATTGTATAAGTATATTACCATAATAAAATGAACTCAACAACATGTCCCTTTTGGCTCTTTGCCGATGGCAATGTAGTAGTCTTATCCAAACTAAATTTACTTTTCCACCAAATGCATATATTAGGATACATTAATATATTAAAGAATAAAATTAAGATAAAAATATATTTTTTATATGCTACATTATTAAAATTTTAAAATTATTTATATTAATATATATGAGATTTTAAAAAAAATATTTCTTCTTTAATATTCTCTAAATTTAATAATAAAATTGAATGAGTATTAAAGAATTAGATTTTTGGCTTATGTCTAAGAAATATGAAAATAAAATCTTCATAATTAATTCAAATTTTAATTTGTTCACTATATATATATATTTTTAAATTATTTTTAATGCTTTTATTGTTTTTAGTCTAATTATCAATGTTAAAATCCATTATGATAATATGACTTTGAAATTTCATTGACATGTTAAAAGGCCACAATGATTTGAAAATTATACATTTAACCTTGATAATTTATTTGAGTTACTTGGTCCTCATATATATTATTTCAAAAAAGCCTTTACACTTAACTACATTTTCAATTTAGTGATGAGTTAGTCGATGGACCATTAATGTGTCTCACATGCATCGATCAAACATAACAACTAGAAAGTCAGTGTCAGCTAACACATCCATAGTACTTTTAGGCCCCATTTAGCATGCAAAAGAAAAGTGCATAAGTAAGGGAATAAGTGTTGATAAAATGAAATCTAATAGTACAAAATTATGTTTGGTATGATAAGTAAAAGAATGTAAATGAAAGTATTTTTTTTCCCGTGAGATGGATAAAGACCAAAATACCCCTTTTGATTAAAAAAAAAAAAAAAACCCTTTTCTGAGTTATAAATGCCGCCACTCACTATGCCCATTCATTGTGCTAAAGTTGCAGGTGCCTCAAATTAACAAGTTGACTAGTGACAACAGATTGACAGCAATAGACGCAAACCTCAGAGTGACAATGACATTGACGGAGTCAAATCGACAATGCATCACATGGAGAATAGTAGCACGATGATAGAAAGAACCAAATGACTTAGATTAATGATGGAATGGCTCAAATTGACAATGCAGATGCAAAGAACAATATAATGATGATGGAAGGGACCAAATGACTCATATCGACGATGAAATTGCCTCATGTTGATGATGTAGATATAAGGAATAGGGTAATCTTGAAGATAAATGATGACAAAGGTAGGTGACAGTAAAGGCATGCAATGGCAAAGGTAGACGACAATGATAGCGAAGGCTGACGACGACGATAATAAAGGCTACAAAATAGCAGAAGAAAGTGTTTTCCTGGAAGAGCATCATTAGCCTCCCATTCCTTTGAGTCAAAGTGCCTATTGTAGCTCTAGTAGTAGAAACAACTCTCCCATCTAATATAGGAGAATGCACTTTGATGGAATAAGGAATGATGCCTACCAAATACTGATTCAAACCTTTTCCTCTCCCTTTCTCATTCCATAAGAGGCCTCTATCATGTACCAAACAAGCTTTTAGCTTAGTCAATTTTAGAGTCACAATTTCATAATCACAACAAATTTTAGTAGAGCTGTCAAAGTGGGCCTACCTGGCCCACCTGAGCTGACCCACCCAAGTTGGTGGGTTAAACAAGTGTCACAATTTCATAATCACAACAGATCTTAATAGAGCTATCAAAGTGGGCCAACCCAACCCACTCGAGCTGACTCACCCGAGTTGGTGAGTTAAACAAGTCAGCCCGTGTAACCCATCATAAGGTGGTGAGTTGAAAATCTCAACTCATCCAATTTGGTAGGTTAAATGAGCTAACTCATTTAACCCACCAAAAAATTAAATAAAATAAAAAATTATAAAAATTCAAATGTAACTTTCTTTTAGCACATGCCTTATTTAATCAATAAATTTCTATATCAATATAAATAAACAAAAAATAATAAATAAAAAAACAAGTTTCAACGGATTAAAACAAGTAGAGTAATCTAATAATTCAATGATTAATTAATAATAAGAATATGATTATGAGCAGAATATTCAAATCTGACAAATTACAAAATAATAGAGACAACACAATATATATATTAGGGTTAATTTTTTTTAAATAAAAAAGTGCAATGGGTTGAAGCATTGTACTAAGTAAGTGAAATTTTTTTTTTAAAAGAACGGGTAACCTATTTAACTCGCAGGTTAAACAAATCGAGTTGATAAAAATATACTAAATATGTTCTTAAAGGAACTCCTCAACTCAACTCACCTCTTAGGTAAATTACATAGGTAGGTTGAACGTATTTTGACATATCTAGATCTAAGGGGTGGAAGTGAAATTAAAACAAAAGTACGTGGGGAAAACAAATTATCGGGCAAACTAGGGAACCAAATGTAGGCACGGTTACTTGGAGGAGCTGACCAAACGAAGTTGGAGGAAGCTTTGGCGCTGACGCAGAAAAAGTGAAATAGGCAGGCACTGCTCAGCAATCTCTTCATCATCAACTCATTTCCTAGAAAATGCAGACTACTGATGATGTTCGCAATCTCCCAATTGACATTACATTTTCTCGTCTTCTGGGTAACGAATCATCCATTATTCTCTTTTTGTTTCCACCTCTTTAATTACATCGTCTCACTGTCTGTTTTTCTTTTTGTTTCGCTTGCTGATTTGTCTGGACGTAAACTAATTTTTCAATTTGGTTGGGCTGAAGAATGGTTGGTTGATCGGAAGAGAATACCCGGGGATTGGCGGAAACGACTGGCTGCGATAAGAGCCCGCATATCAAGGGAATTCTCGTTGCTCCCGAAGGATACTGATCCCTTTTTCCAAACCCTAGAGCCTGAAGGTTAGTCTGTGTGGTGCCGAAGGGACAATGAAAATTGTAAATCTGTTGTGGATAGGTACTTAATGTTTTTATTTTGCACATAGATGAGTAGGCTGTTTTTCTCTTGTTCAAATGTATTCACTGATATCATAACAAGAAAGTAGATGGAAAGTAACATAATTGCTTATGCTGGAGGATAAGCTAACTTACACAAGACGGGGTAAAAAGGAACTTCAAAGTCTGTTGCACAAGCTTCGCATCGTCAGTAATCCAACATCATGCCATGGAGCTGTATTTTTTTTTTTTTTTTAAACGGTTTTATCACCAAGCGGTTTGCTATTTTCAGGGATTGGTTATTTGGAGGCCAGACAGATATATGATATTCTCTTCAAGTCAACTCCAGAAAGCCGGAATATATTTGGCCGGTTATCTGGTTCTGCTGTAAGATAGTTCTCTCTCTTTCTAACCTTAATCTCTTACCCCTCACTGGTCAGTATGTTCGAGATTATTACTTTCATTCTAAACTTGCATACTTTATTATATATATTATTTGGGCAGGGTGCATGGGAAGCAATTGTGCGTTCCTTCGAAAAGGATAATGTTTTCCTGGGTGAGGCTGCACAGATTATGGTTCAAAATGTAAACTACGAAATGTAAGCATGGAATCATCCTTTTTTTTTTTTTAATGAATATTATATTTCTTAATCGACTTCATTTATTTTTCTATCACTGAATATATGTTTTAAATTTGAAGCCCTTATCAGAGAAAACAGGTGCAAAAGATTCAACAACAGCTGGCAGAACTAGATCGTAAAGAAGCTGATATTAAAAAAAGCGCCGCTCTCTCAGCAGCCAAATATGCTGAAGCTTGTCAGGAGCTTGGCTTACAGGTTACAATCATGAAGTCCTTTAGTGATGGTCAAATCAATTTATTTTCTGTTACAAGGTGATGATATAGTTATATCTTTTGCAGGGAAAAAATGTCAGATTAGAACTTCTGGAGACAGCAAAATCACTTCCGGGCACGTTTAGCAGGATTTTGGAAGTTATAAATAGTGACAACATGTCACAGGCAGTAGAGTATTATTCCAATTTTGTTAGAGATGCTCACACTGAAAAAGATGTAAGGCAAAATAGGCAATCTTGACTGTATTTTATACGATGATACTATTACAAGGATAAGTTTAAGTTCCTATGGTTCATTTCATACATTAATTTAAATCATAAACATGATTGTAGAAATATTCAGGAACTGTTCTACAGAACTTGAGAAACATGCGAGAACATCCACCATCTTTAAACGCTTCTGTTGGCTCTGAGATTCTTGGTGCTGTTAGTGTTAACACAAGTGAAAATGACTTAAAAAATGCAAGAAGCAATACAGAAGTTGGTGCTCCTGGTGTTGACTGTGATATTTCTGTGGAGAGTTCACAAATTGATTGGAACATTGGACCTGTGGGAGAAAGTGATGATGCGGGTAACGGTTTTGGTCCTTATGAAATCATTAATGCCAGTGATATAGTACAGACTCCTTCACCAACTGAAGCTCTGGGGTCCAATCTGACAACATCAAATAAAGAACATGGCTTGGATCTGGATATATCTTGGGATATTAGTGTTGAGACTCCACAAGTTGATGTGATTGATGATGTTAGTGCCTCAAATGTACCAATGGATGATCAGATTTCTGTTCCAGATACCTTAACTAAAGAGACGGAGAACAAGGAGGAAAGAAGCCTGCTGCTAGACACAGAATACAGAAATAAGATTCTTGATGACCTATACGAGGTATACTACATTATGCTGACTTGATTTTTATTAATACTTTTGTTGTTGTTGTTGATATTCTTATTATTGTTATTATTATTATTATTATTATTTTGTGAATTCTTGTTTTTTCATATATAGTTTCAACTTTCAAACTATGCACACTCAATAGATCTACACATATATGTTGCCAGTTCTTTTTTTTTTCCTTCCCCATCCTTTTGCAAGCAAACAGTCATCCAGTATTAGATGAACTTAATAGTTTGATATTGTTATTTTTATATCCTGGCCAAATCTAAATTTTTATTTTGATGATATTATATGCCATCAGTTGAAAGCCTTTTTAAACCAGCGGTTGGCTGAGTTGGGGAACGAAGAAACTTTATCCCTGCAACATCAAGTCCAGGCAGTTGCTCCATTTGTACTACAACAGTATGCTCCTGATGCCATAGAAACCATGCAATCTGGTGTTTCTCTGGCAATTTCATTGCTAACAAATAGGAAGACAAGGGATTTGATTTTGATTCTAAACTCCAAAAGGTTGTGCTTCATATATTAATCCTAATATGTCATGCTCATTTTTATTTATCCTTTCTTTTCATTCAACTAATTTTTATAGATTTAAAGTTACCAATAATTTGGAAAGACATCTATTTTTTTATTCTTCACATTTTTTTAAGTTGTCTATGAATTTTTTCCATATGATATGCTCATTTATGGAGTTGAATCCTGATTGTATTACATATTAAGCTCTAAGATTACCATATAGTGCTGAAATTTGATCCCTGGAAAATGAAGCTAATTTATGAAGTTAAAGTTTACTCATTCAATTAATTCTTTTTGACAGGAAGGTAGTGGTTCAAACTTAAAAGCACAAATGATTGAAGTTTTGTTTTTGGAAAAATAGAAAGACAGACAAAAGGGCTTTATGTCAAACCATAGTTGTATAGAATATATCTTGAAATTTGATAAATATCTCTTACCTTAATCTTAAGTTATTGACTATGTGCACAGATTATGCTGTATTTGTTTTGTACATTTATTTGATTTTATCCAGTATACCTATGGAGAGACTAGTGAATTCAAACTTCAAAGCGCTGAAACAAGTGCTTAACTTATTTTGGCCATGCAACAAAAGTTGTCCTGGCATGTGTATGCATGCTTTTCTCTTCCTTTTCCTCCCCTCAACAGTCTACATTGTTAAAATGTTTAAGGTGTAGGATTTAGTTATTCTTTTCTCTTATTTGTTGGTTATGTTGGAATTATCCTTATACACATTACTTACACGAGCTGCATTCTACCATAGTGCTTAATTTGTCATCTAATGGGATCTGAAAGAATTTTGTCTCTTCTTTCTTCAGTAGTATTTCTATTGCCTTTGATCTTTCTGTTAATTGCTGTGGTGTTGGGCTGAATTTCAGATTCCTAGACAGATTGGTCAACTCATTGGCGGAAAAGAAGCTGCATGAAATGAAGTTGAAAGAGGGGTTAAAGGACCTGGCTACCAAACGTATGGAGTTGCACAACTCCTTATCTTCAATGTGGCCAAAGCAGGTGAGTTTGATTGTCATGTGCTTGATCTTTCTTTGGAGTCAATCTACTCTAAAATAGTCATATTACTATAATTGATTTAAGCTGTCTGCCTTTCTAAACGACTCGGTCCAATATCTCTTGGTAAATAGTGAGAAAATAATAATAATCCTATATCAGCTACAAACCTGGTTGTGTTAATGTTAACAAACTTCCTGAACTAAACTTCGAGGTTTTCTCTTTAAAATATAAAATGCATCTAGATGCAGTTATAATGTGTTGAACTTGTTAAAAATATACAGGACAATGTGTATCTATCAGTATTCTTACTTTTAAAAAGATGAAATATTAGAGCACAATAGCACATAAAATTCTAGCCAGACCTAAGACAAAAATTTGGTTTCTCCTAAATCCATGTTGTTTTACTACAAAGCCATGTTTCCTTGCGAATGATTTAATTTCAAGGGTTTAGTTAATTATTTCTCAACTCCTTAGCAACCGAGCGTAGACATCACCCTCCTAAAATGAAAAAGTTTAAAAGGATTTAATTGCTGTGTGAATTGCAGGAGGCAGCTCTGGCCAAAACTAGGGAGCTGAAGAAACTGTGTGTGGGTACACTTTCATCCATTTTTGACGGAAGACCTGTAAATATAATAGGAGAGATCAACACTCTGTTGTCTACTGGCCTTGGAGCATGAAGAAGAGAAATTTTTGTGATTATTATGAAATATAGTGGCTAGCCAAAATAGCTGTAAGGAAGAGGCGTTTACTGGAAGAACATTTTTTTTCTGCTTTTTTGCATCACATACTGGACAACGCAAATTCCTTTTTGGTATACTAGTTAGTAGTTTTTAATTATAATGATGCTCATGGCAAGGATAGACAGCGATGTATCCTGCATCACGTAAGTTTGTCTGATTTAAGATCAAAGGAAAAGTTGTCAGTCATAATGATTTGCAAGAATAACGGTTTTGTTTGCAAAAAGAAAACAGGAAACGTATTTTTGAGAAATTGTAAGAGAATGAAGCAAACTAAATATGTGAGTTCCCACTAATGAGGCACGTGCTGCTCCTCATGTCATGGACTGTGTCAAACCTTTAGAGTCAGTGACATCCTAATAGTTGCAACGGATAGAGGATCAAATGAATTTAAATATTTTCTTTTGCTTATACCAATTCCTTGTTCTTCAAAGGTGAAACAGAAATAATCCCGGCGTAAACCTTATATTGAGATAGGGCAAGGTGTCATGATATTTTGCGCAATTGAAGTTCAAAGATATACCCAATGCAGAAACTCAGTCCCAGTTATGAGAACGAACTGTTTAAGCTATGCAATAGGTTTGCACAATCAGAATTTGCTACATCAACAATTTGTACCTTGGTGACGAATTTACACGAAGTAAAAGACATTTGATTGCGGAGCAGAAATCAATTGAAATTTCTAGCAATTAAGGTTTGTTGGGCAAGCAGCTGAACGTATCAGGCGGATACATAGCTCAAAGCGGGTGAACCCATAAAGCGAGTGTTGGTTGAACGGAAAGACCTGTCAAGTGTATCAAAGTCAGCACCATCTGCTGCTACAGCACCACTCTTTGGCATGCCCGTGTTGAGCATTTTTGAAAAAGATATAAGAGAGTCAACCACTCCTGACATTGAAGGCCGAAATTCCTTCACAGGCTGTATGCAGAGGGAGACTATGTCAGCATAACGAGAAAGAGCCTTGGTTGAAACTGTCTTTTGAATTCCAGGGTCCACCATCTGTTCCAAACTCTCGTTATCATGAAGCCTCGATGATGCCCATTTTGCCAGAAATTGTTCCTCCCTTGGCCTCGAACTGCGTTCAGATAGATACAGATGACATTTATCATCCAAAAGAAACAGATTACCAACAAAAACAAAAAAACAAAAAAACACGAGAGGAACGTGGGGAGACAATGAGCATACTCATCGAAAGGCTTCCTTCCCGTCAATAATTCCAGAAGCAACACCCCAAAGGCATAGACGTCACTGTTTGTGTTGCCAATTTCTAGTTGGCCATGGTCAGGTGCAATGTAGCCTGCGTCTTCTCTTGCAATTTCAGAACCCTGTTTCCAACAGTCACCAAAGTGATCAGCTTCTGGTTCATTTTGCAACATCTGACTGACAAAATCTTTGGGATAACTTTTTATACAACTCAAATGCTAAAGCAACCATGATGAAATGTAACTTCTCTCGATCAATTTAGTATCTTTTATAGCTTACAGAACTATGACTTTGACCAAGAGAGCCTCCTCATCTACCAAAATACCATTTATTTCAACATGAAGCTGTTTCAGGCAGGAATTTACCTGGTTGCTTGTCAGCGGTCTCAGAATAGCTAGGCCACAGTCACAGACACAAGGCATCAGATTTTCGTCAAGTAGGATATTGGCAGCCTTCAAGTTGCCGTGGGCGACAGGAGGGGAGAACGTAGAGTGCAAATAGCTGAAAGAAAGCGTTTACATATAATTGGGATTTAAGACACTAAATGGCTAGAAATCATAGAACCAGGAATTAATTTACACAATTTTTAAATAGACAACTCACTCCAGCGCCTGAGCAACACCAAGGGCAATCTGGAGACGGAGGACCCACGATAAAGGCTTGTATGCATCACTGTGAAGAGCATCGTCCAGTGTTAAATTTCTAACATAATCGTAAACAAGAAGATGCTGCCCGTGCTCCAAACAATAGCCGTTAAGCGCAACGATGTTGGGGTGCCTCAGACGGGAAGCGGTGGAAACGACATCCAAAAACTTTTCCTCGTCACGGAAAGACGGGCCCGCCATGTTGATATTCTTCACAGCCAAAGTCTACAAAAAGAAGAAGGATCGTGATACAGACTGAGCAGCAGTATCAAATTTTAGTGAAAGATAGATTAAGATATTACTTGGCCATCTGGAAACATAGCTCTATAAACAGGACCGAGAGATCCCTCTCCGAGAAAGTTATCCTCACCGAAGCTGTTTGTAACTAACTGAAGCTCTCCTACAGTGTAAACTTTCGTCCTTCCAGATAATCTGCATCTTTTGGAAAAACTTCTCCTTGACATGTCCTCTCTTCTGTTATGTTGCAGGGGAGGTAATCGCCTTGGACCTAGGAGGGATGTAGAATTAAATGGCGGGGTTCGCGGGCTTTCTTCTAGTGCAGTGGAAGAGACTTCTATCACCAGAGAGAAAGGGGGAAAACATGATTAAAGATGGAAGTCCGTTTACTGTCAGCCTTGTTTTCCATTCCTACATTTTTATTTAGAGCCATTTAAAAGAGTTTGATCCATTAAACTTGTGTAATCCACTTAAAAAGTGGGTTAAATTGAGAGATTTTTTCACAAATTTATTTATTATATTTTTTTTAATTCAACTTATTTAACTTATGAGTTAAATGAGTTAACTCGTTAGTTAAATGGGTTGTCTATTTTTTAATTTTAATTTTTTATTTATTTAATTTAACGCTTCAACTCATTATATTTTTCTATTTAAAAAAATTAACTATAATGTATATGTTGTATTGTCTCTATTATTTTGTAATTTGCTAGATTTGAATATTCTGTTCATAATCATATTCTTATTATTAATGAATCATTAAATTATTGGATTACTCTATTTATTTTAATTCGTTTAAACTTACTTTTTATTTAATTATTTTTTTGTTTATTTATATTGATATAAAAATTGATTGATTAAACAAGACATATGCTTAAAAAAAGTCACATTTAAATTTTTATAATTTTTTATTTTTTTTAATTTTTTGGTGGGTTAAACGGATCAACTCGCTTAACCCACCAGGTAGAGTGAGTTGAAATTTTCAACCTACCATCTTATGATGGATTAAACGGGTTGACTCATTTAACCCACAAATTCAAGTAAGTCAGCTCGAGTGAGTGAATTAATCCACTTTGACAGCTATATTTCTATTAACTAGCAACCTATAATTATACTGTAAAATTTTTACCTCTTTATTAAATAAATAAAAATTGATCCTGGCTATGTGAAAAAAAATTAAAATATAATAGTTGGTCCTTGACCATACAGTAAAGGCCAAAGAACTACATTTAGAACGGACAATTTGCCATCATTCTAATAATCTTTAGGTAAGGAGGATTCAGCCATCTTGGAACATGCTGTAAGAGTAAATCATCATCTATATGCATTTCTCTAATGCTTACCTATGGTTGCAGTAGTTGGATGAGATTGCAATGAGCTATGGCTGCTTTCCAAGCTTTTCAGTCTCTGTTCATTCAGTCGACTCAAACGGATTGCAATGAAGAGTGCCAGTCCTGTAGCCAATAATGTCCCTCCTCCAACCGTAAAAGCTATTCCTCCAGGACTCATACGTCTCTTCTTGTGCCCACTTACTTTGTGAGAGGAAAAGTTCTCGATGGCATTTGCCTGAGCCTGAGCCGTAGGCGGGAGACTAATATTATGCACAACTGGCATACTGTTCAAAGGAAAATCCCAGGGAGGAGAATTGCCTTCTGCGTGGAATTTATTTCTGCCGATCCTAATAAGAATTAAAGGAGGGTAATTATCTAACTTATGTGTCACTACCTAAAGGCAAAAGCAATACCAAAAGAGGGTTATCATTTAATGCCAAGCAGGGAGGAGAATTTCCCCCCTGCATGCTCAACTGGGAAGTTTTCACTAACCATAAATTTGATATGGATTGAAAATGCTGAGGAATAATACCGCTAAACTGATTATCTTGAATGTTCCTGAGAATAGAGACAACTTACCAAATAATAGAACCGTAAAACAAGAACTTTGAAAAATGTCAACATATAACTTACAAATCTATAAGTGGAAGTTCAGCAAGATACGTAACCGATCCAGTGAAACCATTATTTTGCAAGAACCTGCACATAAGCACCATGCTAACAGATTAAACCAACATTATCCCAATATAATAAAGTTGTAAGCACTATTATAAAGTCTTACGACAGGGTAAAAGATAAATCAAGTTTGGGGGGAAGAAGAAAAAGAAACTCACAATCTAGACAGGTTTTTCAAGGAACCAAATGAACTAGGTAGATCTCCGGTGAAATTGTTATATGAAAGGTCCCTGAAAAAAAAAAAGGATTTCACCCTTTGTAAGATGCCACAATTAAATTTGAATACACCAGTCAAAAAATTTACATTTTCCTTTTTTCTCAACTCATTAAAGGCAAATTTTACTATGTATGGTTTTGGTCTGCCATTCACTTAAGCTATATTACATTCATATTTTTTTACCATTATAAGCAGTTGCCCTTGCCTGTCTGTTCTCAACTATCATATGCATTTTTCCATAAAAACAAACGAGTGAAATGACATTTAGTATGGCCATGTTATTTTGATTTATTTTATCGATTCTGCATTTACTAATTGCAAATGTCAGTTTCTATATTCAATAAAAATGCGATAATAAAAGAACTAGATAAAGAAGACATACATCTCTTTGAGATTATTTAGGCCAGTAAAAATATTGCCTATGGGTCCTGATAAGAAATTGTGGCTCAGATTCCTGCAAGAGAAGAAATTTTAATGGTTTGACAGCTATTAGAAAAACTCGAATAACTCAGGCCATGCTCAAAAGAGACGAGAGAAAACAAATTGTAAAATTGCCCCTTTATTTAGTAAAGAATTTTCCTACGTATTATCTTGATCTGAAATCAATATTCGTGTAACTCACAGATGCCGTAGTTTTTTCATGATAGGTAATGAGTGGGGAATATTTTGGCCCAAATAGTTGCAAGCCATATTTCTGCAATAAAGAATCATCAAAACAACATGCTGCTGAAGGTACGATTTCGATTGTGGGTAAGCAATAAACTGGACAGAAGAATGGCTGGCCTTGACTTACATATGCGTGGCATTGGGGGGTAAGCCAAATGGTATTTCACCCTTTATGTTATTAGAGCTGACATCACTGGGAAACCAGAACAGAGAAGTAAGTGCATTGCAGATCTTGACATTACTATCCTGATAAGGACTTGAAATACCGTATAATTACTTACAGATGCTTCAAATTCTGTAGATTCTGGAGCTGGCTTCCAAGATGCCCAGTGAGATTCAATCCTTGAATTTTGCTGCTAGACGTGAGGACATAAAGCAAGGATCATGTTTATTATTCACATTATGATCTGAATAAGAACACCATGTATGTGGAGTTGGTACATTACAGTTGTATGACTGATGACCCAGCACATGCTACTCCTGTCCAAGATTCCCCACAAGGATCATTAAGATTCCAACTTTTCAGCACGGGTGGCTGGTTCAAGGTCCCATATAGATCTTGGAGAGCTGTGACTGCTTATCCAAAAGTACAAGAAGTACATTTTAGTGGAGGTGAAGAAGGCCACTCAGTGCGATCTTGGAGAAAATGACCCTAATTTAATTCAAGTGAAAATGATACTCTCATAAATAATTGCCCAGTATACAATGGATTGTGTATTTCTTTATCAACGACCTTCATCTCCAAGTTATCTTTAGTTTAAAACTGTACTCTTTCCACTGTTCTTTTTCTGAAATTAAACCTATTCGTTCAGTTAAACGGATCATATTTCTTAAAATACCGACAAAAACACATATATCTCAAGCCAAAATACTGGACACTTTCCTTAACGACCCACCTTTCGTAGCATGAAATCAGCAAATTAGAATATTACAGAGTAGACGAATGAATAAGCAACAGTTATCTGAATTACCGTCAGCTGGATCAGTATCTGCTAAACCACGAGATGCCAAAATTGCCGAGAAGATAATGATAGAGAGATGCTGATAATAGCACTTGCAAACCATTTTCCCGACAACTAGTGGAATTTGAGAGGTATACTCCTTTCTTTCCTGGAAAGAATACCGTTTGCAATCCGAAATTAGGCGAGAAAAGAGACGGGTAGAAAAGAGAAAATGATCTAATCTCATGCATTTCTTGCTGTAACGACACTAGACTACAGTCTAACCAGCATCAGCTTTGTAATTTCCTCTTCACCTAATATACGCAAAACAACAGAGTTCAAACTCGTAATTACTTTTCCTTACACTCTGTTTTCTCAGTTTGCAAACAGAAATTTTTCTGTAACCCGAAGTGCAGTAAACGAAGAGTCGGTGAAAAGAATCAAGATCGCGACAAAAAAGATAGAGGAAAGAAAGGAAAAAAGAAAATCACAAAGGTTCGGGATGAATGCACCTCTTCTGTATTTTGATGTTTCTGCTTCGTCTTTTCTTACACTCAGGCCTCCATCAGATTGGTGTTTAACTGTTTACTTAGTCTCTGGTAAGATGGGGCCCACCAAGCTGAATTCGTTATGTAGTTACCCTCGAAGAAGAAGAGCAGAGCCTAGGCTTGATTTGTTTTGGCGCGCAACGAACTACATGGGCTTTTGTTACGACAAAATATATTGGGCCCTTGTGTACATTTAATCTTGGATGGCCCAATTGGAAAATGATATGGGCTTGATTGGGAAATAGGGCCATTGAAGGTTTTGTTACACTCCCTCACCGTCTCCCTGAACTCGGGGATGTTCGCGGTCGGAGACATGGGTGAATCGGGTAACGAGGAAAGCAGAAACGGAGCACAAGGGGAAGAACAAGATGAAGACTACATGGGGGATCTCTCTCATTTTCTTCCTTCGGAAGCTTTTGGTCCTTCTGAGTCTTTGACCAGAAAGGTATTTAATTTCCTTTAAGCCCCATGTCAGTTAAATTTTTAGTTTTCTGAAGTTTTGGAGAAAATTATATGGACTCATAGCGGGCGTGATGTGAAAATAGGAATCGTGTACTGCATTTTCTTTTCTGGTCTCTGTAAGAAAAAAAAAAAAAAATGAAACCTGGGGATGCATAAGCTTTCGAAGTTCCACTTCCTCGAATGAATAACTGGTGCACTTCATGTTGCAACTTTCTTACAACCGTTTTTCCATCTGTTCTTTAATAATATTAGAATATAATGATTTTACAATTTAATACCCGGAAGAATTATTCTTCTTGATACACGGCAACATCCCGTCATCTAAAAAATATGGATAATTAAAGTTCATAAGCTGCAAGAATGATATTTCTAACAGCTGATAAAGTGCTAAATAATTATAAGTTCTTATGCCTTAGTGGTTTTAATCCTTGGTAACACTTATATATATAATTCTGAAATTGTACACATCTAGTGTACCAGAACATATGGGAATATGGGATAGGATGCACAAACTGTAATTAATAGTCACTGAGGATAGCTTGGGTTAATGGTTGAAGATCCAGCAATCATGATTTGTTAAGAAAACAAACCTGCTAACCTGTGAAGCATAGACAATTCAGAAAATGAACTGTGTCCGTGCCTGACATGTGTCAGTCACTCAAATCATATACAGTGCAACTTCTTAAATTACGTATGGACATTTCAGATTTCATCATCTTGCGTCCATTTTTCTTAGATGCTAGTTTGGTAACCCTAGTCTATCCGAAATTCTATATAAAGAAGATAATGGGAAGTAAAAAGCGAAAGTAGAAACCTTCTTCCTGTTTGGTGATTAGTAAAATATATAAATAAAATCATATCTAAACTTAACATCATGTCTTACTTTTACAAATTCAAGAAAAATGCCAGAACCTTACAAAATGATAACTCCCTTTCTGTCCTGCAGGTCTCTAACACGAAAACCCCCACGGTCAACTCTTCCAAGAAGCAGCTGAAGACTCTTAGCTGGCAAGAACGACGAAAACTCGAAAGACAAAAAAAACAACAAGAAGAGGATGAGCAAACATTAGCAAAAGTGGAAGCTCCAATACCGCAATCAAACATTGGATTTAAGCTGCTCAAACAAATGGGTTATATGCCAGGCACTGCCCTTGGAAAGGAGGGTTCAGGCAGGGCTGAACCTGTGGGACTTGATATACGACGGTCACGAGCTGGTATAGGCCTAGATGATCCCCACAAGGAAAAGAGGAAAAGGAAGGAGATTAAGACAGAGAGGAAAAAGAGGAAAGAAGAGGCTCTAATGGAAGAATTTGGGTCAAGGCAAAAGTCACAGTGGCGGAGTAGGAGAGTTGTACTCAATTTCAAAAAGGCAAAGGCTGCTCTTGATCAATTAGAGAACAGGGAAGTCATAGTACCAAAGAAGACTGATGATGAGGAGGAGGGTGATGTTGAAGGAGAGGATGAGGAAGAAATAACTGAAGAGGTATGTTAACTTAACCTTATTTCGTCCAGAAAGAAAAGAACTTAGCCTTATATTTTCCACTTGAAGCTTCTTTAAGCTAGTTTTGGCCATTGATATCTTATTATATAAGAACTGATGTCATTTCTTGAGCTTGAAGATCAAGATATATTGGAACTTTTGTTGTATGTCGACTGAGATGCAGATTCTGTGCATAGCAATATGTTATGTCATCTGTTATGACATACATACATATATATATATATATATGAAATGTCGTTTCACCTAGGTATGAGGGCTTTAAACTCATTGTGGTTCAAATCTAACTTTTATGATGCTTGAGAATTGAAAACTAATTGCTTTTGCGCTGTCAAAAACCATGCATGTTAGTACTTGCTATGCTAAAGTAATTCTAATCAAAGTACTTTAGCTCGTTAAATTGGCCATTCATTTTTAGATATGAATATGTATATTAGCCATTTAATTGTTGCAAAATGTATGATACATTAACTTGAATGACTTTTCTTATCGAAATATTGTGCTTGATTTCAGTTAGGAGTTTAACCTTTCCCCTCCTTTAGTTCACTCTTGGAATTTTCTTGTGTTTGGCTCATTTTGAAATAGTAATTAACTAAGCCAAGAGTGAAGTTTGAGATTAACAGTTGGCTGTACATGTACGGTTCTCATACGAAAGTGGGAAAAAAAAGGGGGTTGGGGGAGAATAAGTAAACAGGAGTTGGCTTGGACTTTTAGATTGTCTAAATTCTCATTAAGTTCATATCTACTAAATATGAATTAATGGTATATATGGAGCCCAAGGGAAGGGTTTGAATCCTAATTAAACTGAGATTGCTTGATTCATAAGATCTTAATAGAAAGCACTGACCCTATGGTCTATCTTCTATTTGTTGAAATATAATGACTCTGCAAGATACTATTTCTTTCTTTTGAATGTTTTTGCTTTAAAGTATAGCATCTCTTCAAGAAGTTGCAAATCTCCATTTTTTGGCCCAATTTAATTTCCTTTGTAGGGAGTAGAAACCATGTCATGTTTTCTCTGAAGAGGTTTCTTACTTTCTAATTTCTTTAGTTTAAGTTTTATAAACCGATTTAGGGTCATGATCATTCATTTATGTGGTTTTGTGTCCTTTATTAGGACTTTGGCTGTTTCTATATAGCTGAGTTGATTTAGTTTTTGTTAGATTGAAGACAGGTTCAAGGCAGATTTATGGACTGATTAACAGAGTAATTTGGATTAATTGGCTTTCATTTGAGTTGCATGCTTAACAATGTCTGGACATTGTCTTTCTCTTCTTGATTATTGCTTGTTTTTGCTATTTTTCCCACTCGATAATGGCTACTATTTACATGTTATTTTACTTATGATCTTCCTGAATTAGTAAATTTTGGACGCCCTTGATGTAACTAAGTTGATGACGACAATGTTATATGGATGCAGGATTTGCAGGATGTTTTGATGAAACTGAGGGATGAGCATCAATATTGCCTCTTTTGTGGATGTCAAGTAAGCAAACACAAGATTTATTTTTATATTTCATGGAAACTCAAAAATATGTTAAGAAACTTTGATAATCTGAAATTGCAACTCAAATAAAATTAAAAATGAAGTCTCTAATTCTTTTATTTGATTTTTTCTACATTGATCAGTATGAAACAAGGGATGCCCTTTGGGCTAACTGCCCCGGGACCAATGAAGATGACCACTAAATTGAGAAGTTTCAGATGTGGACAAGTACAGATTCTTTTCTTTTGTCTCGGAAGTTCCATAAGCTGTAAATGCAAGTTGCACTAGGGATTAACTTGCCTCGGGTGGATGATCAGTCTTTATGGTCATTCCAACGCGTAACAATGAAAAGCCGGAGCCCGGAGTGCCTCATGGTTGAACACGATCCAATTAAGAGTATGCCTAACTTGCGACAACACCATGTGACAATTTGGGGATATTCTAGATTTCTTGAGGTTGACATATACGTCATGAACATCATATAACTAATTATATGTGTATTTTGGGAGCTATGTTTTTTCAAGAGTTGGTCCAGTAATACTGGATTGCGACTTGAACACCTCCGGTACTTACGGAGAAGTCTCACTTACTCCTTTTGTATGGCATTTAGCTGAACACCTTCAGTTGTACTTGTAACCATTCAACCAAAACTTGAATCGAGGGGATTGGAGCCGGGAATATATTAAGCATCTATTCTCATGCAACGTGTATGGCAAGGAAAATAACTGCTTGCTTCAAATGGATTTTGTTCATTAACCTTTTGACTAATCAAGTTCCACGGAATATAAAGAAAGGATTCCATCTACTGGAAAGGAAAAATTGCGAAGTGTCACCTATTTACTATTGGATGTGAAGTGTGAAGGTATCATCACACAACGAATTGTTGTAAGAAACGATCATAGCTAGAAAACTATTATAAAGGTTCCCATATGGAGGGTCTCTTGCAGTAGTCTTCTAGTTTAGAAGACTAGGCGGTACGTAAAAGTTATTGGCAAAATGAAGTTTGATGTGCTTGATCGTAAGAGTTTATGCATTTGGATAATTCCATTAGAATACAACGGATAAAGGAACAAGGGTTAAAAATTATGTCCCATTATTAGCCTCTGGAATATCCATATGTCCAGACTCATTCTCCTCCTCTCAAAACATAATCCAGATTTACTTTACGCTCCCATTCTAAGTTTAAAAAAACATCTCAATGTGAGGTAGCTGCAAAATATAAAGGGGTTTGCCACTGGCTGTCCTCCAAATCAGTAGTAATGCTGGTGCTTATGGAAAGCAATGGCAGCCACGGTATACAGACTTAGGGAACGCCTATGATTTCATAAAAATCAGTGATGATCATGTAGCACCATCTGTCGACTTAAGTATGACTGAGTTTACAAGCCAACATAAGCAAAATGAATCAGTCCGGTTTTTAACGGAAGAGCTACACTGATTTTCTTGAGTTGATGTCTTAACCTCATGGAGGTTTTACTGCAAAATACAGACTAGAAATCAAACGAGGACTTTAAAGTGACCAGTGTATATGCTGAGAAGACTCATAGGCCCTGGATTCTAGATCAATATACTGCCTCCGGTCAGACTCTGGCACCACAATCTCAGTAGGAAGTTGACTATTAAGATGCTGCGAACTCTGACCCAGACCTACATCAGCGACTAACTCATGTGAATAATTACCAGCATCAGTGCCATTGAAACACCACGAGCCATTTGAAAGTTGAGGGATTGCAGCACCATTAGAAGATGCAGCAAGTTGTGTCATGGGCGTTGTTCCAAAATACAAGTTGTTCACCCCAAGGCTTGGTGCTCTGTTTCCGGGGCCCCATGTTTGATTTGACAGAAGAGAGAGAGCACAGTTTATGTCTGTGATTCCCGCAAAGCTTTGACCTGGAGGATTTCTGGGACCAGGGTAGCTTATCCCGCCCACTGAACCTCGCAGGAAATTTTCAGGAGTCTCCAAGTTGCCCTGCCAGGTAGGTGCTGAGATTTGATTAACTTGCTCAGTTGACTTCAACGCTGGCAACTCATTCTTCAGAGTCAGCTTTCGGGACGGAGAAAATTCCATTAGAAAGCTGCCAACTCTGCCATGGTTATCTGTCGATGAAGTGACAAATGCCAAATATTTAAATTTGTTCTATAGCCCAGGAATAGCAAAAGCTGAAACTATTGATGCTTTCAAACAAACATCAAGAGAAATTTGACATTGCTATTTTACTCAAAATGTCTAACCAAATACAGGTGAAGAGAGTCGAGCATAGGGAGAGGTCAACAAGGAGCTAGGGTGGGGCTTTCGACGACGTTCATTATGGCCAGCAAGTCGCCTACGGCAACTTCGTTTCTCTTGATCAAATTCAGGAAGCTGATGAAATCTGGTCAAGAATATAAACAAGATATTAGCTTCCCGAAATAAATACAACTTACTTTAAGTAGACAGGTAAGGCAAAAGATTTAAAAATGTTCACATAGCAATCAATTGCTTTGTCTTAACATGCAATTGTTAAAGTAATATAGGATGCAGTTTGACTAACTCTTTTCTCATTAAACGTACATGCATATGTAGATTACAAGAAATCAGGGCCCCATCCAGCAACAGGGAAGATAATTATAATCTCTTAGAACATGATATCTTTGCTGCACTCCAACTAACTACGCTTCACCTCCACCCAAGTTAAACTATAAAAAAAGAAAAAAAAAAAAGGCCTACATCTACCTACAATTTCACAGTAAGGAAAATCATTTTAGGCTTCGAAGATCTGGTGAAAATTTTGGAATCTGGACAATGATTACAAATGGTAGTAAGTCAATTTGAGCATTATGAGATGAGTCCATTATTGATAAGTTACAAGTTCTGACCCACAAACCAAATTTTGGTTCATAAAAGCTCAAAATTTTAATTATTAAACTTCAAATGGAAGTTAACGATTCAAGCCAAGAGTACTTAATAATCTAGATAAAATATCATGCTTCAACGAGTTTAAACTTGAAAGAAAACAAAGAAATAAATAACTAAATAACACATACATTGAACTCAGCAAATAAAATATTGGTTCATGCAACAGCCAGCTACTGAAGAAATCACAGGGTAATATGGGTAAACTAAAAACTGCCATTTTAGAGCCCCAAAAAAAGAAAGTAGAACCATACAAATCAAATCCAAGTAAGAAAGATTTCAGAGGTGAGAGGAAAGTATCAGAGAGATGAGAATCAAGTGGAATGATAGATGTAACAGATGTAATTTCTTAACCAGAACATGCACACCCAGACAGATTCAATTTTATTTTGTTACCGTTGTTTCATAATGTCCAGGGGTCTGAATTTGCAAATAAGAGAGAATGATTTACTGAAAGAAAAACCTGATTTTGCTCTGGGGAGGATATGAGACTTGGAATGCCTTCAGAAGGCATTACATGACTTGTCTATGAGCATGTGGGAAAGAAAACTTCAACCAATGGATGCTAGCTCATGCAGAACAGTCAAAACTAAGGACGATAAAATGTCTGAATACCACCTAGCTAAGATATGTAAAAACTCCAATCAAGAGCAGTAAAGATATACTTTATGGCTTATACGACTTCACGGATAACCAAACAACTTGGTAAGATAAATAATAAAATAACATAAACACATATCATTTATAATTCTGTAGCACCAAATACTGCATAAAAGTCAGAAACATGAACCACTCTCTAAAGTCATTAGCAAGAATACATAGCAAAGCATTTATATCACCGGACATCCGATGATCCATGCCCTAAAAAAAGCGCGGGGTAGCGTTGCGAACATTCTTATTTCCAAGTACTTGGAGACCAACAAATAAGACGAATCAGTGAGAAGAAAGGGGAAGAGGAAATGGGAGAAGCACATTACCACCGGAGAAGATAATAGAAATATTAAAATATCAAGGAAAGAGTTCCTGCTAAGTTATGGAATAAAATAAAATAAAAGCAGATAAGAGGATAAAAGCACAGAACCTGCTACACTGTTGGCAAAATCTTTGCTCCAGACCAGCGACAATGACCCTAGGAGACTTGGAGTGCATACCGCAGACTTTATGCCTGGAATAGTAAGCCTTAGCGTCACTCAGATCTACTTTACAGCCCTCAACCTGACACCTTGGAGGCTGAGCTCCTTGAACAGCACCACCTCTCCCCTTCTTTGCCCCTGTCCCAGAGGAGAAGGAGGACGCCCCACCGGCACTGGATTTGGGGGAAGCTCCAAGACCCACATCCTCAAAGTAGATTTTTTGGCCAAATTTCAAGCCGTCAAGCAAGTCACGGGAAGGATTGGAGAGAGAGGAAGAACCCATTTGAGGAATGAGGGGTAGAGCCTAGAGGGCATTCAGAGGGACAATGGGAAAGGGAAAGGGAGGGAGGGGAGAGAGAAAGGGTTGCATCGAATGGGCGATAGTGGGTTACGTGGTAGAAGGGCAGGGAAAGACAAAGAGCTGAGGCTGGGCCATGCCAGTATGGTACACTGATAGGATACCCCGACTGTCCAAGATAAGGAAGGTAAAGACCGGAGAAGAGATAATCTGACATATGGTGTACGGAGATGATGTTGTTTCTCTTTCCCTTTCTTTTACTTTTTCTCTTTCTCTTTCTCTCTCTCTTTTTGAGAGCTCACACGGCAGCCCTCAAACCTCCCATTTTAGAGTTCCTTTCTGTCCTCACTTTTTAGTTACCAATAGAGGAAGCCTGGGACGCTCAGCCTTACATCCCAACGTGCATCTTTTTTTAAAAAATATATATATATATATATATATAAATAAATATTCAAAAATGTATAAATATTTTCAGACATCTCAACTTTTAAAATTCTTTAAAGAAAAATTAATCCTTTTGGTCCTTACAGTTTTTAATAATTTTTAATTTAGTCCTTATATATTTTTTTTTTCAATTCATTACCTGTACTTTATTATTGCCTGAAAATTAATCCTTACCCTCTCCATCCCTTATAATACCATTTGTTTCATGCCTAGGTGGAGGATGAAGCTTCTCAGGCATAATTCACTCAGGAGTTATATTGCCAACTTGGCACATGAGTTGTGAGATGGCAACCTAACATAAAAAAACTGATTGGAAGTTGTCGCATTCACCTGCAATCTGCACCAGCAGAAAAAGACGAAAGACCCTGGCTGTTAATCCAACTCCTATCTATGTCTTCTAATTCCAAGCTCTAAATTTATTCAACTCCCTCATTCACTGCCCCTCTTTTCTTTATCCATGAACATAGAAATTATAATGTTTATAGTTTCTTTTTCTAAACTTATGTATATGGGTTTTATACTATACAAAAGTTTGAACATGGAAGGCAATAACAGTGGGTTCTTTAGTCACTGGAAAAGAATGAGCGAAAGATTGTGGTGCCTAAAGGGTATATATTTCCCAACGATATTGTTGTGGCTATGGAAAAGTACAGCAGAATTGGCTGATTTAGTGATGGAAAGAGCTGAAACTATAAACGGAAAATTGAACACCACCAATATGCGTCCTTATTCACTTCAGGTTTTTCTTCCTATATTGGAATTGTCTGTATATACTTGCTGACGAAGTTTTCGCGCAGATAAAAATGGAGAGAGTTGTAGGGAGTGGATGCCAAGGATGTATATATAATCCAAGGTTCCATACTTTTGAAGCCATATTTCAACAAGAATTCTACAATATGATTACTAAGTCCAGCGAAATAAAGGGGAAGAAAAACAAGTTTCATTTCAATTTAAATTAAAGAAATTTTCTAAACTAAACACTTCTTTCCTTTCTGCTTTCTTTTGTTCTCCCTTCGATCCAAACAAATTAGATATAAAGATAAATACTAACCGGAAAACCCAGACTTTAAGAGACTGGAACCTGATCTTCCGTGGAGCTTCTTGGCAATAGATCTTCAGTTCTGGGCACCAAATTGTTGGAAGAGTTGGTGGAGTTTCTCATCCTCGGCGGGCTTCCGGTGGCCGCGATGGCAAGTCTTGGTGTCCCCAAGTGCTGATGAAGAACCCTCCATGGAGGGGAAGTGACAAGTTGCTATTTGGTGTAAAAATTAAACTTGAAGATGAAGCATTATAAATTCTCTATTCACGGAGAAATAAAAACAAGGGCTGATGAATGAGGGAGTTGAATAAATTTAGAGCTTGGAATTAGAAGCCATAGATAGGAGTCGAAATAATAGCCAGCGTATACTGCGTCTTTCTCTGCTATTGCACACTGCAAGTGAATGCGACAACTTACAATCGGTGTTCCTTTGTTTTTTATGTTAGGTTGCCACCTCACAACGCATGTGCCAAGTTGGCAATATAATTCCTAAGTATATTATGCTAAAGAAGTTCCATCCTCCAACTAGGCGTGGAACAAAAGGTGTTATAATGGATGAAGATGGTAAGGACTAATTTTCAGATGATAACAAAGTATAAGGAGTGGATTGAAGAAAAAAAAAACTGGAAGAATTGAATTAAAAACTATTGAAAAGTATAGGAATCAAAGGATTAATTTTCCCAATCTTTAAACTATAGCTTTTGTGATTTACTTTCGTTTTGTGGTTGTCCCCTGTCAAGAGAAATTAAACAAAAAAATTAAAATTTTGAAAATGATCATCTAAGAAATAATTTTAAATTTTAAAAATAAAAAAGCATTTACAAATAATTTAAAATTAAAATGTTTATCATACTTACCTTTCTAAAAATTATTAAAAATTATGCATGTTGGAATACTTGGATTTTTTTTAAAAATAAAAAGACTAAGAGTCCGTTTGGTTGTTAGAATCATGGTTAGAAAATGGGAATGAAAATGGAAAACACTTTCATTCCTATATTTAGTTGACAGATTAGGTCCTCATTTATATTCCTTAAGGAGTTTGCTCTCCCTTACATAAAGAAGAGTTCTCTCCCTAACTAAAGTTATAGGGCCCATTTGATTGCTATAATTAAGGCGAGAAAATAGGAATAGGAATGGGAGATACTCTCATTCCTATGTTTGGTTAACAAATTGGGTTTTCATTCTCATTCTCGATGAAACCTGCTTTCTCTCATATAAAAAAAAGTTCTCTCCCTAACTAAAGTTATGGAATGAAATTGGTTTCCTATAAATAAAAATATATTTGACAAAAGTATCTCCATTTATAATAATTTTCAGATAAAAATACCCATGTGATATATTAAAATCCTAATTTATTATTTATTTAATCTATTATTATTTATTATTAAATTATTATTTTATTTAATATTATTAATTTATTAAATATATATTATCATATTATTATCTTATTAATTAATAATTCGAAGAGATATCTGCCTTTTTTTTTTATGATAAAGGATAATATAGTAAAATATGCATACTACTTAATTAATTTACATGTGTAATCTACTAACCAAATGAAGTAAAGAGAGACATGTTCATTCTCATTCTCATTGTATCAATTCTAACAATCAAATGGGTCCTAAGGTTATGGTACGGTGTATATCTTTTTCTAAAATAATTTATAATTTCAATAACATTAATTTTTTCAAAAATTTTTAAATAAAAAATATAAATTTTAAAGATAATTTTTGTATAGATAATGATTTAAAGTATTAAGATTATTTTTATTGTTTTTTGTATATGGAAAATTTATGCGCATTCATACACAATGGCTTTCGAAGGTCACCCTGCCCAATGTAGGAGTAAAAGATACGCTGTATGTTTTCATACAAAAATATAGGGACATTGGCATGATAAAAAAAATTAACCAAATTTTTAAACAGTTTAAATAAATTAAAAATGAATAATTTTTCAAAAGATAACAGTTAAAATTATTTGTCAAAGCAGAGAAAACGAAAGTTAATGGTGAAATAAAAGTAAAATATTAGGTTACTGGCTATGAATGCACATCAAGTTTTTAATTTGAGTCAATTATGTCAATTTTTAATATTTGATTAAATTATACTTAATAATTTGAGAAAACTTTTGTTTAAGACTAGTAGAAGCAATTAATTACTTAAAAAAACCTTAAATTGTATAATTACTTTAAAAGACCTAATATAATTTTATGAATTTTCAATTGACAAAATTACCTCTAAATTTATGGATTTATTACTACTATAATTTGCATTACTTATAAAACATGTTCTTTCTAATTACCGAATGTTTTTGCATTTCTAATTGCATAATTTTTATTTTTAATTAGTTGGACTAACAAGTAATTGATGGACTTTATTACTACAATTATTTATCTTACTTACAAATCACTTTCGCTTTAATTACCAAATGTTTTTGCATTTTCACCATGTAAGCTTTATCCTTAATGATTTACGTTACTTATAAATCACGTTTGTCCTAATTACTTAATATTTTTATATTTCTTACCACGTAAATTTTATTCTTAACTAATTGAACTAATAAGTAACATATAGATTTATTACCATTATAGTTTGTGTTACTTACAAATCACATTTGTACTAATTACTGAATGTTTTTACATTTTTTATCATGTTTTGTAATTAAAATATGAAACTCATGATAGTAATAAATTCATAAATTATTTGTTAATCTAACTAGTTAAGAATAAAACTTATGTAGCAACAAATGAAAAAATAATTCGATAACTAAGGCAAATACAATTTGTAAATAACACAAATCATGATAGTAATAAATTCATAAGTTACTTGTTAGTCTAACTAGTTAATAATAAAAATTATATGGTAAAAAATATAAAATCATTTGTTAATTGGTGTAAACATAATTTGTAAGTAATGCAAACCTTAGTAGCAATAAATTTATGAGTTACTTGTTAGTTTAACTAGTTAAAAATAAAAAATATATGGTAAGAAATGAAAAATCATTTAGTAATTAAGGTAAATGTGATTTGTAAATAATGCAAAACGAGTAATTTTGTCCGTTAAAAAATTATAAAATGATATTAGGTCATTCAAGATAATTTTTAAATTTAACGTATTGTTTAATAATTAATTACATCTATTAGTTTTAAGTAGAAATTTAACCTAATAATTTTAATTTTTTTAATTTATTTTTAATATTTAATAAATATCATAAAAGTTTGTCTTTAAATTTATTTTTTTAAAAAAATTAATTCTTTACCTAATATGAAACTGTGATTTGCCTATACTATCTAGTACTTAGCTGCATGAAAATAGATTAGATTTCATTAGAATTTCAGCCGTTCATCATATTCCGTTGCTCAAGAATTTATTTAATTTTTCCTCGATAAATTAATTATCAACATCTCTAATAATATTTTTAATCTCGAGTTAATCATTGGTTTTAATATTTAATTTCAACCTGCTGCTCATTATTATTATTTTTCTCTTCATAGCATAGTTGACAAGCATAACAAAGGTATGTGATTGAAAAAAAAAAGTTCAGACTTAATTATTATTTTGGTTTCTTAATCTATTTATTTTAATTTAGAACTTTAATTTTTAATTTATATCATTCTCAGTCTTTTTTTATTACATCCATCCACGATCTTTTCAAATACTAAGAATAATTTAAAGGATCACTTAATACATTTAAAAAAAAAATTAAGAAACTATTTTAAAATATTAATAAAATTAAAAGAAAGCTCATAAATTAAAATAAAATATTTATTCAAAACAATAAATAAAAAATACGTTAATATACTTAGTATGTAATTTAATTAGTGTTGGGTAAATTTGATCTAGAATCAATGTGATTTGTAAAATTGATATTAGGTCAAATGTAATTTTGTATTGCAATGATCTATATTTGAAAATTTTTATTTAAACATTAAACATTTATACTAATACAATTTCATCCAATACAATTTAAACTTTCATACAAACAGAAACTAAGAATATAAAAGTGATTAAACAAGATTAAATTTAAATCAAATAAGATTGTTTAACTCTTATTTATATACAAGTAAACTTTAAAACCTTTCAAACATTAAATTAAATATTCAGCTCTAGTATTATTTTTTTTTGGTGGACAATGTTAATATAGATGAAACTATGGCAATCCTCCAAAATGTACATTCTCTTCGCTTTCAAAGCCATTTAATTATTATTTTCTTAGGCAATTCAATTGACTGAAATTGAATTGATTAAGAAAATAGGGGAAATAATGGCAACTAATGAAATGCATTGGGCTTGAAGTTTGGATTATTTGGGTCAAACTCAAGAATTAGGCACAAAAATTAAAAAGTAAAAGATCTCAGCAGTTCACTGTAACGGCTTGGCAAGTTGGATCAGAGTTTAGTTCCAGAAGAACATAGTGGAATCAAAGTGTAAAGTCCTGGAAAGAAAATAAAGGGGGGAATCGCATACTTGAAACTTGCGTTTGTTACACTTCAGAATATGTTCATACTATCCAACGTTGGCAATATTCTAATAACCTTGCGACAAGATTTCCTAAATCGAGGTATTAGAAGATGCTCATTGTCAACATTAGTGACTGAAGATGATATGTTGTCTCTGGTTCTCAAATTGTTACGTCTCAAGTATAGGCTTCAGTTCATCAGCAATCAGCATTCAAATTCGAATGAATCTCAATCTGCGCTAGAACTTTCATTTCACTATGAGTTAGATTATTATGAATACTCATGCAGCTCTAAAATTTTACAACCAACCTGCAAGGTTACATTTAATGTTCTTGCACTAGCATTTTACTGATATGCACATATTTGGGGAAGGTAAAAGAAGGACATTGCAAACATAAAATCTCAACTTAGACTATCTCATGCTCAAAGGAAATCTATAAACTTTGCACAGTTTCTATGGAGATACAGAACACAGATACTAGCAATATAGAAGAGAATATGAAGCATAGATAGCTCTCTGAAAATCAACCAATACAAAGGAATAGCATACAAAAGTTACCAAAGATAAAACGAATAAGTAATAACCATAAACAACTATAAGAAGTCTTGTAGGATTAAATGAACCCATTTCCATGACAACAACTCTGCATCAATTCATGGAGGCTCTTGTAGGATTAAATGAACCCATTTCCATGAAAACAACTCTGCATCAATTCATGGAGGCCAAAAACCTCACCTGCAATCTACTCCAGCTTCAGCAGCGCGGCGAGGCTTGTTTTTCCGCCTGCTTCCAATTTGCCGGAATCCGGCAGTCTTTGCCGGATCATCGGAGCTTGACTTTGTTCGGATGCCATTCTCATCTTTTGTGGGATCTATTTTTTCTTTAACCTGTACAGACCTCTTCCTTTTTTTCTTGTTTTCTGTGGCAAGCTGAGTTTTCATATCATTGCTTGAAACATTACCATTCAAGTTTTCACCATTTTCTTCAATCTTCTCAGTTGCTTCTTCATCTTCAATTTCATCTTGCAGTGGTTTCTGTGGCCTTCCTCTTCTTCTGTAAGCAGGAATTTTTTCCTCTTCACCACTTCCAGGTTCCTCCTGCTTAGAAATAACAGTTTGCTTCTTCCCCTTTCCTCTGCCTCTACCCATTGTCAAAATACCTTGATGAGATCTACTAAATATCCCAAGAAGATATCTGCAAAGATGAAATAATTACACTTCAAGCGCCGACTGAAGATCAATGAACTCAAATGGAAATTTGATGTCACTTAAACCACGAGTTCACATCTGACTATTTTACACATCGGTTGAAATTTTGATGAAGTTAGCCAAAAGCCTAACAAGTAGAAGAAGCAAAGAAGGATTAGAAACAGTATAACAACCAAAATACCATCCAGCAAAACTATTGAAAATATTTCCGCCGGTGGCTGTCTAGTCACTAATCATAATCAACGTTCACAAGCTTTGGATTTGCATTGCACTCATTCTAGCTGTCTACATCTTCACCTTGGAACATCACAAAAGCATCTAGCTGGAAGCTAGAAGGGGAATGAAAGAGAGTATTACACCTCATCTAGAATCATTCTCCTCATCAACGAATTGAACCTGATCATTCAAGCTAATGAACTTTGTAATCAAACAGGCATCAACAATTGAATCTGATCGCCCATGCGAATGAACTAATTAGTTAATCCTCAACAGAACAAATCATGCCCACTACATCGGGAAAATCATATGGAGAAACCCAAATTACTAATACTCAATCTCACTGCTAAAGAGAAACGAATGAGAGTACAGAATTATGGGTAATTAGCAATTTTAGGGTCTACTCGGTCCAGATATCTGAAAATGAAACTGTCACCTAATCCATGTCCAATCTAACTATTTGTGATTTTTTCTCCCCTTCATAAGTATGACAAGAAGTTAACAATTTTGATCAGTTCTCCAGCTAATTCTCAGAAACCAAAGAGACAAGATTTATCAGAAATAAAAAAGCATTATTATGAAATATAGAATTTACATAATGAGTAAGAAGCAAGAGACACTTGGAGAAATGAGGCTGACCTCGTATCTTCTATCTACTTTATGCATCTCAACCACTACCCATTTCACAAAATCTGATAACACAAATCAAGAAACTGCGTGAACCCAAAAGAAAGTATAGGCTTTTCTGTGAATGGCTGGAAGTAAGGCATAACAGATGCTAAAAAGTGGTCAAAATTTTGATCCGAGTTAGAAATACTGAAGACCCAGATCAGTAACCGATGTGCTCAAATAGAAATAGCAGCCTAAAGATTAAGACTTGATAAGTGCAAGCCGAACTAGGTTTGAGAGCAGAAACCAGAGCACGAAGGCTGGGAGGACGAGGAACTAAATTAGAGCGGAAGTAAGAAGGAAAATGGTGGTGAGAAAGTGTAAAGTTCATTATTATTTTATTTTTATTTTTAAATCTCCAAATGGTCCCGTCCTATTGGTATGGGAACTTACAGTCGCATAAAAAATAAAAAGAGATTGCGTGATTAATTAATATACCAGTGTAGATTAACATATTGGCGAGCAAAAAAAGATTTTAAAAATTCAGAGCCAGACTTGTTAATGATATTCGCGGAACGACTCTAGAGGTATAAAGGGCAATAAATGATTGTAGAAGAAAAAGAAATTATGCATTAATACAAAGAAGACATTGTACAAATCTTGTAAAATGAAATTCAGGATCGTCAATTCAGATTATCTGGTGCTGCAAAAATATGAGATTATATTCAATTATAATAAATTATTAGACAAAAATTCAATCATATATCAAAACAATATAGTATTATTACATTTTTCACCACTTGGACATTTGAAATCACATCATTCAATAATGATCCTTTGAGACTCTCCTCAATTGCAATATATATTTTAATCATTATTAAAAATTTCATGTTTATTCGAAGGGTTTTGATATATTTTCCATTTGTTTTTCTTTTTTTGATTCAATTTCAGTTTGGCATTTATTTCACAACATAAATTAGAAAATCTGGATTTAGAATGAAGAGATATCAGATTCGGATATTTTAACAGTTGGGCTGCAGCTTACGAGCCATGATTGTAATCATGCCGTTTAACAGATTCCACTGATTAATCATCTAATAATGGGAAGACAATTTGGCTCTAAATTTGAAATTGTTCAAATCCTATGGGCAATGTAGGCCGCCTCCTCTAGGATTCCAAAGCCAGTGTAGATGGGCGGTGGTGGGCCCCGACGCTGATATAAAGATTACGATTTTGGTTGAGCAAGTAGGACTTCGAATCAATCTTCTAGTTAAATCATGATATATAGGTACCTTAACATTGTATGTAGACAGATACTTGGTTGCGAAGATTTTATAACCTAGTATGACCAATATTATTTTCATGAAATATGAGACTTCATGATTTGCCGTGAATGAATGACATAAGCAGTCTCCGATATTGGTACTAAACTCAAGTCAGATCAATCGAGATGCTCTAGATAAAATATAAAACATTAACTTGACCAAACACTTTAGCCTCGTTGCTTAAATGGATCAAGCAGTCAGCACATAGAGGCAATTTCAATCTAAAATATTGAGAAAAAATATATCTAATAATTTAACTTAATATCACATATCACACATTACAAGTTTTATAAGAAAGTGTAAGGAACACCTCCGCTTGACTTCGTTTTACCAATGAAATCTACAACAGCCAGCATCCGCTGTCACTACGCTGATCTCCAAATGCACGAGAAAAAAAAAGAAAGAAAAGAGACCAAAAATGGAAAAGAAGGCATGACATAAATAAAAATTTAAGGTGCATTGGCTAACAAGACCTGATGAATAAGGCAAAGAGATGAATAATCAATATCACCATGTTTAGTTGAACCTAGTTATTGCTTAGGATAGTAATATGGGTAGTTGCTCATTCCCACAGGCGGAGTTGGCTTCCCAGAAACCGGAGGATAAGAAACTTGGCCTTGTGTTGGATAAGGAGCGGGTGCAGTAGGAGGGCTTGGATAAGAAGGTGCGGGGTATGATGCTACGGTCTGAGGGTAATTGTAGCCAACAGGGGCAGTGCTAATATGTGATTTAACTGGTTGCACCTGCACATAACCAGGAGCCATAGGTAAGGCTGTCATTGGAATCACCGATGGCTGGCCTGTTTTACCCTTGTGGGAATCAGCATATTTGACAATTATATTCCTCCCCTGCAACCAAAGAAATGCAATGTGCAATAGCTTCAGTGTCTACACAGTAAAACTCTTAAAGCATATGTATACTATGATAAGAAATTCAATTCACAATTCAAACAACATTGAGAATTAAGAATAACATTTAAAGTAAATAAGAGCTTGACAGCTTCAATTAAACACAAATCAAAGGCCCCTTTTAATATTTGCACCTTATCCTAATAAATCAGAATTGTTGCTTGTGTCGCTTGATAAATTTTAAACAGTAAAAAATGTCCCCGAAATGAATTGCACAATCACATCTCAATCAGTATACTTGTAAAAAATAATTATAATATTTCAAAAAATTCTGTTCCGTTTGAAGAAAAGTAACATCCAGGGATGCATCAAAAACCAATAAGATACCCAAAGGCATGTTAGCCAACAATTCTCTTTACCTTTATTTTCCTAATGCAAAAAAATTCAGACTCATTCATTGATGATGCTTTTTTTAATCAATGATCTTTCCAACTCTCTTGCTGCAACCCCAAGCCCTTCTTTATTTTTTTAGCATAGTAACAATCAGGTCCTACACTCACCCCACAATTAACATAAAAATTAAGTGTTTGCTTACCCCAAGAGTCTTTTCTGGATCATCTATGGCCTTCTTTGCAGCTTCTGCTGTCTTGTATGTGACAAAGCCAAAACCACTGGAAATGATTGTAGGATTGGCAGGTTAAGGGAAAAAAATAAGGTATGTAAGCAACTACTAAGAAATCAAAGACAATAAAACATCATATCCAGAAAAACATGTTGCTATTCTTACCGAGATTCATTAGTATCTTTGTCATATGCAACTGACCCTTCCTCTATTTCACCATGCCTCCCAAAAAAGTTCAGCAACATTTCACTGGTGACTTCTGGTGACAAGCTTCCAATGTACAGCTTCCTCAGGGAAAGATCAGGGGCATTACTTGCTCCACTCAGGCCCTCACAAGCAAGATTACAGACAGCCAATCTGCCCTAAAAGACAGAAAGCCCTAAAATCAACCAAGGGAATGTGGTAAAGAAGACTACAGACAAACAAATAAATTGTATACCATAAAAATAAACGAAAAGAAGAGAAACAACGACGCATAAGCAATGTGTTAGATGTATGAGATCAAGGGTAAATTAAGGATAAATCACCAATGTTTTTCACTTAGCAGCTATATGCATTATCCTCCTTTGGTTCATAAAGTGGCATGTTCCATTATACAAATCTGTCAAAGGGAAAAAAAACAGAAATACATGGATACACATGTGGGTTTTTGAGCAGAAATGTGTGACAAACCTTCAAAAGTTAAACCACAGGTGGGTTATCCGTTATTTGGCACCTGAAGATAAAGCAAAGAACTTCGTGATACAATGTCCTGCTTTTGGTTAGGGGTATGTTTTCCTTTAAGGAAACAAATGTATATTATTCTTGGAAGGAAGGCAGGAGATTAATAAGCTCAAGGAGGCAGAGTCCGTAAAGATGATATTTTCTGAATAGAAAGGCAGATTCATTAACTAACTTAAAAGAGAAGGCCTTCATTCAAAGCAACAAATGGGCTTCTGCTTACGTCAATTAACTTGCTTGGTGCTCTTAATGCACGATGAGTTGATTCCATATGTTTGTAAGTGATGAAACCATAGCCACGAGATTTTCCAGTTGCTTTATCATAGATCACAGCCCCTTCTTCGATTTCTCCATGCTCTTGAAATGCCTGGAATAAAATATAAATCTAAGAAGCAATGTATAAAAGAAGGAAGAATTCAATTTATAAAACTAAGAGACTATTGAAGCTCAAGAGAAGGTACAAAATTGAAAATAGAAAGACATGGCATCCCATAATTAAATCATCTTGGGCACGTTCTGTACGACATGTGACAATCACAAGCATGGCACACTAAACACAATCAGCAATCAGCAATGCACTCACAGCACACAAGGTTTCTGAAGTGGTATTCCAAGCCAAGCCACGAACAAAAAGCTTTCGATGGACAGGATCTGCACTTGCAATACTTTTTATTTCTTCTGCAATTGAAGGATATTGGGACCCTCTTTATGCCTCAACATGCAAACAAACACATATGCACACGGTCAATCACACAGCACACAATTGGGAGCAATACTTTTATGGCCCGTCTTTCAATGAATACAGGTGCAGTTGTGCAGAAGGCATGCACCACGCACTAGTAATTCAGAGATCACAAATGCGTAAAGACAAGGGCACAAGAGTCACAAATTCAAATCATATGCATCCATATATAAAACCATAGATGCAACCAAAAGAGGCCCCAAAACATCAGATAAAAATAATTTCAAGCTGCAACATATTCCTCACAGCATTCGTATAAGATTTGATTTTACTATCTTATGTATTGGTAGTCTATATTTGCTTGTTATTACACAAAAACAATATAACAATTTCAAAAAATAATGATCAATGCTGGTAAACGACGCCAGTTATAAGTTAAATCATCTGCAAAACAATGCTTTTCATTCCCACTAATCTTTTCCTATGGGTTGCTGGTGGTTGGTGCTTGGCTAACGACAACTAAGGATTAGGGCAAGAAGCCAATTCAGTGCTTAACATCATTCACATAAAATGCTGGAACTTCAATAAGATTCTAGAGTTGATGGTAAAAATGAATCAGTAAAGATGTTAATCCAGAAAATACATGGTGGGGGCACCAGTTCCAATGTGTATATGTAAAATATCTATATACACTAGACTGTGATCCGAATCCCAAAGAAAAAAATTTAAAGGGCACCTCTGGAAATGGGTTCCAGGCCATTGAAACCTAATCGAATGACCACAATATCTTAATATGCTTACGATTCTAGAGGCAGTTGAAATTATACTGGATACTAAAGCACTGTTTCACAACTACAAGGTTTCAGTTCCATAAGTACCAATACAAACTACTTATTCGAGTTACTCAACATAATAAACGTAGAACTTTCCGTCTGATCAATCAGCACAGCAACTAAAAAGATGAAGCACAATGAACTGAAATATTAAAAAAATCTAATTTTGGCTTTTTTTTATACTTATATTTTTAAATCGATTTCCCCCTTGAATCGAATAGACGAGTAAATTACCGGGCTAACCGATGAAACCCAGAAAAAGAACCATGCTGACCACATAGGGTTAAAAAAGAAAAAGCAACTCATATTAATTGTAGAGTTATAAACATACAGTTTAGCGAGAAGATCAACAAGCTGGGGTTTCGCAAGCGGGTCAAGCAGAGAGCGAAGTTCTTCCTTCGAAGAAACGTCGCCGTTGCCGGCTTCTTCTAGCTTTCTCTTTTTCAAATCATCCATTTCTTCCTCTTTTCGTTCCTCACCGCTACTCCTTTCTTCAAGCACGAAGTGCATTCAGTGAGTAATGCATTCTGGCATGCGCGGAATTAGGGCTTGCGTTTTATGTGTGCAGCCCGGGCTTCAACCAGTAATTCTGGGGCCCAACTCATCCCGGCGGATCACATATAATGTATTTAATAATTTTTAAGAAGTCATAATATAAAAATAAATACATTTAACAAGGATTTAAAGAAAGTAACAATATTATCACAAAAAAACACGAAGTTATGAATTTTAAATATTTGCTAATATTTTTTATAAAAATAGAAATAAATAACGTACCCTTATTTTCACTCTTTATAACCTTTAGATAGGCTGCTCATTTATTACTAGGCATTTGAGAGGATCAGCATACAAAATACGGTCACTTGGCTGTTTTTTTTTTTTTTTTTTTTAATAAATTATTTTTTAAAAATAAATTATTATGAAATTTTGTTAAAAAATTTTAACTTTTTTATATATAATAATAATTTTAAAATTAAAATAATTATAAAAAAAAAATCCGCTAGAACGTGAGAGATCTAACTCCCATAAAAAGTGAGACTGAGGAAAGGATAATAAACTGCCCGCAAGTTGCCTCGAGATGAATGCCAACTATAGTAATTGACAAATTTTAACCACGTCAAAGCCATCAATTCAACTTATCAATTTTAGCAATTTAATTTTAAATACAAATATTTATATTTGTGGTGCAAGCATTTAAAATTAGATAAAATTTTTAATATATTTATAATTTTAAATACACCAATACACTCAATTATAATGTAAGGATATAATTATATTATTATTTTTTATGTTATTATTATTACAATTATATTCTTATATTATAATTGGATGTATTAATATCTCAAAACTATGAATGCACCAGATATGATACCGTAAAATTAACTGCGAATTTGAACTACAAGAAATTGATTAGTGATTATTCAAAATGCAATACATTCTTCTCCTAAACATTGACAATATAGAAATGAATTATGTGACAATATGAAGAAGAAAAGTCTTGGGATATTAATATGAATAAGGAAAATATTCTAATTGAGTTTAGTGAAGATGAAAAAAAATATTACAATATTTTTTACTTTTAATTTACACAAAATATTATTAAATATTAAATATTAAAATTTAAGATTTACACAAAATATAGTATTTTAAATATATTAACTTTTTTTTAAGATTTTCACGTTTTTATAAAATTTAAGACAGTGCAAAGAAAAAATAATAGATTTGCTACCCATTTTGCGCCCAATCCATCCAAGTTGCAAGGGAGACTATTACATTTCCAAGGTACATTTGGTGCAACGGAGAGCATGGCAATGGCGATTGGAAAAGGCAATGGAAAAATTGTGATGGCTGTTTGGTGCATTGGTTGCACAGTGGTAATAAAGACCACTCTTATGTCTGTACGATGATAGAGATTTCCCTTAGATATATAGTAGAAAGGTATAACTCTTCATCTACACAATTGTTCGACCTGTTCAAATCGGCTAAGGCTGAGTTCCATCCAAGTAGCAAGAGTTCCATATTCTATTTATTTTGTCAAATTCTTCTATTTTGGAGATGGATGCTTTGAGTTGCAAGGTAAGCATTGGCTGAATTCTGCTTGCTTTTCTATGTGTTTGCCATTAATATTCTATTTATTTTGTGTTTTCCAGTTGCGCTTTTGAGTTTTTGTTTTTTCTGATTTTTGGATACTGTTTACTTGTTGAATCATATATTATGGCAAAAAAAAAAAAGATTTAATAGGGGTATATCAGTTTTTTTAGTCCATTATCATTCTTATTCTTTCAATATTTCCACCATAGCAAACAAACTTTTAAACTTCATTTCTCTTTCCATTCTTAATATATTGTCATCAAAACTTTCTTTTTTGTTTTAGTTTATTCTCATTTTTGTTTCCATTCACTTTCCTTATAGATACCAAACGTAGACCTAATGAGTGGCCAGTGGTGGAGCTAAGGGTGCTAGCATAAGCCATCCCCCTCTCCCCCCCCCCCCCCTCGCGGAGCTTTTAATTTGTATATATAACATATGTATATACACTAAAAAATAACTATCAAGTAGCTACGCCAGAGAACTAATTGCAGTTCAATTGACCATAACTAATTTAAAAGTGGTTCACATAAACTTTAGCTAAGGGTTTAATAACTTGCACTACCTTCCTCCCCCCACCCCCCAAAACACATTATATCGTGCATTGTGCATAAAGGAGGAAAAAATTTGCTCCATCCATCACTGGCCAGGCCAAGTTATTCCATCATCGTCGCCCTTAAAGTTTGTTGTCTATTGGAAGTACCTTTATCTTTATCTTCTTTTTTTTTTTTTTTTAATGTTTCATCATCTTCTTCTCCCATATATATAGCCACTCCCATATATATAGCCACTGTCGTCATGCTTGTGGAAGTGCATTGTCGTCGGCATCGCCATATGTCGTTGTTCTCGTTGCTGTCAGTCTACCGACAGCCTTTACTACCATCAACTGTTAGTCACAACATTAGGTAAGCATTTTTTTTTAATTTTTAATTTTTTCTAATTTTCTTTTTTTTATTTTGAAATCTTTGTTTTTTACATTCTGGTACGTATAAATGAGACCTATGATGTATGTACACATATTGAACCCCATTTTGCATGTTAAGTTTTTTTTTTTCTAATTTTATTTTCTAATATTGTCATTGAAAATTAATATTTATGATGTATATAATTATTAGTATTACAAACATCTTCTCTTGTTACATAATCATGTGATTATCTTGTCGTTAATTAAGTAGATTTTGGTTATTAATATTGTTGTAGGATGTTACAAATCTTGATCATATGATCTATAATATTTCTTAGTATTCATGTTTTAACATATTATAATATCAATATTTGAATTAAAAAAATTGTTCAGGGAACTGTTGATGGAGGATGATATTTCATACTAGTTAATTCATCTTTGTGTTTAAATCTTGTTGTGAAGTACAAAATTTTCTTAGAAGATTTAAGATTATACTTATTTTGGCATGAAGGGATGGATAAAACTTGAATAGATAAGCCTCGAAACACCTCAACATATTAGGAAAGATTGAATAACTTTTTTTACTTCGCATTTGCTAATAGTAGTATTGGGGATAAAATAATATGTCAATGTCCAGAATGCAAGTTCAACAAATGGATTGTAAAGACTGTTGAGAAATTCATGAGTATGGTTATGTACAACCACCTGATAAGTTAGTATTTGTAAAGTCCATTGATTCTATACTTGTCTATTTTACTTTTTATTGGTTTTGGAAGGACTAAATAAGATACTGGAAACTAACAACAGTTCTGTTAGCCTTTAGTGCACTTTAGGCATGCCTAACTAGTAAGGTTAATGGAGGTGCCAGCCTCGTGTAATAGTTATCACATGTGGACTAGAGGGATGGTTGATTTCATGGGTCATAGTCTCATGCCAGGGATTATTTTGTGAGTTATGATCTCACGTTAGTTGGTTATTTATCTTCAAGGATTGAGTTTCCTCCCCAATTGTAATTTACCTTAGTAGGTTGTGTCCTTCCCTCAAATGGATTTTAACCAATTAAGCTTTAGAAAAGAAAAGGCTTAATTGTTTTGAATAAGGGGGGCCATTGAATGCATATTGATTTAAGCATAAATCATTATTTGTTTTTTAAAATTGATTTATATTGTTGAAAACTTTTACATCATTTGATTTTGGACCTTAATTCATTTAATTTATTCTTTTTCTATAATTGTCTAATTACATATATTAATTGGATACTGATTTTGGGATGCAATTTGTCAAAAAATTATTGTTGTCCCAAATAGTAAAGTTAACCTGCTAGAGCAAGCAAAAGAGTAACCGTTGACTCCATTTTATGAGCCCTACGTTGTTCTACAAGGGCAATTGCTTTGTGTTATATCTATTTGAGTTGTAAAGTTAAATTAAGACTTCTTTTGATCTCTTCAGTTGTATACCTGTCTGGTGTATTTTATTTCTTTTGATTATATTTGAAAGGTAACTTTATATTATATTGATTGGTTAGGCTAACAAGTACTTGTAAAAATTTTGGGAGATCCTAATTTTATGTGAGACTTTTCCAAAATTTCTACATGACCTAAGCCTGATGTACATGGCCATTGTTAATACAGAGGGGATAATTAGTATGTTATATGTTGCCTTGTGAACTTTTTATATGCAATTTATGTTCTTTCCAGTGTAGGTTTGTAAGATCAAGGATTTTCCTTGTTGTCTTGTGCTGGTCACGTCCTTGGATTTTAGGGCATGACATATTACAATATCAAAATAAAAATGTGCCTTGGTGAGCTTTGTCATGCGAAATTTTCAAGGTCAATTGTCTTCTAAAGTTGGTGCATTCCAAACATCACCAATAAAGTTTTTAACATATACATTATAGCTTATTTCATATGTTAGATAACTAGTTACAACTTGAAACACATTCTCTTTATGTCTTACTATTTCATATACTATAGATTAAGTGTCTGATCACACAAGTAGACATTGACTGAGTGTAGCAGATCATTCTCCACATGTTTAATAAAGAAAATTCGTAGATTTAGCAATGTTCAAATGTTTTGAAGACTATGTTAGATTGTTGTTACACTTCATAAACTATGTTATTTATAAATGTGTTAAGAAGCCTATGGATCAAATATGCTTAGATGTGAAATTTTCTTGTCTTATGACAATATGGATTGTGGGCATTAATGTTATGGTGTTTGAATATGAGATTATTGGTTAAAAGTGATATAAGGGGTATAGAAAAAAAAAATTTTAATTCCATATTTGATTATATTTTTTAAAAAAATTTGAGTATTAGTGATGGTTGCAACCATTGCTATAAACCATCAAAATTTTATTTAAAAAATAAATCTCAAGACGATGTAGATGTGATTTACTTATAACCACATCTAAAGCTCTAAAGAATTAGTTGCAGTTGATTCAGCTGCAATTGTAGCTAATTTTCCTGCACTTGCAGTTGTAGTTAAAACTGCAACAAAAAGTTATAATTACCTGCGAACCGCAGCTAATTTTTTGGCACTTGTAGCCATAGTTAAAACTACAACAAAAAGTTGTAATTACCCATGAACCGTAGCTAACACTATAAAAAAATTAAATTTTAACATCGGTTATTTGACAATAGTTTTAAAAGCTAACATTAAACATAATAAATTTAAAAGTATAGCAATGATTATCTATAACCAACTCATGTAAAATAAAAAAATTACTTTGGTTAAGTTTTGTTGCCTCTTTCTACAACTATTTCGTGAACCCTTCATCAACCCTTCATTCCACTTATGATGAACAAGATTCATGACTTCTCTCTTTGAATCCTTCATCCCACTTTTGGTGAACAAGATTGCTGAAAGAACCACGGATACAATTGCAATAGAGAAGGTTTGCTTTTCCACATCTGTATTGTAATTCTTTTTTGTGATTCTACCCTTATTTTGTTCAGCTTTTATCCTTTTTTGTAATGTAATTGAGTTTTTCGATAGGAATAAAGATTGGTAAAGCTATTATGGTTCTATCTTTCCACTTTTGCATCTTAGTTTGATTTTCCCAGCTGGTGTGTTGCAATTAGGTTTTATTTTTCATTTACAAAGAATGGAATCTTGTTTTGTTTTGCTTTTCTTTAACTTTTGTACTTCAATTATGAGATTAACCTATGTTTAAGTATATATGAATGGAAGAAACAACTTCTGAGTCATGCTTACTGTCACACCCCGAAATCCCTGGAGTAGGATCGGCACAGATCACGAGGAAATTCCCCTGACCTGCAAGCCTAACACTAGAGGGACATCATTATCATACCATTCCAATCCTTATGAATACCGTTTACCTTGATATATAAAGTGAGAATTTCAATACAAAACGAGGAAACTTGTAGAAATTTCGGCAGCACCTCCCCAGTAAATAGGACATCCCGAAATTTCTACAAGTCCTGCAAGGCAATACATAAATAGGGGAGCTCTGCTCCCACCAACCCAGTCCAATAATTTACAACATGCGACAAAATGTGGCGGGTTCAGCTGTGGTCACAAAATAATCCTCATATACAATAATGGCTACCAATCTAAATATATACATCCCAAAAAGATATTGTCATAAATGTCATTTAAACAAAAGAATACGCCTCGCACCCAAACCAAGCGGCTCACCACGGCTCCCCGTCAGTGCTCCGCTGGCTCCGGAAGGTCGTCTATCTATCTATCTGGGACTAAAAATTTTCCAGCAGATAGCACCCCAAGTCAGTAAACAATTTCATATATAAACAGAAATTTAACATAATCAAGATTTGAATACAATATAATAATGTTTAAATCCATTTTCTTGCAATTTAACAGTTGAGTATTAAATCAAGAAGCCATTCACAGGGAAACAATCAACTTATGAAAATCATTCGGGGGAAAGACTGCTAAGAACCAATAGGCAAGGATACATAATCTTCGAAGGTAACTAACCAACGAACGAGGATACTCAATCCTCGAGGGTAACTAACCAACATGCGAGGATACACAATCCTTGAGGGCAACTAACTAATAGGCGAGGATACACAATCCTCGTGGGCAACTAACCAACGGGCGAGGATACTCAATCCTCGAGGGTAACTAACCAACAGGCGAGGATACACAATCCTCGAGGGCAACTAACTAACGAGCGAGAATACACAATCCTCGAGGGCAACTAACCAACGGGCGAGAATACACAATCCTCGAGGGCAACTAACTAACAAGCGTAAGTATACCTCACGAAGGTTATCATCTATCAGTCCTTCCAACGAACAGGGATTTAAGTCAAACATTCATACAAAGATGGAAATATATGAAAAATCATCTGTGTTTCTGATCATAACTATTTAGTGATCACCTTTAAACATATCATGAGTCCAATACTGTAGTTAAGGTCATTCAACATATACATGAGGTCCCTTACTTCTAACCCCTAATCCGGTGAGGCATAATCACAACGAAATTGGTTATATTTAGAAAAAAATTTGAAGCAAGAACAACCCAAGTATAATAAGAGTTTCAAGGGTGCTATCTGCGCACCTGGACGCCGATTGTCCCGAGCAATTCGCTGCCTTTCTGGGGTGCTGGAATCACTTCTACAATTCACCTGCACCAAGTTCACGCAAGAATTATTCTTCTTCCAGTTTATTATCCCAATTTAGGACCCCTAACCCCCATCTCCTTAACTCCATCTCTATCCTTCCCAAACTTGTGGCAAATTTACATTTTTTGCCCCACATATTTTCTAGATTTTCATTTTAGTCCCTCATTTCAAGCCCTAGCCTCCAATCCAATGCAATTCAATACAATTCATAGTTTCTCATGCCCAAAAACTTAAAAGTGTTAATCTAGAATCAATTTGAATCTATTACAAGTCAACATTTTTCCATTTTCTCAAGAACCCAAAATTTTCAAAAATTTTCATTTTGGTCCCTGTCAGCCATTCTTCTTACAACCAACCAAAATTCATGGTTTTAGAGCTCAAATTCATTGTATAAGTGCCAGAGATGCTACTTCTAACCTCAATCTCAAGAGAAAACCGATAAAAACGCACCAAATTCGCCCAAAATTGCCACTGTTCGAGCTCCTCGGATCCCACCAAAAAATTGCTTCACCGGCGGCCAACTAAACTCGACGGTAGGCTAAAAGTGATGGCAAGGAGGTGGGAAGCAAAACCCACCCAAACCGAGAAGGAAAATGAGCCACTGGAGCTCCGTTTCAACTCTCGTTTCCTCGCTGGTTCAACGGAAAAAGACGCATTTTTCTGCCGACGACGAGGTGGTTACTGGCTGGTGATGGGCCGGCAACCTTCAGGGGGAGGCGACTCAGCTCCGACAAGGCTAAGGCATGGTCACGACTGCTTCCCCGGTGCTGCAACTACTCTCAGCTCTCTCCCTCTTGCACGCCTCGACTGGAAGAAGAAGAAAGGGAAAAAAAACCATTGAGGGGCATTTCAGTCATTTCACTGTAGGAGGGGACACGTGGTAGCCTTAGAAAAAAACAAGGGAGGTTAGCTTTCCAGTCTCGAACCCACGACCTGAGGAAAGGAAGCCTGAAATCTAACCACTGAGCCAGCCTCAATCTCATTGTATTGATACATATAACAAAATAATATACCATTGGTTAAGTTATTAATCCTAATTAACTGGGTTATTACACTTACCTTCAAACCTATTTTTTTGAGTACTAGACTTGATCATAGGTCAAGTTTACCTTCAAACCTATTTTTTTGTGAGGCCGGGCCTAGTAAATGGCCTGAAAGCCCAACCTTGCCTGAATAGAGAGAAAAAGAGAGGATTTGGTTCTTATGTTTTCTTTTCTAAATTTATAAACCTAGAAATAAAATTAGTTTTCTAAATATTGATTTAGAGAAAATATAATTTTGATCTCTTAATGATATATGGTTCAACTATATGATTATTGAATTTTAGTATGTGCTTTAGTTTTTGAAAAGTGCATCTCTGACTAATTGATTTTTGAATTTTAGAAAATGAACTATCTAATCTAAGAAAATAAAGAATTAATCTTTGGGGTACCTGCTGGTGGAAATTAATGAGCAAGATGTCAACAACTTTTAAAGATTAGACCATCAAAATTCAAGGACTATTAGCATATATTCTTTTAGAGATTGAATTATATATTATTGAAGTTTAGATACTAGATAATTAAAGCAAATATACATCTTTGGACAGTTGAAACATTTATTGCCTTCATTCAGTTATTTGGATACAAAGGGAGCATGTGTATAGTTAAAAAGGACAAAAAAAATTGCCTTCTCTTTAAGTAAAGAAAAAATTTAAAAAAAAAAAAAGAAGAAAAATAATATGGGGAGCCTGGCCTATTTTTTATTTGGGCTTTTAAATTCGAGCCTCAATTCAAGTGGGACTTTTATTTGTTTTGACTAAGTTGAGCCCATTGAGCCGACATGCTTTTTAAAAAATGATTAGGTCTATTGAGTATGAATCTCTTAAAAATGCTAATTTCAGACTTCCAAGGGGACTCTTTAGGTAATAGCTAGAGTAACGGTAATTCCAAATTGCTTGTCGGGCATATACTACATTACCACAATCTATATTCCAAAGACAAATTTAATTCATGCTAGTTATTGCTCATTCATCATATGTATTAGCAAAATAGGGGAAAGCATATTAAATGGTGTAATATAAACTAGTAGTGACTAAAGTAACTGTTCATTCATCATATTATAGAGTTGCTTCTTCTATGAACGTACACATATAAAAATAGAGGAACGTATAAAATGTAATAATGAATAATTGAATAAGTTATGGATTTGAAATTGGGTTGCCAAAAAGTTAGAGATAGATCATCCTAAATCAAATTAGGCCATAAATGGGTTAATTTGGATTGCATAATTAATTTTGGGGTTTTCTAATATTTTGAGTGTCTGTTTACATTGTTCACTTAGTGGGGCATATGTTACAGATCGAATGGTGTTGTAAATTAATTTGTAATTTTGAGAAAGATGTAAATCAAGAACTTCATATTGGTTTTGATTAATTCCTCTGCTTTTAATTGTTCATGGAGCTTGATTGAGTAGTGCATGCATGGATAAAAGATCCCACTTCTATTGCGACAACATTTGTTTTTTTGTATTGAATCATAATAAAAGATGATTGCGCGTCATGATCTTTTTGCCTTCGCTAGCATTAGAGCAATCAACTAACCTTTGTTATCAGATAAATTCTTAGTCACTAAGTTGAAAGTTTTAGATTAATTATATAGAGAGAACACAATTTAAAAAATTCTTACTACTTGAAAGAGTCTCTCTTACCTTCATTTTAATTCTTTAATGCTAAAGTAAGACTTAATTATTTCATATTTTTTATAACTGTAATTTTAGTCCATATTATAATATATAATCAAGTAGACTTTTTCTAAATGTTTGTTGTTCCTTCTTCTTTCTGATTGCAGGAGACTTTTTCTTTGAATTGGGAGCATTTAGTTGTGATTTTCTTGACCTTTTGTGTACAAATATGACTTATGAGTGGCTTTATTAATTATTACTTTATTTTGGGATTGAATTTATTGTTTGTTGATTTTGTACAAATTATGTAAGTCAAGTTAAATAGAAGTGTAGAGAAATAGAAAGAGATATGGAATGATCTTTCTAATATCCCCAAAGTTCCTATAGGAAAATCCTGAGGAGGAATTTTAGGAAAGAATATAAGGAAATATTAATTTCCTACTCTATTTAATTATTACATTGGCCTCAAATTAACATGCTAAACAATCCTCTTAGAATATTTTAATGATCCTAGACAAAAGTAGCTAACAATAAAAATACTTAAACTAGGAAATTTTAATAGTCAATATCACGTTAGGAAAATGACCCATGACCAAAGTATAGATAATTTGGTAACAACTTGAGAAAACTTATAGCAAATAACCCACTCATGGCGAATTTAGGGGAGTGTATTTGGCTAAAGGTAATAGAAGTAAAAAGCTTATAAAACATAGGAAGAATTAGAAAGAAGTAGAATTAAAATCAGTAAAATAAAAATGAGGTGGCAAATTCAGGATTAAACACATAATGAATAGATGACTAAACATTCATGGTATGGCTAAAATCAAGAGGTGGGAGTGGGACCTATGGATCGCATATACAAACATAATTGTAGAAGAGATTTCAAGGAAGACACACGACAAAAGATGTTTAATGAATACTTGGAATTTTCTTTTGTTTGAATGTTTCTATTCTATTATATTCACTTTGATTATGTTGGTTGCCACTCTTCCTGGCAAGCTATCATAAGTTGTTGGCATTTGGTTTGCTTTGTTCAAGTGAACTTACAGAGTTGCATCAAAGAATTCGTGTCGCTTTCAATGCTTATCATTACTACCTAGAGGTAGCCATGACAAGATTGGTCTTAGAAATTTCAAGGTATGGGACCTTGATGCATGTTCTATGCTTATATAAGTATCCTAAACTAAAGTTTATGAACATGATTAAGTGATTTTCTCTATGCCAATTTGTCAAGAGGTGAGTTATAGTTCTATAATTCATGTATTTTTGGCCAATGACTATACATCTTCAGTCAATTGTGTATAGATTTAATTATAATTTAAAAAGATTGACTAACCCGACGAGTTTAGCCTAAAAAAATAAAGCCCAATTTATAAAATGGACTAGGTTCAGGCTTCTTTTTAAAGTCTGACTCGAGTCCAAAAAGTTCGAATGAATACTTTTTAAATTACTAAAAACTTATTATATAAAAAAAAATAAACTTAGTGTAATGTGACATTTTGATAAAAAATAAAAATTAATACATTTTATTTAAATGATTTAAGTCAATACAACAACTCATTGATATTTACAATTTCTCTATATATAATCTTACATGTAATAATAATAATTATTTATGTTATTTATCTTAAATTTTAAGTAACAAATTGATTTGACTTTTTTTTAAAAAGTCTAATTGGCTTGGTAGGCCTGACTCAAAAAATATGGATAAAAACCTGATTAAAATATGGCCTTGGACTTTTTTTTAACCCGAATTTAAGCTTGATTTTTAAAAGTCCGGCCTGATAATCAGGTCCGATTGTGCGGTGTGGAGTCCTAATGGATCACTTTTTGGTATGTTCTCATCAAAATTTGTCTTTCATTTGTTGTTGTGTTAATTAATCACTCTTTATTTTAGTTGTTTGACTTGCTTATCTTTTTTCAATTTATAGATGAGGAGTGCAATGCACTAGATTTTTGAAGAATTTGATCAGGATGCTCACATAGTTTTTGGAAGTTTATAAAAATTGGGAATTATATATTACTTTTTTAATGTACACTTGGTGTTTGTATGTAACAAAGATGTAAATAGTTGTATTACATTTTTATCAAGATACATTGTAATTATATATTTATTTAGTTTAAATGACATTGATTTCATATAGTAGATTGGTTTAAATTTAAATTTTGACAATATTACTAGAAGAAAAGAAAAAAGGAAATGAAAACATTAGAAAATGGCATCATTGATATTAAGGTGAACAAATAATTTTTTTTTAAGCTATTTTAAGCGATGGTTATGACCATCGCCAATATGTTGGAGATAATGCACTCAACATCTAGCAACGATTGTAACCATCATTAAAGACAGACACCATTCTAGCATAAGTTGTTCCCACAGTTGTAGAAATCATAGCTAAAAAGTGTCTCAATGGTGTGTATAACAACGGTTTCAGCAATTTTCATATACATTTTAATTTAATTTATACTAACATATAAGTGTAATTTTCCTATGCTTGCAATTGCAGTTAAAATTGCAACAAAAAGTCACAATTATCCGTGTTTGTTTAAACTGCAACTAAAGCATTTAGCCACCCTAAGATTTGATATGGTTTGACGAGCTGCAGGTAATCCATATAGCAATGGTTCAAACTGCAACTAATCCTGTGGTTTTTTTTATAGTGATATTGATCTCCTCCACAATATTCTGGTATGATCTTATTAGACTTACGAATGTGTTTGTGGTTCAAGGCTCAGGACTCTTTGGTCTTTGCATTATATATATGTATTTGTAAATTAGTTTTAGTCTCTCAATGAAGAAAAAATTTTCATTTTGGCCTCTATTACTTAATAAAAGAAAGTCAAATTTCCCTTCTTAGATTTTCTTTATCATATTCTCTTCTTTATATCCAGCCATATTTTTTTTATCTTTCCCTTTCTTAGTATATGTTTACACTTATATATTAGTATAAATTAAAATTTGTAAGAGTGAAAATCAAAATTTTTTAATATTTCTTTTGATTTTTATTTTCATTTTCTCTTTTTTCATTATTTGATGTTGACCTTCACTCTTTTTAATTTTTTAAAGATATATTCTCTCTTTTGTTTCTAGTGCCTCCCATTGAGCACTATTAATTTATAGTAAAATTTTTAATACAATTATAGAAATGATTATACTAATACAATTATTATGTGGTACATTAAGAAGAAGAAATATGACAATGACGTATCAAAATATATTGAGTGTATGCTATCTAAAATAATATCTTGTATTAATATTTTAACTCCCAATATTTTTTGAATTTTATATTTGAGCCCAATATGTTTTGAATTTTCAATTTACCCCCTCTATTTTTTATTTCTTATAACTCCCACAAAAAAATATTAGTTTATAAATTTATTAACTTACTCTTATATTCCCTTGATTTTTCTAATAATTCCCCATATCCTTAATTTATTATTATTTCAATTTATATACTAATTTTTTAAGGGGGGTTACTAGGAACTAAAAATATAGGGAATAAATCAAAATTTTCAAAAAAAAAAAATTTGGGTTCATAAATTAAATCTAAAAAAATATTAGAATTAAAATATAAACATAACAAATTATATGAAGTTAACATAGAATCATTTGACATGTCACTATTATATGTTTTTTTCTTAACGTGTCACATAGTAATTACACCGGTGTACTTAATTTTATAGTTACATCAAATATCTCAACTTAATTTATTTAATTTTGTGAATATATATATATATATATACATAAAAATATTATATATTATAATTTACAATTTCGGCCCCCTTGATAAAAAAACTTCTACCTCCGTCCCTGTGTGTGGCAACGTGGTCTTCTGGCAATGGGTTAGCCCACTTTACTTGTACCAAACATGAGTCTTGAGCAAGTATACTCTTGAGGGATGGCATTGCTTACGGTAGAAGCAAAACTTTCTTTGATATTTCTGTTGTAAATTTCAATTTATACATTTTGCCTCTTCTAATTCATTCTTTTAAATTTAAATAATTTTTTAAAAAAAATTAGAAAAAAAGAAAGGTAAATTTTATCTAAATACAAATATTAAAACAATTAATTTTGGTCGTCCATGTTTCTTCGTCTAAACATATTTAAAGAAAGGAATGGAAGTTAGTAATGCATGCAGACACAACTGGCTTCCCCACAGTGAGAATTTTAAATGTATCATGACAAAACCGCTGTTCATATGCAGAGAACAATAGTCACAGTGAAGAAATCCTTTGGTTCTTTATTCCATTGCGACTCATCATCGTTTTCCTGGACTAGCACAGTGTTCATCCACAATGTATAACGCTATGACTGTTATAAAGTCATAGTACGTAGCCAATTTCCCCTCCAACGTGGTATGTCGAAGTGACCTTGTGTTTACGCATGCATGTCCGCTATCTGATAATCTTTTAAGTTGCAGGATTTTTCATAATTTTGATCAATCTGTAATTATTTCATGAAATTATAATTCAAACACTCATTATTTATAAAACTGCACTTATAAGTAAGAACTCCATTGTAAAGTTGATAAAATGCAAGTGCAGGGTGCGGGCAAAATGCTCATATATTATTTAGCATGAAATATATATCTCCTTCAGTGCACTTGACACAACCGTATTATTGTATTCGATTTGAAGGCCAGAAGAAAACAGTCGAAGCATAGACAAGCTCTTAGGTGGTATGACAAATTTTCTTGAATCTTTCATGATCTTCAGACCCAGTTGTCTCCTACACATTACACATCTGTATTCTTTAACTTTCTGGAATAGGTAGTAAGTGAAGCATCCATAGATTTCGGAACAATTACAGCCCATTATTCTCCAACTTCTTGTGATCAAACATAGAGAACTTCTTCTTCTGTAGTTCAATTAGCTGTTGCAAATGCCGTTGTGCCTGATAATCAGATTCAGAAGATCATACAGGTTCAGTAAAATTATTCCAAGGCAATTTTACCTAAACCTGCGGGCATATAGTTTGAAAAATGAAATTTTCCACCAAAGATAGTGTGTAAACGCATAAAACCTCAAATTGTTTATGAAGACTCCTTTGGACCTCAAGTTGAAGTTGTCGGGACTCCTCAATTTGCATCCTGCCACCGAATTGAAAATGCGTTGTGAAAGTATGAGTATGAGTGTGGTTCATGGTATTGGGATATATAGACTAAAGTTGCATTGACATTTTATTGACAACATAATTTATAAACAAAAAGAAGGAAAACATAGGAACACCATTTTTGGCTTGCTATATAGTAGTAGTATATTACGTTATGAGTTGAAGCTCAGTGACTCCATCTGTTTTATGTCTCTCCATGGATCTTTCTGCAACAGAAAAAGGTTCTTATTAGGTCATAATATATTATTTTATATTCTGTCATGACCAGAAGTAGTGATGAGTTAAAGAGGCGTCTTGCTATAGAAGAGGACTTATGGATCAAGAGTTTACCCTGAAACGCTTTCTGCATGTACATAGCAGTTCGATATTTCTGCAAGGCAATCATATTAATGGTGATCAAAATTAGTACTTCAGAATGCACTCACAAAATGGAAGCGAGTGCAGGAAGAGCAAATCATTTTTGCGTAATTAAACTTTAAAGAGAGGGGTTTGACCTGCAAGTGACTTTTAACGTGTATAATGGTCAGTGCATCTGCATTCATCATCTCTAGTATTGCCTTAGGCTTAGCATCTGGGATTGATCAATTATGGTACTACTAATTATTACTAAACAACAATAGATAGTTTCTTTGGGTAAGTTTATAAATATATAATAATAATAATAATAATAATAATATAATATAAAGTTATAAACTTACTTCGAGGACCTCCAAGGCGGTTGACAGCCATAACAAATTGGTCATGTAGATCTTCGGTCCACCTCATTCTTTTCTTGCCTGTCCTTGAAACATAGTTGCCACAAGGGACACAAGGACGGGAATACTTGTTATTATTTGGCTGAGAAATGAGAAAATGGATGACCAACTAATCAGTAACTACTAAGAGTCCAAGCATGAATCTAGATCCATACAATTTTCAATTTACGAGAGGGAAAAGAAAACTTAATGATATCATGAATTACTGCTAATAATTAAAAACCTGATCAAGTGGCATATCATGGCACGCAAGTGTACCGTACTGAGTGGTTGAGCCATCATCTTGTTGGGTTGTATCAGTGAAGTTGTCCCCAGAAGATTGACACAAAAATGACTGTGAATCAAAGGTCGTCGTATTTGGAAACTCAAAACATAAACCTGGAAGATCAAACCCATATTGCTCATTTTGTTCCAAGTTCAAGCAGACCTCATCAATGGGCTCTAAACATAGCAGTTCCGATCTTCCAACCTTTTGTGGTTGCCAAGAATGATACATGCTTCTGTCTAACTAGCTCCTTCTTGCAGATAGTTTATAGCTATTTTCATCAATTTATATATATATATATATAGATATATATGCTCAAACAGTACTAGTCACCTCGGAAGGCCCGCAAATTAATGGCTATTAACATTTTGACGCGAACAATCAACGGTGGATGAATCCGTATTTAACTTAGCATGATGTTGGATATGGGCATATGGCTCCTCGCTTCGTTGTTGTGACATTGATAGAGCGCACCTTAGAGAATAATGATATTAGATAATAGCTTTGTACTGCTTCAACAATTTCAAAGAGGAATCCTTTGTTGTAGTACACCTTCTTGGAGTACATCGTACAAAAAAATGAAAATAGGGAACCCCACGTACCAAAGAATCAGGAAGGTCAGAAATAGGCACTCTCTTCATTTAAAATTGCTAAAATGATCTTTATGTATTATGTCAAATTAGTTTCAAAAACGTATTTAAATTTTATTAAATTTATAATTAACACTGCGTTTTGTTTTTGTTAGTTTGACATCATAATAACAACCTTTTACATGATTTTGGTTGAATATTTATTAAACTTTCAAAGATTAGTTGGTATACAATTTAATTGTGATATAGTAATTTTTACTTATATCTCCAACAGTAAGTTTGGAAAATATAATATATAGCCAATACTAAGTTTTTTCATGGATTCTAAATTAGTACTATGTCAAACCCTTCTTTGCAGGTAGACAGCTTCATAGCGAGGAAAAATTAAATGTCCCAGCATGACTGATTTTTTTGAAAACCAAAGGGGAAAAAAATTGTGACAATGAATAACGTCGACATTACTAATTCGAAGATCAAATGATTTTAGTCTTAGATGATCAAATTAAAACATAAAAATTAAAGTATTAATATATTCTTTTTTTTTTGGTGCAAAAACGAAGTTGTCAACTTTGGCACGTCATTCTCCAATTATAGAAACTCACATGCCAGTCATTATTAATTAATGAGATTAGACAGACTATAAATCCTCCACTTATGCTAATGGCGATAGAATTTGCAAGTTACAGTAATTCCAAGGTCTGCCACACTTTGTAAGATTCCGATCATATTAAAAATTTTGGTCCGAATTTCCAATACTATAATTTAAGCATAAACGTGTTGCTTAATGTCTGTGCTATCCTGTGACCACTTGTTTGAAACCATCTGTACTCAGAACACAGCATTTCAGGTACAAGACAACATATCTTCCTTTGTAAACGATGAGTGCAAATGGAATGATAGAACATTAATTGTTGTTTTGGGTGATATTTTTTAACAAGTCAATTTTAAAAAGTCAAAAATAAATTTCCATTACTCTGAAATTGGTAACCACTCTACAGCTATCCGCAAGTATTTTAGAAGAAAAAATTTCTCAAAAAATTAAAATGAAAAAGCAACATGATGGAAACAAAAAAAAATTCAATATGGACTTTCATTCGAATGAAATAGATAAATGACGATATCACATCATGTGCAGTAAAACAAATGACACAAAAGAAGAAGAAGAATATATGAGATGACTTTTTTACTTATTATTTCTCTCCTTTTATGCTAAATATATAATAGTCAAAACACCATGTTTCTAGAAAAATAAATAGAAATCAAAATAAAAAGGAGGGTTGAAAGAAAAATGGGTGAACAGTAAAGAACAATACAAGTAGTTTAAATTTTTTATATCTATAGTAGATAATATATAGATGTTAAGTAATTAAAAAAAGAGAAAAATATTTTTTTTGTGATTCATTTATTATAAAATTATTATTTTAATTTTTTATTCATTGTAATGTTAAAAATAATTTTTCATTTATTGAAAATTGTTACACTTGATCTCTTATTTTTTTAAAAAATATTAAATTAAATTTCTCTACTAAATTTTAAATTATAAATATAAAAAACTAAATATGATATTTTAAAAAAATAAAAAATTAAATATAACATTTTAAAATAAATAAAAAATATTTTAGATATTATAATGAGTTATTCAATTAAAAAATAAATTTAGATAATTCAAATTGAATGTCTACTCCTCAATTTGGATGGGTTTGGGCCACATAGGCCCTATCCAAAAAAGACAAAAAGCTTCATATTACTTTCTACTAGGGGTGAGCATGGGTTAGATTTTTTATCGACCCAAGACTCGACCTAGTTTTATATTATATCATAGACCTGACCCGATTAGACTCGGGTATTGATTGGAGCGAGTTAGGTTTGCTTTTTTTTTTTTTTTAAATATAATATGAATTATTTTGTGAAAATTATTATTTTTAAACAAAAAAAAAGGATGAGAAAAGAAATAAAATAGAATTAAAAAAATTTTAAGATTTGGAATGAAAAATAATAAAAATTTAAAAAGAATTGATATTTTAAAATTTATTTATAATCAAATTAAAAATATATTATAAAAATTAAAAAAAAATTAAAATAAATATTGAGCTAAGTCTTGTGTGACATTCAAGACCCAGCCTTGACCTATTGAAATTTGTAAACTTTTTTTATTTTGTCTGGTCATAATCCAATCTAATGTGATTGGGTCGACTGGGTCAGACTAAATTCATCGAACTAATGCTCACCCCTACTTTTTACTAATCCTTTTTAGAACAATACAAAATATTATATTTAACCAATATGCAGATATTCCAGCAAACTCTTACGGAATTGCTTGCTGTTAATGAAAGTAAAATAGATTAACCAAAGAGAGAATCACGCATCTCACTGCTTTCTCAAAACACAAGAACTTGGTGTCATCATCGCTCATGAGCAGGGATAATGTCTAGGGAACAGAATATCATGTTGAGGTATAATTGCTTTTTAAATTTGAATTAAACCTTTGTTGAAACTTGAGAGCCTTGTCTACACCACAGCCACTTCACCTCCTCATGCCTTTTAAATATTTGTCAAAATGACTAGAAGAAACCACAAATATCAATTAATTAAATTTGACAAGATGAATGCACCCTTCAAAAGTTCAAGTGTATGCCTTTTATAAAATATAATTGAGATGCACATGTACTGGAATGGAACGAAATGCAGAACTAGAAACACAGCAGCACTGTGCTGTAATGACACCGAATCTCTCTACCTGGAAATTACACTCATGATGCTTCTTTCTTTCTTTCTTTCTTTTTTCTTTTTTGTCAGTAGATTTACAATGGTTCTGGTTTCCGAAAGGTACAGTATGGAAGTACACTAATCTCATGTATTAATCTTCCCATAACAAAATCGTATGGTGTGGATTGTTGTTGGAACACCGTAATTGCTTATCCATAGAGAGCTAACTTATCTTGGAAGGGAATAAAGAATTCCCAGAACCTTCAGAAATTGGTAACTCAACATCTTTAAGACTATTTGATTTATCGTCATCGGTAGTGCTGCTCAAATTCTGAGTATTCAAGAGGCTATTACTTGTCTTCTGCTGCTGATCAAACATCATCTTCAGCTGCCTCCCCTGTTCCTCAATTCTCAACTGTAATTTCCTCTGAATCTGAGTACACAAAGTAAAATTTGAAATCAGGATATACTGCAATTTCAAATTACCACCTATGCTATGACAGCTGAATTGCAAACTCGGTGTTTTGTATGTCCTTAGATTAGTGAATAAGACCAAAGAGACTTTAAATATATCTTGTTTTGCTTATGAAAGTGCGATTGTGTAGATTGGGGCTAGAGTTCTAGCATGTCAGAAGACTAAACCAGATTGTTTGGCCAAAATTTTTTAATATTTGTTGGGAAGAATAGCAGAAATACAGTTCTAAGTAAGATCCCGAAAGCTAGCTCTGGAGAATATGAGGCGTAGTAGCTGAAAATGAAAGTCAAAAGTGAAAAGGGTGAGAGACCTCTAGCTGCTCGTGAAGACGCCTTTGAACATCTAACTGAAGCTGAAGTGCCTCTCTTATTTGCAATCCACTGCAATTAGTAGAGATTTTTAGTAAATTATATAGCAACAGCATTTCATGCTAATATTAGAAGAACCAATAAGCTTAATGAAGTACTGAATTATGAAATCATAACACTGCTACAGGCAAAGAAGTAGCAGCAGTACGTTTTGGGGTCAAGATGATGCACGTCTTCTATATGGGTTCTTTTCTCAGACTTCCCTGCAATAGGAATCAGTTTATTTAGATCCTTTATGGTGATTGAGTGAGCCCGCTAATTTCAAAGAGAACAAGAATAATATAGGCATTGAAGGTTATGGATGATATTGGAGATAGAGAAAACAGTAACAGAACAATCAGTCATATCCAAGAGAGATATTCACCATCAACTATAATCACATAAATGAGCATTGGTAGTTTCACTTAGGTCGTTATCAAAAGTAGACTACATTCGTAATTAAATATATATATATATATATATATATACTCATTTCTTCTGCATTGCAACATCCTTTACCAGAAAGTTAATCTAATGAAAAAAATGTGAAGCTGTTTTTTGATCCCTTGCATTGAGCTTATATTCTGACTTGACAAGAGCAACTTCCAATTAAAAACATATCTGCTCACCATTTTTCAAATGTAATTGACATAGAAAGAAGAAGCTATCCAGCAATTATGCTATGAACTTACCTTGAGCTGAGTCTGGCATGTATTTTGCAATTCTATATTTCTGCAAGACAGGTGGGATGAAAACATGCTTCGTTGATTAGTGTGTGAGAAAAGAAACTACCACGCTGTATAAATAAAAATCAGAACACAAGAAAGTGGCAAACCTGCAAATGACTCTTTACATGGAAGATGGTCAATCCATCTGAGTCCATCATCTTTAATATAGCCTTTGGTGTAGCCTCTATAGTCAAGCAGACGAAGAGACAATCAGATGTTAATATCACTTTTGTTCACATCGAGATTAACTATAAGTTACTTACTCTCAGCACCTCCAAGCCGATTCACACACTCAACAAACTTCTCATGAAGATCCTGAGTCCATCTTATACGTGTTTTACTTGTGGTTACTGTGACATTAGTACCGTGGTTCCCAGAAACAGTTGAAACACTCCCTGCTGAGGAAAGTGTTGGAGACCGCTTCTCTTGCTGGGAGGAGAAACTCAACTGATCAACATGTAAATTATATGAGCCAAGAGCAACCTGAAGAAATACGCAATACAATTGTATCAAGAAATTGCCACTCAACAAAAACAAAAAAGGAATATAATTTGCAAAATTACTTACAGTATGATCCTGTTTTCCATTATAAGGATTTAATGAGTTCCTGTTAACTGATGCAGCCTCGTTAATGAACAACTTGTGTTGTTCAATAGGAAGATATTTGGTGCTGGGCAAATTCCCGCGTGAAATATTATTGTGTTTTTCAGGGGATCTACAGTATTGATTACCACTGAATCGTGATTTCACCATTGCTTGCAAGGTGTTGGAAAACTCGAAGTTGGGGTCAGATTGATAAAGAGGGAATTCCAAATCGTTAAGCTTCGAGAATTGGGAACTCAAAGAGGGATTACCAAGCTGGGAATCATATTGGTGAAACCCCATGCATCGTTCTGTGGCGTAAAAAGCAGAAGCTGGGGATTCGAAACGGCTGATGATGGTGGTGGATGATTTGGCAGGGCCTTGGTATGGTGGCTGTTGGGCTCCTCCGGCCATGGCTAGTGTTTGGCTGCAACTTCCCATATTCCAGGACTGATTGGTATCCAAGTATTGACAATATCGATTACCAAACTCGGAATTGAAATTCCCATTTAGTCCTTGGCTCTGTTGAATTTGCATTCGCCCTGCCCAATCAACCTTGTTCTCGTTCATTTACAAGTTTGTTTGGGATAGCAATAGCACAGCTTGATCCTGTTCAAATTTCTATCAGAAGAAGAAGAATGCGCCAAACGGAAAGAGAAAGAAAAGATCAGAAGAAGAAGGAGAAGAACGGCAAGGTAAGAATCGTAATTTCAAATTCGAGCCTATGGCATAAAATTCTGCGTCATATTCCAAAAGGCTTCTGGTATAAGATTTGAATCTATTTGTCTTAATGCTACCATGCAAGGCTATTAATCTTAAAAAGGACTGGAAATTGGGAAAGAACAATAATCAATTGATATTACCAAAGTACATAACATGGAAAACAACAAAGCTCTCACTGTACAAACAAAAAGTTTTTGTCTAACGTTGTCTTCACGTGAATTTAAACGAAATGCAAGAGAATCAGAAAATTTAATTACATTAAAATTAAAGCAAACTAAATATACATGGATCACAAACTATTTCTAATTGATTGGCTCAGTATTGGAGAATATTGTTAAGGGCATCTATAGCGTAATAATTAAATGTTAGATAAGATACCGGCATAAATTCACGCAAACAATAGATCTGCAATTATTCTTATAACGGATTCGGATGAAATACCTTTAGCCACCCATAAAGATGATCGTTTAATTACACATAATAGACAACAAAATCTTTCTTTCTCAAAAAAGAAAAAAGAATATTAAAAAAAAAGAAGAAAAATAAAAGTCTTGCTCGATTACGCGACACTGCATCTTGCAAAGTGGGAAGCAGAGTGGAGCTTTAACTACAGGATTCCCAGTAGTGTTCACAGTTCCACAAACTTAATGGGGTTACCATTATTAAAAGGTAAAAAGATATGGAGACATATTCAGCGCATTTATATGGCATAGATTTTTTCATTAGACATATTTTTAATTTTATTACCCTTGATCGAGTTCTATGAATTTTACGGCCATCATGAGAAAGGGACCTTCCTTTTCAACTCCTTTATACCTTGTATTCCTATACTGAATCACAGTATATATGTTGAAGTGACAATTATGCAAATGCTTCCATCTGATCTCTTTCTTTCACACTCAAGATATGTAATGCATGCAGCTTCAAAAAAACAAATACTATTTAACAAAACATGTTCTGCTGCATAAGCTTGGATCCTATATATATTATTAATAGATATGCACTTCGTTAATCTAAAATCTACCCCAGTTTTGAAAAATTACTATGTTAGTGTGGTTCAAATTTGACAATTTCTTGGATCCTTAACGAGTGGCTCCTTTCTTTTTCATATATGAGACTTACAAAAATATATTTATACTTTTCTGTTTCAAAGTGTCCAGGTGCAAGTATAGACTTAAACAGCAAATAAGGTTGAATCAAATAATGGATCTCCTTTTCAGCCAATTTTTTTTTTTTCATTGAGTGAAGACATCCATTAAAAAGACATTTTATGGATGTATAGCATTTAATCTATGTAACTAGTTGGGTTCCATGGCCATTGGTCACCACTTTTCACTCTCAGTTATACACTGACACCACAAGAATAATAACAGGGAATCCCCAATAGCAACTGTCCTATTTTTTATAATCAAGTTGTTTAATATAAGCAGTCTATTACTCAAACTGAACATAGTTTAGAGGGAAAAACAAGTAGAGAAGGCAAGACCTGATGAAGAAAAATATTAATTAGGCGTTTTGATTGGGGTTGATTTATTATTTAATGTGACAAATTAGACTTGAGAAACCCTAATGACAAGTCGTGAGACTTGCTTGGGAAGTTCCGGAATTAATATATTAATAAGCATTGTGGATGGAGGTAATGAAAATCATTAAGATAATTAATTAAAATAACTAATGTATTATCTGTTATCAAGATGTAAATGACTATTTATTTTGCAGCTGTCTAAATGTCACTATCAGGAGTGGTGGAATCAAAATAATGTGATTAGATTACTAATTATAGTTAGCGTTGAAGTTTACAAAATAAATATGTTGTACAATACATGATCACATTAAAAAAATTTTAAAAAAAAGTTAGTGAAGAGTTGCTGTACAACATCAATGCTGTTTAGCGGCTGATTCAAGTTCTGAAGTTTAAGGATGGAAAAACAAGATTCCTGAATAAAAGATGAGAGTCTTAAACTTAAACCCCACATTGGAATCATCTTATACCTGGATTTATAACCCTAAATCCAGTCAAAAAAGTGCATAAACTCTACTTCTTCCTTGAAAGTTTTAGCTGGTACAGTAATATATATGCCCAACCTGAATTGCTCAAAAATCTTGCCCCAATTTCTTCAGTTTAAAAGTAAATTTGCTCAATTAAAAAAAAAAAAAAAAAGTTAAAGACACATCATTTCTTGTTATGTTGATCACAAGTTGCCAAATTTGTGATGGCCCGACCTCTAATTGATCTCCTATTCCTTTACATCCTCCTTTTCTCTGGGGTTATGAAAACCCTGTTTCATGTCTTAATCACATGAAAAATGGAATATTAGAAAGCGAAAAACATATACATTCATTGGGTATATGCCAAAACGTAACATCACGTAGGCTAAAGATGGGATGATATCGAATTAATTTTTCTTTCAACGTTTCTTTTGATCTTTAGATATCAGATAGAAACGAGCTTTAATTTACCAAGTCTCTCGTATATATAAGTTCATTTATCTATATCTATTGTGTGAAAGCCCAAACCTGTTACGCATTTTTTCTTTGTTAATTAGTTACATATTAGAATAATCGCTTAAAAGAATTGATTGTGGGCATGCCTTAATTTAGATTGTCCCTTATTAACCTACAATGAAAAAAATTAACAGATATAGTCAATGCATATTTGAAATGTTTTTTAATAATGCATTCCAAAGTTTGCCAGCCTAAGTTTAAAAACAAAACACTATAATCTGCCGAAACACTTTGGCCAGTTGTATGTGTAATTCTCAATGCGCAGTGTCAGAAGAGAAGCCGACTTCAAAAATGTATACATCCAAATTCTCATTGATAATAAAGCTATATATATATATATATTCTTGAATTTGAACTTGTCTTCTAACTCTTTTTTATCTTTAAAAAGAAGATTCATTGAGATGTGGAGGTTCGACATAGTTTGGTTATTTTCTCTCCTATATTCTAATCAAATTATGCCCTTTTCCCCATATAGAAAGACATTTCACAATGCAATTTCCCTCTCATCAGGAAACTGATTATTGCATGCATGCCATGGAGCACGAAGCTCTCAATTTAATTGTATATATATTTCTTCAAAGCATTGATCTGAACGTCAAATTAAGTAGCAAAAGAATTGAACAATAGTTATATAATGCATGAGGCAGCCGGAGTGGCATAAGAACAAAAATATGTTAATGAATAAATATATAATCAAAAGAAACAAGAATGAATATTAGAAGATAAGGTTGAGCTGTTATTGAGTTGACAAGGCAGATCGATGAAGTTGAATAAAGTAATGGAATGAAGGCTCCTGCACGTCTCGCAACATCTGATAATGTTGGAATTTACAACACAAACTGACCCCTACAGCCTCCAAGGGTCATATTTAGACTTGTCGCCCCCTTCAATTTCCCTATTTCTTTTGAGGATTCCTTTGGATAATAACATATACACAAGACAAATATTTCTATTAGTTCCTCGCATTGCATGACAAGGACCTGTAAGCTTTTGTGTCGCTCAAAAGTTTAGGTGTTGTCCACATTTTGGACTATTTGAGTAGTAAATTAAGAATGTATGTGATTTCTGATGATACGATGGTCCAAGATGTGAACATCATCTTGTTGTTTAATTTTAGACGATTGAGGATCTGGATTCAAAGTTTATATAGATTGCAATATCTGATCCAACAAAAAAAATGTGAAAATAATTTTTTTTAAAAATAATAGAATAATTCGAAGAATAAAAATTCAAAAATTATTAATAAAACTTAAAATGTCAGTAAAATTGAACAACAGGTATTTATATGTCGTCTTGATTAATTTTTAAAATAATAAGTTAAAATTAATAAGGAAAATAGGGGGAAATACTTAAAACAATGCAAAGCACATTAAAAACAAAATATTTTAGATTTGAATAAAAAAATCATTAATAAAAAATGTCAGTAAAATTGAACAAAAAAATATTTTATTTTGCCTTAACTTACTGAAACAAATCGTGTTGGGGATGATGTGGAGCCTTTTTGTAAATATGTAATGAAATTCCAAAAAATTCTTTTATATTCTGAAATTAGAATATATATTTAGATTTTTTTTCTCAAACTTACAAACCTTTGCACGTAAGTTTCACTGCCATATTTATCTACCTAATAGATCATATTCAGTCGTCCATTCTTAATTAATTGCTAATTTATTAGGTAGGCATGCATTTTCTCCTAATAGAACTGCCATGAAAGAAATTGTACATGCATATTCCCCAAGGTCGTCATTTACAGCAATATTTCCAAGGTTTCATGGAGGTACTATTCTAAAATTAGACATATATATATGGATATGTATTAATTGACAATACATCTAGAAGAGGTAAATAGGTGCTTTAAAAGTTTTTGAAAAATTCTAATTTTAAGATTATAGTTAATTAAAAATATTTTTAATCGATTATAAATTGTAAGAAATAATTAACTGTGATAAAATATAGTCGACTGAATTTTTTAATAATTCAATTATTCTTTTTGGAAGGAAAAAAGTTAACTGTAAATTTTTTAATAAACTGTATTACTTGAAGATAAAAGATAAGTGAAGAAAATAGTTAACTATAATATATACAGTTGACTATAAATAAGTTGAAAATGTAAATATTAGTGATAGAGTATCAAACATGATAAATTATCCTAGTTCGACCAAAACAATTCCTACTTCTAGTCCCCTTGACTATTTCAAGGGATTTTCCATTAAAAACAATTCTTGTACAACTTCACACAAAGTTTTCACTTGTTTACTCTAAATATAAAGTTTTTAAGCTCAACCTCAAACTAAATAGAGTGTCTCACTCTAAAACACTCATATTTTCCACTGAGATAGAGGCTAAAAAACAGTTGCAGAATATGAGTTTTCAAAACTCTTATAAACTGAGTTTTTACTAACAGCACACAAAATGATTTGATAAACAGATAAATCAAAAACTAAGCTTAAGACATAAAAGTTTTGAATAATACTAATCTATATTTTGCTTCTCTTTCCTTGGTTCTGCTCACAAATGGCAACAAAAACATGTATATATAGCTTTCTAGAAAATAGTCGGTGGAAAGCAATAAATGCCACAGATCTTTATGATTGAGGAGGTGATTGTGTTGTTCCTCGTTTGATATCCATAGTATACGAGTTGCAGTTACAATAGCTTGGTTTCTCTTGGACAAATAAAAGTGTCATTAATGGCCGTTTTTGTCGGCAACTCCAAAAGAAAACAAAGAGGATGTAAGAGAGAATGTTAGAGAAAGGTTGAGACTAGTCTCCTTTGGATAGCTTTTATGTACTATGTGTTGAGGAAATAAAATTATGAGCTGTCTTTAATATTTTAGACCAGATATGGGTTGAGAAGAAATATTCAGACTGCTCATTTTTTTGATATGAACTAGGTTTATTTTTCAATATTTGGTTTGTCATAAATTAAATTTAAGTTTGGACCATTCACTTTTTGGCCAACATCAATTATGTAATATCATAGGGATCATGAACCTCTTTATTTTATTTATTCATTTATTTTGTTACGAGGAAATGACCCTCTCTAATTTTGAGAAGAAATTTACAGGTAATAGCTAGGTGCATTCTTGTGATGTATAGTTCAAAACAATTATAGATATGCTTTAGAAAAAAAAAAATCTATTCATGTAGTCCCTTGTCCCTAGCTTTGAGGAAAAAACTGGGACTCAAATATGTGCTGAGGCAGAAACGTTATGTGACGACCATTAAAACGAACACGAGTATAACTGAATACATTAACTATAAGGAACTCATATTAGGAAACAATAATAATTGGTTGTGCCTGTATTAGAAAATAAATTGGATTTTTTTTTGGCCGGTTATTTTTGGGAATTGTCAAGTAGCTTGAGGCTTGAGGCGTTGTGCGTTATTAATATTGCAAGGCGAGTGCATGCTGACGGCAACATTGCATTTAAAGCAGTGGAAATCATTTCTGGAATTAAAGTTTGAGTTTGTCTTGTTCTCGTGGAATGTAAAAGACAATAACATATGCACAAGCACAAGCCATCCTGTATTTGTGGATGCTTTCGCATCTCTCATTTTGTCCCCGGATAAATTATTTTTTTAAAATAGATGAATCACAAAATATGCTGAAAAACAAGTCCATATCCATTTTTCTCATCTTGATCAATAATGTTTGTGCCTTATTGATTTATATATGTGAATTTTATTACACTATTGTCCGATGATATTTGTATATCTTCAATTTTCATGTAAAATTGCATTTCATTTTAATTTTTTTTTCTCTCTCTCTTTTTCATATATTCACAAATTTTTCAACTCACAGATAACTAAGCTCCATATATATGATTAGCACGCTATTAAAACAGTAATTTATGTTTAAATAATTTCCAAATTTAATATTTTTTTAGCATGATTTTAAATTCACACAATTTCCCACAAATATAGAGTACATTGAAGTCAATCAATCAATTAACCGAACTATGACATAATAAAAGTTTCTTTAACTATTAAATTCCATCTATTCTTTCAGTAAGAATGCCGCACACACTAATGTAATTGCCCATATGGTGAGAAGAACTCGGAAGTCTGGTAAAAATGGGCTAGAAGATATGTAGATTTGGGCATGGAAACTTGGGCTAACTGAAGTTGAGCTTTGTCACTTGGAAAGATAACTGGAGTTGGAATATTTGGGCCTTATGGAAACAAAAAGTTTTAATCACTGGACTAGTCCATTCCCATACACCGGAGGAAATTTGTTAATGGATTATTTTGTAGACATATATGTGTGGATCACTTTGTCATTTGCCAACCTTAATCTCTCCCCGTGAGTATGTTTAGTTGGCCTTTTTTATCTATATATCATAAAAAAAAATATATAAAAAAATAAAATCCTATATTATAAAAAGTGTTACGAAGATATCCTACACTTTCAGAAAAATGGAATCATTCTTTCTGAATTACTCCATAATTACTTAAAAAAATTTTTTGAAGTCAGAATGAAACTTTACTAATCTCCCTTGTAAAAAGCTACAACCATATTATAGCGTATTTGATTTAATATTTAAAATATTTAAAAGTTTATTTACACATTTATATATAAAAATTTTTTTTGTAAATATTATCATTTGGTTTGATGTGTGATTTTTAATAAAATTAATTTTACTTTTTAAATTCTCGTTTGCACATAATGAATTGTATAAATAAAAAAATTAATTTTTAAATAAAAACTTTTAAGTATAAAATATAATAAAATAAAATTATGTTTAACTAAAATTAATTTTAAAAATAAAATTAAAGCTAAAATTACAACGCAAATCCAAACCTACATTAAATATTTCACGGATAAAGAGAGGTGAGAGAAAATGGGATTTGGCGCCGTGTTCGAGTCTATGCTTCTCTCCCTTTTTGAAATACCCATTAATAAAGTGCATGGAAATTTCAAATTTGTTGAAATAAATCATCATAATTCATCTTATAGCAATTGATTACAATTTACAGCCATTGCAACCAATGAATCAAAACAAAGGGTTCGGATAGAGTTATAATTCTATTTTTTTAATTATAAGATTAAGTTTTTAATTATTTGTAAAACATTTATATTTTAATTGAAATAATTTATATAATAAATAATAATATATAATTTAATTTTAAAAATAATATGCTTATCCATAATAATTACATATATGTCATACTATAATTTAAAAAATTAAATATTTGTCATGTTTAATTGAAAATAAAATTTTATTTTTATTAACTTATTTTTTTGGTTAGGTTTCGACCTCCGTGTTTCTTAAATAGAGAAGAAAGATGAGGAAAAAAATCGAAAGCGACCTTACCATCCTAATAACGAGCAGGAAAATTTCCATTAATTCTTGTTTGCGATAAAAATAAGCACCGAAGCTACCCCATACATTTTATTTTAACAAAATTAATGATAGCTAGAATTGCATGTATATATATATAGAGAGAGAGAGAGAGACGTTTACGTTAATGATAATATATAGCTATTGAGTAAAAGTGTGTTTTTTATTGAGATTATGTTAATACAAACAGACAACACAATATAGGATCTTGTCTCAAAAACGTATAATTAGTCAAATTTCCCCCAACATGTGCTGAAAACTAATGACCCCATTATAGATTAATTACTCAATGAGTGAAAATTTAATATATTCTAATTAATTAACAAGAGCAAAGCTGTCATCTTTATCTTCAAGTCACACCAGCAGGTGGGCTATTTTTATATTGCATCTCTCTATTCTGGTGGTCAGATTTATGTGGACTTTTCTAATCCTAGAAAAAGAAGAATAGAGGGTCTTTCATTTATCTCACGCACATATAGGAACAAAGATATTTATCTGTTTTTGTTTCTATATATATTGGGAACAATAGAATGGATTGACTTTAGCGGCAGTCTCCATCAGCAGCAGTAGGGTTTTGATTTGTATTGAAAATCAAAATCACCAGTAGGATATGTGTACTTTGCCAAGTTGATTGAACATGAAAGGAGGCAGGATTGGGACTGCTTCCTTATCATTTATCTCGAAACACCTAATTTGAAAGGCGATGTTTTGTAGTTACTGCCTATGTTTACATCAAATGCTCATATCTTTTAGCTCAAGATTGAGCAAGATGAAATTAACGTGTTCACACGTAAGGTAATGTTCACACGTAAGGTAATTACTTTTTTTTTCTCTCTCATTTCTTTACTCTTAACTTCCAATGTCTTGTGCTAAACCAAAAAGTTCAATGTGATATAAGGTACGTATTTCTGAATTTATTTAGCGCACAAATTTAAGACTTGACTTTACCTGTGAAAGACTCATGCAATTTTTTTTTTTTTTTTTATAATTAAAACCGCTTAATTAAATAAGAGACGATAGATTAATACCAGATTATTTAAGACGACTTTAGGTTTAATGATATATTAATTCTAGGTAAATTCAGAATGGCACAAACCTTGAATTGTCAGCTGTCCAAAGTCATCGTTTTTTAACAATTATTTTTCCATTATACTGTTCAAAACAATGAATGAAAAGGACAATGCAATCATACAGTATATGCTAATGCATGCATGTGAACAGTCTTATGCCACTTTCATGTGCTCAAAAATAAGAAAATCCATAGATGAAAATGACATGGGATTTTGATTGTGTCATGCTGAATTTTTGTTTCATACTTTCCAACCTAACCATGGAGGCTACCAATGATTACAATCACTTTAACAACATAATTAAGCAGTATCTGTATATGACATCAGAAGGGCTAATAGCTTAAGTGTGAGCCTTATTGTAAGGCAATCACGTCTGATTGATGCTTCATTATTTGCAAGGAAAATAAAGTTCACTGGATCTGTGGCCTATAATGGAATATAAAGCAAAATTTGCAACTGACTTGTTCAAGGCATACATCTACGTACAAGATATTCTTGTTTCTTAATATATGCAACAAAATTTAAACTTTCTTATTCAATGGGGGAAAATGATTTCAAGTTAAAGAAAATTTGTCAGATCAAGATGTTCAGGTTGAGCACGTGATGAGTTTTCTTTAATGAAATGGAAAATCAACCTTTCTGAATTTGTATTGCTGCACAAGTTAACAAATAGAATTCTTTGCTTATCAATTACAGAAAAAGCTGATGAGAAAGATATTTTGGAAAGTAAAGGATTATTTGAAAAATAGGGGTTCATATCTTCAAGGCAGAGGGATGAGTTCGTCTGAAGATATGAATTCACATCTTGGATACCCAGATGATTCCTAAACAGAATATTTTTCCTTTTATTTATAGAAAGAAAAAGAAACCCTAAAATTTAGCGAACACAAGAAAAGTTTGAAATGTAGAATTTCATGGGACTTTCCTTGACACAGACAGGAGATGCTGAGGGAATATATTAAAGGAAGGGAGAAGTATTCCTAGAGGCGATTGAATGCATCTTTGGGGGGAGACTAATTAATTAAAGCTGACTAGGGGCTTCTCCAACTGTTTTCAGACCCCTTTCCTTTTCTTTCCTTTGTTCTAGTCATTAGCTTCACAAATTTTATTAGATAAAAATTTTGTAACGTAAATTACTTGTACAAACTAAATTTTGATTAAAATTAAATTACTAAATCAAGTTGATCATTTTGCACAATTTTAATCCAAATACACTCTCACGTTTTTCTTTCTACGAAAGTGCAAGCTCCCTTAATATAGCATCATTAATTAGAATTTATCCAATAACGGATTTGAAAAGTCACCTACTTAAGTGTTGCAGTGTGCCCTTGACGCTTCGTCCCTCTGGCTTTTCCTTTACCTTTATTGAAAATCCCTTTCGACTCTTCAATTATGTTGCCCTGGAAAGGCTCTCCTTGTCCCACGCTATAATCCCTTCCAAACAAATCACACCAAATTTTTTTCAAACTTAAATTGCAAAGCTGATAACAACTTATCATAACAATATATGTCATTATTTTGCAATTTTTTTACTAGTCTCATTATCTTTAATTAACTGTTGATGATGAACAAACAAAGAAGATCGAGAGACTTTTTTTTTTTTTTCCAATTTTTATCTGATAAATTTCACCATGCTTTGCAGCCTAGTATATATACTGTACACTGAAATTAAATTATATAAGAAGAGTAAAAATGTATGTAGTCTCTCTATTATTATTATTTTTTCTTTTGTTTACTCATTTTTTTCCTCTATTTTTGTCAAACTACACGTTGTTTTGGTTAAATGTCTGGAGAGTTTTTTTTCTCAATATACTTAATCGATGTATTTTAACATTATTGTGATTAGGATTGCTTTTACATAACATGAGAAAGAAACTTTGCCAAATTGTTAATCACCAAAAACAAATTCTCTTTATGTTCATCTAATACTACAATTTCAACCACATTGTACCCATATAATTAATCTTTAATTTAAACCAAAAAATTATTTTACATCACTGATTAGTGAAATTTTTTTACATCGTTTAAACCTCCCTATAATTGAAAGGCTAGCTAGCCGTATATCATACTTTAATATTATTTTTATGTTAACTTTTTTAAATTGATTTTTTTTCCAGCATTTTAAATTAAAATTTCAAATATATTAGGCATGAAGTGAGAAGCAAGTCTTTCTAATTATCCAAAGAAAATCTATTATTCAACAAAATTTAAGAATTCTTACCATAATTAGACAAACAAAAAGTTTGGCAACACTGACATCGTTAGTATATCATATACAGCTAGACTGTATGAATTTGTATGATCAAATTTTGGTATACATATTGTATTATATAAGTTTGTATTATCAATTCCAATTAATTTTACATAATTCGACTTATGGTTGCATTATTAATCAAGTCTTCTTTATTTTGATTAGATACTATATAAAGAATAAATGAAAACAAATATATGTCAATTTTATACCATCTTAAACATTAATCCAGCATAGTATTAAAATTTTATAAGGTTTTACTAAACATTTTTTTTTTTTCTATTCAGTTATATCAATCTTATACAGCATACTGAATGAGTCATTTAAGTTAACTTTTATAGGTTTGAGTTCATGAGTAAGCAATTAAATTAGCAAAATACTTGCCAAAACAAAAAAAGATTCAATTTCAGTTCGTTAGATCATGCAACGATTATATCTTATCCGCCTTCTAGCTCTACCATATAGCTTTATCCTATTTTGAATTAATGAAACAAGTACGTATCATTACATCCAATTTAAAGCAGGGTTTTCGAATGGACAAAATAACAATACCTATAAAAGAAGGGTTTTAAAATAGATTAGCTTGACGGACAATTTTTTATATTTTTGTTAAAGAATTTTTTAATTAAAATATTGTAAATGTATGTTAATTAATAAAAACAGGACAAGAGTTATATAGTTTATTGGAAAATCTTAGAATTATCTGCCAAAAATAAATATGCTTGCCATAAGAGTGGAATTTAGATTAGGTTATTGTTAACCATGTAAAGGCAAAAGAAAAGTCTAATTCGTAGGAGTTTCACAGAAATTAAATGGAATTGTGAAAGGATATGTAGAAGGTGTAGTCTTTTTCGTCACCAGCATGTTTTTTAACTGATTATTATTGAGTGCACGAATAATTTTTCATAAGTCTCCTTCAAGTCTATCTGATGTTGAAAGTCAAATATCAATTCCATCCCAAAAGAAAAAAAAAAGTGCGGTGTCTACATCTACATCGAAATTTAAGATAATTAATACAAAGGAGACAATAACGATTAAAGTATTATAGGAGAAAAGGTATACAAAAGATAACATATGAAGTTAAAATTGATGTTAATCAAGAAAATTGGCATAATCATAATCCAAGTTTGATTTATCCACGTGGATTTCTCCATCGTCTATATATATTTTATACGTGTGGTCTAACCAGTAATTAATTTGTTAATCCAAATGCAACAAAATGGTGATGTGTTGTTACCGATTTTAAGTTGTAAACATCCCTCTCCTTATGACTTTAAGTTAATCTAGATTGTTTTTGTTAATATTAGTGATTTTCATATTTTATTGTTCAAGGCGTCAATGCCATCAAGTCAGGGGTAAAAAACCCCACTAACTATGAGATAATTTATTAAAATATATAATCTTTTTTTTCTGAACTTAATTGATATATATATATACAAACAATTGGAAAAAATAATTACATATTGTGAAAACACATAATTAATAAAAAAAAATTATATGATATATTAACAAGATTGCATTGGACTAGAAAACAATACACTTGGCAACATTATATCAATGAACGAAATTAATTCACATACCTTGCAGATTAATTAAAACGGTGTGTGATTAGGTGTCTTAATATGCCATAATATAAATATTGTTTTTCGATGAGTTGAGAAATATGAGTTAAATTAAATGACACTAGGCTAAAAACTATAACAACTGAAATGATATATTTATTGGTAAAATATGGAATAATATTTTATTTATTTTAATAGATTTATTACTATAATTATTAATAAAGATGTGATATACATTGAGTTGTGTGATCATACTCCCTTCGAAGATGCTTCATGAATAAATGATTGCCCAACTTTCTTATGTCATTGGATGACATAATTCCGTATTCCTTTTCCTAACTCACAAGGCAAATAATCAGAGGTCCACGTCTATAAATTTGAAAGTGTCAAAGTGAGTCTATAGAGTATACGGTTGTTCATACATCACTGCTTTGGCTGCAAGTTTGGGTGAAAGTTCTGGGCATTAAAAAAGTAGACGCAAGTCTAGCTACTACCCACTTAATTATTATATGTTTAGGAAACAGCACAGTGATTAATTGAAATATCTAATATAACAGTTTTTTCAATATTATCCATTATTATAATCCTAGGGTTCGTAATTGTGGCGATTCTTAAGCCTTAAACACCGTTCTCGAGCTGCTTGCTAGCTACTACATTACACAAGGCCAAGGAATGAGAGTGTGCATGCATGACGGTGCAAAACGGCAAAACCTAACCTCATTTTTAAAAAATTGGGAAGCGCCTCTTATCTCACCATATCCAGAAAAGAAATGGAGGACAAAAAAAAGGAAAATGGCACCATAATTTCCATAAAGTGGAGGGCATGCCTTTAAATAAACCACAAGTCAAGGGGTAAACTGGTAATCCAGTGGATTTATAAGAAACACCATCTCACAACCCAACACACACTCAGACACACAAACAGTTTCTCTTCTACACTTTAAGCAATCGAGGATGTTTAGCCCATCCCACCTCAAAACTCTGCCCCCTCTTCAAGCTTTCTCAGTAAAATCACCATCTTCAACCTTAAGCTCCATGAAGCTCAAAAGCCTTATCCACACCCTCATAGTGTCCCGCATGTGCCAAATCATTCGTGCACTCTCCAAAGTCAAAACCATTATCGTTGATATTTTCAAGGACAACCAATCCATTTACTTCTATCCTTGTCACAGAAAGCATTACAATAGGAACAAGAAGATCATTCTGGGATCCTTCAGGCTTCATTACAACTGGTGTTCTTCCAAGTCTTCTCATGTTTTGCCAGTTCCAGAACGTGTTTACCAAGGGCTGCCTTCAGCAGCAACGAGTTTTTACTATGATCCAAATTGGAATGTTCCATGCGAGCAACAATTACAAGGTGATCAGGAATGCCCAGATTCACAGCTCGCAGGGTACCTTCAGTGGCTTGAGGATAAGGGTACGCAAGAAGAAAAACAGGAAATTAACGAGATTGATATGCTAGCCGAAATGTTTATTGCAGATTGCCACGAGAAGTTCAAGTTGGAAAAGCAGGAGTCTGACAGGAGGTTTCAAGAAATGCTGGCTAGGAGCATGTAAAAGAATGAAGCCCAATTAAAGACTTTTGAATTACCGTCTCTTTTTTTCTTTATTGTATTTTTTCCAAAAGAAGAAGTAATGATGGAGCTGGAGGAATTAATGCAGTATCCTTCTCTTCACTTAGCTATGGTGGGTTTAACTTGCTGGCTTATGGCTTAATCGAACTGCAGTTTCAAAGCCTATATTTCTCTCTTTCTTCACCACCAGATCTTCTTTATAAAATCCACGTGATCTACTTGCCACTCATTTGCATAGAAACAAGAGATTACTTGTGGGAAATGAATCTATTCCAAACTGTAGAAACGGAATATAAATTGATTACTGCTTTCGAAAATTAAATCAAACAAGAGTTTGCGTTCATAATTGACATTAATTTAATTCAAAGCCGTATAACTTTAAACGGCGCCGTCGACACCTAGACTAGTGGACTAAAACATCTTATCCAATATTGTTAAAACGATAAATATAGTTTAGTACGTGCTACCCCCTTGTTTGCTAGCACTAATTATGTGGGTTGCGGAAAATCTTTTAATTGAATATATATTTCGTCAATTTTTTTCTCTTTTTAAAAAATAATGTCTAGTCTCTTAAATCTTCCACCCGGATCTCTTGCTATTTGCTTATTATATCTTGAGCATATAGATTAGGAGTTTGCAGAACTCTGGTTAGCTTGGTCCATTTTAGTAGTCATTTATATATATTTAACCGAGAGTCGAATCAGTCTATACTAAACTCACCTACTCCGACCCCTCTTAAGTTTTTCGATTTGACTTTTGATACAGAAATTAATGTTACTTCTTTAAGTTATCTTGTTTCATGAATTGAGTAATAATTTGCCGAAATAGGTGCAAAGCACAGCTTCGTTTAATAAAATTCATGCCGGAAAGCGTCAAAGAAGAAGAAGAAATTACAAAGAAGCTAGCTAGCTAGGTACAAACTACCAAGAGTGCTTTCTGTACCACTCATTGTGGAAGATACACTAGCAGAAAAAGACTATGTATTGGGTTCTTAAACAAGAATCTTAACCTCAACACTGATTCAGATAATAATATAATATCAATATTTGATATGGTCCCCGTTAGATGGGTAATTACGTGGATCAAAGAGCACGCACTCTCAGTCACTAGGACAGCTAGACAAAGCTTTGATTTTGAAGGTGGCAAAGATATTTAAAGTGATAGATCCAACATCTAGTACTTTTCAAAACTCGAAATCCCATACGTGGGTAAAGTAATAATATTTCAAGAACCTCGTCAACTATTTCTGCATATATATATTTACTGATTCAAATGAGTAATTCCTTTCCTTCTGATTGCCTTCGATCTGCATGGCCTCGCTTTCTGGCATTGCAGAAAAAGAGAAAATGGGGAAGAACAGAAGTAAATGTATAGGCGCAACAATTAATATTTGTTACATGTATATGAATAGGGTCTAATCATTTTGAATAATTATTTGTTATAAATAGCTATCAGTTCTTTTAAAGTAAGGTTTATGAATGACGCGGTAGGATTCAATGAACACAGAGCACATGTGGATGACTAGAGCATAGAGTCATTGATGTCGTACGTTGATGCAATTAATTAATGAAAGCAAAGAAGAAAATTCTTCCGAATTTGGACATCAAATTGGTTTAATTACTATAGCAGGTCAGGCATGGGTAACATTTCCTGCTTTTTTACGGTAAACTAGTGAACTAAATAGATGCTTCTTTGATTCCATACCAGCTGTCCAACTTGCTCTAAATAGCAATTTCAGCAATGGGTTCTCAATAATCAAGTGATTTTGTTTCTTTCCGGGAAAATAAGTGGTGAAAGTTCTTTTCTTTTCTTTTCTTTTTCAATTTTAAATTGTGTCTCCGGGATTTCAGATTAATAAACCTATTTTAATTTAGGATCATAGGATGGGTGGAGTAGGAGTCTAGGATAATTAATCATTGGTCACTGATAGGCCTTCATGTGTAATTAATGTTTTTTGGATCTTGCGAAACTCTGTGCGGATCATTTTAATGAAGAAATCATAATAAGTGTGGATGTAGACAAAAGAGGATACAAGTATTTGTCTGGTTCGGCCATGTGTTGCCTCCACTGTCTTCGTACGTGACCTAGCATGATTAATTAAAGAATTTACATATTGAAATATGCTGAATAAGATCATGTTTCATCAAGTTAATTTTTACTTGTCATACATTTCTGATCTGTACTGTGTGCAACTAGAAGTACAAGTGTTAACTAAGACCAGTCAAGAGTGCTTTTACTGTAGATTGTTCTTAGTACAGTAAAAGAAGGCATCAATATTGATGCCTCTTTTTCGTTCTCCTCTGTTTTCCTTTATTCCAAAACTTCTTTAGTTGCTTTATTTTGAGATAAGCTTTAGTAATGGCAGAGAGGTAAATTTGGTTTCTTTGGTCTACTTGTTTCCTGATAAATGGGCTGGCTTTAAACATAAAAGTGATTTTATTCTAATATAGGATCAAATGGATGACATGGAGGAGCTGAAATTACATCTATTTATCTGCTATTTAACGTTTCAAATTCAAGTTCAAAGGTTACTTCTTGGACCACATGCCACAGAATATTTCTACAGGTAGTCAGTCCAGACAGTCTTTCAGGTAATATTGTCTGGCCCGGAAATGAAAGTTTAATATACAAAACAGGGTATGGTTGTTTAAAGTAAGGTACAAAAATATTGCTTGCATTTTTTTGAAATGAAGATCCCATAAAATGTAGCAATATTTAAATTTAGATCATGTACATTTGAAATACAATCACTTATGATTACCTGGAAAAGAATAGGAATTACTAAATCAGTGCTTAGAGTGTGTTGCTTTGATTGGCGTTGTATAGTAAGCCAATAGAACACATTTGGATTCGCACTTTGCAAACATAAGTATAGATTTTCTCTGTTTCTTTTATTTTTTTTTTCAATTTTCTTTAACTTTTGAGAGAGAAAATAAAAATATACATGGATTATATAAATTCATACACTTTTTTCTTTCTCATCTTCTCTCAAAAGTTAAAAAGAAAAATAAAGAAGATCCATTTTGGTCCAGACATGGCATCCCAAAACTAGGTCTCAGAATTTGGAATAGTGAAGAATGAGAAAGAAATGGGCTCTGAAATCTGAATAGCACCGCTTACAGCTTCACAGAAAAGGAATGCACCACTTTCCGCGCTTTGTTCAGTTTTGGATCTCACCCTTTAGATTGGGCCATTGCCCATGTATCATTTATGCTTAAGACCCTTCATCAACCTCGCATTATGCATGTTGCGTATCATTTCTCCACTTTTCTTCCAAAGCATTTTTTGTATCAGTCACTTTTATATTTTGTGGTATAACTTAATTTATTTTTTAAATTTATAATTTAATTTGAATTATAATTTAATTAGATTTTAAATTTTAAACCAGAACTATTTTTTCGTTAAAATATTTTTTTTGAAAGTATTTTTTTGTTAACATATTAATGACAATGGCACTGAATTTTTCATTATATAAGATTCTAATAACTGCAAATGGACTTGCTTAGCTACCTTGTTGTTCAAAATGGACTTTGCTTGGAATTCAAATTATCCGCTGTACAACATATATGCGGTACGATGGATTCCTCACGCAACCCTTTTTTTTTTTGTTATGAAATTTTTTTTGTGTGGACATGTGCAGCACATGATCCACTTTGCTTTGCTTGTTGGGTCTAACTCTTTTAACCAAATGGTAAGAATACATTATTTAAACAATAAAGATTGAAATACTAATAATATGTGTGAAATTTCTTTGTAACCCCATATATTAATAAAACGTGACTTAATCAAATGTTTAACTCGTATATTCTTCACATACTGCATTAATTTTTCTCACTATCAAGTGCTATTAATCACATGAACATAACATATTTGGTTCTATTTATATAACACAATGCACGATATCGTTAAATGCAAAATATTAGAACAGTTTAAAATAACTAAACGGTGAGCACTATTATGTTAAAAAAGAGATTCAGACTGAAAAATAATTGCTCAAATATATTAGGAGGTGAACGTATAAGTGTTTTGAAAATACACGTCTTGCATATCCTTTGCGATATTTTGGAGTCTAATGGCGCAATTCGTAAACTAAAGTAAATAAAAAGATATCACATTCTGCATACATTTTCGAAACTTATGTATCGTTCAAATCCATTATGGGACAACCTTATATCCCGCACACTTTTGATATTGATTTTGAATCATTTATGGAAAAAAAAAAAAAAAAGGAAATTGAAGAATCAGAGGGAAGATCTGAAGTCTGAACGCTTCAAATATCTTCTTCAACATCTTCCTTTGTTTTGGACTTTCACTTGCCACTTTATACACAGCATGCAATGATGCATAGCTTTTCCTGTCACTTTCATATTATTCTTATTATAGCCCAGAGCATAACCTTCAAACAATTAATCAAACGTTATTTATGAGACAAGAAGAAAATGAAGAAGAAGGTGTCCTAGCTTCTGGATCCCACCATGGATATGATATCCAACTAATTTCTCAATCCGTGCATGCACTGTTTTACAAGATCATCTTTTTCGGCTGTAAAGCCCAATTTTATACCAAAAAGTTATGCGCCTAAACGTTCAAACCACACACTACCCAACAACCAAACGTGGACTCCTTCCTTTTCCATGTGTTCTTTTGACTCTGTTTGACCTTCCCATCATTGAGTGCACTGAATCATCACTATCCCTTCTCATTTCATCTGACAACCCCAACCCTGTAAGCCAAGGCTTGTTTAATGCTTTTATTAAGCTCTTGACAAATCAAAATATTAGTTCACGTGAATGCTAGCTTGTTCTTTTACAGTAGCTTATGATGTTCAATTGGCAATGGAACAATGTATTGTGAAGAAACAGAGAAATATTAAGGAAGAAACAACCATCAATATAAAGCAACAAAATAGCACATTCTCTCTTGATCTCTTAATCGAAACTCCACCCTTCGCAGATCAAAAATCCCTAACTATGCAATCTCGGGCTTATATACAATTCCTGCATCCGGCTCTTACTAATTCCATGAACACCACCACTATTGTTAAACCTTACAAGAAGAAAAAAGTTCCCAGAATCTGGCAATTCAGTATATTATAAAAGCAAAAGGCAAAAAGAAAAAAGAACAGCAAGATCAAAGGAAATAAAGTAAGAAAGAGCTCATGCTTGCTGAGATCTCTAAGGAAAACATCCGATTCTACTTGTTCTGGGTGGGATTTGGGACGCTTGGTGGTGCTTTCCTCAAACTAGGCTCCACAGCTTTCTTGGGCTGTTTCTTTCTTCCACTTAATTTATCTATACTTGTTGAAACAGAACCCAGAGATGATGATATCAGCTTCCTCGAAAGACTTCTGTCTCTGGAAAAGCTCTGTTCATGGCGAATACAGATCGATGAAAACAAAACAAAGTGAACCAGAATCAAGGCCAACACAGCAGCCAAAACTCTGCAGTTGATATTCTTCATGACAATGGATTCAGTAAGAAGTAGGTTAAGATCATAGAGAGGGTACTGATAAATGATAAGGCTCAGAGTTGGATCAGGTTTTATATGAAAAGGCACAAGCATGCCTTCTCCCCATGGTTTCCATTACTTGTATTATATCAACGGTGAATGTTAAAATCTTAATAACAGTCAGATATTTATCGTTTACTAGGTCGGAACACGGAGACAGCTGATCATGTGACGCATAATGCTGTTTATGACTCCGTTAAAATCCTTAAACAGTCATTAAACTATGAAAACTCATGTGATGGAACACGTGAATCTGAACTAAACGCCTCATAAATCAATGTTCACATCTATGTCAATAAAATCCATGGTTTAGTCACTTTAATTAGTTTAATCCTTTTCACTAAGAAGTAACCTTCTTAACTATTCCTAATCATTTCTAATCTGTCTTCTTTCACCACTTTTTGGAAGCCCCTGCGCCTAATGCTACTATATTTACAATATAAACATGTGAAGCCCTTAAATTGTGCTAGAAGATCTGCTGCAACATAGAGTGACAGGGGCTTTTGTGCAATTTTTAACCCAACTATATATAGCTGGCTTGTCAGATACATTTGGAATACTAGTGCAGCTTGAAGATTTAATCTTGGCAAGTTTTGTTTTCTTCCCTCATTCTTCTGTGCTCAAGATTCTTCTTGTTTTCCCGAGATTGGAAGATGCGGATGAATATAAAATAGAGAAATTCAGTACCTTCAATGATATTGACTGCACTCTTCACATGACACAGCCCCACAACCCATCTTGGTGATCAATATAGTATTAGTTAGGAAATTCTAGTACGTAGAGGTAAATTTTGACTTCCTAGTTGTATAATTTTACATTTTTCTCTGGATGATTCATGATATGACTTGGTGAAGATCATGATCAGAATATTCAGACTCTTCAGTTATCCAAGGCATAAGTTTGCATAAGATTTTGGATCACCCCCAAAGATTCTTAGTGCAAGGTCCCGGTGAGAATATCGTAAAAAATAATTGCAGGCATAGTTGATATTTGACTACGGCCCATTAATCTCTAGATCTTGACCTAACCTTGGTTTATAAATTAGTATTTCAGCTGCAGGCTTTACTTTAAAGACTTGATTGAGAGAATTTTTAAAGAGAGAGAATCCATTCCGTCATTGAAAAATTTAATTAAAAAGTATATAATAACTTACTCAGTGGCAAAGTGAAGATTATAAAGTAAGGGGGGCCGAGAACTAAAGAAAAAAATTTACTTACGATGAACTATATGAAACAACTTTGATATATTGTCATGTAATATATATTACTCTAAGTTGTGTATAATAACTTTACTTAAGTTGTGCTTGATGGTGTTTTATAGTGTAAAAGTCATTAATTATTATATATGTGGTAAAATTTGCGGCAATGTCTTTCCTAATGTGAATAATCATGTAATCTAATAAAAAATTTATCTTCTATATTGTTGTGAAGCTTTGTTTTAATGAGTTTTATTGTTGAAAAGAATTATTTAGTAATTCTCATTGACATAGGAAGAGTTAAAATAAGTCGAATCAATCTATCAATTAAATGATAAATAGTCGACTTGTCGATCTTTACTAATATTTGACCGAAGTTAGAAATAGTAGATAAATTCTAAAAATTTGGATTCTTGAGTATATCAAGCTCATAATATTGCAATTTACATTATAACCTAATCTTTTCTTGCTTAGAAAAATCTGATAGATAAAAATTTCTCTACAAAATTACAAATATTACTAGTATTAAATAACTTGTAAGCTCTTTTCCTTTATGATCTAATGATGTGCTCAATATAAGAAGCTTGGTTGCTTGCTCATTGAATCTACTATTCAATTCTTTCAATTGATAATCTATTAGAGTAGTAAATATATTTACGTGAGAATGATGCTTAACTATCACAATATCTCCTTATAATTGACTTTAAATTATGTTAGAAAAAGAAACACTCGTTGAGAATTTCAATAGCATGCCTGTTACAAAATGAACAAACTTTTTGCAAGAGAGACTCCCATCCACAATCTATTAACTTCTAAATCAATGACTTTGTGTTAGATAGCAAATACATAGCATTCAAAACTTCTTGGGACTTCAATTGTAAAGCTTGACAAAGCTTGTTAGTAATTGCTATGATTTCTTCCATTACATGTGAAATGAAAACAAAATCAAATAATATCAATAATTTCAGAAAAAAAAAAAAAGTAGCATCACCCTGTTGAAAGTATGTAAATCCATTAATTGCTATATCTTGAAGAATTGAACTAGTTACACTAAACACTTGCAAAATATGACATATTAAATTGAAATGGGAACTCCATCTAGTGTCAACAGGTTTCTGTAATGTGCAAATTTGATTGATTTCCCTTCTTACCACAATCTCATTATTGGTAACCAAATTAGCAATTTTAGCTGCATAAGTGGTTTGTAATTCATTATTGTGTTTACAAGAAGAGCACATAATATTAACAATAGTAGTCAATTTTTGAAAAAAAAACACAAACATTAACTACTTCTTTAGTTGTAACAACAAGATCTAATTGCAATTTATGTGCTAAGCAATATATGTAATAAGCATAGGGTCATTCTTTTATAATTGAAGCTTGTAAACCATTATACTTTCCACACATATTACTAGCTCCATCATATTCTTGACCTTGAACATTTTGAAAATTAAGATTATAATGAGATAGTATAGAACAAATTTTTTGTTTAAGAGTAACTGTTGCAATATATCTCAAGTATGCTAAATCCATGAAATGCTCATTCACAAATCCTTGCTTATTAGCAAATCTAATAACAATAGCCATTTGTTCTCTTCTAGATTTAACTATAAATTTATCAACAATTAAATAAAATTTTGTTTCACCAACTTTATTACGAATTTCATTTTACACCATTCTAGCAAAGACATTTAAAATTTCCTTTTGAATGGTAAGTGGTGGGTATCTTGCATTTTATGGGGCATTCTTTAAGACAACATCATCTACTTTCTTATTATAAGAAGCTAAAAGCTTTATCATCTCAAGAAAATTACCTCGATTTTTGGATTCTAAAGTTTCATCATATCCTCTAAAAGCCTAAGCTTGAAATGTTAAACATTTAATATCATCCACAAAAGTTCTAAGACGTTATCAGTTATTTTGAATTTGCTATGAAATTTGTTTATATAACACTTTGTCAATATGACATAAATGATTTTTCAAATTTTTGTAACTTTTAATTGCAACATTGTGAGGAGAATTAGGCCTTTTCCCCATATGAGATAAAAATGCACAATCTATTCCATTGTTCACCTTTCTCCAATTTTCTATATCCTTTTGAAGTGAATAGACTTGCTTTTGTAGAAATAGATTACATGGCAAGCAATCGGTGAATATTTTAACCAAGTAAAGCTTTTAAACCAATGAGCTAAAAATCAACAAGGGTGATCATCTTAGCCAGAAAGTGGATACATATTTGTAATAAATTAATATGGCCCAAACCTTATATATGCCTTACAAATTTCATTTTGTTGACGGATGAGATAATTCTAAATTTGTGGACGCTTACCCAAATCATGTATCAATGTATCAATATTGATTTCTTCTTTATCCTTCACAGCTTTGGAAAGAGGGGTTGGATAGGTTGCTCCTCCATTGACATTGTAGATTACTCAATAACATTTTCATTATTGGCATATAGATTTAAACTTAATGCAATAGGTTGTCTGTCACCATCATTTCTCTCTTTTCTCTTAAAGAAAGAGTCAATAGTTTTTTCCTTAACCTATCTTTCAAGTTTCAACCTAGGGAAAAAGAATATTTTTTTAAAACTTAAAGGATAATGAAAAATAATAAAAAAAAATTTAGATTATGAATTAAAAAATACAAAGAAAGCACACCACTTAATAATTTGACTATTATGTTTCAACAAATATAATATGACATGTATTCAATAAATTAATTGCAATCAACAAATTTTAACAGATTAACAACAAATTAATTACCTTTAAGAATATATTGTCTTTTTGTTTTACCTAACATGAAAAAAAAAATCACTTTTTAGATTATACATTGAATTTTGGTTGGAAATCTACAAGAAAATTTTTATATTCAAGTAACCCATATATTATTCCATGGATTATTAAGTAAATTCAATTAACCTATGTTTTATACTACCATATAAATTTTAATTAGATAGCATTAAAGTACTTTTCATTCAATAAGCAATAGTTGTTAGAGCATAATACTTTCAGTAATCTGTCACGTGATACTAGCAGTAATTAGTTATGGATTTTATTTATCTTTTGGGTAGTTTTGTATAGCTATAGAATATTTCTATTAGTTTGTTTGCCAGCAGTCATATAGATATTGGTCATACTCTAAATGTATGTATTATTTATTGATAACTAAATTCATTCTTTACTCAACAATTCTAGTGCTGAGCTTTCCATTACACTCTAGTTTATTTCTAGCTTGGAATTAGAGCATGGTTCGATTCTAATGGAACATTTATCTGATGTAAACTTTGCCTTCAACAGACCTATTATTGACTTCATTGTGACTCCTTTTACTGCTACTACTAAACCTATCCTTTTCTCATCATTTCTCTTTCTCAAATCTGTGCCATCAAACTCGATCGCTAAAACTACCTCTTCTAGTAGTCGATAGTGCTCTCTGTTATCAAGGGAAACAATCAACATAATTATGCTTGGCACCTAACCTTGCCCGTTAGAGTTTCTCTCTGAAGATGCAAAGAAGAAAATCGACCCAACAAATGAGGATTGGGTCGTTACAAATCAACTCCTCCTTTGCTAGCTCTACAACACCATTACTCCTGAAGTTATTTCTTAGGTGCTTCACTACTCAACTTCTCACAAGCTATGGTAGGTTGTCAAAGATTTGTTAGGTGTTTATACCAAGTCTCAGATTACTCTGTATAAAAGTAAGCTATAGAGAACGAGAAAAAGGATCGATAAAGATGGACCAGTATCTGGTCAAGATAAAGACCCTTGCTGATAACCTTACTCTTGCTGGTAATCCTATTCCTTTGAACGACCTCATTACACAAGTTCTTGCCGAGTTAGATAGTAATTACACCCTTATTATTGTCACTTTTACTGATAAAGACCACATTTCTTGGGTAGATTTTCAAGCTACTATTCTGACTTTTAAGAGTAGACTTAAGCATGTCAATAGCTTAACTTAACTATCCCTTGGGTAAGCTATTACTAATTTGGCTACACCCACATCTAATTCTCAGTCTTTTTATGAACACCAACAAGGATTTGTTGAGCAAGGCTGAAACCCAAGAAGGGGGTGAATTGGGTTTTATAAAATTTTATTGAAAAACTCTTTTGTAAAACTAAAGTAAAGCAATCAAAGAATAAATGTAAAATGTAAAAAGAGTAAGGGAGAAGAGTGGACACAAAGATTTATCCTGGTTTGGCTTCTACCCAAGCCTATATCCAGTTCCCAAGTAACCTCTTAGAATTTTTCACTATCTCAACAAATCAATACAACACCTAGGAGAACTTTTCCTAATTCTTAAGCTTTCATAGCTTGACGACTTTAAGAAACCTCCTTGAATTCTCTTTCAGGGATATACTCCCCCTGAACCCAAGCTTTCTCTCTTAGCTTGACACCCTTAAGAAACCTTCTAGATCTTCTCTCTCAGATGAAAGAAAGATTTACAGATAATAAACTCTCTAAATTTGTTATATATATTGAGGTTTAATATATTCGTTGGGAGTGAGTAGGAGAAGAGATATTTCAAAATATATCCGTTATACATATGTTATTGCTTCTCTTCCACTGACTAGTGGACTGTTCATTCTTTACCTCTCACAAATTTCAAATTTTGGACCTCGATAGTCGATTGCTCACTTTTGACTGGTCGACTAATCACTCATAGAAAGCTCCCAATCGAAGGTCTCAACGCTAGCAATAAACTGATGCTTAATCTAGGTGTGACCAGTTAACTACTAATAAGTGGTCAGTTGACTACTCACTCATAGAGAGCTCCCAGTCAATCAGGGCTCACGCTGGTAGCTAACTGGTGCCTCTCAAAAGGTGATCAGTCAGTTGCTAGCTTGTGGCCAGTCAACTACTCATTCACAGAGAGTGCCCATTTGATTAAGGCTCAAGCTGGCAATAGATTAGGGACTTCTTAGAAGGTGACCAACCGACTATTAGCTAGTGGCCAGTCAACTGTTCACTCACAGAAAGCTCTCATATGACTAGACAAGGCTTGACAGCTAGTTAGCAAGGTGGCCAGTCAACTGCTGGCTTATGGCCAGTCGACTAAGGACTTCCAAAGTTCCCTAAATCAGCTTTTCTCAACCTTTAAGACTTGAAATCAATTCTATATTTATTTTATATGATTTCTATCAACTTAATATCATTTACAAAGGTTCCTGAGACATGAATATACATTGAAAACATCTAGAACCTAAGTGATACATTGAAAAACTTTTCTGCTTTGAGTTTGTAATCATTAAAACTTTGATCTTAAGTAAATTGGCTTAACACTCCTTTTAGATGATAACAAACATGCAATTGTTAGTGCTTCACAAGGAAAGTTTTTCAAGGTAGTATGCTAATAAAATACTTTATTTTTCTGAAAGTTTGATATGGTCAAATTGTTTAATTTTCACTTTTTTAAATTTCAATTGGTTTCCTTATTTATATAAATAATGATAATAACAGATATCCAACAATCATATTAATTGAAATAACTATTTTTATTGAAATCAATTGAGTTAAACACAACTGAAGCAAATCAATAAGGAAACAAACACAAACAAGAAATTAAGTTCAACAAATCCAACATCAAATATCAAAAGCTCCTAATTCTTCCTCATTCCTCTCAAATTCCTAATTCTTCTTTAAATTCCTAATTTCTCTCCCCTTTTATCATATCAAAAAGGGAGGAAGAATGCCAAACTACCCTTTAAACTCCTAAAAGTCAGAATATTGCGTATGATATAACTTAATGCATTCTAGCTAGCATTCATATCTTCCAATGTCTCTTGAAGATTCTGCATTTGAAGCTAAAGGTGTCCATCTTCGGATGCATGACATGAATCTAAGTAAAAAGGATAGGTTTAGGAATTACCATAGTCTTATGCTGAGCCAGGGTGTAACTTATCAAAGTATGAGCCTGTGGAGATAGAGGCATAGGAAAACATGGTCTTTCTTTTGCTGGTTCTGCAAATGGAGGAGGAGGTATATTAACTATTGTCACACCTGAAATGTGACCACCCAACGTAAAAAAGAATAAATTTTTTTCTCACTTTAAAAAAACAAAAATCAAAGTTAGGAGTTGCCACCAAAAGTTTTAAAGGAAAACCTTGGAAAATCAATGAAATTGATACGGTGGTCTACAAACCAAATATCAAGTTTAGGAGTCGGTTGTGCATGGGGAAGGTGTTAGGCACCTCACGGCACTCGTTCTTAAGAACGATTACCTAAAGTTGATTATATAAAAATTATATGACCTTAATTCAAATTTTGATTACTTTTATCAATCACACGTACAAAAAGGAAAGTAATAAAGCAAATAAGAAAATAAAATAAAGGAAGGAAAATAAAACATTTAAAAAGGAGGACTTGACTTAGGAACAGAGCCTAGGGCCTACATACCCTGCGATAGGGATTAAAGTCCACATAGTTCGGCTGGAAATGCGTGTCTATTGGTTAGTGAATTTTATTTTTTCGTAAATAAAATAAGATGGTTGAAATTAATTAATTTTTTTGTAAACAAAACAAGCTTGAATTTGGTTAGTTTATTTTAAGTTACAAAATCAATTTAATATCACTTCCTTGCTCATTTTATTTTTTTTTTTAGATTTTTTTTGGCATTTCAAAGATAGTAATTTTGAAAAATGAGAGGAACTTTTTGAAAGAAGATATTTATTTGTATTTTGAATGAATTAATAAAGCTTTAAAGAAAAATATTTTTGTTATTTTTTTATTAACTTTATTAAAAACACGAATTGGGTATGGTTCATTGAAACTTAAATTTATTTTTAAGAAAAGTGATTGACCAGTATTAGGTAATGCTTAAGAAGATGCAAGGTCTCACGTGGCCCTACTGACTAACTCCCTAAATGCTAGAGAAGACACTAAGTCTCACAAGACGATTCTAGAACTAAGAAAATAATAAACAAACAAATCTGTAAATTATTATTTTTTAATTATGATAAACATAAATTTATTTTTGGGTTTATTTGTTTGTCAACTTCTTTCTTCTTATTATATTATTGTATAAATAAAAATAAGGGAAAAGGTGGGAAATTATAATTAAATAATTATGGTAACTAATAAAGAAAGAAAAAAAAATTCAGGTCAAAATAAGAACAAAACAAAAAAATAGTAAAAAGAGAAGAAAATAGATTAAACTGAAGTAAAATTAAAATAACAAAAAATGAAAGGGAAAAGAAAGAAAAAAAAAGGTGATAAGTGCATGTGCATCATGAAGTATGAGTGGGTATGCCTAATTAAATATAATATATATATAAAAGCTATGAAAGAGTGAGTGACTACACGGTATTCATGATAACTAGGAGGAAGAGTTCATGTGGCAACTCAGGTAGGATTCATGCAGCAAAATTCACAAAGAAAATGACAACGAAATGAAGTTTATATGTAGCAAGCTTTAATGGCAAAATGAAAGTATAGTGCATTAGATTTTCATTAATTTGACAACAAAATAAAGGTGCAATGCAACAGATTTGAGTGCCATTTGACAACAAAATTAAAGGATATTATGTATTCATATTTTCTCCATGAAGTTGGCAGCAAAATGTAAGTGTAATGCATCAAACTTTGAGCATGGGTCATGAGGGAATAGTGATAAAAGAAATGCAGTAAGTATGTGACTAAATGACAACGTAACAAAGGGAAACATGTAGCAAACTTCTAGCAAGGTTCATAATAGAAAAATGGAGCAAAAATACAACAAATACACCACTGAATCATAACAAAACAGAAGGTGACATGCATAAAACTTCTAGCAAGGTTCATGACACCAAATGGAGCAAAAATACAGCAAGTACACCACTAAATGATAGCAAAACAGTGGGAAACCTATAGTGAACTTCTAGTAAGGATCATGATAGAAAAATGGAGCAAAAATATAACAAATACACCACTGAATGATAACAAAATAGAGGGTGACATACAAAAAACTTCTAGTAAGGTTCATGACAGAAAAATGGAGCAAAAAAATACAACAAATAAACCACTAATGATAGCAAAACAGTGGGAAACATGCATCAAACTTCTAGCAAGGATCATGATTGAAAAATGGAGCAGAAAATACAACAAATACACCACTAAATGATAACAAAATAGAGGGTGACATGCAGAAAACTTCCAGCAAGGTTCACGACAGAAAAATGGAGCAAAAAATATAACAAATACACTACTAAATGTTAGCAAAACAGAGGAAAACATGTGGTAAACTTCCAGCAAGGTTTAGCAAAATCTCAGTTGAAAGCAAAAATTAAAAACAAAGCCATAGAGCAATGATGTAATGCAACAACCTATTTTCTAAAGATAAGTCATTAACATTGATTAGAGTATTGGGGTTGTCAATGACTACTTCACTAATCCTATTCACGCCCTCCAATTTGTTGTATCTAGACACAGTCTTGAGGGAGTTAGGATGATCAGTGAAATAATGGCCAGTAGGAGGAGGAAGATTCAGAATATCATCTAATCTTTCATCATAAAAAATAATTCTTATTTTTTTTATCTCAATGGTGATGAGACAATTTGTTAGATTATAGGTAAGATTTGAATAGAATGCCTTTATGACCTTAGGGCTATAATACGATTTCAAACTCAATAGATGATTCAATCCAACATTGGAAAACAAATTAAAAAGGATAAACCCTTCTTCTTAAAGCAATGGTAAGTGCACGTACCTACTTGGAAGAACTCTTCTTTGTTGGAAGTTCTCAATGAATGTTATTTCTTAAGCTCTTGAGGAGAAGAGATGTGGAGGACCAGAGGAGGAGCCAACTATTGAATTCTTGGTCCAAGCATGTTTGGTAATGGGTCTCTGAGCCATTGAAGAAGAAGGAGGTGTAAGAACTCATGAAAGATTGCAATATTTTCGAGTAAGAGAAGAGAAGAGTAGAAAACCCCCCTTTAAAACGATGAAACCTTAAATTGAGGAGTTTAATCAATAATTTTAATGGATTTGGAAACAAAATCACTGAGATTTGATGAGGATTTGGTTAAAAAAATTGGAGAGCGAGAAAGGGGAGCAGTCAGTTGGTGAAAATAGTGTTTGATATGAAATTTTAGGGTTTTAACTGCTTTAAATAGACGACCAGTCGACTAGTCACTAGAGAATAGTTGACTGTCAGCCCTATTTTTACTCAATATCACTCTCTGGCATCGACTAGTCACTTGTGAGCAATTGACTTTCAGCCCCTAATTTTCTCAGGATTCCTTTCTAGAACCTTTCAATCGATTGGTCACTTAGCACCAGTCGAATGTTGAGCTTTGAAGGATGCCTAGTTGACTAGCCACTCATTGGCAATCAACTGCTCCCTTACATAGAGCCTTCATTCAGCTGCTCTTCGCTTTCCTAAGCAATTAGTCACTCTTAAACCCTCACTAGTTGACTGTCCATGCTTTGGCAATCGACTAATCACTATAAAATGTGACCAGATTGCGAATTTTTAAGCCAACTTTCTTAATTTCTAGATAATATTCTACTTAAATGCATATCTTACCATAAATATTCATCCAAACAACATATAGAACAAGTAGAAATCATAGGTAAACATCACAAATGTCCTGCAAAACAAATTGAAACCACTCTAATGCTTAACTTAGCGAGTGTTTTCTACAATTTAAATATTTGTTTTACAGCTCATTAGGATTAACCATACCTAGTTCACCTTTTATAAAAAAAAAATCTTTTAGTTAAAAGAGGTTTAGTAAAGATATCAGTAAGTTGAAATTCAGTTTTGATAAATTCAAGACTAATATCTTTCTTTTGAACATGGTCTTTAATGAAGTAATGTTTGATCTCTATATGTTTAGACCTTGAATGCATAATGGGATTCTTAGTAAGATTAATAGCACTGGTATTGTCGCATTTGATTAGAATATCTTGAAGATATATACCAAGATCCTCTAGTTGTTGCTTCATTTAAAGGATTTGGGCCCAACAATTACCAGTTGTAACATATTTAGCTTCAGCAGTGGATAATGCCACAATATTTTATTTCTTACTAAACCAAGAAACAAGATACTTTTCAAAGATTTGGTATGTTCCATTGGTGTTTTTTTTCGTCGGTCTTAGAATCAGCAAAATTAGCATCTAAATATCCTACCAAAGTATTTATGGATCCTTTTAGATACCACAGACCCATTTGTATTATATCAATAATATATTTAAAGATTCTCTATACTGCTAGGTAATGAGATTCTTTAGGACAAGTTTAGAATCAGACATATATGCATGCACTAAACATAATGTCAGGTTTACTTGCAGTTAAATATAAAAGTGATCCTATCATACTTTATATTTTGAGATGACGTAAGGTTGTCATCTTTTATCAATATCCATTTTTACAGTTGATCCCATTGGAGTCTCTTTTGTTTTAACATTTTCAAATCTAAATTTCTTAAGCAATTCTTTAACATATTTGGATTGATTTATGAAGGTTCTATTTGCTTGTTGTTTGATTTGAAAACCTAAGAAGAATGTAAGCTTCCCCATCATAGACATTTCAAATTCTCCTTTCATCATCTCAATAAATTCTTTGCATAAATTCTCATTAATAGCACCAAATATAATATCATCCATATAAATTTGAACAACTAGGATATCATGCTTTTTCTTTATGAAGAATAAAGTTGTATCAACCTTGCATCTAGAGAAATTATTCTCAATGAGAAATATACTAAGTCTTTCATACCATGCTCTAGCTACTTGTTTAAGACCATATAATGCTTTTCTTAATTTGAATACATGATTTGGAAGATTTTCATTCTCAAAGCCTGGAGGCTGTTTAACATATATTCTTCCACTATGTATCCATTAAGAAAGACACTTTTGACATCCATTTGATACAATTTAAAATCATTTATACATGCAAAGGCTAGTAGCATACGAATTGCTTCTAGTCTAGTTATTGATGCAAATGTTTCATCATAATCAATTCCTTCTTCTTGATTGTAACCTTTTGCGACTAACCTAGCATTATTTCTAGTAACAACTCTTGATTCATCCAACTTATTTCTAAAGACCTATTTAGTACCAATTACTGGATGATTATTAGGTCTAGGGATAAATTTCCATACTTAACTTCTTTCAAATTGATTTAACTCTTCTTACATAGATAGAACTCAATATTTATCATTTAATGCTTCATCAATTCCATTTGATTTTATTTAGGATAAGAAAGCTTGATGATTACAGATATTTCTAAGTGAGTTTCGAGTTGTTATCCTTTTGGAGACCTTAACAATTATTTGTTCAGGTGGATGATCCTTTTTTAAATTCCAAGCCTTTGGTAACTCATGAGTGACCTCTTCCTTCACTTCTTGGTAGACTTTTCATGCAAAGAGGATTTTTCATCTGTCTTGATAGATTCACTTTCATTCTTGATTTCTTGACTTGTTTGCTTGTCTTTTGTTGTAAGATCATTAAGTTTAACTATAATTTCTTCACAGGATGCCTTTCTTAGCTCAAGAGGGTCAGACTTATCAAAATTTAGATGAATAAATTCTTCAACTGTTATAGTTCTTTTATTATATACCTTATAGGCCTTGCTTGTACTAGAGTATCCTAAGAAGATTGCTTCATTAGACTTTGCATAAAATTTACCCAAGTTATCCTTTCCATTATTAAGCACAAATTATTTAGTTCCAAATACATGTAGTTGGGAAATATTGAGCTTCCTTCTTTTATATAATTCATATGTAGTCATTTTCAAAATGAGTCTTATCATTGTTCTATTTATAATATAACATGTAGCATTTATTACATCAGCCCAAAAGTATTTAGGAAGATTTTTCATTTAACATTGTTCTAGCCATTTCTTCCAAAGTTCTATTCTTTCTTTCTACAACTTCATTTGTTAGGAAGTTCTTAGTGCAGAGAAATTATGTTAGATTCCATTATCATCACAGAATTTCATAACTAGATTATTTTCAAATTCTCCACCATGATCACTCTTTATTCTCACAATGGTCATGCTTTGTTCATTTTGAATGAACTTTGCTATTTTCAAAAAAGATTTAAATGCTTGATCCTTATGAGATAAGAAAAGCTTCCAAGTGAATCTAGAGAATTCATCTACAATTATTAGTATATAATAATTTCCTCCAAGACTCATGGTCTTGAAAGGTCCAAAGAAATCCATGTGAAGTAATTGTAGGGGTTTAAAAGTGGAGATAATTCCTTTTGCCTTCAAAGAGCTTTTAATTTGTTTTCCCTTCTGACATGCATCACATAGTTTGTTTTTATCAAATTTTAATTTGGGTAAGCCAACAACTAGATCTTTCTTGACAAGCTTCTCTACGAGACTCATACTAGAATGAGCAAACCTTCTATGCATAACCAGTTATCATCGTTGACACTAATCAAACATTTTGAATTATTAGATGGAACACCATCTAAATCAATATATACATTATTAATTCTATGTCCTATTAGTATGGCTTTTTTGTTAATCTAAATTTTGAACTAAACAATGTTTTGAATCAAATATTACTCTCTTCTTTTTGTCATATACTTGACTAACCTTCAACAAGAAACACATTGTTACTGTAGGTGGAGGAGTTCTTACTAACTTTTCTACTACCAGTGATTTTTCCTTGTCTATGACCTCTAAATATGATATTTCCTCCATTCTTTGGTTAAAGAGAAATGAACTTGGATTTGTCTCTAATCATATGTATGGAGCATCCACTATTCAAGTACCACTTTGTTCTGGAAGCCTTCATACATACCTGCAGAAGCATTAAGTTTTATTTTTAGATACCCAATTCTTGTTGAGTCCTTAGTTGTTCCCTTGGGAACCCATACTTTCTTTCCTTCCAGGGTTTTACTATTTCTGTACCATAGTAGAAGCATGCGATGAATGAAGTGCTAGTCATAATAGCAGGAACAAAGAAAATTTTTATAGTATTTTTTTCTTTTCCTAGGATTATACCTAATGCCTGCCTTATCAAAAGCCCATCTTTTTTTTTTTCAAGCAAAATGTTTAAGTTATCCTTTCTTTAAGTGAATTTTGTAATAGTGTTCATCAAATCTTTCTTTTCTTTTTTCAAAAGTTCACAATTATAAGTAACTTTATTTTTAAAATTAAAATGTTCTTTTTTAAGACTAATATAGTCATATTCTAATTTCTTAATTTGCTTTTCTAAAGAAGTTTTTATTTAGAGTAGAGAGCAATTTTCTTTCTTTTCCTTTCCTAGTTTATCTTATAGAGGTAAGATTTTCTTCTTTAAAAGTTTTAAGGTTTTTACTATCTTGAGAAATTCATCATGTAAATCATTGAATGCATCTTGTAATTCTTCATAAGAAGGGAGAAAGCTTACCTCATCTTCATTTGCCATTAATAGAGGTTGGCTTCTTCTTTTGAATCTTTATCACTTTCTCCCCAAGTAGCTGATATGTAAGCCTTCTTCTCCTTTTTTTTCCCTTTCTTCTTGTCTAAGTTATCTTCCTTCTTCATGAATTAAGAACATTCCCATTTAAAGTGCCCTAACTTTCTGTATTCATAGTAGATGAGAAGTTCTTTGATTTCTTGATTTCTTTTAATTGGTCTCCTTCCATTGATTTTCCTACTGTTGAAGAATCTTCCAAACTTCTTAACAAAGAGACCAAGAGTTTCTTCATCAATTTCATCCAGAGAATCATTAATCCATTCTTCTTTATCTACATGCATTGTTAATGATGCTCTGAGAGCAAAGTTTTTTTCCTTTTTATCTTATTCCTTAAGGAATTGCTTCAATCTTGGCTCATGCTTTTGAAGATTCTCAAAAAGAGCAGTAATTGATTTTACTGATTGACCTTTTGCTTCTTTAATTACTGTCACCTTGGGTTGCCATTCCATGGGAAGTGCCTTCATGATTTTGTAAGCTTGATCAATTTACAAGTATGTTTTCTCTAAAGCTGCCAAATAGTTTACAATGTGAGTAAAACGAATTTGCATTTCTTTAATCGTTTCTCTAGGATTCATCTTTAACAATTCATATTGTTGTGTAAAATTATGAATCGAGGAATTTTTTGTTCTTGAGGCTTCTTCATGGGCTATCTCTAAAGCTTTCCACATTTCTTTTACACTTTCATAGTTTGAGACCTTAAAGTATTCTTCTGGACTCAGTACACTAGTGAGAATGAGTTTAAATTTATTATTCAGTAAAACTTTTATTCTTTTTGTTTCATTCCATTCACTTTTTAGGTTTGATAGAGGTCTTGCCTTCTTCTTTCTTTCATAGGCACATATAGACCTTTTTCAATTACATCCTAAAGGTCAATGTCAAAAACTTCAAAGAAAATTTTCATCTTTAGTTTCCAATAAGTGAAGTTTTTACCATTGAAACCATGAGGTTTTGTAATTGACAGCCTTTCAGGCAAAATATTATCACCAAAACTAACCATATATACTTTTGAGACAATTAAGTCCTTTAAATAAGAGCCCAAGCTCTGATGCCACTTGTTAAGCAAGGTTGGAACCTAGGAGGGGGTGAATTGAGTTTTATAAGATTTTACTGAAAAACTCTTTTATGAAACTGAAGTAAAGCAATCAAAGAATAAATTAAAAATGTAAAGAGAGTAAGGGAGAAGAGTGGACACAAAGATTTATCTTGGTTCGGCTTCTACCTAAGCCTACGTCCAATCCCCAAGCAACTTCTTAGGATTTTTCACTATCTTAACAAATCAATACAACACCTAGGAGAACCTTTCCTAATTCCCAAGCTCTCACTGCTTGATACCTTCAAGGAACCTCTTTGAATTTTCCTCTAATGGTGAATGACCCAAACTGGTACATGGATTTAGGAGCAAGTCATCATGTTACTAATGATACTGCTTACATTGATCACTTTACTAAAGACTATAGTAAGCATAAGATTACTGTTGGTAATAGTGCCTCTGTTAATGTTCAACACAAAGGTAATTCCTACTTGATGTGCTCTAATTCTGACACTTTAGAACATCATTCCCCCTATTGAGAAATATCATACATGTTCTAGAAATTACTAAAAACCTTATGAGTGTATCTAAACTAATTGAAGATAATGATGTGTCTGTTGAGTTTAACTCAAATGGTTGCTTTGTGAAGGATCAGGAGATAGGCAAGGTGCTGCTCCATGGGAAGAATGAAGATGGGATATATCAAGTTGACAGCCACAATAAACACTCTTACTTCTACACAAATAAACTTAACTTTGCACCTTTTGTTCTGCTCACCACCAGAGAGGAATGGCATAGGAAGCTTGGTCATTCTTTAAATTGTGTCTTTATTTAAATCATGTCTAAATGTAATGTTAAATGCAATGATAATGAAACATCTTTTTTTTATGATGCCTGTCAGTTTGGAAAATCTCATAGATTGCCCTTTACTTTATCTCTGTCACATGATAAGCAATCCCTTGAATTAATTCATTCTAATTTGTGGGGACCCTCACCTGTAACTTCTAAAGAAGGTTTTAGGTATTACATACACTTCCTTGATGATTTTAGTCATTTTACATGGATATATCCTCTCAAAACCAAAGATGAAGCCTTAAAAGCCTTTATACACTTTAAAAATCTAATTGAAACCCAATTTAATAAGAAAGATAAAATGTCTTTAAACAGACTGGGGAGGAGAGTTTAAAAGTTTTAATGATCTTGTTTCTACCTCTGGTATTAATCTTATAGTCTCTTGTTCTTATACCTCTGCCCAAAATGGGAGAGTAAAAAGAAAACATTGTCATATAGTGGAATTAGTTTTATCATGTTAGCTCAACCCAAAATGTCATTCTTCTATTGGCAGGATGCCTTCTAAACTTTTGTTTTCTTATTTATAGGTTACCTTCATCTAGTTTATAAGCACAAACCCCTTATTTATGTCTTTTTAACAAAAACCCTTATTATCAAGCCTTCAAATCCTTTGGGTGTGCTTGCTTTCCCGGCCTTTAACCCTATAAGCACCATAAACTTTAGTTTCATTCAATGAAATGCATGTTTCTTGGATATAGCTCCTCTCATAAAGGATATAAGTGTTTAAGTCCTACTAGGAGGATCTATATCTCAAGACATGTTGTTTTTAATGAAAATGAATATCCTTTTCAATAGTTTTCATTAATACCAAACAGTCACCTAAATTTGAGCTTATTTTTGCTAACTTGAATTATCCAGGTCTTGTCTCTCATTTTTAGAACTGTTTTACTCAACCAATAGTACCATCTTTTAATTTGTCTGAGGCAGCAACACCTACTGCTTGTTCACCTACTAGAGACTTTGTTTTTCCTTCTAAATCAGCTAGTAATTCTGATCCTCATGCACATACTTCAGACACTAATGTTGTAAGTCTTGTATCAATTTATGAGCAAGCTTCTTCTACTAACTTGTTTACTAATCTTGATTCCTTGGCATAAAAAAGGACTTATCAAATGGTGACACAAAGTAAGAGTGGAGTTTTTAAGCCTAAACACCCTTTTGCTGGGTTTACTAAAGTTGTTTTGAATGCAGCATCTGAGCCACAAATAGTAAAAAAAAGCATTAGCCTTACCTCATTGGCAGTTGCTGGGTTTTAAAGACAAAATGCAATGCATATGGATCGATTCAAAGCTAAAGGGTTCCAACAAGACCCAGGAATCGATTTCTAAGAAACCTTTAGCCCTATAATTAAGGTGACAACAATGAGGATAGTGCTTACTATCCCTACTTTTCTTGGATGGGAAGTCAGACAACTTGATATTGACAATGCCTTTCATAATGGAAGCTACAAGAGACAGTCTACATGACTCAACCTGAAGGTTTTAAGGATCCACCAAGCCTACTCATGTTTGTAAGCTTTTAAAGGCTTTGCATGGACTCAAGCAAGCTCTTAGGGCTTGGTATGATGAGCTAAGATTAACTTTGTTGCAGTGGAAGTTCAAAAATGCTAAGGGAGACAGATCCTTATTCTTCTTTAGAGAAAATAGAAAAGTGTTGATTATACTTATCTATGTAGACGATAGTCTTGTGATAGGCAATGATCCCAAACATCTCAAGTTGTTCATACAAAAGCATCAAAATAGGTTTTCTCTTAAAGACCTTGGGCTGTTGTATTTCTTTTTAGAAGTTGAGGTTCATATATATCAGTCTGGCTTTATTTAAATCAAACAAGGTATACTCTTGATCTCTTGAAAAGATTAAATTTAATGGATTTGGCTCTTGGTTCAACACCTATGGTGATTGGAAGGAATTTATCCATTAATGATGGTAAAGCTCTAGAAATTCCCACTAAATATTGTACAATGATTGATGCTCTATAGTATCTAACTACTACAAGACCATACATTGCCTTTTTTGTGAACAAACTTAGTCAAATTTTGAGCTCACCAACAGAGGTTCACTGAATGGCTGTAAAAAGGGTTCTTAGATACTTGAAAGGCACGATTCATCTCGGGTTACACATTAAAACATATGATTTTCTTCATATCTCAAGTTTTTCAGATGTTGATTGGACAACTACTTCTAATGATCGAAAGTCTATGTAGGGATCTTGTGTTTTCTATAGTGAATCTCTAGTGGCTTGGCCTTTTAAAAAATAGAAAGTTGTGTCTAGTCAAGTACAAAGTCTGAGTATTACTCCTTAGCTAGTGTAGCTATAGAAATAACTCTTCAAAGAAATTGGATTCTATCCTAACAAAAGCCCCATAATATGGTGTGATAATTTAAGTATAGCTGCCTTAGCTTAAAATCTAATGTTTCATGCTTGCACAAAACATATTGAAATAGACATACATTATGTCTAAGATCAAGTTCTAATAAGAGAACATTTTGTGCTATGTCCCATCTGCAAATCAGACCGTAGATTGTTTTACTAAGCCACTTACACCTTTCAAATTTGTTGCCCTAAGGGACAAACTTGGTCTCTTTGAAGTACTCACAAGTTTTGGAGAGAAGTTAGAGCATAATACTTTAAGTTATCTATTGCGTGATACTAGCAGTAATTAGCTATGGATTATATTTATCTTTTAGGTAGTTTTTTATAGCTATAGAATATTTTTGTTAGTTTGTTTACCAACTGTCATATAAATACTGGTCTTACTTTATTTGTATGTATTATTTATTGATCACTGAATTCATTCTTTACTCAACAATTTTAATGCTTAGCTTTCCATTACGAACTAGTTTATGTCTATCTCATAATAGCCCCTTATACTCAATAAAACAAAACTAAAAAATAGGAAAAATCTCAACCAAACAGCTCTACAATACTGTAACGCCCAAAACAACACAATTTCAACAAGCATAACACTTACCTAATTCACCATAACAAACAAACCAAAAAACCACAAATTAAAATCATACACAAAAAATCAAGGTAAAAAAAAAAAAAACCACCAAAAACACGTTTGCACAATTTTTTTCGTCAAATAAAGCCTTCATAAACAGGAAAAAAGAGTACAGTATACAGTAGAAGCATATATAAAACAAAACACAACTACAAACACTGGGATGAAAAAACACAGAAGAAAGAAATCAAAATTAAAACGAAACAAATAAAAATCTGAAAGTAAGGTCCCTCACCTCTATTTTTCCTTTGTTCTTCTCACTTCAACCTTTTAGTCTTTCTTTGTTCTACCTTTCCTTCTTGTTCTGCCGTCTTTGCCTTTCCTTTTTCTCACTCTCACCTCGTTGATTTGTTGTTGGGTTACTCAGATCAGAACTCAAAAGTTCTGACAGCCTCTCACCTATGTCTTTGTTTATGGGAAAGTCTAAAGTCCACTTAGTGTTTGTTCAAATGTTGCTTTGAATTTGATACGCTTTCTATTTTCGTTGTTTTATGCTTGGACACTGGGAAGATCAAAATAAAAAGAAAAACCATGAATGGAAAGTTTGACTTTATCTTTTCTAAAAAAGTAACAGGGGCAAATTGCAATTTTTTTTATTGGAGGCCAAAACTAATTTTCACTTATTACATAATTTTTGTTTAGAAGTTATACTGTTATTTATAGGATAAGGTGGGTTTATAAGGTAAAATTTTTAATATTATCCTTATGTAGATAAAAAAAAGAGATAAAAGGAAAGAATAATGCATAAGGTAAGAAGTGAACACAAAAAATTAAAAATTAATCCATTCCAAACTTTCTAATTATTTTTTGAAACATTAGTGTAATGTTATGTTACTATAATTTATCCTTATAATCAGTTTATTTAGAAAAATACACATTTAGGCCACCTCACTTCATTCTCAATCCCGGGTTACGTTTGCAATTGGCAGCCGAAAACCTCTTTTGTTTTGTGTTTTTTCTTTTGGTTGAAACATGCTGCCAGACCTTGACGAGATTAAGAGTAGATGATTGATCAACATGGGCCAGGCCGTAAACCGGAATGCCAATTGGATCAACATTTTGCGACTATGGGCTTGAGGTGTTGTTACAACTCACCTAAAAGTCCAAATATACTTCCTGATAAAAGCAAAGTTGGACGTGTTCAAATTGAATTCTAGAAGTCTGAAGTTTCAACGCCAGTCTTATTAGGCACTTCTATGTATTATGGTGCGAAAAAGTTGAGAACTTTCGTAAATATCCTAAAATCATTCTGAGTATTTAAGTTTCCAAAAAAAAAAAAAAATCAACTATTTTTATAAAAAATTGAAAAGGGGTGGGCTTGTGTGCCTGTACTCATTTTTTTTTAAAAAAAAATTGTTGAGTGACACATTGGAAGACAACCGTTTGGCTTCCAAATCGTTCTATATATACCCAGTTATCTAATATTGTTGACAGACTTTGGCTCCTTTCCTTCTCCAAAAGCCCTGTCTCTAAAACCCATCTCGTTCTTCGGCGCTCTCTCTCTCTCTGCTCCTTCCATGCTTAATTGCGCTCTGTCTACAACCTTCAACATCGTCAATCACAAACGTAGTTCATACATGTTTTCGCTTTGATCTCAAGGGTTGACATTGCTGTACTTTTGTGCACTACGAAGTTTCCCGATAGTAGAGGTGAGGTTTACTGGGTGTTACTGGCACATTCCAACACAATTCTAGCGTTTTTTTAAATTATATGTTGGGACCGGCCAAACATGTGGTAAAAGATGTCGTCTTGTTTTAATTTGCGATTATGATTTTGATTGGAGTGGGTGGGCGAGGGTTCTATTTTTCGTAGTAATGGTTGTCAGAACGTTTGAAAGCGTTTCGGGATTTGGGGTGTGTCCGAGTTGGCAGTGTTATCTTGATGTTAATTGATTTTGGAAGTGTTTAATTTTGGGCTTGCTCCCACTTTTTAATTACGTAATGAGTAGTTTTCGCACAATATGGAACTAGGGTTCTTTTAGATGGGGCTTGAACTGTTGAACATTCCACTAAAAGCAGATAAAAGGGGGTATTGGGAGGGATTAGAAGAAGAAAATGTAAATTATAGAAAAGCAACTAGTACGATTTTTTGTGGTTACACAAATATTGAGCGCGAATGAATTTGATTGGAGAAAATACTTGTTGTGTGTAGTACTAATATCTAAAATTGATATGTGCTGCTTAAGTGCGCAGGTTCTAGCTCCTACATCTGAATCTCTTTATGGTATCTCTTACGCCATTCATATTACTACTTTATTCAACGTGACCAATCGATACTTCAATTCTATGTGAAATTCATATATACATAGGAATCCTTACGTTAGTGATGGAGCAAATACTTATAAATAGCACAAATAGAACTTAGTAGCAAAATTACCTTGGCAAAATTATTACTGGGATGGGTTCTATGTGGAGATGCAGTGTGTCAAGGTTTATATAAGGATCATTTAGTTGGTAACGGTGTGTGCAGCACTATACAAATGCCCCAAATCAATTTCTGGAACACCTATTATTCAAGTGAAATTCTTAGTGTGATAAGTTTTATGTGGTGTGCAGTCTGTTGACCGATTGAGCTAGATAGTAAAGACCTAAGACTTGAAATTGAAGGGAGTGTATGCTTCCTGTATAAGATACTGCATACAATAGAAGAAGGGTATTGAGCTGTTAAAAGTGTAACACTGATTCTTGAAACTTCAAAAGAATTCACAAAACTTAGTTATTCGAAACCTCATATTGTCTGACCTCTGCTCCAATTAAAATTGTTTCCCTTTTAAGTAGGCTTTTTGTGTGACCAATTGAATAGAAGCCTGCTTGTATGTTTGGGAAGTATTTTTTACTAGACTTTTAAAATGGATCAGATCATATATTTTCACTTTAGGATTGACCAAAAATTTGGAATCTGATGGACCTGACTAGATTGGGCCAGAGGCCCATAGGTGCTATTAGAGAAGGCTTAGGATACCAAGGGGAGTGCACAGGTTATGCATGGGGGTAACTAACTGGACATGTGTCCAAGAGAGAGATTGCTGTCTAATGAACTCTAGGAGGGTATTTAGGAGTTGGAGGTATTGGGTAGAGGTAGGAAAAGGACTGGAAGCTTGAGAGGAGAGAGCCCTGACCTCTCATAAGTCAGGGAACCCATCATTTTTTGTTTTACTCTTTCTGCTTGTTGTAAGCTGAGCTCTTTGACCTTAGTAGCTTCCACATATCAGAAGCTTGCTCCATAAGTAACACAACTATATTTCTGGTTCCATCATTTGGTATCAGAGCGGGTTAAGTGAGGGGAATGGTTGGCACGAGAATGGAGCAAAGGATGGAGAGTTTAGAGAAACATGCTAAGGAAGTTAATATCAAGTTGTGAACGTTGATGGACATCGTTATCGGGATGCAAACACAACTTAATGAGGTGCAATCGACATTGAAGGCAAAAGGAAAAGGGAAGATGTAGTAGGGGAAATGCCTTGACAGTTGCAAATGATGTAGTGCAAAGTTTAGAGGTTTTTGGAAAGGACGTGTCGAAAGATATTTGACCATTAATTTTGTGGTAGAGGAAGAGAAGATGGATGCAGTGGTTGCCTGTTTGGAGGGAACAACACTTGGGTGGTTTCAATGGATGGAAGTGTGAGAGCCAATACACTCTTGGAGTGAGTTTAAACGAGAAGTGATTAGGAGATTCCATAAGAATTAGATAGGCGATGAGTATGAGATTCCATAACACTTAGTAAGCCAAAGAGAAATAGATGCAAAAAGGTGGTAGGTAGTTATTCTAGTCTAAATGGGGTAACTATAAAGACAATTTTCAAAAATTTTTATCATTTTCAAAAGGAGGAAAAGTAACAGTAAATGGGTTTGGTAGTCAAACTAGTGAGAATAGGGCAGGAGAGGAGTTGAAGGGATCAACTATAGGTAGCGCGAGTAATGTTGCTCTTCGTAAGTTTCAAGGGAAATCTAAAAGGTTGACTGAAGTTGAGGTAGTGCGAAGAAGGGAGCAAGGACTATGTTTTAAATGCGAAGAGAAGTATGCACCTAGCCATAAATGTAAGAACAAAACTTTGCAAGTGATGATATTGGCAGATGAGGAAGATAGGGAAGCAAATGAGTTGGTAGTGGAAGAGGAGGTCTTTAAGGCACCCATGGAGTTATCAATGAATTCAATTGTGGGAATGGCTTGTCATAAGATGATGAATTTGATGGGTAAGGTGAAGGGGAATTCGGTGTTGGTTCTCATTGATAGTGGGGCTACCCACAATTACATTTCTTCGAAGTTGGTGGAGTGTTTGGACATGCCTCTGATGGATACCAAGCCTTACACTATCACAGTGGGCAATGGGTATCAGGTGAGGGCAATGGTGTGTGCAAGAAGGTGGAACTAAAGCTCTAGGGAACTTAAGATCACCTAAGACTACTACCCTTTTGATATAGGGGAAGCAGATTTAGTGTTGGATATTGAATGGTTAGAGTCTCTTGGTAAGGCTAGAATAAATTGGTGTTTGTTGAATATGAAGTTTAAGGTAGGGGGAGAATGGAAGATATTGAAAGGGGATCTAGCACTGGCGAAAACATTGGTATCCTTGAGTTCAGTACTGAAGTATACTAAAGGAGGAGTTGAAGGGTTATATTTGGAGTTTGGAGAGGTATCCTTTTAAGAAGCACCAATGGTTATATTTACTAAGAACCACAAGTGCAGAAACTGTTATAGGAGTTTCATGAAGTCTGTGAGCCTCTCAATGGTTACCTCCACACAGCCAGATTGACCATGCTATTACCTTGTAAAGTGGTGCACAAATTCCCAATATCTAGCCATATAGGTATGCTCATTCTCAAAAAAATGAGATTGAAAAGTTTGTTAAAGAGATGCTGATATATGACCTAGTAGAAGCCCAATTTCGAGCCCCGTATTATTAGTAAAGAAGGATGGGGGTTGAAGGTTCTGTGTTGACTATAGGGCCTTTAACAAGGTGACTATACCTGATAAGTTCCCAATTCCTGTCATAGATGAGCTGTTGGACAAGTTAGGGGCACCACAGTTTTCTTTAGTTGGATCTCAATTTTGGATACCACTAAATTAGGACAAAGATAGGTGATGAGGAGAGAACAACATTTAGGACACATGAGGGCCATTATGAGTTTATGTTAATGCGCTTCGGTTTGACGAATGCTCCTTCTACATTCCAATCACTAATGAACGAAATTTTTAAGCTTACCTTAGGAAATTCATTTTGGTGTTCTTCAACGATATATTGGTGTATAGCTTTGATGTGCCCATTCACCTAGAGCAGTCAAGGAAGGCGTTGGAGGTGTTACAGCAACATGACCTTAAAATTAATCAAAAGAAATGTGTTTTTGTGCAGTCCCAGTTAGAATATTTAGGCCACATCATTTTAGCTACCAGAGTATAGGTCGTTTTTTCCAAGATTGAGGGTTGATGCAATGATTAAGTGGTCGGTACCTAAAGCTTTACGTTGGTTCTTGGGGTTAACTGGGTACTATCAGAGGTTTGTGAAGAATTACAGTAAAATTGCAGCTCCACTTATAGCTCTAGCAAAGAAGAATTCATTTGTGTTAGGAGATGAAACACAAAAATTGTTTGAAGAGTTAAAGAAGATTATGACCACATTACTAGTCTTGGCAATGCTCAATTTGCCCTATCCTTTGAAATTGAAATAGATGCGTCTGGCAAATGTGTGGGGGCTGTATTGATGCAAAAGGGACGCTCAATTGCATATTATAGTCAATCTTTGTCCTTTAAAGCTCAGCAAGCCGAGATTTGATGGCATTGGTGTATGCAGTGAAGCATTGGAATCACTACTTGTTAGGACACCAATCCATTATCAAAATTGACCAAAAAGCTTTAAAGTATTTATTGGAACAGAGGGTCTTGCATCCCAATCAACATAAATGGATTTCAAAGCTCATGGGCTATAAATTTGAAGTTACCTACAAACCTAGAAAGGATAATTGGGTGGCAAATGCATTGTCGAGGAAAAGGGAAGATTTGCAACTCAATGCCTATTCTCTATGGCAATATCATGAGATTGAGAGCCTAGATAATGAGGTTCAGTGTGATGAAAGATTGGGGAGTATTTAATAGCAGTTGGTGGTTGGGCAAGATTGTTCTTTAGGCTATAGTTTAAAGAGGGGCTGCCTGATGTTTAATGACAAGTTGGTTATACCCAAAATTTAGCAAGAATCCAGCCACTTATATGAGAATTCCACAATCCTTCTTTGGGTTGATACTTGGGTTACCTTAGAACATACAAGATGTTGGCATATATGGTGTTTTGGGATGGAATAAAGCATGATATTCAGCAATATGTGGCTAAGTGCTCTATGTGCCAACAGAATAAGTACGAGGCAGTGCATCTTGTAGGCTTACTCCAACCATTGCACATTCCACAACAGGTGTGGGAGGATGTGAGCATGGATTTCATAGTGAACTTACCAAAACCTGACAGATTTGATGTGGTTTTGGTAGTGGTGGATTGCCTAGCTAAGTACAATCACTTCATTCCCCTTGGCCATCCATTTACTGCCAGGGGTTAGCTAAAATCTTCATCAAGGAGATGGTGAAACTGCATGGATTTCCAAAATCCATAGTATTGGGTAGAGATAGAGTTTTTATTAGCCACTTTTGGCAAGAGTTGTTCAAGCAAGCTAGCACAACTCTCAAATATAGCTCGGGTATCATTCCTAAACAAATGGGCAGATTGAGGTGTTGAACTGGAGTTTAAAGACTTACATTGTTTTGTACGGGATAAACCCAAGCAATGGGTTCACTAGTTACCATGGGCTGAATATTGGTTCAACACGTCATATAATTGCTCTACAGGGATGACACTGTTCAAGGCTCTATATGGTCAAGACCTACCAACTTTGTTTAGGCTGGAAGATGTCCATATAAATGTGGAAGAGGTCAACATGGCAATTAAGGACAGAAACATTATACTGAATGGGCTTAAAGCCCACCTCGAGCAAGCCCAAGAGTATATGAAGTTGTGTGCAGGCAAGAAGAGTAGGGAGGTGCAGTTTGGCGTTGAGGATCTTATGTACATTAAGATCAGTCCCCATAAACTCAAGTCCTTGTCTAAGAAAGCTAATGAAAAGCTCAGCTTGAGGTCCTATGGACCCTATAAGGTTATTGAGAAGTATGGGAAAGTCGCTTATGGCTTGGAGTTCCCTTCAACCTCACGCATTCATCCGGCATTTCATGTATTTTAGCTAAAACAGTCTTTGCACACCTTAATTCCATCTCAACTGTTACCGTCATTTTTAACTGAAGACTTGGAACTTAACGTGGAACCAGAGAAGGTGGTGAAAGCAAGAAAGTTGGTGGAACCAGAGGCCCATAGGTGCTGTGAGAGAAGGAATAGCAGACCAGGGGGAGTGCACGGGTTATGCAAGTGGGTAACTAACTGGACAGGTGTTCAAGAGAGATTGCTGTCTACCAAACTCTGGAGGGTTTGTAGGTGTCAGAGGGTATTGAGTAGAGGTAGGAAAAGGATCGGAAGCTTGAGAGGAGAGAGCCTTGACCTCTCGAAAGCCAGGGAACCTCTTTGTTTTACTCTTTTTGCTTGCTGTAATCCAAGCTCTCTAAGCCCAGTAGCTTCCACATATTTGAAGCTTGCTTCAGAAATAATACAGTTATTTTCTGGATCTATCAGTATCTAATAATTAATACTCAACATTTTATAGGACCTCAAATTATGGAATAACCATAACAAGAGAGGATAGAGAGAGAGAGAGAGCAATGGCTGCAGTTGCTTGTAAACTCCTTTCTATGCTGAATACATGAAGTCATGAACCACTATACATCAATTAAAAAAAAAAAAGAGGATATTCTCACTCTTATTATATATGTTTTCTCTCTGAATTCCTTGTTTCTAAAACTACTTCAGGTACTGATGATGATCTTCCTCCACTAAATCAAAGTAGAAGTTGGAGAGATTGCAATGTTTTTGGCAATGGAATATCTGCTGTAGATTCTGCCCCACATTCCAGAATAACTGTGACATGGAGGCCCAAATTCATCAACTTGAGCAAGAAGCATACTCTTCTGTCTTGCGTGCTTTTAAAGCTCAGTCTGATGCTCTTACTTGGGTATATTTATTGAGTTCCTTCTATGACTTCTTATATCATCTTCATAGTTTCCTGCTTTAGAGGTCTATTTTATCCATTTTATGTATTCATCAGGAGAAGGAAGGCTTGATAACTGAGCTTAGGAAAGAGTTGAGGGTTTCAGATGATGAACACAGAGAGCTTCTTACAAGGGTTAATGCTGATGAAATTATCCACCGCATACGGTACAGTATTTCTTTCAATAGTTGTGATGATGTTGCCAAACAAATTATGGGGAACTGTTGCTTTTTCCTTAATTCAGTGATTTGTGATGCAACATGCAATCAGGGAGTGGAGACAAACTGGTAGTTACCAACCTGCAACGCGCAGCACATCTCAGCCTGTTCAGGACATTATACCCAGCCCAACTGTTTCTGCTTCTCGTAAGAAACAGAAGACATCCCAATCGGTACCTTCTTCTGTACATTATGTGATGTGAGCTTTAACAGCGCTAGTAGTAGCTCCATGGATTTCAGTGGTTTTTCAGCTGAATTTCAAGGAGCTACTTTAGGACCCAGCCTAATCTTAGCATTGCTATTCAATTCTTTGCTGGAGAAGAAGAAAGACAAGTCATGCATTTGACTTCCATTCTTTCTTAAAGCCATTTTGCTCTGTTTTTGGCACCAGGTTCAGTCATTGCCTGGTTTATCTTCAGTGAAGTCTGTGCAGTATTCTGCTGGTGCTGCTGGAGGTAGGCACTTGACAAGTCGCAGTTCTTTTAATGCCCGTCCATCTAATGCACCTCCTGAAGCAGCTTCTGACTCATTGATTGGGAAGAAAGTGTGGACTAGATGGCCTGAAGACAACCATTTTTATGAGGCTGTCATTACTGATTACAACCCTGCAGAGGTATGTTTAGGTCTTCATATCCTTAATTTTTATATAACGGGGATCTGGGGTTTGATGAACCCAAGGCCTCTTGCTAACTAACTACACCCCTCACCTCTAGACCACATCTAGTGGTTTATATCCTTGATCTTACATATTTCATACCTTCTTACTCAATTTCCATTCTATGTAGGACCGGCATGCATTGGTTTATGACATTAATACACCAAGTGAGACTTGGGAATGGGTTGATCTTAAAGAGGTATTTCTTTTGTTTTGTTGCATAGAGTATAACAGTCGCCATTTAATTTAGGAGCGACTAATTTCAGTGAAACAAGAGTGCAAGATATGCCAGTGTGCTATAATATCAAACCCTGTGGCATGAAAATAGAGAAGTCTGTACGATACTTTCAGATATGAACACAATGAGCCAATGGTTGTACGTGCTTAGTATCAACAAGGCATTTTTAAGAATGATTGGAGTTTACCACTTGAGTCCTTAATAAGGAGCAACTTGGGGAATATATATATATATATATATATATATATATATATATATGGTATGTATGTATGTTCTTTTTCCTGTGGTTCGAAGTTGTTTAGAATCACTTTTTCTTTTCAATAGATTTTAAATTTTAAAGTTATTTTTAGTTTGTACATAAGATTCAACTTATGTTAATTATCATATGAGCAATAGTGGGTGTGATTTTGAGGATTTCTGTATTCATAACATCCATTTAACCCAGTATTGATTATTATCAAGTTGAAGCCATGCTCAAATATTTCTTTCTCATTATGTGTACTTCTGCATGTACATTCAAGACAAGAGTGAGTACTTCCACGATTTGGTAGACTTCTGGGGATTTAGAACAGGGATCTGCTCCCACTTTCTCAACTGTTATGAGTTATGAGTGTAATTAATGAGTAGTCTAATTGGGATATGGTGGACGGTACCTCAGTTGTTATCTTTTTCCTGGCTCCTGACCCTGTTTGAAAAAATGAATTACAATGGGAACACAAATGTGCATGAGTCCCAATTTAAGCGGCCAGTTTTGTCTGCAAGTGAACTTTCATACATTCCGAATATATTTGCTACTTGGTTGCGAAGATAGAAATCAACATTTCTACTATATAAATTACAATGACTGAGCAGATTTGCAATAAAGTGAATTTGTCCCGAAAGGATGATCAATTTTATCTTAAAGATATTTATACTAATTGGTCACAGATATCACCTGAGGATATACGATGGGATGGTGAAGATCCAAGCATACCCCATAGAGGCGGATATAGTGGACAAGGCCCCGGACGTAGGAAATCTTTTAGCCGCAGTGTTGATACAATAGGTACTGGAAGAGGGAGAGGACTTACAAAGGTTCAGTCCCGAAAAGAATCTCACCCACCACAAAATGGTATTGTGAAAAGAGTTTTGGATGAATTTGAGTTGCTGAACACAGATTCACTGGTTGAAGAGGTGTGATGCCATGTCTTAGCAAGTTAATGGAGATTAATAAGTATTAGTTATTTATGGTGCTTTTGTTGCTTTAACAGGTGGAGAGGGTTTTTGCTGTGAGTCACCCAGATCCTTTGGAACTTGAGAAAGCAAAGAAGATGCTGAAAGTATAATCTCTGAGCTTCTTGCAGATCCATCTTTCTGAACATTCATCCTCCAATGTTACTCAGTCTAATTGTTGTTGCCTGTGCAGGAGCATGAACGGGCACTTGTTGACGCTATTGCAAGACTTGCAGATGCATCTGATGGTGAAAGTGGTAATTACTAGATGTCGACAACATATTCTTACTGTATTCGCTTGAATATTCCATCCTTTCTGTTTTATTCTTTCAGGGGTGTGGGGTTTTAAGTACACAAAAATTAGCGTTATGTAAATAGATCTATCATTCATACCAAACAAAATATTCTGTAATTTAATCGTTTGGGTCGAAATTGTGCGAAGAATGTTATATTTATAAAAAGGGTAGAGTTTAAAAGAATAACGGGTGGTTACAGAGGTAAAAGCATCCACACATTATCAGAGTGGCAGGAATAGAGCATGGCTGCATCTCTAATTATGCGTAAGGGTGCCAACAGCAAGAAGCACGTGCGCGAGGGATTAGGCACCATCAGTATATTGTTCACAAATGACAAATAGTTGTAATAACTATTATCTGTGTGCTTTATTTACAGATGGAGAACACCCACTTTTGGACGGGCAATCAATGGAGACGGGATGAGACGGCCGACAGGGGAAGACAAGTGTCTTCGAAGCTAATATTTAAGTTCTCTGGAAGTCATATGGGGTGAAACTGTGGATGAATCCAGAGGCAAGCCGTAGAAGGACTCAACTGTATTAACTGACCAGCAAGATAACAGTCCTACTTGTGCACTTTCTGCCATTCGTCAATCTGTATTCTTAATATGTGCCAATTTTGTGCCTAATGGCGATTAAGAACATGGAGACTCTACATTTATCAGGGACTTATATTTTTCATTCTGTACGTAAGTGTAAAATTAATATTTGATGCAGGTTATTCCAAGAGGTATGTTCCTTTCGAATGTCAACCTTAAATCCTGCAACATAGCATTAAGACAGTTAGATAAGCATCTAGATTAGAGAGAAAGAGAAGCGAATGATGGGTGGCAATTGGTATGGCTGGTAAATCTAAGAACCTTGGCTTTCGTGTTTTCGTGTATGATTGTATTATGAAAGGACTATTCCTCTAACGCCATCTGAACACCGCAGTTTTCGTCAATTTTCAGCTGAGTTACACCTGCAAAGTCCGGGAGAGAATATTAGTGTGGTTTAACGTTCAAAGTGTTTGCCCAATTAAATAGGAATTTGTCTTATATTATCGTTTGATATTTTGCAAGACCAATTTTGTTGTCTAAGTAAAAAATAATTGTTTTTATAAGAATTTGTAAAAATAAAATTGATATTGCAAAATCATGTTAACTTAATGTTAAATATAAATTACGATAAAATAAAATTATATTTGACTAAAATCAATTATAAAAATTAAATTAACTTAGCCTTAATTCAAATATATATTATATATTATGACATGTCCAAAGAAAATGCCCAAAAATTGCAAAATACAAGGCTAATAAACTCTATTATTTAACAGACTGGGGCCGACGGCCACCAAATGTAAATTTGAAAATGACGATGTTGGTAAATCAAATGCGACTAACTCCGACGGCATATTCAAACTGCTAACTTAGCACATCTAGAAAATCAGCAAAATAGCCACTTTCTCCACAAGGGGTTTGGCATATGCAAGTTAGATGCCTATATGTAGCACACCACTATATAAGATTATAACACCAACCTCCGAGATCCCTTGCTGTTATCATCTCATATCAGTAATTTCCCAAAAAAAAATGTGACCATCTGGCTTAAAGCCATACCATTCTTTTTAACTGTCAATTAAACACCTAGTACCCTAGCAATTTCAAAGTAGGATAACTTTTTTTTCTTTCATATCATGTTATATGTAATGTTATATATCCTTGTATCCATAATCTACCTACACAAATAAGGGAATCAAATGTATAAATATAGTAGTGTACCAGATACCTCTTTTAAGAGCTAGAGACCTTCTGTGCCGTCAGAATCCATGATAATGAGGACCACAATGACATCATACTTGAACGCTGTTAACTATGAAGAAAACGAATTCTGATCCGGACATCCTTCACCACTTTCCTTGCTCCCTTCCCCACACAATATATATGACAAGTTGACAACTTTGTTCACCCCAAGAAGTTACACGAGCATATTTCTGCTGAAGAACGAAAAGAAATCTCGTACAAGAATCCCTATTTTCCACTTAAAAGCATTTCCGCATGTTTCATTTATCTTCAAAAAAGAGTTCAAAAGGAGTAAATGTTAGTAATTGATTGCTACTTGGAATTATAGCCCTGATGCCACTGAACTGCGCAGTACCACCAATTCCATTATTCGTGCAAGCAATTATGGAATGGATCTATTGTTTTCACTAAAACTATGACCTGCCAAATCACAATTAATTATGTTGTTGTAGTGATCTTTTCACATGCACCATACGAGGTAAGTAAGAGTTGATCTGATAAGGCATCCTCTAAGCTAGACCTTCTAAGAGCTATAAAAAATAGTAGCTATGGTTATAGTTATATTAAGCATTGAGAAACAAATAGTAATATCTGGATGAACGATTTGAAAAGGCACAAACAAAAGAAAGAGTTAACTTGCTTTATAATCTAATTCAAAGATCCCAACCAATGCCAGGAAAACGTTAATCAGAGTGCTTCGATTTAACACATCGTGATCGCTTCCGCACTGAAGGAGGGGGCGGGAAGTCTATCGTAAGATTAATCTAAATGTGGACATTAAAATTTGCTCTACAGAAGAACCAATTGAAATGGCAACTTATAACGTTACCGATTAAAGATTCCCAGCAGACCGGAATTCGACGTTGATTCCGATGCCTTTGCTCGAAGTTCTTCTTGGAGATGAAGCCATCAGTACTGGGAATCGCCGTGTTACCTACCAATTCCTGAAAGATTGCGTATAAAATAATGGAAAAAAATATGATTCTTTGTTGTCATTTTTTAATTGAAAATACTAGGTTATTTTTTTAAAAAAATTTCTTCCTCTTTTAAATGAAGAACTAAGTATTTAAAGAACTTTCATGAATTTCTTTCTTAAAAAATTATGGCATCGTCTTTGTAATGTGAACTTAATTAAATTTTTCATGCCATATTCGAATTTAAAAAAAACATAAATTCATATATAAAATGAATCAAATTAAATTAGTTTGTCCTTCCACGATTATTTAACGTAATCATCCTACGAAAGAATGAGTGAATTTTGCCCAAAGGACTATGTAAACTTTATTATATTCAAATTACTAAAACATTTTTTTTTAATTTGCTCAATTTTTTTTGTTGATGAAGAATCAAACAAAAGTTAATTAAAATAAAAATTACAAGTAGCAAAACTATAAGGACTAATAAAACTGTTATGAGCTAAAGAAGGTGGGAAAATATCAAATCTGGATTTGCTATAGTTCGTCTAGAGAACTGCATACTATTAGATTACGCATTTTCTTTAATTTCAACCATCAGATTTGTACATTTATTCTTAAATGCATTGAATCCAAATAAGAAAATGTTAAAATGGATACAATCTTGAGTGTTGATGAGGTTGTGGATATTTTACCCGATCATTCTAGTTGCTGTATCAGCTTTGAAATCCACAAGGATTAAATTTAACCATCTTTTGGATGAAAGAAAGATTTGAGCTGAATTGCTATTGTCTGGAATCATTCAGCCAAAGAATGAGACATTTGATGACATCTAGAAAGAAAACTCTTTTATTAAATGAATATTTGTTTTCCATTGACTGGCACTGAACAGGGGATGTGTTAAGCCATATGGACATTGCAATTTTAAATTTAGTATTGGTTCTGCTCTTCTTATAGGTTGCAACTAAGATAGTCCATCTAGTAGTAGATATAATGCATCTCTGGGGGCAACAAAGTTCTTAGTTCTCATATAAAGATTCTTAGTTGATTTTCCTCCATTGAGTATCCTATGGGCAAGATGAAAAGCTTTTTAAGGGTTTGGACTTTCTCTCGCATGAATCACTCTGTTATGAGTATATTAAACAACATACAAGATAATCAAGATAAATTAATTGAGACAATCAGAGTCTGAATGAAGCCTTTTTGAATAATCTAGCTAAGAGCCTCGCAAGGAAATTAGATTTTGATCGTGCAGTTGGTCTGTACGAAGAGATAATGGTGAGGCAAACCACAGGGCTATAAGAAAGGGACAAGTGAAGAAGACATGGTTTAAAATCTTGATTTGTCAACCACCCTTATCTTAGCAAAGGATGTTATAGTCCTGTTTAACAATATAATTACTTGAGTTATTCCCATTCCATTGGAGGATATTTGACTAATTGGAAATGGATAAAGGGATAGCAAGAATCTTCCTTGCTACATCCTCTTGGTAGATATTATGGATCAACATGGCGTTCGAAGTATGAGCTGAATGTAGAGTATAGTTAGAGACCCTAAAAACATTGTTAGGTTGACTTGACTGCATGGCCCACCAAAGTGAGTGAGAGATAAGAATATTTGACATGTTTCCAAGTTGCTGGCAATGATGCTTTGTAATAATTTCATGAGATTTAAAAGCTCTTTTCTATATATAGGAGGGATTATGATTTTTTTAGAAGAATTCCTTAAAAAGTTGAGTGACATTGTTTCTTTCTTATAACATCTGAAAGGAAAGTGTATTGTCCATCACTCTCCATATTTGCATAGCAAAAAATGATAAATTGAAAGGGTGAATAAATTTTATTCCTAATCCACCTAAAGCTTTTGGCTTCCAAAGGTTCTACCACTTGCAATGATGTATACGTGGGGAATTTCAAGAGAATCCCCAAAAAAATTGGATACTTTTGATTCTATTAAATTATAAAACTTTATTGGAAGTTGATAGCAGGATATAGGATATATAAAGCCCACCGTTAAGACAGATTTGATAAGAGTGAGTCTTACTTGTGATAATAGTTTAGATTTCCAAGCAGCTAGCATGTTGTCTATTTTATCACTAATATATTGGAAAATATACATTTTATTTCTATCCCCATCAACCTAGGAACTCAAATATTTACTTAGATTTTTGGCATATTTGACCTTGAATATTTCAGATAAAAGCATCTTGAACTTCTATAGAGTGTTAAGACTGAAACCATTAGAGATTTGGCATAATTGATGATTAGTCCAAATAATTGACAAAAGAAATCCAGGGTATCCTTAATAGTAATACACCTGTCTACAGCCATTTCAAAAAACATAATTATGTCATCTGTGTACATCAGGTGACGGATTGGTTCAGAAGTTTTGCATACTCTAATGTTAGAGCATATGATATATAAAAGGGGAGATAACGAATCCCCTTGTTTGAGCCTGCATTGAGGAACAAAACTATTTAAAGGTGAACCATTTATGAGGACTTGATATGAAATTATACAAACGTATTGTAGTATCCAATTAATCTAGGAACCAGGGAAGTTCATACATTTTAGGATTGCTGCAATAGAATTCCATGATATTTTATCAAAAGCTTTAGAGATATCCAGTTTGAGAGCACCCCATTGCTGAGTTTTCCCTTTTGTGTGATGAAATTTATTCATAATCTCAGCAGTGGTAAGATATTATCTATAATGAAACTACTTTTTACAAACGTACTTTGATTGAGGACTACGATATCATTAAGGATATAGCTCAACTAGTTACAAAGAACTTTTGGAATGATTTTGTACATTACATTGCATAAAGAGATGGGGTGAAAATTTTTAATGGTCTGAGGTTGTTCAGTCTTTGGAATAAGAGTGATAAGTGTTTTGTTTAAACTTTTAAGTATATACCCATTCTGCATAAAAGATTTAACCATGTAGCAGATGTCTTTCTATATGACATCCCAATGTTGATGGAAGAACCTTGTAATAAATCCATCAAGGCCAAGAGCACTATCTCCAGATAGATAAAGAAATAGAAGTTTTAACATCTTTAAAAGTGAATTCGCCTCACAAGATGTCAATATGATGGTTTAACAATGTGGGGATATTAATTTGCCTAAGTTCTTACTTAATCCTTTCAGTATGCATATGATCTTATGAAGAATACATCATTTGGAAGTAATAATATATCAGGTTAGTTAAATTGTCATGTATGTCAACCCAATCGCCCTGATCATCTTTAAACTCAAAGATAAAACTGACTATTTTCCCTTTCAAGGAAAGAATATGAAAATATATTATATTTTGATCTCCAAGAATAAGCCAAGTTTATCATGCTTATTGGGCTCAAAGGATTTCTTCACAATCATAAATAAATTCTAACAAATGCCTGATATTTTTTTCCATATAAATAGCATGCAAATATGAGAAATTTCCTACAGCTAAGATTCCAGAGATTTTATTTTATGTGGAATACTACCAACATAATTTATATTCCAAAGCACCAAAGATGTAAGAGTGGATTGCAATTTTTTTAGAACGATGAAACTTGGTGAACCACTAAAAGTTTAGGACCATGCTTCATAGACAATATCCTTAAATTGAGGGAATTTCAGCAAAAAAATATGAAATTTCCTCATTTTCTTTCGAGTACTGAAATGTCTAGCAAAACTAAGAAAATAGGAGAATGATTAAATGTTACAATTAGAAGAATGTTAAAATTAGTGTTGGAAAGTTGTAAAGCTAATCAGAATTACAAATTGCTTTATCAATCCACTCCTAAACTAAGCCAGAATTTTTCCTGTTATTTGTCTAGGAATACCATTGACCCCTTAAAGGCAAATCAATTAACGAAGACCCATTATTAAATTGTTGTGCCCCAGGCAATGTAGAGGAGCTACTAAGTTTATCTTTAGCAGGGTGAACTTGATTAAAATCACCTATTAATAACCAAGGATTGATGGTTGTAAAAGCTATTTAGCTATCCAATCCTATCATTGTTATGTATCTACGAGTTTTGGAAAACCATAAATAAAATATAAGTAAAATTGTTTACTTTTTAAGTCTATGACTTTTAAATGAATCCAATTAGGAGAATTATCAATCACTGTACAAGTAAAGGAACTATTCTAAGAAAGTAAAGTCCCACTAATTTTTCCAATCAAATCAATACTAGTCACATGCAAATAACAAAATGAGGCAATTTTATTCATAATTTTTTGTGCAGGTAGCTTAGTTTCACATAAAAACAAAAAGTCTGGTCTATGTGTACGAATTAAGCTTTTAAGTCTCTAAAGTGTTGTGGCTTACCCCATACCATGACAGAATTTGCATCAATATCTTCAAGGTTGACTTCAACAATAGACTCAAGCTTGGGTGGTGTAGATATAAATTTCTTCCTGTGATATGTCCAAATATTATGTCTTCTTTTATGTTTTTGAACAGGTAGGACCAGAGATATTCAATTATATAGATTTGATTAAAGAAAGGAATGTTTGATACATTAAATAGCTCACTTCAATTACCAAGTTAGGAACTGCTTTGTGCTCATGGAAGAAAATCTCTTTGTCGTGCCCATTATACTTATCTAGCTAATAAGGGAAATTTGCTCATTCGATTGCCAACGCCAGGTATTGCTATGTCTTATGGAAGAAAATATGTTTGTCAAACCCATTACGCTTGTCCAACCCTATAATGGAAAGAATGTAAATTTTTTAAAACTGAGAATGAAAGACTAGAAAGGTATTGACAGCCCAACTTCTGTAAAGCTCCAAAGACAAGAAATTATTTATGGAGGCCTAAACCAAGTAGTCCACATTAGATGGAACATAAATGAGATAAGGAGGATCCGAGCAAAAAATGTTATACTTTAGCTATTTGCAGAGCCATGGATTCCAAGAGAGATTTTTTTGCATAAAAAGCTTAGCCATTTGACTTACATTTTCAAACAGCTCTTCATTCATAATGCTAACAAATTCCAACCAAGAGCAAATAGATAGTGCAGCAAATGAGAGCTCAAATAGATCTTCAAAACCATGAGGTGTGCATATTTTGAAATTAGTGGAATCATCTGGTAGAAACAAGAGGTCTTCTTTAAAGAGAAAGCTAGCATACTTTGTAAAAGGGTTTTGGTGATCCACATTAATTTGAGAACTATAAATAATAGATAATAAGGATACTGCTAGAAATTCATCAGAATTTATATCAGAAGATTTAGAACTAAATTTCATTCCATTGTTAAGAGTGTTAGTATAATTGCAACCAAGGTGCAATACCACACGTAAGTATACATGGTCAACTAGTAATATAATGATGAAGTGAGTGTCAATCCCTCAGAGACTTGATTTTAATGTTCACTAGCAAGCCTATTCTTAAGCTATGTGATTAAAAATTGGTTGAGAAAATGTAAATACAAATTCAACTGTTGATTGATACAGAATTTAACAACAACCTAGGATTTTGATCCCTCACCACATGCAGATTTGCTTTCTATTGTGATTATTACTTTATTTCACCTGATGAATAGATTGCTAACCTAAAATTCTTACCTTCTTATATGAATGCTTCTTTTGAATTTATACAAGTTGAGTTCTTTTCCCTTAATTCCTTATATGTCTATGGAAACTAGCTAGGATAAGATCTTTATAAATTCATGACCTACCTGTGGTTATCACAAACAATCAAGTAATGTTGTCTTGACTGTGAATTTTATTTACGCAAACAATGATTAAATGTATCTAGTTCAGAGATTTAAATAACCTTGTTCGGTTAACCTAAATTCTATCTTTTTGGCCTAAGGTTATCAGGCTTAGGAAAATAACAACTGTAGGATGAATACAAGCAATCATTCATTTAATTAAAACTGTAGCAACATTCAATAAAAAAGCATCTCTAACATGGTCTCAATTAAAATCCTAGGAATAAGCTAATTTACCTCTCATAAGCATTAGTACAGATTCAATTGTCAAAGAAAAGCATAAAGAATACATGAAGCAGAAAGAGAGGTAAGAATTTAGAAGGGGAATAACTTTATAAAGAGCCCTCACCTTGAAGCAAGCTTTCTCCTCAGCAATTCTCAAATCAGAATTCTTCTCAAGTGTTTCCCACTTTTCTCAGGCTTAGTGCGTCAGCTAATTGCCCTTAAGACCCTATATATAGGCCTCAGAAACCCTAGAAGTGGAGTATGCTAGGTCTTTAGCTTTGGCACTCAGGCACCAAGATATTGGCATTTGGGCATCATAATCTAGGCACGAGTGGCACTTGGGCATTAATTTTTCTAGCCTTCCCTATCTTCTTGCAGTAATTAGCACTTGGGCGTTAGTACTCTAGTGCCTGGGCACCATTTTTCAAGAATTACCTCTCAGATGCTGGATTTGTGGCGCCTAGGCACTCTTTCTAGAATTGACGCTCAGGTGTTGGCTTTGTGGTGCCTAGACACTGACTTTCTATTTTTGGCACCTGGATGCCCTTTTTCTGGTGCTTGGGCGCTAGTCTTTGAATTTTGGTAATTGTGCTCCCTTTCTAGCCTTTTTTCCTGAAAGAAAACACTTAATTCTTTTTCTTAATATATGTTAGTGGAAAATTTTCTTGTTGTCTATGAAATCTGTGCGATTTTTATCTAGAATTGTGATGTTTGTTTAATTAATGTTTATTAAGTTAACTTTCCTTAGGGAGTTATCAAAGAAACAAAGACAATTTTTCATTGTTAGGCACGATGAGGTTTTCAAGGATTGGGCAATTTGGAAGTATATGCTCCATGAAGTTAATCCTTATATTAAAAAAAAAAAAAAAAAAAAAAGCTATAACATTGCTAGCTTCTAAGAAATTTCTTACAAATTCTTGTTCATTATTCAAGTTTTGTAAAGGAATAAAATCATTCATATTAATTATATTAGGACATTAAGCTGAATCGACCGTTGAACCTCATCTAACTCTATATGATCATAACCTACAATGTTATGAAGTTCTTTTGTATTATTAAAACAAAAAACATTCTCATTAAGGCATTGTTTAGTATTGGGAGCAAGAAAAACATCAAAATATTAATTACTTAATTCCATTGGTTTGTTCTACATCATTTTTAATATTCAGAGAGTCATTCATGGTTTCATCCACTAGCAAAAAAGGAAAATCATTCGAGAAACTATCATCATTTGACTATTTAGGTAATTGGAAGAGAATAAGTCTAAATGAACGCTAATTAAATTCCTTCATTGCTCTGGATTGCCATTGGGTAGTTTTTTATGAACATGGTAATAATCTCTTTAAGAGTGTCAATCCATCTTACTTTGGTAATGTCATGAAACAATCTTTTAGTTTTGATAGCCACAATATCCTCATAAACTAGAGGAAATTTGTAATCTTTGACAAAATTGAGATCAAATTTTCTTTAAACCCTGTCCTTTAGATGATTTAAGCCACAATAACTTATTAGAAAGTCCATGAGCATCCCAAGCAATATGGTTGATACTTTTATACTTGTTACATATTCTGAATATTCTCTCAAATATGCACTCTACCTAAACAAAATAACCATTATCAAGATGAAGTAAAGCTTCTGTGAGTAAAGGAAGATTAGGATTTAGGGAAACCAGAACTTTAATGAATTCAATATTTCGTGTTTGCTGTGAGGAGACATCCACATTTGTAGTATAACCCACCACATTACCAAGAGCATATACAAACTCAACAATCATTATTTTATCCAAAGGAAGCCCCTGAAATTGAACTTAAACGTCTATTTATTTAATATAAAGATCATGCTATAGTAAGTTTGACCTTCATTGATCTAAAACAAGTAAAGAATTTAGGATGGACCAAGGGTCATTTCAAGCAAAAACTTTTGGTCATAATGATTTTCAAAATCAATAACGTAGTAATGCCTATCTCGTCCTATAACCCTAAAAATTCCCTTTAAGATACCAAGCTCCATGTAATGCTATTTCCATTTTATGCAATGGTATAATTCTCTCATCAATTAGACCACCATTAAACATGTATGCTAGTAGGTTCGAGAGTTTCTTATAGCATTAGAGTCGTATCCAAAGTGGGGGCATATCTAGAAAGAGAGAAATCGAAGCCATTTTGTGTTTCAATATCTGAGGGAGACAAATTTCCACTTCTAACATAACTACTATCTAACCAATTAATGCCACGAGTAAGGGTTTGTTGGCTAGCCATAAAAGAATAGAACTAAGATATAGCAGAGCAAATACCATATAAAATAATGCAAAAGCAGAAACCATAACCAAAAAGAAAGAGAATACCACTAGCAAAACAGGTTATGAGAACTAATTCACCATATTTGAAGAGTAAATGTTGTAACAAAGGCATCAAAAGTTACATGCAAGAAGACAAGTAAGCACAACACGAGCAAGAGAAAGTAAAATATAAAGAAAAGAAGTCATGTAGTAAATGACAAAAGAGTAATTAAGGAGAAAAGCTACTTGGCAATGGCATAAACTCCTAGAAAGCAAGTGACCAAAGTCTTCCATTTTAGAGAAAATTCTCCCATTGTGGGGTCCCCCTAAATTAAATATCAAATTCATTTAATTAGTTTAGTGTACTTGTATATAATTTATACTCGGCACCCCATTAAGAATAGACCTGATTATTCAGACTTTTATCCATATTTTTCAAGTCAAGTCTATTGGGTCAATCAGGCTTTTTAAAATCATGATCAAGTGATTTTGTTACTTAAGATTTAAGATAAATGACATAGTTAATTGTTATTATTACTTTTAAGATTATATATGAGGAAGTTATAAATATAAATTAATTGTTATATTGACATAAATTCTTTAAAAATGTCATGTTACACTAAGTTTTTCCTTTAAATAATAATTTTTTTCTTATTAAAAAAAATATTAATTTGAGTTTTTTAGGCTCAAGCTGAGCTTTTAAAAAGTCCAACCCAAGCCAATTTTACAAATAAGGTTTTTTTAATTGAATTTTTTTTTGTTTAGGTTTTATTTTTTAGGACCAGACTTATTGACTAAGCAAACTTTTTAAGTTATAGTTAGGCCTAATTAAGAATAGGAACAAGGATGTTTATTCTCTTCCCTTTTATTTCATGTGTCTTTATCTCATAAAAGTGTTGGACTTCTAAGCTGTATAGGATGTAGGCTTCATACTATATGAGCCACTGTTTTTCACTTTTACTTTTGCTTTTTTTGTTGCTTTTTTGTTTAAGCCAAAAGTGAATATACTGTTCTAAACTCATGTACTTCTCTTAGGCTTTGTTGTTTTATCCTTCGTGATGTCTTTTTCTAAATAAATTATGTTTTGAGAGAATTAGCCCAAAAAGATTATAAAATATGTTTTTGGGATAAAGAATTTTAGGCTTAAAGAAGAGCATATTGGACCAAATGAGTTAAACTTTATTTCTGACAAATATTTGGGTCATTTATATTATTCAAATGGGTTTGTTACCATCAAACAATTATTGGGCCTTGTGAAACCATTAAACCTTATCCATTTTTTTAATCATAACAAAATCATTTGATTTTTTAGAAGAAAGCTCCCTCTAAGTCTTACTCCCCCTTAAAATATGCCCAAAGAAAACTTTGAACAATTCAAGACTAGCTTTGAAAGATTTTAGCATCGACAAACATAATATAGGAACCTTAAAATTTTAGAACTAAAAAATACTTTTAAGGGCCTTGAAATTTCTATGTTGACACTTCAAGCCTGAGAAGGCCTTTTACAAACCCGAATAGTCCAAGGGCTTAAGTTGAAGGCTCACAAATAACAGGTAGAGGAGTTGTAATGTTAATACCAAGAAGTTTAGGTACTGGAACTATAACCTCAAGCATTGAAAGGTCAGGCACAACGGAATCAAGAATAAGTGCCGGAATGGAAGCTTTAGGGCTTGGAATATCAATTGTAGTTTGATCAAGACTAGGTACTTGAAGTTCCAAGTCGGGTACTAAAGTGTGATGTTCAGGAGAGCTATCATCTTCCAGTGCCTAAATGCTAGCTTTAACCTAGACTCCTTTCTCGAATTTGAACTTCATGGAAGCAAAAATGGCAGCATTTTATATTGCTGTTACTTTTCTAAAAGGCATGTATGAAATATCAACCTTCTTATATGAGAAAAAAGGGAAAGATGATTAGATTTGGAGTGTAGTGGGACAACATGTTGGGAAATGAAAGGTTTTCAAAAGATATAGAGGTTTTCAAAACTAACTGTTACATTAAATGTGGCTCTTGGAAAGAAATTTTGACTTTGTTGATAAACCATTACCAACACATATCTAATTGACCTTTTCTTTCTGACATAATTACCTCAAAGCTTAATTAATTGACTTTTGATTTTAGTCATTGAATCATTTACTCAATAAATAGAATTTAAACTCTCATATTTAAGTGCCAAAGTTTTAATCATAATGGCCGAACAATTAATCACGTAAGAAGTGAACATGCAATTTTTAGGTGCCTAAATATAATGTATAAGCAATTGAAGCAATGATATTATAGAAAACAAATTTAATTGCCTGAAGTCATACTTCAAGTACTTAGTATAATAACATAATCAAATATTATTCAGGTGCTTAAAAAAAAGAACTCAAGTACCTAAGATCTTAATCATTTAAAAAGATTTGAGGTTTTTTTTATCATACCAATTTCCTTTTTGAGTGTGATATACCTATCTTCATGAAAAGGTTTTGTGAATACATATGTAACTTAATTCTCAGTTATGATGTAGGAAATTTCAACATCTCCATGTTGTATATGATCTTTTATGAATATTGTACTGGATTTTTACTTAAGCAAATCACATTAGTGTTGTCACAATATATTGAAATTTTATTACAGTATAAGGAATATTCTTCTAGTTGCTACTTCATCCATAGAAGTTGAGTGCAACAACTCCTACTGTCATGTATTCAGCTTTTGTAGTTAACTAATTAACAAATCCTTGCTCCTTACTAATCCATAAAATTAAAGCTTTCCCTTGAAATCGATAGGTGGCTTTGGAACTTTTGTTATCAAGTTTGTTGTCACAACCTAAATTAATTAGCCATGACTGACACATAAGCTAAATCAGCTTAGCCCAGCCAGCCTAAAATAACTTTTTTTTTTACATTTTCTAAAAAGAATATTGATGATACACATTAGACACACTTTGAAATATAATTCAACAATTTCACAACGATATTAAATTGATAAAATTAATAATGTCTCATAATATATATTTGGTATAATAAGGAAACAGTTCACACATGGCTTATAATACTTCACAAAATCCCAAACAAACTGACATCTAATAGCCACCTCCTTGGAGTTAGATGTACACTATGATTAACACAGAAAAACAAACTAAAAAGCCTGAATAATTAGAAAATTTCCAGAGCTATTCACTAGCACTTAGTGATATGAAAAATATTATAGAGAGAGAGGAGTAAGTCTACAACTGACTTAATGAGTGAATAAATAACAAAGCAATGAAAAGGGAAAACAATAGAGACCTTAGAATTTTTAAATAACAACAAGTTTTGATAAAATAAGAATATTATTTCTAAACCTTAAATTTTATATGAAGCAAGTATCAAGGAAAGAACCAAGGTCATCATACACATATTCCTTTACCAGTTATGTTTCAATTATTCATATAGTATCCCTTTACCGGATACGTCTTAATATCGTATATCTGTATCTCTTCATTAGATACGTCTCAATAATTCATACTTATATTCCTCTATTGTATACGTCTTAATAATTCATTTCAACATGGTGCACCAAAGTCATTACCCCTGCTTACAGCTACAGAGTTACTACATGAAGTCTCATCCATCCTTTAAATTATAAAATCCATTAAATAGAATAAATAGGATATATAAATAAATAATTTTATTTAAACATATTTACTATCATAAAGTAATTTAAATAAAAATAATCTTGAAGATAAATAAAATAAAGAGTGATTAAAAATGAAGTGACAATAATATAAAGGATTAAAATGGAACTTGCATTCTAATCACTTGAGAATTTATAGATCATTTATATCTATCCCTCTATTATTATATATGGAAATTATAAGTCCTATATATAATGTTTATAGTAATAATTATTATTATAATACTCTTAATTGTTTGGAACTTAAAATTTACTATATATTTAGTTTCCACTTTTCTAAGTCTAGATTAATCCAAAAGCCTTTAGCATGATTCATATTCTAAAATGTTCCTGGCAGGTAAAATATAGCAACCCTACTTTCCAGTGACCATTTAGGCAATATAATCCTATCATAGATCTCAAGAATTATGAGATGAATTTCTTTGTGAAGGAACTCATAGGATTAAAATTAGTCATTTAGGCGATACAACCTGCCATAGTCTTTCTTGTACAAAATCTATAAGCCTCTATAAAGGTACTATTAAATTTCATTTTTAGTATTTTAATTCTACTCAATCTATTAAATGAGATTCTACCATCATTATGTGCATATTATAATATAAGTTTGTTGTATAAAATAGATCAATACTTTTAAAAGACTAGTTTAGAATATATATATATATATATATATATAATCTATATAAAAATAAAAAAATTATAAGTTGGACAAGAAAGTAAAGACATTCAGTAAAGAGAAAAGTGCTAATTTACTAATTATACACTCACTAAGAGAGATCAATAACAAAGATCCCCTATTCCTATAGCACAGTCCGTATTAAAGAGGTCTCCACAAAGCTACTTCTAGTACAAATATGAACGCTCCTTCTATGACCTCCCTTTCCAGTTTGAATGAGAAATTAAGAAATGTATATGCTATTTATAAAAATTTTCAAATTACTATGAAAGTTATTATTTGGCACTGTACAAACGGTAACCACATGTTTTTCACCAAAATTTGCATAGTAACCATGCGGTTTGCCGACATTTATTGTGCAAGTTACTATGCAATGGCTAAAATTATATCTTTTTATCTTAGAAAATATTTTTATTTTCATTTTAGTCCCTAAAAAGTTAAAATTATAATTTATATCCTAAATATTATTTTCTCCTTTCATTTTAGTAAAATTTTATTTTATTTTTCTAATGTTATTCTAAAAATTTATATGTTTTTGGGTTATTACATTCTCTCCCTACAGTCTCTGAATATTAAAGAGGCTACTTATCGCTAGAAACAAAGAGATAAAAGTACTTGTGTCGCATGACTTCTTCAGCTTCCCATGTTAGTTCTTTACCTATATAATTCTATCATATTACTTTGACGCTATGTCTTTATTCCTCAATCTCTTGACTTGTCTTTTAGTTATGGCGATAGGTTGCTCTACGTAGGAGAGTTGCTCTTCTAATTGTATTGATTGCAATTGAAGGACATGAGAAGGATCAGGTAAATATTTTTATAGCATAGATACATGGAAGACAAGATGTATATTTGCAAAATTTGGTGGAAGAGCTTGACAATACGCTACAATGCCCACCCTCTTTAGTATCTCAAATGGCCAAATGTATCTAAGATTTAACTTTCCCTTCCTTCCAAACTACAAAACACCTTTCATGGGCGATATTTGCAAGAACACAAGGTCTCTAACTGCAAATTCTAAGTCACGTTCCTATTATCAACATATGCTTTTTGCCCTGCCAATAACCTTTCACAAATCAATTTCACTTTGGCCACCAATATTTAAATTAAATCTAGGCCTAAGAGTTTAGACTCACCTACTTCAAACCAACCAATTAGCAACCTACAACATATGTCATATAGTGCCTCAAAAAGTGTCATCCTTATATTAGATTGATAGTTATTATTATAGGCAAACTCCATCAAAGGCAAGTATTTATCTGAACTACCACTAAGATCTAAAACACTTGCACAAAGCATATCTTCCAATATTTGAATTACATGCTCTGATTGTCGATCAATTTAAGGATAAAAGGCAGTGCTTAGATCTAAGCAAGTCCCTAAGGCTTCTTGGAAAGACTTTTAAAATTTGGCTATAAATTATGGCCCATGGTCGAAAATAATAGACACTGGCACACCATGAAAGGAGATAATCTCATCTAAGTAGAGCTTAGCATATTGGGCAACACTACAGGTAAAAAGTGTGCAATCTTATTTAATAGATCAACAATTACCCATATTGAATCATAACCTTTAAAGGTCTTAGGCAAGCCGGTAACAAAATCTATTGTGATCATTTCCCACTTCCATTCCAGAATCTTAATTTACTGAAACAAACTTGCAAGTTTCTAGTGTTCAACCTTCACTTGTTAACACATTAGGCATCTAGAAATAAACTTTGCTACATCCTTTTTCATCCCTTTCCACCAATAGAACTCCTTCAAATCATAGTACATTTTAATGGAACCTGGATAGAAAGTGTATACAAAGTGATAAGCTTCCTTTAACACCTTCATATGTAAATCTTCCATATTTGGTACACATCACCTATGACCACATCTTAGAACACCTTCATCATCTAAAGAAAACCCTTGTACCTTCCTTTCATTGACTTCTTCCATAATCCTCTTTAACTAAATATCTTGATCTTGTACTGCCTTAATTCTATCCACCAAGGTAGAACGAAACTGTAAATGGGCTAGCATTAAGCTAAGCACTAATATTCAAATTGTACTCCAATTTTAATAATCTTTTAGAATTATTTCTTAATTAGTCTATTGTTTCTAGCTATATGAGCCAAGCTACTTATAGACTTCCTACTCAAAGTGTCAGTAACTACGTTAGCCTTACCTGGGTGATATAAAATATTATAATCATAGTCCTTCAAGAATTCCACACATCTCCTTTGTCTTAAGTTCATGTCCCTCTGTTAAAATATATACTTAAGACTCTTGTGATCAGTGTAAATTTCACAACTTTCACCATACAGGTAGTAGCTCCATATCTTTAAGGCAAATATAACCACGACTATCTCTAAATCATGAGTTAGATAATTCTATTCTTGCTTTTTAAGTTGCCTAAATGCATAGGCTATTACCCTTCCATGTTATATTAATACACAACCTAATCCCACTCTTAAGGCATCACAGTAAACTGTATACTTACCACTCCCAATCGGAAGATCTAAACTAGGGCTGGAGTTAAGTGTTCCTTCAATTTTTTAAAACTTTTCTCATAAGCTTTTATCCATTGAAACTCCATACCTTTTCTAGTTAAACTAGTTAAAAGAGCAAGAAGCTTAGAAAGTCCTTCACAAATTTACGGTAATAACTAGCTAACCTGAGAAAGCTACATATCTCGATCACTGTGGTAAGTCTGGGCTAATTCAAAATCGCCTTTACTTTCTTTGAATCTTCATTAATCCCATCCTTAGACACAGTGTGCCTTAAGAAAGCCACATTATTTAACTAAAACTTGCATTAGAGAACTTGGCATATAACCAGTTTTCTCCAAAAGGTTTATAAAGTCATTCTCAAGTGTTACTCATGTTCCTCCTTGCTTTTTAAGTACAAAAGGATATCGTCAATGAAAATAATTACAAAATAATCTAAGTATGACTTAAGGACTAGATTCATTAAGTTTATGAAAGCTGTCAGAACATTTGTAGGACCAAATAACATAACCAATAATTCATAGTGCCTATAACAAGTCTTAAAAGTTGTCTTTAGAATGTCTTCCCTTCTAATCTTCAACTGATGATATCCTGATCGCAAGTCAATTTTAGATAAACATTGGGCCTCTTGAAGTTGATCAAACAAGTCATCTATTGGTGGCAATGGATATTTGTTTTTCACTATCACCTTGTTCAATTGCCTATTATCAATACATAACCTCATTGAACCATCTTTCTTCTTCACAAATAATATTAAAGAACCCCACGGTGAAGAATTAAGGCGTATGAATCCCTTGTCAAGAAGATCCTACAATTGCTCTTTTAATTCCTTAAGCTCTACAAGGGCCATATAGTGTGGGGGTATAGACACAGTCTAAGTAACAAGAATTAAGTCAATGCAAAACTTGATTTCCCTATTTGGAGGAAAACCTAGCAACTCTTTTGGAAAAATATCGAGGTACTCATACACTATTTGTATATGTTTTAAGGTTTCTATTAATCCCAGTGTATCTCTAACCATCACCAAGTATGCCTTAAATCCCTTTCTTAATAACTTGCCAGTACTAATAGCTGAAAATATATTATTAAGTGCTAAGCTTTGATCTCCTTAAAAGGTAAAGTTTTCCCCCCTAGCAGCTCAAATTTCACCACTTTGTTGTGACATTCAAGCGTGGCATGGCATGAAGAAAGTCAATCCATGCCTAAAATCACATCAAAGTCCATCATATCAAGGATTATCTGATTAACTAGTAACTGATTTCTTTTCACTTAAAATTCACATTCCCTATACACACGATCAACGATAACTGAATCTCCAACAGGTGTAAATACAACAAATGGTGTATTTAAGATTGTTACATCCACAGCAAATCGCAATGCAAAAAATTGGGACAAAAAGGAATGTGTAACCCTAGGGTCAAATAAAACATATGCATCATAAGAACAAACTAGAAGTATACCTCTAACTATAGCACTAGATGTTTAAGCATCTTGACAGGTTATAGCAAAAACACAGGCTTGTCCTTTCCCCGCATGTCCTTGATTCCTACCCCCTGAACCTTTACCTCTAGTTTGAGATCCACAACCTTTAAGTCCTCTAATTTACCTCAAGGGTAGTGCTAGTACTAGAAATGATAGTAGTGCAGTAGGGGCAGATGCTTGACTAAAGAATGGCAATACAGATAGCATAGGACAATCCTTCTTAAAGTGGCCTTGTTGACCACACTGGTAACATACCCTCCCAGTTATAAAATATATACCAATATGCATCTTTCTATAAGTGGGGCAAGGAGGATAGGACCCAAATGGTCGCCCTATACCACTACTTTGCACAATGTTAGAAGAATGACCATTGTAGTCTCCCCGTTGGTGAGGATTCTTTTGATAGTCTTGATGACTCACTATGATCTCTTTACTACTATAGTTAGTACCACGACCTAATTGGCCACTTTGATTATCTCCAATATGTTATAGTTTACAGTGCTCCTGCATATTTCTGCTACCTCTGAATTTAGCTTCAAAGAGTTTTGCACCATCAACCACATCTTTATAGGAACCATATCATAGTTTGTTCACTCATATATATAAATAATTTAAAAGCCCATAAACTTTGCACGCATGTCTTCAGTTTTCACTAAGTGTGGAGCATACTGCTACAATTAAGTAAATATCACTTCATATTCCCCGATAAGTTAGTCTTTTCTTTATCTTAAGACTTCAAATTCTCTAGCCTATGAGTCTCTTACTAATTAAGGGAAGAATTTCCTAAAAAATAATTGTGCAAATTTCTCCCATTTTAAATGAGGTGAATCATAAGGTCTTCCCTGTGTTATGGTTTCAAACCAAGCTTGGGCTACTCCTAATAGTAAGAATTCTATTAACTTTACTGATCTGGTTAAGGAACACCTAAGTGCCTTGTAAAACCAGCCTACCTCATATGGAAAGTTTTGTAGGTCCTTCATTGCTTTTGCACTTGTAAAAGAAGGAGGCTTGAGTTTCATAAAATTAAATAACTAAATCTAAATGCCCCTTCCTTGTGGATTTTTCAATCTTCAAACTTGTCTAGCCTCTTGTTGAGGCTCTAGGTTTACATGATGTCCTTTAACCTACTATTTTTGCTACATCATCATGCCTATAATCTCTCTCATTGTATGCTGCATATCAAGCATCCCAGTAACTACATTAGCTACTGTCACATTCTTTTGTCTATTTTCAGGCAATTCATCTTTAGCCACTCTAACAGCCTCATTTCTTTAACCTCGTTCTAGGCTTCTGCTACGTTCATAGCCTTTACCACCCCTATGCCCTTGGCTTTTGAAAGCTGAAACGGCATTACAAGGCAAGGAGAAAGCCTCATCAGAAACAAATCTCCTAGGAGTCGTCCTTTTCCTTGGTGGCATCCTTTACCTGAGATAAGTAATTTAGATTTAAATGGTTATTCTAACAAGTTCTATAGCTACTTAAATATGGATGACACATGTCCTATGATTAAAGACTTTATAATATGGATTTGGTAACAACAATGTCCTGTATGTAAAGTATGCTAACTAATTTACACAATTACATATAAGATTCAATTACTTCCCAACCTTATGGCTACTTGGACTTAAACAAATCTAAATAGACCTGGCTCTGATACTAACTTTGACACGACCCAAATTCATTGGCCATGACCAATGCATAGGCCAAATCAACTGAGCTAAACCAACCTTAAATAACTTTCTTTTTTTTTTACATTATAAAAAAAATGATGATATACATTAGACACACTTTGAAATATAATTCAACAATTTTACAGTGATATTAAACTGATAAACTTAGTAATGTCTCACAATATATATTTAGTATAATAAGGAAATAACTCATACAAGGCTTACAATACTTCACAAAATCCCAAACAAATAGACATCTAGTAGTCACACACCTTGGAGTCAAGCATACACTGTGATTAACACAAAATAACATATCAAAAAGCTTGAACAATAAGAAAATTCCCAGAGCTACACCACTAGCACTTAGTGATCTAAATAATATTAAATACAGAAATGTAAATTTACCACTGACTTAGTAAGTGAATAAATAACAAAGCAATGAAAAGGGAAAACAATAAAGACCACAGAATTTTTAAATAACAACAAGTTTTGATAAAATAAGAATATTATTTCTAAACCTTAAATTTTATATGAAGCAAGTATCAAGGAAAAAACTAAGGTCATCATACTTATATTCCTTTATTAGTTATGTTTCAATTAGTCTTATTGTATCTCTTTACCAAATACGTCTCAATATCTTATATCTGTATCCCTTTATAGGATACATCTCAATAATTCATACTCGTATCTCTTTACCGGATACATCTTAATATCTCATATATGTATCCCTATACTTCATACATCTTAATAATTCATATTTGTATCCATTTATCGTATATATCTTAATAATTCATTTCAACATGATGCACCAAGGTCGTTAGTCGTTACCCTCGCTAACGGCTACAAGGTTCTTACATGAATTCTCATTCATCCTTTAAATTATAAAATTCATTGAATAGTGTAAATAGGATATATAAATAAATAATTTTATTTAAACATATTTACTACCATAAAGTAATTTAAATAAAAATAATCTTGAAGATAAAATAAAATAAATAGTGATTAAGAATGAAGTAACAATAATATAAAGGATTAAAATGAAACTTGTATTCAAATCACTTAAGAACTTGCAGATCATTTATATCTATTCCTCTGTTATTAGATATGGAAATTATAAATCCTATATATAATAATAATAATAATAATAATAATAATAATAATAATATTATTATTATTATTATTATTATTATTATTATTATTATTATTATTATTATTATTATTATTATTATTATACTCATATAGTTTAGAATTCCCTTTATGTCTTAAAATTTACTATATATTTAGTTTCCACTTTTCTAAGTCCAGATTGATCCAAAAGCCTTTAGCATGGTTTATATTCTAAAATGTTCCTAGCAGGTAAAATATAGCAACCCTACTTCCAGTAACCATTTAAGCAATATAATCCTACCTTAGATATCAAGAGTTATGGGATGAATTGCTTTGTCAAAGAACTCATAGGATATAAATTAGTCATTTAGGCAGCACAGTCTGTCATGGACTTACTTGTACAAATTCCATAAGGCTCCATAAGGTACTATTAAATTTCATTGTAGTGTCTTAATTCTACTCAATCTATTAAATGAGATTCCACCAACTTTATGTGTATAATATATAGAAGTTTGTTGTATAAAATAGATCAATACTTTTAAAAGACTAGTTTATAATATATATATATATATATATAATCCATATTAAAATAAAGAAATTGAAAATTGGCCAAGAAAATAAAGATGTTCAATAAAATAAAAAAGTGTTACTTTGTTAATATACACTCACTGATAGAGATCAATAGTAGAGATCCCTTATTCTTATAGCACAACCTTGATTAAAGAAGTCTCTGTAAAGCTACCTCTCACACAAATATGAAAGCTCCTTCCACGACCTCTCTTTTCAATTTGAATGAGAAAATTAAAAAATATTTGTGCTTTTTATAGAAATTTTCACATTACTATATGTTATTATTTAGCACTATGCAAATAATAACCAATCATTTTTTGCAAATTTGCACAATGACCATGTGTTTTGTTGCAAGTTACTAAGCAACAGTTAAAATTATATTTTTTATCTCAAAAAAATATTTATTTTCATTTTAGTCCCTAAAAAGTTAAAATTATAATTTATACCCTAAATACTATTTTCTCCTTTCATTTTAGTCCAAAGATTTTATTTTATTTTTCTAATGTTATTCTTATAATTTATATATTCTTATATTATTACATTTGTCACCTACAACATCTACATATGCATAGCAAACAATATCAAAATTTTTAGATTTTGGATACCATAATCCATATTCTTGTGTGCCAACTAAATATCTAAAAATTCTCTTCAATATAACAAAATGAGGTTCTTTAAGGTTAGCTTGAAATCTAGCTCATTTACATATGCTAAACATTTTGTCTGGTCTACTTGCTATAAGATAAAGTAGGGATCCAATCACATCTCGATATCTTTGTTAATCAAAATCCTTACTTTTCATCCTTGTTTAAGGAAGCAACCAGACTTATAAGAGTTCCCATGGGTTTAACATCTTCTAAGCTAAATTTCTTAAGTAGCTCTTTCGTATATTTAGTTTGGTATATAAAGTTGTCATTTTTGGTTTGTTTAATTTGTAGTCCATGAAAGAAGCTTGATTCTACCATCATGCTTATTTCAAATTCTCTCTACATTAACTTTAAAAATTTCTTGCATATATTTTTATTAGTACATTTGATGTCATCAACATATACTTGAACTAATAATGCATCCTTTTTAACTTTCTTAATATAGAGTGTAGTATCAACTTCCCCTCTTGAGAATTTTTTTCCAATAAGAAAACTATTGAACTTCTCATACTAAGCTCTGAGGCTTGTTTTAACCTGTATAGAATCATGGTAAGTTTAAAGACATGGTTGGGTAATTTCTCATCTTGAAATCCTAACAGTTACTTTACATACACTTCTTCATTAATATAGCCATTTAGAAATTCACTTTTGACATCCATTTGATATAGTTTAAAATTCATGAATGCGACATAAGCAAGTAACATTCTAGTTTATTCTATTCTAGCAACAAATTCAAAGGTTTCCTCAATGTAAATATCTTCTTATTGTGTGAAACCTTAGGTCACGAGTCTAGCCTTGTTTTTTACTACCTTGCCTTGCTCATTAACTTTTTATGGAATACCCATTTTGTTCCAATAACTAGTGCATCTTTTGGTTTTTCAACAAGCTCCCATTGATTCATCTTTTCTTGCATTGCTTGTATCCTACTATCATCTTTGAGAGCTTTATCAATGTTACTTGGTTCAATTTGGGATAAGAGAGTAAGATTGTTTGCTTGCTTGAAAGATGATCTAGTTCTTAAGCCGTCAAATTTTCCTTTTTGATCACTTTTATCCAAGTGAATCTTGAGAAGTCATCTCTAGTGATAAATGCATAGCTTTTATTGCTAAAACTTCTAGTTTGTGTTAGGCTAAAAAGTTATGTGAGCACTAATTCCAAAGGCCTTGAAGTTAAAACATTATCTTTGGCTTTAAATGAAGACTTGGTTTGCTTGCTTATCTGACATGCATCACATAAGTAGCATAAGTAGTCTTTTTTTTAAATTGATTTTGGTGAGTCCTCTTACAAGATCCCTTTTTGATAATTTTGAAATAAGATGCATAATGACTTGTTCAAGTTTCTTATGCTAAGCCCACGGATCATTGCATATAAAAGAAAGACAACATATTTTCTATTCTTATAATTCTTTTGGATTTAGAATGTAAATATTCTCTTTTATTTTTTCTGCAAACAGTGTTTTGTCATTATTTACAATAATGTATTGACTAGATTCAAAAATTAAGGAAAATTAATCGTGTGGTCCCTATAGTCTCACCAAATTATTAGATTTGTCCCATACTTTTTTTTTTTCAATTCGCTTCTTATAGTTTCATAAATTTTCAAAACACTCCCTTTTGCTATTGCAAACACTAACATCGTTAATGAATAGGCAGATGTGGCAATTTCAATATGATATGGAATGTCAAGGTGGATCGTTTATGCCACTTTTAGAAAACCCTTTTTTTTGCTTTTTTTGTAAACTCAATTAAAAGCTTCCTTCTGTGCTTACACAGACCAGTTGACGCTGAAGCTGGGGCTCAGGGCTCATCGAATAAAACTTTGTATTCGGTCAAAGATTATTTCATAGTACTAAATAAATTTGACTCAATAAAAAATTAAAAAAAAAAATAGAGAAAAAGACAACAACACCGTGCCATTGCTCTAAAACGAGAAAGAAGACGATAGCCACTGGGAAGGAATATAGAGCGATTTTCTCCTCACCTATTCGATCGAGCAGGCAAGGCAAAAGGCCAAGAGCCCTTTAACTTTTTTCGTTTCTTTTTGAAATACTACTACAAAGAAACTGCCTACTTGGGTCCACAGGAAATTGAAGCCTCTCTCCCTCTCTTACTCCAAGAGACCATAAAAGGGCGAAAGGAATTAGAAGAAAGAATTTGAGGTATACTCCTTTTTAGTCTGTTGAAGTTGCAATTTCTTTTTCCAATGTGTTGCTCCCAAAACTCCATTTTTATACCATATTGACTTGGTATGTATGAGGGGAGTCAGTTAGTTAGAACAGAAATTTCTGGAAAGGGTATTTGGTTTTTTTTTTTTTAATTCAAATGATTGCTAATTTTCTGTTATATCCTTTTTCTAATTCAGATGGTCTTTTTGCATGATGACAAATTTCTGGTATCACTTTAATTATATGGGGTTGAAATTTTCCATGAAAGTATTTAGTGTATTACACTATCAGTTTTTATGTTATTAAAATTTGATATAGTAGCTTTGATCAGGAGTGATGTTTATCTTCCTGTTGTGCGGTTTTCAATTTGCCGGTTTGCAATTCCTACTTGTTAGTTTAAGTTTAAGATATGTTATGGTATGAAAGAAAAAAAATAGTAACTGATATTAACATAATGATATTATGTAGAACTTTTAATATAAGTAAAATGATCGTGCATTGCATCTTTCCGAGCAGCTACAAATTACCCAAGAGCTATTGAGAGGAGTATATAGCTCTGTAAGCGCATAACAAGGCCTTTAATTGGGTTTTAAAAAGGAAGAAAAAAATGTTTTTAATAGCTGATGACATAAGTGATCCATCTTGGCATTGCACATCAGAATAAAATCGCCACATTAGCTTATTAATTAATGGTGTTAGTGTTTACAATAACGGCAGGGAGTATTTTGAAAATTTATAAAACTATAAGGAAATAATTGAAAAAAAAATAAAGTATAGGGACTAATTTGAAAGTTTGGTAAAACTATAGGGACCAAATGATTAATTTTTCTTAAAATTTACTCTTTATTCTTTATCACAAAGTTGACTAATGCTAAGTAAGTTCTGTTTAAGTCTTTCAATAAGATAAACATTAATAATGCATCACTTTAGTGAAAGACTTACCTTTCTAATAACAATGATTTCATCCTTTTTATTGTCATTAAAAGTTACTAATCCTCCTTCTTTGGTAGTGAGGGGAACGAATTTGATGAGGCCTGGGTCATATGCCTTTAGATGCCACTATCCAAGTACCATTTCCTTTTATGGTATACCTATAAGAGTTTATTTATTTTTATGTACCCAAGTCTTTTTAGGTCCTTGAAAGTTAGTTTTAGGTACCTTATTTGTAATTGAACCTTTTGGAACCCACTTCTTATTTCCCGTCAATTTTGAACAGTTATATCCATACTTAGAACAATAATAACACGTGGGAGTATGTTTTAACTCCATGATAAATTTTTTGTAAAACTTAGTATTAACTTGTTCATTATATCCTAAATCCAATTTTATGAAACATACACTTTAAATCTCTTATATGCATATTTAGATATTTTTCTCCTTTGACTAATTTTGCTAAATCTTTGGCTAAAACTTTTACTTGATTTTCAAATTTTTATGTTTTAACACCTAATTCTAATTTTTCAATGCCTGAAACTTCTCAATTTCTGCCTCAGTTATTTTCAAAGTCAGTGCATTATTTTCCTTTTGACTTTGTTCAATTGAATTTGTAAATCATTTCTTTATTCTTCAAGTTTAATTTTTAGTTATGTGATTCTTCATATTTTAAAAGTAATTTACGAAAAGCAGTTAAGTGTTTATCAAAGGTCTCTTCTAAATCACCATTGATAGATTGAGTTTTTACCTCTTTTGTAGTTGTGAAACACATGTTTGCAATCTCTTGTTCAATTTCTTTTTCATCATTTTTATCATCATCAATACATGCAGTTGATGCTTTTCTTCTTACAAGTGTCTTGTTTTGCCTTTTCTTTATGTAGGGAAATTCAAGCTTAACATGACCAACCTTTTCTAGCATTCATAGCATGTTACAACATTCTTATCATGTTCATCCTTCTTTGACTCCTTTTTACACGGGCTGTTTATCTAGATAGTTGACCTTTTCTTCTAGCATAGTTTTCTAATTTCTTTGAAAGGCAGATTAAATCTTGTGGATCAATTTTGCTGAGATTATCATCATCATCTGGATAATTTGCGAAGTTAGTAGCAACCTTGAACGCAATGCTTTTCTATTTGTCTAGCAGCTCATGCCTCTTAAGGTAGGTTCTCTCATAGACAATGAGTATGGCTTTCAATTCATCGTATGGCAGGTTACAAACATTTCCATTCTTAATAGTCTCTACCTTAGATTGCCAAGACTTTGATAAACTTATCAGAATCTTCATGACTTATTCAAAGTCATTGTAGACTTTCCTAAGTGTCTTTAAATCAGCGACTATTTCTTAAATTCCTTCATTCTCTTTCATTTAAAATAGTTCAAACTTATGAACTAGCATGTTGATTTTAGTCTCCTTTACTTTACTTGTTCATTTATGTGTCACTTCCAATTTATCCCATATTTCTTTAATAGTTTCGCAACTGGAGATTTTTTCATATTCTTGCCTATTTATAGCACATACAATATGTTGATGGCTCGTGCATTGACTTGGACCAACTTGATATCTTCTTTTGTCCAATCTTTTCTAGATTTAGGCACCACATGATCAATCATGGGAAATTTTAGGCCTTACATGATCTAATCCCATACTGGATTGTTAGTTGCCTAATTGAAGATTTTCATTCGTGTTTTTCAATGTGTGTGGTGGTTCATACTGAAGTAAGAAGGCCAGTGACAAAGTAAACTCCTTCAAGTTGATTATTCATCATTTTTCCTGTAACAATGGATAAATGAATCTTTTTAATGTGTGGTTAAGCACTTATTAGTAGGAACCAAGTTTTGATACTAATTGATAGTGCACCTAAAGGAGGCGAATAAGTGTTCTAAATGAAATGATTATATTTCTTTTTCAAATTTTTAAATATTAAAATGATTCTCAGAAGTATTGTTCAAATGCCTAAAGTGATAAGTCAATGCTGAAAATTAATCTTGAGTGAAACAACCTAATAACTGAAATATTAACTTTAAAAGCTTGAAATTTATTTTCAATGACTCAGAGAAAATCTCACGTACTAAAAAATACTTCGAAAAACTTAAAAGGAAACAAGGCACAGATGAATTATACCAATTCAAACAATCTTAGTTTTATGTCTAGTACCTTTCAATTAGAAGAGATTTTTACTATGATAGGGTTTTAATGTAGATAACCCCAAACTCTTACAATAATGAGTTTTAAAGTGTTCTCCCTCAATACAAGGTTTATGATAACTTTAAACTATTTCACTTGAGTTTTCACTCAACTTACTTCTAACTAACTTTCACTTAAGAAATATTCAAGTTGGATAAAGTGTTTGGGACACCTTACAATAAGGGTTACACTTATGCTTGAAGAACTCATGCTCTTGAAAGCTAAACTTAGGACATAAAGCTAGGCAAAAGAGAATGAATTTTTAAATAGCTTTCAGACTAGTTTTCTTTTCCTAATTCTTGCATTGTTTCTTTCTATAAGCTTTCCATTTATAGCTCTGATCTAATGACCGTTGCATTTTTGAATCATAGCACTTTTTAATGTTAAGAGACATTGGGTATGGAGATAGAAGAAAAAGCATCAGCTTTGCATTTCTGACAAAGGTGGCTTTATGTTTCTTAGTTGTAAGAGATTCTCTAATAGAATAGATGTTCAAGCTTAAAAGATATAGAGCCAAAGAGGAGCGTTTTCCAGAAGTCAAACTCTTTCCTTCCTAAGATGTCTCTTTCCTTTTATTTTGTCACTTTGTATGAGAGAAATGATGAAGATGCATTTTTCTTATGTGCTTCTCTCTTGCAATTCTAATGTTCTTCATTTTTAGTTGTTCTCTTCCTTTTATATCATTTGTCTTTATCTTAAAAAGTGTTGAACTTCTGAGCAACGAAGGATGTTGGCTTCGTACTACATGAGTTGGTGCTTTTTACTTATACTTCTGTTTTTTCTGTTGCCGTTTTGCTTCAGCCGAATGTGAGTCTACTGTTCTGCACACATGTAAGTTTCTGACACTTTGTTGCTTTGTCCTTTGTGATGTGTTTGTCTAAATAAATTGTGCTTTAACAGAATTGGTTCAAAATGATTATCAGATGTTTTTGGGACAAAGAAGTTCGAGCTTAAAGATGAGTATATTAGGCCAAATGAGTTAAACTTTTTTCTGACTAACATTTGGGTCATTTATATTATTCAAATGAATTTGTTACCATGGGCTTGTGAAACTATCAAGCCAACAATATCCTATTTTCATAATGACAAAATCATTTAATTTTTTAGAAGAAGAGCCTTGAGTTTTGCTCCCCCTTAGAATATGCCCAAAGAAAATCAAGATTAGCTCTCACGGATTTCAACATTGGCAAACGTAATATAGGAACCTTAACATTTTAGTACTGAAAAATATTTTGAAGGGCCTTGAAATTTCTCTGTTGACACACAACCCTGAGAAGGCCTTTTAGGGACCTAAATACCTTATTAAGGTAGATCATGACATGAAGAAAGAAAGGGGAAATAAGAGAAACTCTTATAAAATTAAAATGCAATAATTAATTTTTTAAATTTCATCAAGAAATAAATAATTTATATTTCAAATTTAAAGTAGTGATATTTTGATAATTTAAGTCATATTTATTTTCATTCCTACTCTTTTTTTTAATATCATGCCGAATATAATAAATAGGATTAAGATTTCATTCTATAAAAGCCCATTATCATTCTTAATTTTTTCAACAATCAAACGAGCAATAAGTGAATAAGAATAATCCTCCCATTTTCTCCTCTAATTTCTCTTTTATTCTCTTTGTTATATTTTCCATTAATTTTATAACAATTCTTCTTTTAATGTTGTAGTCTTTGTTTATATGAGTTTTTTTTTTTTTTGGTATGAACCAAAATGCTCCGCTGCACAAAAGACAATAGAAACTCAAACACTAATATTTACTTAAAACCGAAATTAGTATCTCTTGTATAAACAAGAGCCAGATAAAACTTTTCTGATCAGCCATTGAATTGGCTAAAAGCATGGTCCAAGTCCTACACATTTTCGGCCTAGCCAGATATTTACAATGCTAATATTGAACCAACTCAGTAAATTTAGATATTTCAACAATAATTTTTCATAAAAATTGCATATATTTTTTTTAATTATAATCTTGAGCGCCTTCCGAATCCAACAGTCACACGGTTGCCTATATATTGAATGTAAATAATATATATTAAAGAGAAAATTGAAATATATGGGAACGTCCCTCCATCTTCTTGTTCTGTTTCAGCTTCTTCTGCCCGCATCCCGAAGTTTCGAAATTTCACTGATATATTCGTTCTGAAATTTGAAGCAAGTTGGTGAGTGGAATCACACATGGCTAGAATGGTGAAATATGAATTGGACGCTAGCAATCTTGAATCTGAAGCGCCCGCCACCACCGCCCCTGCTTCACAAAGTAACGATGACCGTAGAGTTCTTCGTTCTCGCTACCTGGTCGTGGAGAGCCTCATTCACGGTAATTCATTTTTGTTTGCTTATTTCTTCATCTTCATTTCCTTCTACATATTGGATTTACCGTTTCTCGGTGTTCCTTACGCCATAAGTCTCGAACGCACTAATTAATTTCTATTTTCCTGTTATTCTTATTGCCGACTTGCCGTTGTTTTTTTTTTTTTTCGGCTACCGTAAATATTAATGTTGAATGAGTGATTAATTAAACCTACTTTGAAAATTCAGATCCTGTATGTATGTAGAGACCTGTTTTGGCACTACCACTGACCATTTAATAGTGGTCTACTATCTTGTTTTTGCAGATGAAAGGGAAGACATTGTAAGACCTAACTCTGATAAGTTTGATTTGATCTTTAATGAAGTGGAGACCTTACATCAGCTAGGTATTTAATTTCTGTAATTTGGATATCGACAGCATTTTGTGAATTTGAATGATAGTCTTATTTGTTTTGGAATTTTTTTTGGTTAAATAGTGAATAGCATCATAGTAAACAACTTAACATTTTGATTTTTGATGACCTTTGAGTGCGTATGAATTTTTCCTCGTTGACGTCAAATGTTGTTGTATATAGTGGCTGCCTCTTCTGATGTACTGGTACCATGTATTTTCCTCCATACAAGGAGGCTAGTTTTTACTTTCTGTTTTTTGGTTTAATATTCTCTCTGCTTATAGTTAGAAAACCCAGCGAACAAGTGGCTGATGCAAAGGCTCTTCTGGACATTACGAAGAGCTTGTTATCGTCTGTGAAAGCTCACAACAATGATGGACTAACTCCTTCGGACTTCATCTTGTGTATTCTTAACGAATTTGGGGAACAACGTGGATTAAGTACAGGCGTCGTGGATCGCAGGAACTTGGTATTTTGGAAGGATATTGGAGTTGCAGTCTCGTGTGTTTTTAAAGGAGGTCCTGGGTGCTACACCATGTAATGATAAGAATCTTTTGCCCTGTTTTTGTTGTAATATTCTTTTGGATATCCATTTTCAATTTCGCCTTTTCAGGATTGGCCCTATGGATGCTGAAATAAATCAGAGGAAGACGGTTAATCGAAGAAAGCGAATGAGACCCACACAAATTGCACGGCCAGAAGAGGTGATACTACTTTAATCAGTCAGCAGTTTTTGCTAGACAAAAAATGGCCGAGCAGAGCTTTAGATTTTGTTAGACCTTTCTTTCATGTACGGATTGTTGTTTTAATTTGCCAATGCCATAATCTTCTGCCAGTTTATTACCCATTTTAATGTGATTGGAACATAATAAAGGTGTAACTGCTTTCTGTCTGAATTTACAATGGAATTAAATCATCTAAGAATTTCTTCTGGAGTATCAAGTGCATGCATCTCACTTTCTTTTCATTTTTTACTTTTTAGGATGTAAAACCTGTCATTCTTATGTTATTATGATTTAATTATCTTAATTTACTATATTTTATTGTATCTTTATTGCAGCAGCTAGATGATTGTTCGAGGGAAAAGAGGACCGATACTGATGAAAACATGTTAACTATGTTTAATATCTTGAGGAAAAACAGAGTTGTCAGGCTTGAAAATTTAATATTGAATAGGAACTCTTTTGCACAGACGGTGGAGAATTTATTTGCTCTGTCATTTTTAGTCAAAGATGGAAGGGCGGAAATAAAAGTGAATGAGACTGGATGGCATCTCGTTTGTGAGTGACTTCGATAATGCTTATACTATTCTCTCACTTTCTCGTCGTCTCTTATTTGTTAATGATATTATCTCGAACTTTTCTAAATGCACTTCCTTTATGCCAGCACCAAGAAACGCTCCTGCGGCAAATAAAGTTCTTTCTGGGGACGTTACTTACAGCCACTTTGTATTCAGATTTGACTTCAAGGACTGGAAGGTATTCTGAAGGAGCTGTATGTAAATTATTTTGCTACTTCTCTGTTTTGTTTTGGGGTATTAACTTCGCTGCCATATTTTCTTTCATTGACTATTAATTGTGCGGTCATTCTGTATTATTAGCCTTGTTAATCAAGTCGTTCTGTGGACTCTAATTGATTTGTTAGGAAAGCAGAAAAGAACAGAACATTCATATCTGGCTGATCCTGGAAACTCGAATTTAAGATTTGTACATGCATTGTACGTTTCTTCCTCAAATATAAATGATCATATTGTTTTGTAAATTGTCACGAAGCCATCACTATATTGCTTGTATTTTAAAATTTCATTGAGTTATATACTTTTTCTTCTTAGAATGTAATTGTATGTGATCTTCCTGCTGAGAGCCATCTGTGCAAGAAGGGCGCACTTTGTTGAATTTCTGTTCATGTTAATTTTTTGGTTCATGAGCTTTTGCAAAGGACTTTATATGAAACTGCAAGCCCTTCTTTGTCACTTAGTGACTTCTCTCCTATGCCTTTCTTTATGTGGAATTCTCAGTTGATGGCTCGTTCTGTTGGAATTGGTGAGGAGCTGATGCCACACAGGAATAGTCAATCACTATCTGGTTCCCCAGCAGCAACTGCTCAGGATGGACTATCATGCACCAGAAAAGGTTAAGTTGCACTTAACTCCCACAGTGTGATTATAGCAAACAGAGAACCTTTGCCATTATGAAGCGAAAGCCAGGGTCATGCTGGTGAACGTGTACTCCTTATAGACAAATTTTGAGTAGCTTAGCACAGGCCGAGTACTATAAATCCTACGTAAAGCCTATGTGTAATATAAATCCTATGTCAGGCCCGTTTTGGATGCAATGTGCTTTTAGCACTAATTCACTGTGATGTATAAGCAAGGAAGAAAAGAAATGATTCCTTATTCGTCATACCCATAAAAAAATATGTATTTGGTCGTAGATTTAGTTCCTAAAAACTTAGTTTTGGATGCAATGTGCATTTAGCACTAATTCACTGTGATGTATAAGCAAGGAAGAAAAGAAATGATTTCTTATCCGTCATACCCATGAAAAATATATATTTGGTCGTAGATTTAGTTCTTAAAAACTTAAAAATATTAAATTAGTCTTTTAAAAATTTAATTGTAATTAAAGTCAATATTTTTATTATTGAGGTGTTAAAATTTGTTTAAAATAATTGTTATATTGTAACACAATCTATTATCTCTTAATTGGTATCTATACAATTATAAAAAAAAATTATTAAATTAATTGGATTCCTAAAATATAAAAAATACTAAATTAGTGGCCGTAACAATGATTTAAATTAATCATCTATAATTGAGGCATTAAAGATTTGACTCAGAAATCATGCCCTAACAGCCAGTAGATATTTCAAGAAGCCTAAAAGCTCTCACACGTTGTGTGAGAAACCTAAATATTGACCTACATGTGGTTGTAAAAAAAATATAAGGCCAAATCAAGGGTAATATAGTACAAATTTAGTCACAAGTGTAAATGTAAGGATGATGTGACACCTAGGAATAAAATGAGTTTGGAAAATGTGCCCTCTATGTGAAATTAAGAATCTCATAGTGGTTAAGAGATTTTGGTAAAAAAATAGAGCATTGATGTCATAAGTACGTGTGTGTGTGTGTGTATATATATATATATATATAAAAGGTTATATATTTACATAGTAAAAAATAATATTACAGTAATATTAATAAGTAATAACACATAGTGAATTTGACGAGCATAATTTATTGATTAACTCTAATGAATTACGTAATAAATTTAAGTAAAATGAATAAAATTAAATTTGTTGTTATGTGAATAAAAATAATAAATTAAATGAAGATGAATTTTAAAAAGCTAATAAATATTAAATAGACAAATGAACAATTTCTTTTAGTTGTAGCTTAAGGTTAAAGTTGTCAAATTTATTATTGTAAGCAAACTCATAAAAAAGATATAAACTCGTAACATAAACTTATAGAATTGTAAGAGTTTACCTTTATTAGTAAATAGGTATTAAACATAACCAAATCTCAAAAATATAAATAAAAAGTCATACATGAATACAAGAAACTATTATAATAACCTAAATTATAATTAATAACCAAAATTATAAAACTAGGGATGAAAAAAAAAATATAAGGAGAATATACTTGAATCATATAACCTCTAATTATAACTAATTAGATAAAGACTGAGTTTAAAAATTTCTCTTAGAAGCATTAAGTTTAAAATATATTAAAAGAAAATTAGGAACAAACTTGTCATTATAATACTCACTAATTTAAAAATTCAAAGTAATTAGAATTTAAAATTTTAGTAATTTCAATACTAATAATAATGTAAACAAGTTAAAGAGTGTGTGTGTATATATATATATATATATATTATATATAATAATGTATTTTTTAAGCTAATAATGAAAACAAATTTTTAAAAGTTTGAAAGTAGAGTTAATCATTTAATTATAATGTAATACATTATTTGTTATTAATTGCGAGTAGAATGTATTAGAGTATCAATGTAATTGTGTTAAACCTTTTTTTAATGTTTAATGGTTGAAATAATTTGGTTAAGTTTAAAGTGAGTTAATTTTCCTTTAAAAAATTAATTAGAATGCTAGATTAGTTAGATTTAAGCCAAAAACTACAAAAGTTTTAACTTGGTTGATTGTGATAAAACTTGGTAAGTTTATCTAAGTTTGATTAATTTTATATGAGTTTAACTAAGGATACTGCAATTCTGATTATACAATCAAGTTAGAACAAGTTCTGCACCTAAACACGTGTAATTGATGTGTTTAATGAGTTGATTTGCTAGTATGACAACTGTGTTTGAGGTTATTCTTCCTTTTTATCTCTTGCTTTCACTAGTCTCACTCATAATTATGTTGTTCTTATAATGGGTTGTGTCATAACATAACAGTTTACCTCAAACAATTTTGAATGCCTCAATAATATAGCAACCAACTCTAATCCTCATTAAATATTTGAGAGACCAATTTAGTACTTATAGCTTTTAAGGACCAAATTGATCAAATGGTGAAAGGTTAGGGACAAAATATGTATTTTTTTGTAACATATCTAAATTAATAAATTTTAATATAGCTAAATTATTTAGGGAAAATTAGAAAGAATTAAACAAAAATAAATATGTCCAGTTGAATTATTTAAAGAAAACAACTTATAACTTAGTTTTAAGGTATATGGGCAAAATGGTAATTTTTTAAAAATGTTAAGGGCAAAATGGTAAATTTATAAGGTCAAGAGCAACATGGTCATTTTAAAAAAATACCAAGGGTAAAATGACAAATTCACAATAAGGTACATGTGACATTACCTTAACCAGCAAGGTCCGCAGATGTAGGGCCTACATCATAATAAAATATTAGATATTCTTAGAACCTACACCAAAATAAAATATTAAACCCATACCATAATTATATTTTATATATTTATGATTTGAAATTGAATAACAACCGTTGGATTAAAAATATATGGGTAAATCATAGCTATTAATTTCTCTTTAAATAC